>JAAXCT010000179.1:0-600000 GCA_012490785.1 Eragrostis nindensis | reverse complement strand
GTCAGACAAGGTTCCTTCTCAGGGATAACATCTTCTTCGACGTGATGGTGTCCATGCATTTGCTCCTCTCCTCGTATACTGGAGCAACGACCCATCCTACCCTGTGTCAGCACTTGGTTGACACTTGACAGCAGCCGCAGTGTGTATTCTTGGTGTAAGAATTTGTACTTTGATTTGGGCTTCTTTGTATTTTTTCTTCTAGAGGCGATGTGCCTAGCCGTTGCATCGGCTTAGCAGTCATCGGCTTTCTGTAGGCGACGTGCTGTCGGCTCTTGTATGCTATTTCTTCAAGAATTAACCCAGACGCTTGGATGATATTTCTTCAAATATTTTCCATTAAGGGCTCGCTCCATTTCTTTTCCATCCAAACTCTGCAACTTGTAAGCATTACCAACTAAACATTGGCTAATCTTGAACGGACCTTCCCAATTTGGGGACCATTTACCAAAACGGTTACTCTTAGAACCTATCGGCAAAATAAGCTTCCACACTAAATCCCCTTCGGAAAACTGCTTGGAAACGACTTTCTTATTATAATGCTTCGCAACTCGAGTTTTATTCTGAGCAATCTTCTCCATAGCTCGCAACCGAAGTTGTACTATGTCCTCAGATTCATCATTCATTAAGTTTTTGTACTCATCGGCTGTAAGCTCATCTTGCAATGAAATTCGGCGAGACCCAATATTTACCTCCCAAGGAAGAACGGCTTCATGCCCATATACCAGCTGATAAGGCGTGACTTGTGTAGCCCCATGACATGACATCCGATAGGCCCAAAGCGAATCGGCTAATGTCGTGTGCCACTTCCTTGGTTGTTCATCGATTTTGCGTTTAATCAACTTGATTAAACTCTTGTTGGATGCCTCAGCCTGACCATTTGCTTGAGCATAATACGGAGAAGAATTTAATATTTTAATTCCCAAACTTGCAGCAAACTCCAAAAACTCCTCAGATATGAAAATGGACCCTTGGTCAGTGGTGATCGTCTGAGGAATTCCAAACCGATAAATAATGTGCTCCTTCACAAAATTGATCACATCTTTCGAAGTCACATTCCTGAATGGCACAGCTTCCACCCACTTTGTGAAATAATCAGTCACAGCTAAAATGTATTTATGCCCTTTGCTTGACGGAGGATTAATTTGACCAATCATATCCATACCCCACCCCCGAAACGGCCATGGCTTAATGATAGGGTTCATCGCCGAAGCAGGAGCCCTCTGAACTGGACCAAATTTCTGACAATCCTGGCAACCTTTATAGTATTCAAAACAATCCTCCAACATGGTCGGCCAGAAATAGCCAGTCCTCCTCAGCAACCACTTCATCTTGTAAGCTGACTGATGGGTCCCACAAATTCCTTCATGCACCTCTGCCATTGCTAATTTTGCTTCTTCCAGATCCAAGCACTTTAGCAGCACACCTTCCAAGGTTCGGTAATATAACTCTCCATCCAACAATACATATTTAAGAGCTTGATACCTGACCTTTTTGGATACAGATTGAGATGGATTCTTCAAATATGAAATGATTTCCGCCCTCCAATCTTCAGCCTCAACATCAGGAACATCCAGCACAACGCATCTATGATCAGGCCGATACCCTGACGCATTTTGTGCCAACCTATTAGCTTCCATATTCTGCTCTCTGGGAACATGCTTGAATTTCACATCCCCGAATTTCTGCAGCTGCAATACGCATTCTTCATAAATAAACCGCAGATTTTCGTCCCTGCATTCAAATTCTCCAGAGAGCTGTCCAAGCACCAATAATGAATCTCCAATTACTTCAACATGGTGGCTCCAGCATCACCAAGCAATTGTAGACCCCTTAACACAGCTTGATACTCAATTTGATTGTTAGTACCAACATCAACAGAACAAGAAAACTCGAATGATGCCCCCCGAGGCGAAATGAGAACCAAGCCTATACCACATCCCATTTTGCAAACAGATCCATCAAAGAATAAAATCCATGGCAAGGGCTCAACATGATTATGCTCAACTATTAAATCTGCCAAAATCTGACCTTTAACAGCTTTAAGAGGCTCATACCTCAAATCGAATTCAGCTAGAGCAAGCATCCACTTTCCTAGTCTTCCCTTCAAAATAGGAGCCGATAGGACATGTTTGACTACATCGGCTCCGCACACCACAGTACATTCGCTCGAAAGAAGATAATGCCTCAATTTGGTGCAAGAGAAATAAAGGCAAAGACATAATCTTTCCAAATCAGAATACCTGGTTTCAGCGTCAAGCAATTTTCTGCTTAAATAAAATACCACCCTTTCTTTTCCTTCTTGTTCTTGCACCAACGTAGAGCCGATGGACTTCTTGTCGGCTGATAAATACAACTTGAACGGAACACCCGTCTTAGGAGGAACCAATACCGGAGGAGATTTCAAATATTCTTTAATCTCATCTAACACTTTCTGGTGATCAGGGCCCCACTTGAACTCTTGACCAGCCTTCAACTGTAGCAATGGCGTAAACGGCTCAATTCTTCCTGACAGATTAGCAATAAACCTCCTCACGAAATTTATCTTCCCAACAAGAGATTGCAACTCTGTCTTGTTTGTTGGAGGCTTTAACTTGTTGATGGCTTCAAAACTCCTTGGGCCAATTTCTATACCTCGTTCATGCACAATGAACCCCAAGAACTGCCCAGCCGATACCCCAAAGGCACACTTACTGGGATTCATCCTGACACCATACTTTCTGGTCCTCTCTAGCACTTCCTTCAAGTCAGCTATGTGATCATCGATGGCCCTTGACTTAACAATGACATCATCAATATATATCTCTACCAATCGGCCAATCAAATCATGATATATATAATTCATAGCCCTTTGATAAGTAGCACCAGCATTTTTCAAGCCGAAAGTCATCACAACCCATTCATATAAACCAATCGCACCTGGGCATCTGAAGGCAGTCTTTGGAATATCTTCTTCGGCCATGAAAATCTGATTATAACCGGCATTGCCATCCATGAAGCTGACAATCTTGTGTCCTGCCGCAGCATCAATCAACGTATCGGCTACTGGCATCGGATAACTGTCTTTGGGCGTTGCTCTGTTCAGATCCCTAAAGTCAATGCACACCCGCAACTTGCCATTCTTTTCTCCACCGGGACAATATTTGATATCCAATCAGCATACCGGCATGGACGTATGAACTTTGCCTCATACAACCTAGCAATCTCCTGTTTAATCGCTTCATCAACCTTAGCCTCGAATTTCCTTGGAGCTTGCTTGTGCGCCCGAAACCCAGGCTTGATAGGTAGCCGATGTTCAACAATTGATCGGCTAAGACCCGGCATCTCATGATATTCCCATGCAAAACAATCTCGGTAATCCTTTAACAACTCTATTAATTTATCTTTAAATTCCTTACATAATCCTTTACTGACGAAAGTCGGCCTAGGCTTGCTACCATCACCTATATCTACCTCCTCTAGCTCATCGGCCGAAGTAAATCCTTGCCCCAACTTGCCCTCCTCCTTGGCGTCCTCTGTGGCGCCTGTCAGAGTAACTTTTTAGGATTCAAGTCATCCACCAATTCGACGCTGTCATCGGTGAACTCCAAGAACTCTCCATCCCAGACCTTGCCAGAGAAACAATCCATGCACTCCAAACGCATGGGACCCAAATCGGCCGAAGCGACGTACACCGCGGTATCGGCCGGAACCACCTCAATCACATCATCCACCCATTGAATAAGGAACTGATGTAAAGTGGACGGGATGCAACAGTTGGCATGAATCCAATCTCTCCCAAGCAACATGGTATAAGATCCCTTACCATCAATAACAAAGAACGTAGTGGGCAACGTCTTGCTTCCGATGGTCAACTCCACATTGAGCACCCCCTTTGCTTCTGACGTCTTGCCCCCATAGTCCCTGAGTATCATGTTGGTTTTGATCAGATCATCATCGGTCCTACCCAACTTCCTGAAGGTAGTCATCGGCATGATGTTGACCGCAGCACCTCCATCGACCAGCATCTTGCTCATCGGCTTACCATTCACATACCCTTTGACATGTAAAGCCTTCATGTGCCGGCGCTTAGATTCTTCTGGCTTGTCAAACACAGCCTGTTGCGGATCAAGGACCAACTGTGCCATAGCCTCTGCAGCATCATCATCAGATTCTTCATCATCAACAGCTCTGAATTCGTACGGCATGATGCAAACATTGACTGCCGCTTCCAACTTCTGCACCTCAGACGCCACCTTGGGCCTCCATTCCTTCCTGGTACGCGGACGCCGATCTTCATCATCATCACGTTTATGGAGCTCGGCTTCCATCTCCCTGCAACGCTGTCTCTGTACCCTTCTCTTTGGCTCTTGGAGAAGATACCAGTGGGACACCACTGTGGCTGACGTTTAGGCCTATATTCTTGCTGCTCTTCATCGATCAGCTCCTGGAACTCAGCCTCATCGTCTTGCTTTGGCCCTAGCCGATCATGAACAGAAGGCTTGAACTCTCTGTTCGGTCGACGCGGCGCCTCTCTCATTGGCCGATATGATGCCCCACTCTCCTGCAGCCGATCAAAAGCCGGAACTCTCTCCTGTCTAGCATAGACATGAGATGGCACTTCTCTGTACAGCCTCCTTGACTGATTGCTGCAACCTGGGCACCCTTCTATCGGTGGCAACTTCATGCCTTCTTCCCAACAGTACCTGAAGAAAGGACAATCCCAATGCGAGTCATCCCGAGATCTGTGCTCTTCATAATCATCCCTCTCCCTCTTCCTCTGATACTTGTTGATCATGGATGAGCTACCAAATTCCACCATATTCACAGGAAAAGGATTCCCATCAATCTTCATGGGCTTCTTTTGTTCATCAAACTTGATGCGACCCTGTTCAATCGCAGCCTGAACACTCTGCCTGAAGACTCTGCACTCATTCGTAGTATGTGATGGAGCATTATGCCACTTGCACCATCTCCTCTTCTTCAGTTCTTCAGGTGAAGGCAAAACATGATTCGGCGGCAACTGGATCTGCTTCTCCTGTAACAACCAATCAAAGATCTTGTCCAGCTTGTTCACATCAAAATCATATCTTTCTTGGGCCGCAGCCTGCTTGATGAACGGACACGCCACTGGCTTCTTGCCTCTGGTCCATTCAGCCAGTCCCACTTCTTCTCCATCTTCATCAGAATCAGATTCAACCACATAATCAGCATATGCAGCATACCTGCCCTTCACAGCACTCTGGAATCGGCTCTCGTGAGCTGAGATCTTCTGAGCCAGCTGGGAAATACTCTCAAACTCCTGAGACGCAAACCTCTCCCGAATGGGGCCGATGAGCCCTTGAAAGGCTAACTCGGCTAACTGCTGGTCTGTCAGAGCTAAACTGTAGCATCTGCTACGAACATCTCGGAACCTCTGAATGTAATCCAGCACCGACTCTCCGGACTTCTGACGAACAGCAGTCAGATCTGTGAGCTTCATCTCAGTAGTGCCGCCATAAAAGTACTTGTGGAACTTCTGCTCCAGATCACGCCACTCCTTAATGGAATCAGCCGGCAATGATGCGAACCATGTAAAAGCTGGGCCTGACAGCGACAAAGGGAACAATCTGATCTTCCATATGTCATCAGCCGAAGCCTCACCACATTGCGCGAGGAAACGGCCGATGTGTTCCATGGTCGATGTATTATCCTGTCCAGAAAACTTGGAGAAGTCTGGCACCTTGTACCGTGGAGGGAAAGGAGTCCTGTCGTACCACTCTGGATATGGGCGGCGGTACACAGAAGCCTGATCCTTCGCCTTCAAGCCAAATTGGTCTCTCATTATGTCAGCAATCTTGACAGCCCAATCATCTGCCCCGAGCTCCTTGCTGCTGATGATGGTCCTTGCTGATCCGGCCATGCTTGATTACCTCCAGACCCAGTTGGCACATACTGTTCTGAAATCTGAAAAGTACGACCTCCCACGTCTCTTGTAGGGGTACCAAGAGGCAGCCGATAACTCCTCTGAGGAGTAGAGTACACCGGCCCACCTCCTACCTCATTGTATATCGTACCATCAGCTGTCTTGATGATGAGGTCCTTCAAGGTATTGACCAATACTGGAGACTGATTGATCAGTGCTTGATGCATGGCAGTATAAATCATATCACTCAGATTTCCAGATGGGACCTGAGACGACCCAGCAGCCGACGTCGGTGGTGGTTGCACTGGTACTTCTTCTGTCGGTCTGACTTCTTTAGCAACTTTGAGCGCATCTTCAAACATAGTCTTGATAGAGTTCACCAAGGGGGTAGACTTTTCTGCTAATGCTTTCTCAACAGCAATATTGACCACCTTCTGAATCTCTTCAGCTGCTGCCTTCTCATCTGATGACCCCGCCGGTTTCTTGGAAGTGTCCACGACAACCGGCATGGGAAAAGGATTGGACTGAACCACGCCTGCTCTTGTTTTCTTGAATGATTGCAGGCACAGCTCTTTGTAGTCCTCCATGTTCTTCATGAGCAGCTGTTTCTGTTCATCACTCAGCTGTTCTTCTGTCACCTGAAGGACATTATGCGCTCCAATCTTGGTCCTGTCGATTGGTGTTCCGTCTTGCGACATGACTTCACTGAACGTGTCCCACCGAGCGTGCCAAAAAGTGTGTTGATCCGAAAACCACACACAAGCGGCCTGGGAGATCTGCTTAACTCCAGTGCAGGACCGAATCTCGTACGCCGTGAGAATCCCGAAGCGTGCCAGTCAGTTTTTCCTGAAAACTAACAAAAGGATAAAAAGGTCAAATTCACCTGGTCATCGGCCCGAGAAACAGGCCGATGTATAGCCGACAAATGAATGTCGTGGAGACAGTCGACGAATATGAATAAAGGTAAACGGAACAATCGGCTGTTACTATCGGCTATACCTTATCGGCTTCCTATCATCGGCTGTTGAACAGTAAAGAGACAGATCTAACAAACCACAGTAAACTATCGGCTAGATTTAGATAGTTAAATAAATACTTCGTAACCAGCCAAACAGTGCAATAAAGAATATAAGGGTTTCAGAAAGGAAAGATCTGTGTGATAACTAATCGGCTAAACACTCCGATCAAACTCCAGATCGGCCTATCGGCTAACCACGTCACGGAATTACTCCAGCAAAAACCCGTATGATCGGACCTAACCGAGACAGCAATAAGGTTTTGCTAAAGTAATTAGGTGGAAGATCAACCAATAAACAAATCCAAAGTGATTATGGTAACTAATCGGCTAAACGTCCCGATCAAACCCTAGATCAATCTATCAGCCAGACACGTCACAGAACTATTCCAATAAAACCGGTAGGATCGGACTTAACCGAGACAGCAATAAGGTTCTATCGGAGATAATTAGGTGGAAGACCAACTAATAAATCGATCTAAGATGACTCGAATATATTTAATCTGTCTGTACTATGTTCGTCAGACAAACGTCGCGTAGGATCGGACCTAACCGAGACAGCAATAACGACGCCGATCTTGCTAACAGTTCTAGATAGATCTCATATACCGGATAACTGATAATTAAACCAACACCACTAGCAGATTCGATCAACTCAACGCAGTGAGATAATTCGATCAAAGCATGAGACGAGAAGGTTACTAGATAGTCGAGATAATTACCGTGGGGTGACGAATTCCCTGCCCTAGCGGAGATCGTGCCGATGCAGCCCGCTCGAACAAGAAACCCGTCGAGAAAAACAGGTTGGCGATGCGCCGAGAGTTGTATTGAATTGTGTATTATTCTGATTACAAGCACCTGGGTTTATATTTATACACCCGAGGCAACCGACTTTGAAACAAACACGACTCCCCCTAACTTTCGTTACAAGAAAATATTTTATTCCTATCTTAACTAATCCTCTGATTGTAACAATCAAAATCTTCCTTTTGTTCCGGTCAACGCGGCGTCTTCTCCAGATACTATCTCCCCTTGCCTTATCTCTTCGCCGCGTGTCAGAGGACTTCCAAAATCCGGTGTCAACAGATGGCGCGCCCGATGCCCCGCGACGCGCCGGTCACGATGGCCACGCGCCCGGCCAGCGGCTGCGCCGATGCCGCGGCGCCGGCGGCGGCTACGGCGGCGATGTCAGCAGCGCCTGCCATTCTGTCAGCTCTGGGTTATCTACGAGCGCTTGCATTCTGAGTTTCTCGCGTCTCGACTCGACTCGCCCGTAGTGTTATCTACGAGCGCTTGCGCTTGCTTGTCACGTCCTGTGTGCGGCGCGCGCGCGTTCCACGTCGCTCGCCGGGTGCTCGACGCAGACGAGAGCACAAGAAGTCTCGTCATAGTTCGGAGCACTCGGCGTCTTGCGGTGGTAAGTCGCGACGCCCCTTTCGTTTGGAAAAAGCGTACTGTTCTGCCTGCGACCGCAGACACTCGGGACACCGGAGAGAGCCTCCGAGGAAAGTCAAAGAGGTGTCTTCACATTTATTATACTTCTTAGGGCTGTTTGGTAATCGGTGGCTTCGGCTTGGGCTCATCCTGGCACATATATGCTGTAGCGTGCTGTAGCTATAGTAGAAACAATGGCGAAGCTCGTCCTAATCAGCACGATGATGGTGCCAACTGCATAAATTAAGAACTAATCCAGGTGTACAAATTGCAAAAACTAAGCTAATTAGTGATAAAGTTCGAGCTTAACCTGGTGCTAGTGCACCAGGCAAGCTCTACGTGGCTTTGCCATTAAGTAGAGAAGCCGAAAAAGCCTTCAAAACATGGCTCATCCAACTTCTCTAATTTTTATTTTCAATCTACAGTAAAAGTATTGTAGTTACAGTGTGTAAACAGTGACGAAATAGCGAAGAAGTCAAAAATGCGATTAATACTACCATGATGTGCGGCCCTTATGCCTATTTAAGAAAGCTCGAACTAGCAATAAAAAAGATGAGCCAAAGCTAAATTTAATTAACATCATCAATAAAAACAAGTACTACAATACATGAATAACTTTATGCACATAAAATAAATCATATTAATTTGAGTGAAAGCTTATTGTCTACTTCCATCATTTTCTTAAGCAAAAATAGACACAAACTTCATTCCTTAGTGGATTTTAGCCTAGATGGAAGACATATGTCATATTTTGGTCATACGGATCTATCAATTATTTTTTTTCCCCGACATAACCCCTCGTCCCTTTCCGTTACCATTAAAAACAGAAAGAAAAATTCATAGGTTTTGGTACATCAAGAGTCTTATAGATTCAAGACAGATAGCATCATAGAACAGAGAAAGATAGCGACAATGCAGGGATTGTTTCTAGAAGAGCAAAAACTAGATAGCTAGAGACATATAAATTAAATTTTCAAGGTTACATTATTTTAACTTTGATGATCCATATGAAAATGAGTTATAAAGAATTACCATATATAACATATAAATTAAATTTTCAATGTTACATTTTAAAGTTTGGTAAACACTCGTCCTTACATTTCCCTGTCACTCCTCAAACAAATTCAACTAACACATTAAGTGCATCTTGGTATTCTATACCTCTGCATCCAAATTGAGATTCCCTCAAGACAAGCCTAATTTTGAGGTCTAAGGGGTGAACCCCATCACAACTTAGTGAACCTTGTATCATATGTATCCATTGAACGGCAACATGTGTTGTATATTCCGAACCTGCATATACTCTATCTGATTTTAAGTACTCCCTCATTGGTGATGTGAGGAGATAAGATATTTTGCTTAAAGTTACTCCCTTCGTTTAAGTCCATTTGACGTCCATTAGTTCGAAACTTAATGACTAACGAATGGCAAATAAAAATGAAACCGAGAGAGTGCACTAAACCGCTTGTTCATACATTTTAAAAAATATAGTTTAAATCATTCATACATTATATGGTGTCCTCGTTTCAGTCGCACCGTCCGCCAAAAAGGCTCAGCCGTAATAGCAATGGCAAAATGTCTTTGTTTAACGAGAACTTGCTATATATGCACATATTTGGTTAAGAAGAAGAAAATAAGTTCTTCATTACCACACCTCCTTCGCGCATAACGCGCAGGGGCAAGAACAGAAACTAACACTTCTCACACATTACGGTGTAGCTAATCTTTTACTTGCGGCGTCCACAGGAGCCGTATCGGCGGTGCATCGGTCACGAGCGGGCATCACACGTACCCGCCATTGACCCTGACGACCTGGCCGTTGATCCACTCGGCGGCGTCGGTGCAGAGGAACCCGACCACGGGCGCGATGTCGCCGACCTCCCCGAGCCTCCCCATGGGGTTCACCTCGACGGCGCGGCGGACCCTCTCGGCGCTGTCCCCGGCGAGATACATGTCGGTGGCGACGGGACCCGGCGCGACGCAGTTGGCCGTGATGCGCGTGCCCTTGAGCTCCTTGGCCATGGTCCGCACCAGCGCCTCCACGCCCGCCTTGGTCGCCGTGTACGCCGCGTACCCCGCCGGGTGGCTCGCCACCACGGACGACGTCACCGCCACGATCCGGCCCCCGCCGCCGCGCGGCAGCCGGCTCGCCGCCTCCCGGAGGCACAGGAACGCGCCGCGTAGGTTCACGCCGACAACGCGGTCGAAGGACGCCGTCGAGGTGGCGGCGAGGGCGGGGTGCGCGTCGTCGAGCACGCCGGCGTTCGCCACCAGGATGTGCGGCGCGCCGGCGCCGAAGGCGCGCTCGGCCGCGTCGAAGAGGGACCGGACGGAGGGCTCGTCTGCGACGTCGGCGCGCACGGCCACGGCGCGCGGGAGCTCGGCGGCAAGCGCCTCCGCCTCCGCGGCGCTGGACGCGTACCCCAGCACCAGGCTCGCGCCGAGCGCGGACAGGTGCGCCGCGATGGCGCGCCCGATGCCCCGCGACGCGCCGGTCACGATGGCCACGCGCCCGGCCAAAGGCTGCGCCGGTTGCGCCGACGACGCGGCGGCGGCGGCTACGGCGGCGATGTCAGCAGCGCCTGCCATTCTGTCAGCTCTGCGTTCCTCGCGCCTCGCCACTGCGCGCCTCCAGTGTTATCTACCTACGGGCGCGGCTTGCTTGTCACTTCCTGCGTCTGTCTGTGTGCGGCGAGCGCGCGTTCCACGTCGCTCGCTGGGTGCTCGACGCAGATGGACGCTGTCGAGCGCACAAGAAGTCTCGTGACAGTTCGGAGCACGCGCGCGTTCCAGTCGTCTGCGGTGGTAGCGAGTCGCGATCGCGAAGCCCCTTTCGTACTGTTCTGCCTGGGACCGGATTAAACACTCGATCGGGACACAGGAGCATCCGAGGAAAGAGGAACAGAAACATCACACCTCAGTCATAGAAACGAGCAATCTTCTACTACTTTATTGATGTATTATTATTGATTGAATGATCTGTTTTCGCATGTACACGTTCTCAATACAGACCAGAACGTGTACATAAGGTGAACATCTGGACATAAGGTGAACAGAATTTTCTGCCTTCGCTATAACCGATGAATGGAGTGTAGCCTTCTCCAGCACTTCAGTAATTTACTGTTGCTTTTATGGCGTCCAAAACCTGCAGTAGATTCCTGTTAGATATTTGAGCTGCACATCCAAGGATGGAGAGTTGCCGATCATCAGGGCATTACCTTGTTCTTTGTGGGCATGTAGAATGGTTCATAAACTAGAGGGAAAGGAGTGTCGAGGCCGCAGACTCTCGCTACAGGAGCTTCCAACTGGAACACATCAGTTTCGAATGCGAACATAAGCGTCAGAGGATGTAACCAAACAGATTTTTAAGAGTTTCGTTGAATCCAAAAAGGTTGAAGATTTGATACCCTCTGGAAGCAGCGCTCGGTGATGGATGCTGCAATTTCCGCACCAAACCCACCGGTGATTGGAGCCTCATGGCTAACCTGTTACGGTATTTTTGGGGGAACAATAGAACTTCTTAATTATATGAAAAAAAGGCAGAATAAACTGGAGCAAAATTAAAAGCTACTTACAAGAAGCTTTCCGGTCTTCTTGACTGATGCCTCTACTGTTTCCTTGTCCCATGGTATCAGTGTTCTGAGATCAATGAGCTCACATGATATTCCATCCTGCCAAATAGTAAGTAGGGTCAACTAATCGATGAGAGACCAGGAAAATCATCATCATTTACACATGAAAAATTATGGAAACAATCGGTAATCTACCAAGAAAACAACCATCATTTACAACTGCTCGATTAAGCAATACACTGTATTTTTTAAGAATAAAGTCATGATGAGATTCAGAGTGCCAGAACTAAAATTGGCATCATCACTATGTCAGGTTATAGTCGTAATTCGAACTTTATATTGATTAAGTGGAAATTTGTCTAAGAATTCAGAGACCTATCTGTGGCAGAATGGAATTTCAGGGATTTACTACAGCAGCAACTGGCATCTTTGTTGCATAGGCAAAAAATCTACTGGAAACAAAGAAGTAATATTAAGTGGGTCAAGTTTGGGGATGCTACCACAGAATTTTTTCATGCCAGGTCATCCATAAATAACAGAATTAATGCAATTACTAGTCTGTAGGACAGTAGTGGGACTACTTTTACTGAACATGAACAGAAAGCTGAGTTGTTATGGGAAGCATACAAAGAGAGGTTGGGAACTTCTGAGTTTACTAAAATGCATTTTGATCTGTCTACTCTACTTACAATGGAAGAAAATCTAGATGAACTGGAAGACCCCTTTACAGCTGAAGAAATAGATAAAATTGTTGCTGAATTACCCTCTAATAAATCACCAGGCCCAGATGGATTCAATGGTGATTTCCTGAAAAAATGCTGGCCAATTATATGTCATGATTTCTATGCCTTATGCGCAGCCTTCTACGAAGGAGAAATATGTCTAAGAAGTATCAATGGATCATATGTTACTTTAGTCCCCAAAAAAGATGCTCCCATACTGGTTGGTGACTTCAGGCCTATTTCTCTTTTGAATTCTTCCATCAAGCTCATTACAAAGTTATTGGCCAATAGACTGCAGAAAGTTATAATGAGGCTTATTCACACCAATCAATATGGTTTTATAAAATCCAAAACGATTCAAGACTGCCTTGCATGGTCTTTTGAATACTTGCATCTGTGCCACAAGTCAAAGAGAGCGCTGATCATCCTAAAATTGGATTTTGAAAAAGCTTTTGACAAGATTGAGCATCAAGTAATTATTGACATACTCAGGCATAAAGGCCTTGGACAAAAGTGGATTAATTGGATGGATATGATAATGAAATCAGGCACCTCTTCTATTTTGTTGAATGGAGTTCCAGGGAAGGTTTTTCATTGTAAAAGGGGAGTTAGACAGGGGGACCCTCTCTCTCCTCTGCTCTTTGTGCTTGCAGCTGACCTCCTGCAGTCCATTCTGAATAAGGCAAAGAATCAGGGACTACTCACTCTAGCATTGCCACTTGGAGCAGGCACTGATTATCCAGTGGTACAATATGCAGATGACACACTGGTGATAATGAAAGCATGTCCTAGAGAACTCTTTGTGCTCAAAGCTTTACTGAACACTTTTGCAGAGTCCACAGGACTTAAGGTCAATTATCAAAAGTCAATGATGGTACCCATCAATGTATCTGAGGACAAAATGGAAATCCTAACACAAACATTTGGCTGTCAACAAGGGTCCATGCCTTTCACTTATCTGGGTCTGCCTCTTGGCCTCACAAAGCCATCAGTTCAGGACTTTCTACCATATGTGCAAAGAGTAGAAAGGAGATTAGTAGGCTGTGCTCAGTTCTTAACCCAAGCTGGTAAACTTGAAATGGTTAATTCGGTTTTGACCTCTATGCCCATGTTTATAATGTGCATCATCAAAATGCATAAGACAGTGATAAATATGGTAGACATATACAGGAAACATCTTTTGTGGAGAGGTTCTGATATTAATGCTAAGAAGCCACCTTTAGCAGCATGGCACTTGGTATGTATGCCAAAAAAAGAAGGTGGACTGGGAGTCCTGCAATTGAGCACTCAAAATGATGCCCTACTGATGAAATTTCTCCACAAATTCTACAATAAGGCTGATCTTCCATGGGTTAAACTCATATGGGATAATTATTATCAGAATGGTAAGCTGCCAGGTGATAAGTTAGTGGGATCATTTTGGTGGAAAGATGTCATGAAGCTTAACACTCGGTATAAAGGTATAGCATCAGCTAAGGTGGGTGATGGATCATCTATATGGTTCTGGCAAGATTTATGGAATGGCCACTTACCAATTCAGCAATTCCCTGAGCTGTTTTCTTTTGCAAAGAAAAGCAATCTATCTTTGAAAACAGTTTGTGCTACTCCAAACATTCTGGATCTCTTTCATCTCCCGTTGTCAGAACAAGCATATGAGCAAGTGCAACTTCTCTCTGGCATTCTTGAACAACTGGATATTGATGCTGGGCAAGACCTATGGTCTTATATTTGGGGAAACAGCTCATATCAGACTTCCAAAGCCTACAAGATCATGAAAGGTCATGCAAATGTAGATCCTGCATTCAAGTGGCTTTGGAAATCTTCATGTCAGCCCAAACATCTAGTTTTCTTTTGGCTGCTCTTGCAAGACAGAGTGAATACTAGAGGTACGCTCAGAAGACGGCACATGGCTTTAGACTCCTATGTTTGTGAACTCTGTATTCTGCAGAGGGAAGAGACTTTGTTACACCTCTTCATTAGGTGCAACTTTGCAAAAGCCTGTTGGGCCTCGATTGGATTAGTCCTACCAGTTCACAGGCCAATGTTTCAGCTGATCAAGATTTTGAAGAGAAAGCTTAATGTCCCCTTTTATATGGATATTATCATCCTTATGTGTTGGAGTATCTGGACGACAAGAAATGATTGGATCTTCCAAAATATAGACCCTACAGTCCAAAAATGCCGAGACAAATTCTTCCAAGAGCTCAAGATGGTGCTACATCGAGCCAATCAAAAACATGTTGAAGGCATCGATCAATGGATCCAAAATATGATCTGATTGTAATCTTGTTTCTTTCTTTCTTCTTTCTCTTTTTTCTCTTTTTACTTATGTATTGAACCCTTTTATTTATAAATATATTAATCTGTAGGGGCTTGCCCCTCCAATTTCTTCAAAAAAAAAGTGGAAATTTGTCTTCCTAGGTTAACATCTGCATTTTGAACCAGTACATGTTTTGTGAACAACTGACCTTTGCAGCATCTTCACACGCTTCTTTCAGTACAGCAAGTTGAGCTCCCCAGCCAATAAGTGTTATGTCACTTCCTTTCCTAATCACCTAAAGTATCAACATTGCATTAAAAGTTCGATAATTCCAATGACCGATACAGCAACATGATAGAATATGCTCACTTCTGCTTCAGATAAGGGCAGCATATAATCTTCCTCAGGAACTTCTTCGACAGCCAAGCGGTAAAGCCACTGTATAAACAGATAAAAGCTACATTTAATCCCAGTATTGTAAGTCGGTGATTCACGTGCAGCTATTCTACCCTCGGGTAATTTTAAGTTTCTCTACCTTTGGCTCAAAAAAGACAACAGGATTCGGATCTCGGATGCTAGCCAATAATAGTCCCTTAGCCTCACGTGGACTTCTTGGTATAACAACCTGAAAATCTTGATTTCCTTAGCAACAAGAAAGCAGACCATGATAGCATACTCTAAGAGAATCAATTTGAACTTTCTTAGTAATAACGCATTAGCAATTAATGGAAACATGCATACATTGCTGCTTCAGTTGTCAAATTCTTCAACAGAACATCAAGCATCATAAAATTCTGGAAAATGCCGGTTTGGCATCTTCATTAAAAAATATCACGATAAGAGTATGCTACAGACACAAACTTAACCTTGAGGCCAGGAACATGACAGAAGAAAGCCTCTGGTGATTGTGAATGGTAGTGACCACCATGCCCAACAGCTCCATAAGGAGTTCGGATTGTTAGGCCTAGAAATCAAAATTATTCTAATAAAAAACCGGCAGTTTGTAACATAATATATCCATTAAAAATTTTGGAAAGAAAGAAATACCTCCGCAGTTAAATTCATTTCCACTTCGATATCTGAATTTAGCTGCTTCGTTGACAATCTGTACCAAAGGTTGTATGAATATGTTGGCAAAGCATAGTCACATTGGAAAGAATATAGATCAAAATTTGAGAGTTAAAACTGAAGTATTGCTCAAGAAAGGATTTCACTTTGGAACAGGAATCTTCAACAATCACTTGGAGAAAATAATTATAAAATAACTCTAGTAGGTGAGATAATAAAGAATGAAATCAGACACGTGCCTGGTCAAAGGCTGGAAAGATATAGTCCGCAAACTGAATTTCTGCAATAGCTCTGTTACCCTGCTTGAAGAAGGTAAAGAAAAATGTTACGAGTTATTTGGGATAGTTACATTTTTATTCTCCCATATATTAATATTTCACGTTCATAAATTGTGTTACAAGTGATTTGGAGAACTTTTTAATTGGTGACGGGTAAACTTACTGTTGACTTACAATTGATGCAGAGAATGGAAATCATAGAAGTGCACACGCTATAGAAAGAAAACAAATGACATAAATATGATCTCACATTACACTTTGGTCTCCTAATCAAAATAATAATGAGGCAGCACAGCACTAAATGCCGTAACTTTATTAATATGTTGGGTACTGAAAGCAAGCCTATCATTGACCTAGCAGTGACTAAACAATAAAACTTTCAGAACAAAATTCCATTTGTATCTTGTTCGGCTTTGAAGGTCCAAACATTCTTTTGGGCCATTGTGATTGTAACTACTTATGCTCTAATCTTATTGATACAGTTAATAGGTTTCAGTTCGCATCATACTGTTCTTCAATCGAAAAGACATGGTAGAGATCAACTTTGTACGTGACTCACCATTGCTGCTAGGCCGATTGCAAATCCTGCAATACCCTGTTGAGAAGAAGTGATTGGGAAAAAAATCATTAACAAAACATCAACTGGTTCTGATGCAGTACCACTACCAACTACTGAAGCCAACTGGAAATTAAATAACCTATATGTTCAGAATCAAGGAATCACAAATTTTTTGTCTGCCTGATCTCGATACTCAATTAGTAGGCAGAAATGACGTAAGCAAAAACAAAATACGGCAAGAAAAACGTGTACCTGCTCACATAGCGGCGTGTTGAACACTCTGTTCTTGCCAAAACGATCGGCGAGCCCCGTCGTACAGCGGAAGACGCCGCCGAAGCCCACGTCCTCTCCAAAGACATATGCTCTGTTGAAACGAGAAATCATCTTCAGTTGAGTTTTTCAGTGCAAAAGTGGATTTTTGGATGTGAAGGCCTGTTTCCGAAACCGAAGCCGAATCGGGGATAAGAAGGCGGCGGCGACAGGCTCACCGGGGATCGGTGTCGAGGGCGATGTGGAGCGCCTGGTTGACGGCCGTGAACAGGTTCACCGCCTTCCCTCCTCCTCCGGCGCCCTCGTTCCTCTCCGCCAGCCCCGCCGCCGCAGCGCTCGCGCCGGAGAAGCATCGGCGCCCGGTCGCCGCCGCGGCTCTCCTCGCCGCCTCTCTCAGCGCCCTCGTGGCCATCGATCGTCGCCGCGGGGAAGCGGGGGCTCGCACAGGCAGCTGAGCTGAGCTCTCACCGGGAGACGGAGGTGGGTGGAATTCTTGGAGCAGCTGCAGAGCTCTGCTGCTTTACTGCTCCTCGCCCTCGGCTGCGAGTGACGTGGACAGATAAGCACGCGCCGATGCGTGATTACCCACGTGTTCGCGCCATCACTCTTTGCTAGTGTGTCCCCCCTTTTTTGAGAACGTAACGTAATTGTCAACCAAAACTGTGCACAAACGTACATTTGCATTCTATATTCATTCATGTATTTTCTCACTGTTGCATAGTTTTTCAATTAAAAAAGCATTTATTACCTAAATCAACTAGGCAAACATTTGAAAAAAATTCTTAAAAAGGGGACGCACCAATATATCTTATGCCAAATTTCAAAAATTTTAATATATCTTATGCCAAATTAAAATACTATATATTTTTGTACAATACTATATATAAAGGTTTGATAATATCTTTCTACGTTGTCCTGCTGAGAAATATAACAATTTTTGTTATGTTCATCAGAAAAATTCAAGATTTTTCAAGAACGTAGGAAAAAATCGATTACAGAAAAATAATATTTTCCCCAATGTTCTCTAGATAAAAAAATCATTTTTCCAATATTCTCTATTAGCATAATTAGATGCTAGTGCATTTTAATTTATCTTAAGAGAGTTTTTGATCCACCCATGATGACTAGAAACGAAAATTAAATCAGTAGTAGTACGTATTACATTTGGTGCATACGGAATCAGGTAAGTTTCACTGCCAAGCAAAAACGTGAACCACGCGAGATGCCACGAAAACTGGATACAATGCCACGAAAACTGGATACAGTTGAGGAATTTAATGGCCTTGTTTTTTATAAGTGTAATCAAGTCAAATTTGCAAAGTATGTTCAGTTGGTTAGATTTTTGCGTGGAACCAGCCCCCCACCCCCCTCCTTTTTTTTTTGGAAAACAGTGGAACCCTTGCCTAATTGCCGATTTTCTTTGCTAGTGATTGAGGCAGCCTAGGCTGCTGTTTCTCTTTGTTGTCTAGGACTAACCGAAATAGATCACGATCCAAAGAGATCAATCTCAAAGAAAGGAAGAATCGGTGTAAATCAGAAGGAGAATTGTGGCGTGAAGCTAGAACTCTCCTTTGCGTGGCTTGTACTGCATGGGCTTAAAGGGTCCGTGAGCACTATGGAGGCCGTTGCGCGAGCTCTGCGGCTGCTGGAGCCTCAGGGCAGGGGCAAGGAGATTGAGGAGGCGATGCTGGGAGTGCTCCGGGCGATGGTAGCATTCCAGGCCGAGCATTTGCAGCAGAGAATGGTAAAGCCGAGAGTGAAAATGAGGAAGAAGAAGGAGCTCAAGAGGGAGGAGGAGATTAGGAGGAATGCCGAGTTACTATGACTGAAGGTTTGATTTTTCTCAGGCATGTAGATGGGTAGTTAACTTTAAAAAAAATGCTTTGTTGTTTAGTATTGGGATAGCTAAACTAAGTAGGATTTAGTTATATTGGCTCAGAAAGTTCGCTGTTTACAGCCACGCGATGTTTCATCAAAACGGATGCATCATTAGACTTAAACCCACGTACATATATACTGTCAGAGTATATCAGAGGCGACGAAAGCAGACGAAACTTTCCACATCCAATTTTTTCCCGTCTCGAGAAGGGGAAAAAAAAAGGTCATTTTTCCCTCCAAAATGTGCCAGGAAACACGGGTTCAAAATCAGCAGAGAGATATTTCCTGCATGCAACCGGCCGGGAAGAACCAGTGGCTCTGAGCCTTCGGCCTCCACCACACTCCACATTTTCCAACCTTCCAAACCAGCAAACAAACAACTGAAGTTCAGAACACCTCCCCACGATCAGAGGTAGCTGCCCTCGACCACCGGACGATGGCAGCCAAGGTGGCGGCGCCGCTCCCGTTCCGCCGCGACTTGATGCGCAGCCCGCTCGGCCGGCGGCCGGGATCGCGCGGCCGGAGCGGGAGCGCGCTGTGCTGGAGCGGCGCCAGGCCAGCGGCGCCGGCGTGGCTGGTGCGGGCGCGCGGGAGGAACAGGTCCGGCGGTGGGCGGAGCGCGACCAGGGAGGAAGAAGAGGGTGAGGATCTCGTGGAGGATGAGAAGACGGAGATGCTGATCGTCGATGCCGGCGACGAGGAGGAGTTCTCCGTCGACGAGCTGTCAGGGTTCAGGGGCCTGGTTCTTGATGTCTCCTACAGGTAGCCGTGAAACTTTGCTTCGTGTAAACTGGTCTAATCATCAAGCTTTTCTTTAAGTACTTTTCAGATAAAAAAAAAAAAGATTTTAACTGTTAACAAGCTTTAATATTAGCTTGCATCATCAAGTTGATCGGAGTTGATCAGTGATACGACTTTTTTGAACGGATCAGTGATCCGACTTCCGAACATGAACAGAGAAAACCGAGCAACAGAAGCCTGTTTCTTATGGGTCAGCTTCGTGGTCCACGTATCTGACATGTGGGTCTCGTAACTTGCAGGATCAAATGTGTGGGGTCACACTTAGCATACGCTAGTTTCGAAAATTTTCTTTTCCATAAAACAATAAGCAAAAACTTATCTGTCTTCCCAGATCTTTCGAGCCACTCTTGTTTGATATAATAACTGACGGTTACTGATCTACTGCCTTCTTTATTTACTGATCAGGTAGCTTTACATTTTGATCCTGACCAGTTTGCTGAAACTGTACCCAGGCCTGTCAATGTCGTCTGCTGGAAACGCGCGATTTGTCTGGAATTTATGGAGAAGGTTAGCTTCTTTGCTTCCAAGTTCCAAGCAATCGCCTTGTCTCCTCAACTGAAGTTTATCGTTTCTTTTGGGACCAATGCTGATCATATCCCATGGATATTTGCAATCCCAAAGCACTGCTAATACGATGATCGTTCTAGCTATGCAGGCCGACGTGTTGGAGTACTACGATCAAACCGTCTCTTCGCCTAGCGGATCCTTCAACATCCCTGCGGTATTAAGGGTATGGTTGAGAAAAATTAGCTTCTCTAATTCTTTATTGGCAACCTTCAGAAACAACAAAAACACTCGAGTCATTGACATCATCGCCTGATGATGACTTGGTTGTTCTTGTTCTCTGCAGGTGCCTCAGCTGCTGCACGTAGTGAAGAGAAGAAGAGTAAAGCAGAGCCTTAGCCGTAAAAACATTATTTACAGGGATGGATTCACTTGTCAGTAAGTATTGCTTTACTACCGAAAGTTATTTTTTTCTTCTGTAAAAGGTTTAAAGTTGCTGAAGTTTTTCCTTCGTTTCCCACTTTTATGATACTGTGCGTTTTCTTTTGCAGTACCATCCTGTCAGGTCAATTTTTACCATGAAGAGTAAAAATTTACCAAAACAATGCAAAGACACAGTAACAATCTAGAAAAACGTCAGGAAAAATAAATAAATAAAACAATAAAAGCATTCGTTTCTTCCTATTACTCACGAACTGTATATTTTATCGAATGGTAGAGAGAAGATTTCTTTAATTTCCATTAATTAATTAGAAACTGCTTGACTGCATTACCTACAGATATTGCTCTTCTGGAGAAAACTTGACGATCGACCATGTTATTCCAATTTCACGTGGTGGCAAATGGGAATGGGAAAATTTGGTATGTGAATCCAGTTTATTTCTCCCTCGTTAGTTAACTTGATTCCTGAAACTTAGCAACAGACCCTTAATAGTTGTAGGTTTTAAGAGTTATGTGTCCATCTTTGAATTATGCAGGTGACCGCATGTTCAAGATGCAACTCCAGGAAGGGACAGAAGACACTGGAACAAGCAAACATGAAACTACTCAAGGTGCCCAAGGTATGTGATGCTAACAGGCTGAATTGCTAAAAGATTTTGAACTTAAGCAATCGATATTGAGATAACAAATGATTATTCAACCGCACTGCAGGCACCAAAAGAATATGATATTCTGGCTGTGCCCTTGACTAAAACTGCATTCAGGACACTCAGGAGGAACCAAGGGCTGCCTGAAGAGTGGCTGCAGTATCTTGCCAAGCCATCTCCATGAACAAGCGCTGCAGACCTTCCCAGACCACAGCATCTCAATGTATATTACTAGTACTAGGCTGCAGCTGCACAGCCAAAGACTGGTCTCTATCCGTCATAACTCACAGCTTATGTACATGTCCATAATTCTCAGTAATAAACATCAGACTGACGCTAATAGACATCGCCCATTCTGTGACAAATTATGTACATGGCACTGATCCTCCTGGTTAGCTACCAAAAATACACATCAAAGCAAAACTGTTTTCTCAAGATTCTGCATCAAGAAGCTGGTGCAGAAAACATTCTAGAGAATTAAGTCGCCCAACATGCTACATCTGTCTATAAGAAAATATCACAGTTCACTTCGATTAGCCAAGCATTTAGTTCTCATTGTAAAGAAGATTTGCAAGTAGTACAGTACAGCAAAGGGCAAACATAGAAGCCATGTAAAACCCACACCTCTGTAAACTTCGGATCACAATAGTAACATAAAGTAGGCTGCAGAAACTTTGCACGCAAACATTCACAACTTTCACATATTATCAGAAAGTACTGGGGAAAAACAGTAAATTGCTAAATTCAGTTCCCAGATTCATGTCAAGCTCTTACACCAGCCAACATAAGGAAAGAGATACATTTGCCTATAGTTCAGAGGCAGAGAGAATGGAATTACCTCCACAAACCCATGATCCATCATTGCAAAACCCAGTTAATCAACCTCTACTCCTAAATACCTGATAAGCCAGAACACAGCCAACATCTATCACCAAACACAAGCCCCAAGTTAAACCTCCAGCTCCTATGAACTATACTCCTAACTGCGAGCTATGGGGAAATTGTAAGCAGGAAAAACAAATAAGCTAACCGGATCTTGATGTCTCAATTGCAGCCCCCACAACAGCCCATACCACTATCAATGGCTGAGCTGATGACCAAAAAAAAAAAAGTTAACAGCCATTTGCACCTGCCAACTTTTCAGTTGGAGACTTAAGGGCTTCTGGGACAACACCATTTTCTTTAACATCATTTTTCTGTCCTGCTTTGTCATGCGATAGCTCTTTGCTCAAGGTGTCCTCAACCTCAGTGAGTTTCTGTGATTCAGGATCCCCATTGAGCATATTCTTCTCTGTGTCGAGAGCTTTAGGCAGCTTTGCGTCAGTGACCTACAGAAACACTCATTAGCGTCAGCTGAATACATTATCATGGCAGTATAGCAAATCAAGCAAATTTTAACAAAAATGAAAAAAGAAACGAATTAATTAGAAATCATAATCTACATGAATTGGAAAAAGGTTCGCATCTTGCATGGTAAAATAAATATTTTAGCTGATTGCTAATGCACTGATATAGATACACATGCATCCAAACAGTTCACGTTTAGACACATGCCATATATGCAGTTACGTGACATGTATAAAACATACAGGCCATCAGCGTGCAATTCTAGACTGCCTTAAAGGACAGTAAACCAAGTTCCCTAAAAAGGGACAGTCAATTAAAGAAGCAAAAGTTATTACATACCTTCTTCAGTGACTGCTGCAGCTTTGCTTTCCTCTCTTTCATCATCTTCTCACGATTATCATAAAAGCCAAAGTCATCCAGTATAGATGTCTTGCAGACATGATCCTTGAAAATCTTGAGCACTTGAAGGCCTTGCTCAAGCTTCACCTGTGAGCACAACAGAAAGTACATAAACACAGTGAGTCCTTCATTCCAGTAATCCAATATTGTAGATAAAGAAGCACCAAACAATTCAATACATGGTACCAATATAGAGTAATAGTGTACCTACACCATTTCTATCGATAGTGTAGGCACACTAGTACTCTATATTGGTACCTATGGTCCTACACCATTTCTATCGATAGTGTAGGTACACTGGTACTCTATATGGTACCATGGAAATTTTCCCCAGGAATGGGTTGGGTGAAACAAAAACGAAAATGAAAAGAAAGACCAAACATTTTTCTAACCTCATGGGTGTCTCTGCAGTTTGTCACAGGCTTGTTCTCATTGTTCTCAAGAATGATGTGCTTCAATAAACCATTTGGAACATCCTTCACAATGTGCCACTTGACAGGGAAACAGCCAGTCCACTTGTCCTGTTGCCAGTGCTCCACCGTCTTGCTAAAATCAACACGGCCCAGCATCTCGGCAAGACCAACAAACTGACCACTTGCATTCACCTGTATAATGAAACATAGTGCCAGCATAAATACAGTGAACAACTTTTACAAGAGCTATTAGTAAAAAATATAAGAGCATAGAGCTTCGTATAGGAGACATAAAACTTACAGAGAAAAGAAGGAAGACAGAAGCGTCATTGGATTTTTCTTTAGCCTCTTGATAGGCGGCATCAAGCTTCTTATTTCCATTGGGCGTGCTAGCCCAAACATTGTACTTAATGCTCTTGTGCACATCATCCTCACTGTATGATTTAATAACAAAGAATTTAGCCTCGGAGTAAGTTTCAGCGAAGTCAGCCCGGTTATACTGATCCTTCATGGCAGTATTTGAGCCATCAGTAGCTGAAACTTCCTGCTCTTTTGCTGCCTCAGTCATACCAAGGCCCTGGTGATTTTTGAAAAGACCACTTCTAGGCCCTCTTTTCATCTCATTGAACCCGTCTAGGTTGCCATTATCATGGGCATAATATCCATTACTTCTTCCTCTGGGATTGTATTTTCCATCCCATGGTGCACCCCATCCACCATATAGTCCAGAACTATACATGGGTGATCCATACCAAATGGCAGATCCATATGAGCTCCCATCATACCCATATATTCCGTTAGCTGAGTAAATAGATGGTGCTCCCATCGGTGAAGTTGGCGTCTGCATAGAAACAGCCTCATGGTTAGAAATATGTAAAACTCCATCGAGAAAAATCTCTGCAGTTGCTTAGAGATAGCCAACAAAAGTACAACTGCCCCTAATAAGAGTGCCATAAGTCACATTGCAATACCAACACCATGATACAAAGCTACTTAAACAGGCTAATGTTCAAGCATTCATAAGATTGAAAAAATTAATAGGTACATTAGCAAGAAATAATATAGCCCAAGAGCACAGCCAACAAGATCTACAAAGCAAAGCCAACATGGTTTAGGGCACAACAAGAACACTATCCTCAGTTAACTGAACTAAAAGAGTTAGTAACCACTATGAGCAGAAAAGCATACCATGAGATGAGGATATGACTTCATGTTCCGATTCTTAGGCTGTCCTTTGCTTTTAGCATCGGAATTGGTCGAATTACGATTGTTGGGAAGATCTCCCTGCTTGTCAGAGAAGATCTGACTACTATAATATGGATAAGCTGACCAGTTAGTCTGATTCTGGTAGCTACTAGAACGCCCCTTGGATATGCCATATGAGCCATCAGAAGCTGGCCCATTCCGGTCTGCCTTCAGAGGCAAGTTTGAATTTTTTAGACCTTTCACAGTATCAATGCCGTTGGTGGAGGGCGTCTTAGTGGAAACATCCCCTTGCGGCGATGGAATCGACTTTTCAGTTTTACCATTGCCTGACTGCTTGGTAGTGGAATTCTGCTGCTTGTTGTATGTCGATGGGTACTGGTAATGCTGAGATCCATACATCTGACTATCCCCCCAAGTGGCATATGGAGAATAGCCATAGTACATGCCACCATAAGCACCCTGAATAATCCAACAAATATAGCATCAAACAAGTGAACATCTGATATGTTCTTCAACTCGACGATACTCCAGATACATGGAAAACAGGAAACCAATCATGTGTAGGTGAAAAAAAGGGATCACTCACAACAATAGGTGCCTCTGTTCCATCATGACTAAAGTATGTAGAGTAGTCCCCCCAGCCACCATAAGCTGCAGAGTTGGCACAAAATCAGGACGTCTGAAGTTCTAGAACAAATTGCTTGCACTACAGATGTACTGCAAATTCAAGCACAGAACACTACAGACCAAGAAGCAGTTCATCACCTCCATATGCATAAGCTGGGTATGCTCCGTAGTACAGGCTAGCATCCTTGTAATCCTGCATATTCCCCTTCTGCGGCTTCCCTACAGCCGCTGCCACACCCTTCGCCGGAGCCTCCTGCAATCGCAGGAATGAGCAGGTGAACATCTAAACACCCACCCTTAAATTCCAATCCACAGTTCCACACACAAAACATAGACCATTTCGTGATCAGAGAAATTTGGGCGGACGCAGGCGGGGCCTCACCTTCTCCTTCGGCGGCACGACGTCGCCGGCGTCGCCAGTTGGCTCCAGGGCCAGCTTCTGCAGCATTTCCGTAGCCTCTGAGGAAACAAAGGTCAAGGGAAACACACGAGTAGCATCCCGCGAAATGGATTTCAACACCAACTCCCGCCCCAACCAACGACGCACGCATGAAGCAAATAGAGCCAACAGCTAGAACCCAAAACATACAAGGGGGAAAAAACCAATTTTTTCAACCAAAGTTCATCCCTCCAAACTCAAGCCCCACGCAAGAAACGTACAGGAACAAACGAACCCCGGGATTAGAAGCCCCAACGCCGCCTCACCAAAAAGAACCGCTCACAAAACCCGAAAGATTCGAACTCGAGCAAAACCATTCCAAAACACCAGGAGAAAACGGCGACAGATGCAAAAGCCAGGAGACCACGAGATCTGCTCGAGCCTCAAGAACCCTGAGCCGCGGAAACGAAAAGGCAGCGGAGAGAAAGAGGAATCGAAGCAGGGTTTAAGGATACGGTCGGCGGCGGCTGTGGCGGCGGCGGCCATGGAGGGAGGGAGGGAGGGAGGCGAGCTGGGTTTAGGTGGGGGGCAAGAAGGGGAGGAAAAAAAGAGGAGCGAGAGCTGCGAGCGAGGCGGCTTAAATAATCAGCGGCCCAGATCTGATCCTCCCTATCACTGGCATTTCCTGCCTTTTTATATGCAGTAATGGCCCTTCTTTCCCCTGTTTTTCCTGTCTTTATTTTCCCTTCCCTTTTCAGACTATACTAGGGTAAACCTCTGTTTGTAACGTGGAATATCTTTTTCTCGAGAATTTTGCTTTCTGAGAAAATATCTCGACAATTGAAGTATATTTATTCATATTCAGAAGAATATCTCATCAACTTTAGCAGCGTGTCACATGGAAACCATGACTTTGAGTGGAAAGGTGAAAAGCATCTTGGTCACTAAACCAGCATGAACATTTCGAAACGGCAACGAGTGATTTTCTGCCGACGCCACATTAGGTAAATCAATGGTGCCAATGCAAGTACAAAGAAAACTGAGATGGTACAAAATTTCAAGTAAGAAATAGTATGTGATACAAATTTTATAGTCTCGCACCACGGGTTTACAGCACCCGTGTTGTCCTTCTTGTTAACCATCGGTCACCTTTGATGTCTCCTTTCTTGCGTTCACTCAGTTGTCCTTGCATTGACCAGCGAGTCAACTCACTTAGCCTAGAAGCATCTGTTTTGGCCATTTAGCAAGGAGAAGATAGGAGCACAACAAAGAGGAGTTCCATGGAATCAGCGGGACCTCGGAAAAGTAGATACTTTCTTATAACTTTTTTATGAATCATTCCTCTAAATTTGAGAAACCGTATAAATCGGCATGAACAAAATTGTTGGTTGGAAAATAGAAGTTCACCAACTTCTGTGTCCTCAAAATAAAGCCTGCAGCAATCAATTAGGCTGCCTCCCATGTGTTGTTCTGTACATCTCTTTCTCCCTGGTGGAATGGTGATGGGTTTTATTTGCTTCGTCACATGGAAGATGTGCAAATGATGCTACGAAGTTCATGTGTCTTGCATTTGGGGAGGAACTTCCAAATACGATAACAGCGGATCGTATCAAGGCATTTAAAAATGTTTGTGTATTTTGCCAATTTATGCGTCAAATAAACACTAAAAAAGGGGTCCCCCTTCTTAGCTATGACAACATTGGAGCGTTGGTGCTCAGAAAGAAACAAGTCGTTGCTAAAGGATGCAGCTCAGTGCTAACATGACATCGTTCCCAAAAAAAAAGTGCTAACATGACATCAATGCTAAAATTTGCACTTGGTGCTAACATCACTTTAGTAACAAAATTAAATATTCAAATCACCTTAGCACTTATAAAGAGGTGCTAAGAAAGTTGATACTAATAGAGAGGTTATGGTATCTAACTATTCTTATTAGCACCTAACTCTAGCTAACTATTCTTATTAGCTATTATAAAGTTGTGCTACGAAATAGGCATGTCCTTCGGGGAATTTATGGATCGCCATTGTGCAGGCAAAAGAAAATCAATCCTTTTGTGTTTTGGTTTTTGTCTTTCCTCATCTCTATTCTCCTTCCACCTCATTAAACCCTATAGATTGATCAGGTAAGTCTCATCCTTACAAGAAGAAAGTGAAAAGGAAAAAAAAAATAGTGCCACACATCATGGAAATCAGCAGGCGCAAGGAGTTTTAGAACTTGGGAACCTTCACACCAAGCGATTTATATCACACCAAGGATTTCTGGAACGTGGGCACGTTCACACCAAAGAGGTAGCAAAATTAGAAAGGACGATCATATCCGAGGTAAAGGCCAACGAGGGTCGGCCGAGTGGTTACCACCGCCGCTCCAGGGGCGTTCGCTCCTGTAGATGCTGGCAGGTGGCCCGGGTTCGATCCTCTGCGGCACCTGCACTGTAGCGACTATTTCCTGCGATATGGCTCTGGTCGCTGCAGTGCATAAAAAAAAATCCCCTCGCTCCTCCGTTGGACCAAAGCATAGGTTAAGTACTCGCGCCGATTCTCACCGGCCTGCTGAGTCCCTGTGTATAGTGCGGAGGAGGGTTCGGGGGTTTTCTCGATCTGTGTGAGACGATCGTTCTCCTTAAAAAATGCCCGGGGGCCGTCATACCCCCCGCAGGTCGAGTTTTTATATCCGAGGTAAAGGAAAATAGCTCATGACGCGTCAAATGCTAACAGAGTAACCAGGGGGAGCACGTCACATGATAGGCCAATAGAACACACTGCTACAAAATATAGTGAGGTAATGAGGGCCACAAGTAAGAACTATTCCCAAACAAAAAATATAGGAACATAACTGTAAGAAAAAAGTGTAGCAAAGGAGTGAAACGTAAGAAGCGACTGGTGTTTAGAACGGGAGCGCAAAGGCCTAATTGTGCTGCCTCCTGCCTGACGTTCCGAGCATATATCTGTAACAGTTTAGAGGAAGTACAAGGGGTCAAAAGTAAGATTTCTGGGTAAACTGTAGGAGGGGAGAGTCTTACTGGAGGGCCTAAGTAAAAAACAAACATCTCCCGTGGTTGGTCCTGTAAGAAACCTTTCAGGACCCGACTGAAGAAAACTTGAGCGAAAAGGGGCCAAACTGCGAGAAAAGGACGAGCGGAAGGGCATATCTGTAAGAGAAACCGGAAGCGCCAGGGACCAGGGCAGAAAATCACAAAAGAATTTGGACCATTTCTCAATTTGTGCGTGTCATCCTTGCGAAGAGGCCACGCTAATCTTCTCTGTATCGTTTCAATTTTATCGGATATCTCCGAAGAGACGGAGCGGCGACCGCGCTTCGGTTTATAAGCTGTGCCTTCTTCCGCTGAGCGGGCGAGGTGGGACTAAAAACTGGCGTCTTCACCCTGCGCAACGCTTCGTGGGTCACGTGACGCCAACGAGCGGCGGAGTTGGGCTTTAACGCCGCGCCTTCGTTTGAGCCGTGGGCCTTTTCTTCTCCCACGGCCTTTCTGTTAAGTTGACCCAGCATGCGGACATGGAGGTGACACGTAGGACCCCCAACCTGGCATCATCAGCGACTCAAAAAAAAAAAAAAAACTGGCATCAAGCAATTCAGCATATGCTTCTGGTCCACCCGTGGCGCCTGGCATGGCAGCCTCTATTTGATTTCTCTGCGGTGTGTGGCCTCCGTCTCACGTCCGAGCTCTCACCGTCTTG
The DNA here is from genome assembly GCA_012490785.1 of Eragrostis nindensis. Lineage (NCBI taxonomy): Eukaryota > Viridiplantae > Streptophyta > Magnoliopsida > Poales > Poaceae > Eragrostis > Eragrostis nindensis. Next base: position 570,603 of record JAAXCT010000179.1, on the reverse strand, counting down.
GCGCCACAAAGCACAGCCCCAGGATGAGCCACAGAAGCGTCCCCTCCTCATCTGCAGTTCAGTTCTTCTGGGCTTCAAAAAAAAGTTCAGTTCTTCTCCACCAAGATTCGCGAGGCTTCAAAAAAGATTCGCGAGGCGACGAAGAGGAGACGACGCGCCCACCTGCCGCCGAGCACTTAGAGCATTCGACCAAGCCATGGCGCTGGCGGCCCAGCAGGTCGCTGCCAACCAGCCGCCGCTGCTCTCCTCGCCACGGACCAGCAATGCGAAGCTGCTGCTCCTCGTCCAGCCGGCGCCGTTCCTCGGCGGCCGGAGCGTGAGGCTGCAAGGCGGCGCGCGGAGGGCCGCCGCCGCCGTCGTCGTCCGGGCGTCGTCGGCGCAGGCGGAGCCCAAGTCGGAGGGCGGGGACAAGGCGGAGGCGGAGGAGGAGCGGCCGTTCGAGGAGTACGAGGTGACGATCGAGAAGCCGTACGGGCTCAAGTTCTCCAAGGGCCGCGACGGCGGCACCTACGTCGAGGCCATCGCCCCCGGCGCCAACGCCGACAAGACCGGCCAGTTCACCGTCGGCGACAAGGTGCTCGCCACCAGGTCCGTCCGTCGCAGCAACCCAGACGCGCGTCAATTGATTAAGTGTTTCTTCAACTGATAAGAAAAGTTTCGTTGTGTTGATGATGACGATCGCAGCGCCGTCTTCGGAGAGGAGATCTGGCCAGCGAAAGGGTACGGCCAGACCATGTACTCCATCCGTCAGAGGGTGGGGCCTCTCTACTTGAAGATGGAGAGAAGATTTGGTAAAGGGAAAATCAGCTGCTACTTTTCTTTCGTATGATTCTTCTTTTATCTGCAACAAATGAGTATTCGAGGAGTAATTTGCTGCTGAATGCTGACCGAGTTCAGGTAGGACGGACGATGATGGTGAGCTCACCGAGAAGGAGATCATAAGAGCTGAGAGGAACTCTGGAGTGGTCAGCGGCAGGGTGAGGGAGATCCAGGTGAGCACACCGCAATTTTTAATTTTGAATTCTCTTTCGCGGAAATTATGAAATGTAACATGAATCCTGTACATTTCAATTCCTCGGTGAAAATGCATTGATCGATCATATATAGCTCACCGCCTCACCGTTTTTTTCCCCTCTGGGAAAATGTAGCCTACTTATTTTACCGAACTTTCTCGTTGTTCTTTTTCTAAGACTGCATACTGCTTTGCATCCAAACCTGCTCATGGCAATGCCTGAAAACTACGTGCAGTTGCAAAATTACCAGAGGAAGATGGCGCAGAAGATGCAGAGGGAAGAGGATCTTCGCACGGGGCTCAGGCTGTCCAAGTCAGTAGAATGATTCTTTACTTGCTGCTTGGGAATGACATTGCTTCGATTTGAACTCTCTTGACACTAATGAAAAATTCAGGGAGGGGAAATATGAGGAGGCACTAGAGAAGTTCGAGTCGGTGTTGGGATCGAAACCGGAGCTTGGTGAGGCTTCCGTTGCCAGCTACAATGTTGCCTGCTGCTATTCAAAACTCAACCGGGTTCGATATACTTCACTTCAAATCACTATAATAGCATGTCCGTTTCTCAATGCTCATATGGATGTTTCTCTATCAGATACAAGCCGGCCTTTCTGCACTAGAAGATGCCCTGAAAGCAGGTTATGAAGACTTCAAGGTAACCAGAAAAAATAATTCCTGCATAGAAAACCCATCGAAGTCTTAAGTATGTGACACGCACACCTCATTTGATTTCCTGCAGAGAATTCGCACTGACCCGGATCTCGCGAACTTGAGGAAATCAGAGGAATTCGAGACCCTGCTGAAGAACTACGATGAGTCCTTCATAAACGAGAGCGCCATCAACGCCATAAAGTCCTTGTTTGGATTTGGCAAGAAATGATAAATTGAGACATGGAGATCGTAGCTGTATCATACAATGGCCCTACCCATTGATCTTGCAGTTCGGTTGGCCATCCGTGTCATTAGTTTACAGTTGATACCTGTAGTTTAGCTATTTTTGGTGAGACATGGGCTCCAGGGGAGGTTTCAGTATTCCGTTGTACTTAACCATTCTATGGAGATATATGATGTACATCAAAATGACAAATCTGGGTATGTAAAGGAAAATATAACATACTTGTGCTTGTAATGACAGACCTGTTGCCATTTTGATGTCACATTTTAACACGATATCACCAATCCAATTATCAGACGTTTTGACAAACCAAGTAAAACACACAATATAAATTGCATTTGTCTCCAAGGATTATCACCGAGCCTGAATAAACACTGTTTTTAATCAGTTGTACAGGTCAACAGTGTCATTGTATGATTCTCAATCCCACCGAGCCACTTAAGGGAAAAAACAAACTTGGCATGCGCGGTTTCAATGAGATTTGGTTACCCAACACATCTCAATGAAAACAGGGGCGATGTTACATGTCCTGTTAACTGTCTATTTGTATTATTAGCATGGTATTTTTCTCATTAAAAAACTATGTTGGATCCATTGTTCCGATTTAACACAAATAGAGCAATCAGGTGCCCACAACCAGCTAGGTTGAGCAGTCAAGCTCCCTCAAAATCTTCGCAGCATCTTCTGGAAAAACTGGATTAATGTAGCACCCACTTCCAATCTCAAATCCACCTATTACACTCAACTGGGGCACAATCTGGAGGAACCAGTGTGCATAAGGAAGACAGGATGATGATAGTCCAAATGGGTAGCTATGGATCATAAAATTCAACGGCGGGTCATTGAGCTGCTTGCACAACTTTTGCAGCATAGTCTTCACCAGAGATCCAAGCTCCAATGCCTGAGACAGCGTATAAACTGTTTAAAGCAACATATGGGTGATAGATAAAGTCGTCAAATATAAACAAGATTGAAGCTTATGGTCAGCTGTAATCAGTAATTCAAACATGTCCTGATAATGTTCTGGGCCACAAAATACGGGAGGTGAACGAACCAAACCCCTTATTTTCATCAGCAGAATGAGAATGCCCATAAGAGCACTAGAAATTATCAAATCACAATATGCATATGGTTCAGTACTAAATGTTCAGACAAGGGAGACAGAAATTCATGTATGGGATCCTTGTGGGGAATGATTTGAACCATAATACAGACGATACAGATACTAGAGGCCAATGCAGGCATTTACAACCGAATGCATAATCACATTTTGAAACAGCAATTTACATGCGTGGAAGCGAAATAGATATAACAAACATCGAACGCCAAATAATATATATCACTATCCATTGGGGACTTTGGATCATACTGGCAACAGCAGGCCAAAAAAAACCATTATTTAGGCATGTGACCAAAATCAATAAATAAATGCAGACACGCTAAATTATTTTGAACACAAGTTGAACCATGACGTAAAGGAATACCACAGATATAATAAAAGAAAAAGGATGAAAATGTTTGGATTTTATAATGCATAATGAGAAGATTCAGAACAGCCCATACCTTATCTTGGTCGATTTCATGGAAATAGGAAATATGTTGTTGGGGAATAATCCATATCTCGAATGGATATGATGCTGCAAATGGAACAATGGCAGAGAAATTGGTTGTCTCACTGATCAAAGTATATTTAGACTTAATCTTGCAAAGGCTGCAGTGCCCCGATCTCTCAAAAATGTCCTTCATATGGTTAAGCCGGGTAGTAACAGAGGGAGGGACAAAGGGAGTTCCCAGCATCTGGCTGTGTGAGTGTGCCATTGATGCCCCAGCAGACGCTCCATGATTCTTGAACACCTAAGCATTTCAAAAATAAAGAAAGTTTTCATCTTATTACTTAGCAAAACAAACATTACAATGTCATTCAAAAGAAGCAACTTCCATGGTCAAAATTAGAATCAAATAAAGTCTCTTGTTTGCTGGTAACCATGGAGAGTGCTGCAAAAGAAATAACAATCAAGCAGGTAAATACAATTATGTGAAAATTAAAATAAAGACCAGAAGCACTAGAGGACGTTGGATCTACCAAAGTGATGAATGTACTATCTGTTACTAACTTCATTAAATGAGCAAGCGTATCTATTTATAGTTGAAGTAATAAGTTTTAAGTTAGTCATCTTTAAGTTTCTATGAGCCAACTATGTGAAATATAAGATTTCGTAATTATCCCCACTTGCACAGTAGCAATGCGATTCCCCAACTTAACACCTCTGTTTTGTCTTGAACTGTTGAACACAAGGAGAAATTCATCAGATTACATTTTTTTTTAAAAAAAATGTGCCAGTCCAAAGAGATCATGGCAAAAATGCAGGAACAAATAACATAGAATACATAATGTGCAGAGATAATCACAACTAGGGAGAGTGATGTTAGTTTTTCTGACTGACTGGCATGTTTGGTTGTCAAAAATTCGAAATAATAATCTGCGTCAACATATCAAACAAGCAGGGGCGAAGCTAGAATCGGCATATCGGTGGTGCCAAATGCACAATTTAGGCTCTAAACCGAGTGCACAAATGATCAGCATGAGGCTTATTAGTGGTGAAACTTTAATTTACCCTGGTTCCAGTGTACCGGGGAAGCCCAACATAGCTTCGCCAGTGCAAACAAGTTTGGCTCTTTTAGTTTACTGACCCATAACTACCTTGTCTACTAAGAGATTATACATTATACTTTTCCAATCAGGCCTTTAACCCATTCACATTCAATAAAGAGAGGAAATACTCCAGTTTTGTTTGTGGAACAAGTCAACAGAGCGCAAAAGGAGTCAGGAAAAGATTTTCAATGTCTAATCCTACCTACCTGTTTCAGGTTATGTGGAGGGCAGTTCTACAAGGTATGTATAACGATGTCAGATATGCTGCATGGAGAATGCAAGTAGTCACCAGATTCGGGTTCGAGGGGCCGAACCGTGAACCGGGTTCGCCGTCCCTGTTTGGGAGTCAGGGACGAACGGGTTCGCTGTCCCAATTCGGGATGAATCGCACCCCGTACCGGTGATTCGGGGGTATGTGGTGTAGGCCAGGATGGATCGCGTCGTCATTAGCACATGATTTAGTGGTTGTTGCATAGAAAGTTTTGTCTCAACCAATTAGTAGCTTGTCGGCCGAGAGAAACTGGAGCACATATTCTTACATCCATAGTGCCAAGAGGAACAACCTCTGATCCGGGTTCAGCGAACCGATATCCTTGGGTTCACGTACCACATCCCATATAATCGTCCCGAGGAGATATACCCCCTTCATACCTAATTTTTCTCAGGCTTCGTCCCCGGTCCCGCAAACCCGTCCCCTGAACCCGTCGAACCGGGTATGCGGTGACTAAATTGAGACAGCACTGTGGCCAAGCTCGATTTAACATTTGCCAGCTGATCCAGTAAAAGCACCAGAAAAAACACAGCAGAACAGACAAAATTGGCATTTACTTTTCTCTTCCTTGTACGACAAGACAAAATTGGCATTTTCCACCAAGTTCTAAGCTACAAAGTGCATGTTTGTTGTACATTTATGTGCTACCAGGAAAGGTATTTGGCACAACCATGGGGCCAACAACAGGTGGACCTCAATCCAGTAAAAGAAACACAATGTAATACAGCTTTCTGCACCACCATGCAACCTAAACTACAGCTCTCCTCACTACCATGCAACCTAACCTCCAAAATAAAAATATGCAGCGGGCTAATAGCAAATTCACATACTTTGGCACAGAAATGCATTATTCATACAAATATAAAGGCATAATAAAAGGATATCCCAGCTCATAATCTCATTTACACAATAATACTGGCATTTTCATAGGTTAGGTTTCATAACACTACCCTTTTCAGATCTCCATACCACCATAACATAAGGAACACGACAGGGCATCAGCAAGGTGCACAATGTCTTCTCACAACACAAAGGAACACACCAAGTGTCAACGATAAACGCTAACCTACAGAAGACACATTGAATGGAAAAAAAAAAACTGTGGAAACAGCGATGTGAAACAATATCTCAAGCTAACAGTTCATGTTTCCCGTAATAACTATATCTGGTTTGTAAGTTGTAACATTTTCTAAGCTCGCATAACAAGTCCCAACTGCTCAAAGGATCAACTACCACGTTCAGCAGCTAAAAGCTTAAAACATAGTACCACATTATAACTTCACAAATTCTCTAAACCTATGATTTTTCGCTACGAAATGTTCAACATTATCCAATGAATGAAATGCAGATATTGTTTAATCCTCTACCTGAACATATTTCACCGCGGGGTGCTCCGCGAGCTGCAGGACGCGGGCTGCGTAGGCGAGCAGGACGTCCCGGACCCCCTCGGCGTCCAGGTCCCAGAGCCGAACGTCGTGGCGCGGCGTCTCAATGACCACGTCGTGGAACCCGAACCCGCACATCGCGAGCTCCCCGGGCGCGGTCTCCTCCTCCTTCCCTCCGTCCCCAAGCAACGGCACCGGCGGAAGGTCGCGCCGCAGAGCGGGATACAGGTTCTCGATGACGCGGATCCGCCACGGCGAGGCCTCGGGCGCTGCCGGCGGCACGCGGAAGATCTCGGGCGCGCACTCGGACTCGCGGCCGGCGCAGAAGGGGCAGGACGGCTTGGGGGCATCGGCGTCGGGGACGGGGCTAGGGTTCGTGGGGTTGCGGGACTTGAGGTCGGTGGGGCGGCGCGAGCGCGCCGGCGAGATGACGACCCACCGCCCGAACACGTCATCACGGCGCGCCTCCGAGGTTCTAGCACCTTCCGCCATGACGCGCTCAAGCTTCGAGTGGGTTTGTCTCTCTGGTTCGTCGCCACTCGCAACGCTCGGAGCCTCGGACGCTTGGGCGGTTTCTAGACGGGACACTTGCGCATCAGCATGGCTTGGGTCACTGACTGACACGTGGGACCGGAGTCTACAGAGAGATGCGTTTCGCTGGTCACAGTAGGGAGTTTGACCGTCGCCTAGGACCGCGGCGACGCTGAAAAGTGGGGACGCAGTCTCTACGGCTGAGGCTATCTCCAACCGCTGAGCCATTTGGTCACTTAAGCATCTTCAGCAGTTCCAAAAAAAAATTACTTCCAAAAGCTAGTATTGAGAGTTGCAAAAAACGATTGGAGGTGAAGAAAAATTCCATCCACCAACAATTCTCAATATTTAGTTCAAAAAAAAAAGCGTCATTTGTGCATCCTTTCCGCATTTAGCCCAACTTAGCCTTCCGACTTCTGTTGTATGCAGTTTATTTCTCTCCCGTTCCTTGAATCCTTCTTCTCGCTCTCAACGTAGCATGATAGATTGCATCCAACTCATGTAAGGCAAACAAGAAAAGAAAAGCTTGCATGCCCGTCGGCTAGGGACTTCGCTTGCATGCCCATTAGCCAGGAACGAACAGAGCCAACCATCAGGTTGGACTGCATGACCTCAAACGATAAATAAGGCAACGGCAACACAACCTCCAGCAGGGCGCGGCTGCGTTCTGGTCTCCGTCAGGGCGCGACCTCAACGGCGTACTCTGATGGGGGAGGGGAGAAGAAGTGCCACGTGCGCAGGAGATCGCGATTGGGAGTGGGAGGAGCGGCGAAAAGATGGCAAGTTGAGGCGTCAGGATTGGTAGCGGCGAAAAAATTGAGAATGCGATCGGGAGCTGTTGGAGCGTCGGTTTTTGGCCTTCATTTCCAAAACCGATTTTTGCAAATGTGTTTTGGGAACTTTTGGAAATGCTCTTATCTCCAAAATATGCTGTAAAAACACATCTTCAACCAATGATTTAAAACGATACTTATTCTTCTCCTCCACCACCCCCGCGACGCACAAATACATCACCACCAAGCATGCGGCGCAACGCCTTCTCCTTCCTCCTCTCTGTCCGGCCCGGGGCGGCGGCGGCGCGAGGTAGAGAAAAGGAGTCGGATGGGGATTGATGTTTTTGAGGTCTATACTGTTAAGACCAAAAAGACTAATTTTGTGTTTTGAGTACTTCCTTCGGTTAGAGATAGCCACTCTAGCGACCCTTACAATTTCTCTGAAAATAAAACTGCAATGCGTGCGAATATAGCAGTTCCAGCTGAAAAATGCGCCCCAACCTCTGGCTGGCTTGTGCCTGCACTGAACTAAAAACATAATACAATATTTTCATGTTCTTGAAACTAGTGCTAATCTTCACAAATTTTAAATGAGCAAATTAGGACAGAACGCATTGCAGAATCACAAACGAATTACGCCAGAAGCAGTCGCTCGATGATCGCTCCGAACAGTCAGAGACTCAGAACATACTCAAAGGCACAACAGCAATCAAAATCGACAATCGGCCGTGTGGCTCTCTGAGAGATCGGGATTATCAAACACAAATTTATGTCAAGCTATATAACGCGCATCGTCAGAACACAAACACTAGATTGCTGAACCATTCGTCCTCTGATAACACAGCCAAATTACAAACAGTTCACCACAATTTGCTCCAGGATAGACATCTAACATAGTTCAAAGTGCTCAGAACACAAGTAGCAAAATTTGAAAAATGCAACCAACACAGTCGAAGTTTCTGCTTGGGACTGATTCCACAGTAACAGAGTATCCAAGGACACAGGCTCAACGGTAGCGGCGAAGGGAGAGGGTCTGGTTGCGCTTCCAGGTGGCTCTCCTTGATGGCCTGTTCTTGTGGTGCCTGTGGCCCTTGCCACGCAGACCACGGAACTTCTTGCCTGCGGAAGTGAGACCACGGAGTTCACGGTGCTTGTGCACAGCGTTGCACAGCCAGTTGATCCTCGGGTCGTTGCGGATGGCATTGTGATGAACATCCACAAGGATGACCTCAAAGTACTTGTAGGTACTATCCTGTCATGGGAGACAAGTAGAGGCATTAGCACAAAATGGTTTGACAAGACCACTCGTGATATCTTTTTATAGAGCACTGGAAAAATCAAGTATACCTCATTCACCCAGTAGGAGTTGAGAACTCTCAGCCCACCAATCTTCCGTCCAGCTCTCTCCTCAGCAACAGACCTCTTGTTCCTCTGGAACTTGAGCTGGGTGATACCCTGGTGCTTCGGCTTGCCATAGACAATACCCTTAGGCACAGGTCTCTTCCTGCCACCACGCCTGACACGGACACGGTACACAACATACCCCTGAAACAAATAACAGTGCTATGTTAAAACAGAATCCACACCTATCATCCAGACATTCATACAAAACTTCACACATACGTCATATGAAGAATATAGAAAATGTGTGGAAGAAACACAACAAAAAGGGAGACAAAAAGGTTTAAGCGATTGCAAGCTACGAGAGCCTGATCATGCTACCAAGTGGTTCAACAATACTTCAACAAGTATTGTACCTATCAAGCAAGACAATGCACTAGAGTGACTAAAATGAACTACGTGAGTAGCAAAGAGAACTGTTAAACATGATGGTGCCATAGAACAATCTATTCAAGTCAAACAATAGAGTTGCCACAATGTGAGGCAAAGCGAAGGAGATGAACAGTAGACATTATCTTAAACTTAAAATGTTCTTGCATAGAAAATGGAAGCTCTAAATGTTGTGTTGTTAAAAGGACACATCCAATTCTGGGGTTCAGGTCATAACTCGCAATCTAGCATTGTCTAAATTCAAATAAATTCACAGTTAACATGTCTAAACAATCATCACAGATCATGAATTTACAGAATACATCCTAGATGATTATACATCATATGAAAGCTCGTGCAACACCTAAACAAAGCAACATTTCGTCAAAAAATAACCGTCACAATCTGGCGTACTGCATACAAATGGCTAGCTGCGTCGCTGCAAAATCTTAAGACCACGAACAGCAAGGATGAAATCACTGCACGGATGAAAACCTAAATGATGGCAAACCCTCCGCCAGCCTACCCACAGCCACGGATCCATCACCCACTCCAGGTTATAGGGGAAAGAATTGAACAAGAGCCGCGCAGGCGGAGAGATCTACCTGCTTGGCCTTGTAGCCGAGGCGGCGGGCCCTGTCGGGGCGAGTGGGCCTGGTGAGGCGGACGATCGCCGGCTGCTGCCTGTACTCCCAGCACCGCACGCGCTGCACGAACCGCATCACGTCCGACTGCTTCTTCCTCCATAGCTCCGACACGTACGTGTACGCCCCTGCACCACCGCGAGAGCAAACGCAAGGTCAGAGCGCAAAGGTCGCCTGCCCGGAGAACCAAGAAATCAGCTGGAGGAGGAGGAGGAGCTCACCCATGGCGAATGCGGCTGCGGGCAGCGGCGGCGGAGGGAAGTGAAATGCGCGAAGGCTGGGGTTTGACGGTGAAGGAGAGCTTATATTGAGACGATGGGCGCCTCGTTGCCGTCGGATGGACTAGGGTTTTGGAACGGTGGGCGGAGGATGTCTGGGCCGAGCAAATCGGGCCTCCCGTGGGACAAATGCATATGGGCTTTCGTTTCTCATTTGTTTCTTTGAAGTGGGCTTTCCTGGCTGTTTCATTAGGTTTCCGCGTTCATTTCAAAGGCGCATCTTGCATTTTCTCTAGAAAAGATTTTGTGTTTTTATTTGTAGCTCAGAAAATTCCTATTCTATCATACAAAAAAGTTTTTTCGCTATACTCAAGTCTACCAAAATAATTGAGCAGATTTCCTTCCGCTACAAAGCTATGGGTTTCCTCGCAAAAAAAAAAAAGCTATGGGTTCATGCGTCGGGGCGTGTTGATGGCACTTGTTCTAACCTTTAAATCCAACTCATTGAGTTGTGTAGGCATTTGGACATCACCTAACTTGATTAGTCCACTCAGCTAGTATTACACTTTTTTGTCTCTGTATGGATTTACTATGGCTTTCTGTTTAGGCATCTGGTAGTTAGAGTGTCTATCTCAACGTGATTGAACTCTATTGCACATGTATACTAGAAATAATTTGAATTATGTGAAAATTTTGGTAAAGATATACGACTAGAGGGGCTTTAATGTATAGATGATATGTATTTCACACATTTTGGAAAATAAAATTGTATCTCAAGTGGAGCTAAAATTCTGCTTTACTTAAGAATTATGGCGAAACTTGAATAGACATATTTTAGCAGATTTTTAAGAACCATGAATTCAAGACCATAATTACATTAATCATATGTCGTTTTCTCTTAATAAAATTAGCATCGAGGATATATTATTGAAGCGTTGCGGCTGCGGCTTCTTGGTCTAGCCGTGTTGTTGTTGAGCTTGGTTGTGATGGCTGCTGTAGTCGTATCGACTTAGACATAATGACATCGGCTGCAGGAGGCAACACATCCGACCAGACTCGTTGTTGCCAAACTTTAGTCACGATATATGATGTGATTCTAGATTAAACATGACACAAAGTAAAATAGGAGCGTAGACGAGGTAAAGATGCTAGTCTTTGTTTCGAAAAGTAAAATCTGCTTAATCTGATATTTTTTGTTGCCTTGGTATTACATGATAGGAAATGTCATTTTCTTTTTCTGACCATGACTCTTCTTCTGATGTAAACAGCAGAAAGATTTTCTTTCCAAGCATAGCCAAAATTTTGCTTCAAGGAACCGAACCGCCCCAAGTCCGGAATTTTTCTCCACGTCACACGACCACCGATTCACCGTGGTCAGCCCCGCAACGGCGAAAAGGGTACTGCCTATATAGGCCCCACGTGTCAGAGGCGCAGCCTGGGCGCCCATACACTCCACTGCATGCACCACGAGGTGGCGCACACGGCGCAGTCGCGACTCAAAGCCGAGACGAGGGACGAGCAGCTCCGCTCCCCACCTCCACAATTCGTGCCTTCCCCCCCATCTCCGCCGCCCCCTCCCACCCCACGCGCACGGCTCCCGAGGCGACGAATCCGGCGTCCTGCTCCTCCGCCTCCGCGCCCCCGGTCCCCGTCGCCGATCGCCGATGTAAGCATCCGCGCCGCCGATTCCTCTGTCCGTCGCCGCTGCCATGTTCTGTCGCGATTTTTTTTGAATTTTTTCCCCGTCGGAAGACGGTGGTCGGTCGTCGGTTCCCGCGCGATCGGGCGGGTAGCCGCGGGAAATCTCGATCCGATGGTGCGCGCGCGGCCCGATGCTGCGGCAGCCGGCGTGGTGGTCGCGTGCAGGCCATGTTTCGGGGCGTGCAGGCGGTGGATTTGGGCGAGAGTTTGGGATTTTCTCCGGGCGTAGGTTGGGGATTGGTGGTTAGCCGTTGGGCGGCGCCGATTTGGTGCTGGATTGGCGGTAATCTGGTGGGCAAAGGCGCGATTTTTTCCCCCGTGCGTCGATTGGACAACGACATGGTGCATCGGGTGATGGGGATGCTTCCCCTTTCCTTTCCCTGTCGATTGACGCATTGGATTCCGCGGCTAAAGGGCGTGGTGGTGGCCTGCTGGTGGAGATGCTGGCTGCCTTTGATGGCGATGAGGATCCAGCTGGGATGATTCTTCCCGTCCTTTTTACCTGGATTGGTTGCCGGCTTCTGTAGTGGTCGCTTTTTTTGTTCTTCTTCTGGGGATATTGATAGATGACTAGATGGAACGATTGCTACGTAGATTCTGATGTGTGTTTCTGCGCTTTTGTTTGTCCGTTATATTGATTGATGATTGTAACTGTGTTTGTGCATGTGGAGATTGGAAGGAGCTCTGCGGGCTGGGACGCTGACCTGAGTTTTATGGGGAGAGGATGCCAGAGCTGCGAAGCAGTACTCGCCAAGCACGCCTGAGGTCTAAGAAGCTCGACGACCCACAGCCAGCAGAGCCGGTTACAAAACCGGCGTTGCCTGCTCCACAAAGAGCAGGAAAGCGTGCCCCTACTCGTGCTGCCAGGGGCAGAAAGGCTGCTGCTGGGAGAAGGGTGCCACCGGCACCAAAGCCGAAAAGAAAGGGGATTGATATTATCGACTTAGGGGCTGAACCGGTTTGCGAAGACCCCCCTAAAGCTGTAGCTGGAGAGGCAGTTGCTTGTGAGGACGGTGCTAAAGGCCCAAGAATGGACGGCGAAAGTGCAGAGAAGCTTGTTGGGGTTGAAGATGAATCAACAACTGCACCTGTCCCAGAGAGGGTATTACTTCTCTTTAAATTTTGCTTTCCATGGACTGCCACTTGCCATCCTTATTCCCTAGTTTTCTATCAGTTTGTTGCTCACTTAATTACATAAATGCACTGTGTTTAGCCTCAATCCATCAGAATTGTCCCAGTTATTCAATCTTCACTCGTCATGCATGCACCAGATGAATCAAGTCAAATGAAGCTATGTTTAATACACAAAAGAGATGAAAAGGCACGTCGATTAGCATTACATGAAGCCATTTCATGTGGGGTTCATTTATCAATGTAGGCTTTGGGGCAGCGTGCAGTTGCTATGAAACCTAACTACTTATAGGCACCATTCTGAATTCCGTAAAATATACCTATTGTGGTTCATTCATCAACTAGTTATTACATCCGAAAGTATCCGTAACATTTCTTAATTCTTACCGAACAGCGCCATGGCCAACCAATCCTGGATTAGATGCTGTTGGGAGTAGATTGCCTTGCATAAAATGGTATAGTGTTCCAAAAGATGAGCCCAATTAAAACCCATGAATGGCTAAACAACATGCCTACTAAAACATGGTCACTATTCCTGGTCCAACATATAGCCTACATGCCCAAAGCCTGTACATGTGGAAGCTAGAGGCACTGTCTAAAATGTCAAGATCATTGGTACAACAGCATAGACCTGTGAATAGGCAATTCTGACGGGTTAATGAGCTGGTAAGAGGCTGCTAATATAATTACTCACCCTCGTAGCTTGCCGCGTAGTAAAAAAGAATGTTTACTCATAGTATTGCTATTCATCATCGGGGAGTAGATAGAACTATGGATACAAGTCCTGTTTCTTCACTACTAGGATCTCCTAATACTGTATCATTGCTGCAGGTTCAAGTTGGTAATTCTCCAGAATACATTACTGACAGAAAATTAGGTAAGGGTGGTTTTGGTCAGGTGTATGTTGGTAGAAGGGTATCTGGTGGAACTTCTCGTGTTGGTCCCGATGCCTATGAGGTTTGTCACTTTCTCACACTACCTAATTATTTGATTCAAAATTTTCTTGCATAATTTAATCTATGGATGAACATTTTGTAGGTGGCATTAAAGTTTGAACATCGAAACAGTAAAGGATGCAATTATGGCCCCCCGTACGAGTGGCAAGTTTATCAGTATGTACTTTACACCGGCATCTTTCTTTTGTACTGGGCTTCTTATTATTATCTTGCAACTTGTTTTGACTATTGGCATTGTTTACTAGCAATCTCAATGGTTGCTATGGCATACCTTCGGTCCACTACAAGGGTCGTCAGGGCGACTACTACATTCTTGTGAGTTCACTTAGGTTAATCCCTCTAGACTGCTTTGCAGTTCAACATAATTTAACAATAACATTTATTTTATTTATTCAGGTAATGGATATGCTTGGCCCGAGCCTTTGGGATGTTTGGAATTCACTGGGGCAGACGTAAGTGTCTTGCAGTTGTATTGATGTAATCGTAGCCTTTGTTTCCATACTAAATGATTCAACATCTTTGACAGCATGGCTCCGCATATGGCCGCTTGCATTGCTGTAGAGGCTATATCGATTCTTGAGAAGCTCCATTCAAAAGGGTGACTAGAAATTATCTGCCTTCAACTGAATGCCCTTAGATATATAACTGTACATTACTCCATTTATGTTTAACACTCTCTTCGTGCCAGATTTGTGCATGGTGATGTGAAACCAGAGAATTTCCTTCTTGGTCAGCCTGGATCATCTGAGGATAAGAAGCTTTACCTTATAGATCTTGGCTTAGGTAAGCATTAATCAAACACTTCTTATCCGAAGATTCCGAACTAGTACTCCAATTCTCTGTAGATTTTACTCACATATTTGTTCACTGTTATTTTCCCACGTATTCAATGCTGATATTGTGATGCCCCTATTGTACAGCATCCAAGTGGAGGGAGTCATCTGGTCTACATGTTGATTATGATCAAAGGCCAGATATCTTTAGGTTGATTACATTTCCTCTGTTGCCATTTCTTTTTGTCATATGGGTTCTCATTACTCATCTTCTGCTTGTTTCTTTTTGCAGGGGAACAATTAGGTATGCAAGCGTCCATGCCCATTTAGGGCGCACAGGCAGTAGGAGGGATGATTTAGAGTCACTGGCATATACCCTTATTTTCCTGATTAGAGGAAGATTACCGTGGCAAGGCTACCAGGTAGGTTCCAAGATGCCTGTTGAAGTGTTGAGTGCACAACATGGTTTTCATCAGTTGCTTACTGCAGCCTATGCCAATGTTTGCAGGGAGATACTAAGAGTTTCCTTGTTTGCAAGAAGAAAATGGCGACTTCTCCAGAGATACTCTGTTGTTTTTGTCCAGCTCCGTTCAAACAGTTTCTTGAGACTGTTACAAATATGAAATTTGATGAAGAGCCAAATTATGCCAAACTCATTTCTCTTTTTGATAGTTTGATTGAAGGACCTGTCTCAAGACCCATCAGAATTGATGGGGCTCTTAAGGTATGAGCCGGTTATTCCCTATTTTCATAGTGCTTCTTTTGCCCTTGTGTATCTTATCAGAATTCTTATCTCTTCCCTAAATTATAGGTTGGGCAGAAACGTGGAAGATTGCCTGTAAATCTGGATGAAGACGAGCAACCTAAAAAGAAAGTTAGATTAGGGAGCCCGGCGGCTCAATGGATTTCGGTTTACAATGCAAGGCGGCCTATGAAGCAGAGGTAATTACATTATTATCTGAATAGATGATGCACGGTGTGATCAATCGGTAGTACTAGTTTGGTCGTACTTATTACGTTCTCTGCTAAAGCCGGAAGCATCTCAATATTATCTTTTAAGAGTGGATTGTGCTAAAAAATAATGTCAACCCTTGCTGTTTGTTTCTTAGGTACCATTACAATGTGGCTGACTCGAGGCTTAGTCAACATATAGAAAAGGGTAACGAGGATGGGCTATACATTAGTTGTGTGGCCTCCTCAACAAATCTTTGGGCTCTCATTATGGATGCAGGAACTGGTTTCTGTTCTCAAGTCTATGAGCTCTCACCAGTTTTTCTGCACAAGGTACAATACTATCTGAGTTATGCATGGCATTATGTCTGGATAATTATTTTAACAAGGAAGCCTAAATATGGTTTCACATTCTACACAGGACTGGATAATGGAGCAGTGGGAGAAAAGCTATTACATAACAGCAATTGCTGGAGCAAACAATGGAAGTTCATTGGTTGTAATGTCCAAAGGTGGGAAGGTTACTATTTCATGTTATTATTTGTGTGTGCCATTTGAACTTGTGATTTATGATCATTTTTCATCAGCAATGGAAATCCCAATGCTTCTTTTGGACTTGTATTTGTAGATAGTCCCACAACATTACTTGTTCATGTCCAGGGTCAGCTATAATGTAAGATATGTTTTACTATCGCAGGAACTCCTTACACTCAGCAATCATACAAGGTTAGCGAACAATTCCCTTACAAATGGATCAATAAAAAGTGGAAAGAAGGTTTTCATGTGACGTCAATGGCCACTGCTGGAAACCGCTGGGGGGTAGTCATGTCAAGGAACTCAGGATATTCTAGTCAGGTTAGAATGATTGCTTGACCTTTTCTTCACATGACAATTTGCCCTATGTTTGCTTTCCAATCTAGATCCCCGTGAAGGTTCCTATACAGTAATAAACATGAATAAGTACTTACACCAGAATCTTTAACTCAATTGCCAGGTTGTAGAGTTGGATTTCCTGTATCCAAGTGAAGGCATCCATAGGCGATGGGAGACTGGTTACAGGATAACTTCCACAGCAGCTACCAATGACCAAGCTGCTTTTATCTTGAGCATACCAAAACGAAAGCCGATGGACGAGACCCAAGAAACTCTTCGAACCTCTGCCTTTCCCAGCAACCATGTGAAGGTAACTTTGCTTCATCAAAACCACATGCTGTTCAGTAATATGTATTTATTGGTGTGATGCTTGTTCTTTGGATTTAGGTGTCATAGTATCGTGACTATCGTCTGCTACACATGCTAACCTTGCCAAAAACGTTTGCAGGAGAAATGGGCGAAGAATCTATACATTGCTTCCATCTGCTTCGGGCGAACTGTGTGCTGATGACCCTCTACCATATGGAAGTTCAAGCGAGGGTCCGTTTGTGGTATCAGTGTCTGACGGATGCGAGGGGAAGAGATTCCCCATGGTAGCATTAGTAGTGCTTAGGTACGGTATGCCGTACCGTAATTGTAAAGGAATATTGTGCCCCATCCAGGGCCGTGAGACCTTTCTCGCATGAAGCTAACTAGGATCGACAGGCGCGCTCCGCCGCGCGTGAACCAGGCCGTGTTTTGCATCGACGCGGCTCTTTAGTGATGTTGATGCACTGGCCGGTCTGTTTTGATTAGAATTGCACCTGAAAACAGAAAGCGCGCATTCTGTGTCTTCTTGCCTGGTTATCCTCCACGCGACCACGCATGCAATTCCTCATCGTTGTTGCACTTCGTTCTCTCTCTCCAACCACGTCTGCGCTCCGGCGGCGCTGCCGTACAGCATCTCTGAGCTTCCGTCTTCCACATTTTCTGTCTCTCTACTCAAAACACCGACAGAAGCCACAACAAGCGAGACGTCGTTCGACTTGCCCAAGGCTAGCGGGTGGGCCGCGTCGCCCCTCCCGTGCTTAATTATATGCGCCGCCGTTTGAGCTCGTCCGTTTAGTCACGCACGGGCCACGCCATTCGATCCCACCCGCTAGCCCTGCAGCGCATCGAGTGCCATCGCCCTTTGTCCATGTCGCTCTGCACTGGTGCGCGAGGCCGCCGCTGCAGATCAAACGGAGTGCTTGTCGAGCTAGCCCTCTCGACAGAAGCTTGGGCGAACCTTACCCAGAGACATGACTGTGGACAAATCGAGGCAACAATGGAGCCGACGACCGGGAGGGAGAGAAACAGAAAGGAGAAGACAACGCATCAGAATATGGACGACACGAACAGACAGGCAACGTCCTCCACAGATTGGCAGCGGGCTCGATCGGTACACGCCGGTCGGCCCACAGACGGCCGGAGAACCAGGGGGCCAGCAAAACCAGGCCCAACGATCATCAAAAGGGAATCAAAAGCCGGTGGAAGGAGGCTGGCCCAGACAACCATGAGAGCAGAGGTGAGAATGGGCCGCGAAGCAACAGAACGGGAGGAAGGACGAACTGGGCTACGCGAAGACCAGCCCAGAGCTGAGCGCAAGGACCCCGAAGTCAAAGAGGAAGGCAGTAAAAACAGGTTCAAAAAAAAAAAGGAAGGCAGTAAAAACGACGTGTCGTAAACAGGCCACGGGGGTAGAAATGCTGTGGAAAGCCGTAGGTTTCCACAGTTGAAGATTACAATTCCTTATCAAATTTGATTCTTCAAATGTGTCTGGTTAAATTCTAAAATTCTATGCCACCTCCATTTTTATTTATATATGACATTTAGGACAAGGAGTTGCACTAATTTTAGTACAAATTCATAGATTTGATATATTAATGGCGGTAGTATATCGTATGGCCATTTAAACTTTGCACCTTGGTCGGTGAGTCGACTACCAGCCAATGTCTCTCGCTCTCTCGCGAAGCCTCCCCCTGCTACAGTAGAGAGAGGCGAGCCGAGGGCGATTCCACGCCGGCGGCCGCTCCCCTCGCTCTCCCTCCCCTCCGGCGGCCCGTAGGGCTTCGGAGGGACGGGGGAGCGGCGGAGTGGCCGTCCGGATTCCCTACTAGCCTATATACAGTAAGTAGACTAGGTTAGGGTTAGGGTTCCGCCGTCGTCGTCGAGATGGCGGTCGGATTTCGTTTCTCCCGCGGCGGATCTGGCGGAGGTGGCGTCGTCGGCGACGTCTTCTTGGTCGGTGAGTCCGTGTGGAGTATGTGTTCCTCTGTTTCTTCTGCGAAGGGGTGGAGGTTCTTTTGGTTCCCGTCGCCGGTGTTGATGGCGATGGTGGATCTCGGTTCCGGGTTGTCGGCATCGAGCTTCGGTGCTGGCTTCTTCGGTCTTTTGTTCCCCTCATCGACGACGTCGGTGATGGTGGAGTGTTTTGCCGGGTGGTCGGCGTCATCTGATGGCGTCGATTTCTTCGGATTTTGGCTCCTCGTTGTGGTCTTCCCGGTGGTGGTTGCTCGGTGCGTCTCCTCTTGGTTTGGATCCTTGCGATGGTCGGAATGGCGCCTTCTTCGTTCGTATCTAATCGACTTCATCAACAACGTGTTGTGGTCGCGGATCTGGCTCGAGGAGAACACCAGGCGAAGCTGTTGGTGGTGGCCGGCGGCGAGGAGAACGTCGATCGGGAAAGTTCTTGAAGAAGGAGGACTTCTTTGTAATTTCTTTTCTTTGAGGACTTTTCTGTAAAATGTGCACAGGGGTGCCCCTGTAAATGGTGTGGTTGTACTGTGCTCCAATTTTAATATAACCCCACCCTTTCTCGCAAAAAAAAAAAAACTTTGCACCTTGGAGGATTTGCATGAGGTAGTGAAAGACACGATGGGCCGCGTTACATAGAACTTGATGGGCTGGGCTATTCATTTGGGTGTTACCGGGATGTTTTCAAGTGGGCCGTTACTGTTTGTCGGCTCTACGCGAGTTGTTGGTTGCTATGAACTGGGCTTTTTGATCGTCGTCGGGATTTTTGACTGGTTGATTCAAAACCGCAATTGGCGCGCGCTGCGGCTTTCCCACCGCCCCCTCGGTTGTCGTGGACCAAGGACCAATTTTTGACGGGTTGATTCTACATGCACAAAGCCACAAATCTTTCACACAAAACGCTTTTTCTTCTATTAACTGGACACTGGAATGATAAGTTCCATGTCAACATAAATTTTTTTAATTAGGGATGTTCGGAGTCCACATGAATTCTGATGAGGTAGGTTTCATCAATACCATTTCGATTAGGTCATTAAGTAGGCGCCAATGCAGGCAGTATGTTTCGTCCCTGGTATAAGAGAAGTAAGATCACGCCAGAATTCAAGATTACTCGTTTCTGCTGTGAAAGCCCAACTGTTGAGGCACAAGCCACGAAGTGACATGATAATGATGTCCAT
This sequence comes from Eragrostis nindensis, assembly GCA_012490785.1. Lineage (NCBI taxonomy): Eukaryota > Viridiplantae > Streptophyta > Magnoliopsida > Poales > Poaceae > Eragrostis > Eragrostis nindensis. The sequence continues at coordinate 550,617 of JAAXCT010000179.1, read as the reverse complement.
ATGAGAGTATCAAATTGCAGTTAAAATAGTAAAATACAACTCAATGAAGCTTTACATGAACATTACTGACAACCCGTGATCCTACTACTATGATGACAAGAAACAACTCATCAGACAAGTATCCTTGTAGTCATTTAGACACCATTTTCTTATGACCAGTCTCATATTTTTGTGCATACTAGTAACTGTCAGAGTTTGACTGCGTGCATTAATAAATGACATCTAGCATTCATGCTAAACAGCGGTTAAATAGATGCCTTGATAGAATCAACTTATTTTGTGTGTCTACTACGCTGTCAAGAAAATAACTCTCCAATGAATTCTCCGTAAAATCACTGGCTACAACTCATGTCTTTTGGGACTTTCTTTGCTGATTGGGCCACAATAGGAACCAAACTAGTGCGCTTGGGTAACTAGCTGACGAAGGGTGAGCACAATATGACGTTTACTGATCACCATTACAACGTTAGAAAGGAGATAGTGAACTAACCGAAAAAGCTAAAGCATGCAAAGATTACCATGCTAAAGCTAGTAACCTATTAACAAGGGTATAAGTCAACAAGAGTGGAAGTCGTTTTACTTTTGATTGAAGTAATTCAACAATAGATGTGAAAGGCATGATTGATCCCACTCCATCAGCTGGTACACTCGCACTATTCAGGTGCATCCACACCAGGTGAATCGCCATGCTTTCCATCATCTTGTCCACCTTTTAGAAGATCTTATTAATTCTTTTTTTACTTAGATTTCTTTTCTGCTGCTGCATGAATGGCTTTAGTATCTAAGAAGCTGAATCTGTTTAAGCACTCTACTAGTAAAATGGTACAATTTAACGGCACCAGAAGCAATTTTAAGCTATCTGTAAAATTGGACACTCTAAACATTTAGTGATCTACCATCTCCTACATCCCACAATTTACACCAATATTCCTTAGAAGCCGATCCATTGACTGTACGTATCATATTTCCGTACAACTGCCACAGTGAAATTTACAATTTCAATTGACACAACACAAGACACATGAAAGTTCACGTGGAAAAAATCCTTTCTTTTCAAACTCCATCGTACTTTAGTCATTTTCATCTCTGTTAGGTGGATTGATTCCATCAAATAATTCAAAGCAATTCCTGTGGACCAAAAGATCGTCTAAAAGTCAAAATTGATGTCATCTCTATCCAGCACTTGCTCCTCTTGGTTACACGCTCCAAACAAGTATAAAGTGTATCTCAAGAGCGACATTCAACGACCACGCGTTCTGCCAAAATTTTGCTTGCAAGCAATAACCCGTCACATATTATAATCCTTGCTGTGCACATTCTTCTCTAAAATGCCATGTAGACTTTCCCAAAAGCCAAACTGAGAGCCTGCAACAAAACAGCGCTGCAAACATTGACCGCAAATAAACAATACTTTTCTTGATCATCACTGCTATTTTCAGTCATTTATCTGTTTCATACGTAGTCCGTAAGATTTTTTAACATTTTAGTCAAAAATGAAAAGTAACTAAATATACACAAGTATTGCAGTCATGCCCACAAGTCTGACTGGGTTAATTAAGACTGCATGACTTGGTCAAGTTCTCACCGCTGCATGACTGCATTGCGTGATGGCGCACGGAACATGTTATAAGGGGCTCTGTTGCTGGTACCTGTAAAACTCAGAGGCCGATGGGTTCGTGCAAACAAAAACAAGAAGGCTAGTTTCTCTGGGCGTTGATCGAGAGCAATTAGCTAACTAATGATGTCGCCGGCGCTGTCCCTGCTTGCTATCCTGCTTCTGCTTCCTGCAGTGGCATCCGCCATGGATTCCGGATGCCCGACGAAGTGCGGCGACGTCGACATCCCCTACCCTTTCGGCATCCGCGCCGGCTGCTACCGAAGCAAGGGCTTCGAGATCTCCTGCATCAACAACGGCACCACGGCGGTGCTGCCGTCCGCGACGCACACGATCCCGGTGACGAGCCTGGCGGTGGCGCCGTCGCCGGCGGCGAAGGTGAACCTCCCGGTGGCGTACCGGTGCTACAACTCCACCGGCGGCGACGTCGGCGGCTTCGACGGGCACGTCGACGTGAACACCCACGGCGTGTACCGCATCTCCGACGCGCGCAACGTGTTCGTCGTGCTCGGCTGCAACACCGGCGCCTACACCATGAACTCCAACAGCAGCGTGGGCGGCGCCGGCGATGGCGACGGTGGCGGGAGGTACGACCACCGCTACTACATGGGGTGCTTCGCCTACTGCGACGGCGCCGGCAGCGCCCGCGACGGGCGGTGCGCGAGCGTGGGGTGCTGCCGCGTGGACATCGCGCCGGGACTCACCGACAACGTGGTGGCGTTCGAGGACTGGCCCCACGACGGCATGGAGTACAGCCCCTGCGACGTCGCCTTCCTCGTCGACAGCGACGGGTACGAGTTCCGGGCGGCCGACCTGCGCATGGACGTTCGCCGGAGGAGCATGCCGGTGTGGCTCGACTGGGCCATCCGCGACGGCGGCGGCGGCGGCGGCGCCGTGTCGTGCGCCGTGGCGAGGAATATCACGGGGTATGCCTGCGTCAGTGAACACAGTGAGTGCGTCGACGCCGTCAATGGGCCGGGTTACTTCTGCAGATGCAAGCAAGGATTCGAGGGCAACCCTTACTTGCAAGAAGGATGCACCAGTAAGCAGCTAGTTATTTTCTTTTGAAAATGCGAAGTTACTCTCATGCTACTACTACTTTTTTCATAAAAAAACAATTTACATTCAGTATTGTATATAGGTCTGTATTTTTCCTTCTCCACTGCCACTAGCTGCACGAATGTCAGAGTCTTTCTTTCATTTGGAGAGACGAAAAACAAATGTCATTAACTAGAAGGATGAGCCTGAGACTAGTTCCAGACTAATTAACCAGATAGCTTATGAGCTAAGGTATTTTAGGTTCTTGGCCAACCTGAACGTCAAAAGTTAGATCCTTCTGCCACAACTGTCCACCTGGACAGCGCCCGGTCAAAAGTCTCCAACAGCTGCTAGCACTGAGCATCTATCCCTCGCCACCAACAAGGCAACAACCACTCTGTCTGAAGACACTGGAACTAGGATGATTTGTAACTCAAAATCATCGCTACACTCCGGCATCCTGACAGTTGGATGTAAATAAACAACACGGCCCATCGCACTTTGATCAAAACGTACCAGTTGGGTCTAAAGTTTGAACAGCGATACATGGTAGGCCTTCCGATGCAACTACAGCTCAACGACCAACAGCCTTTTTTTTGTTTTCGCTCAAACAGGAGGAGGGTCAAGCCCTTATATTATCAACAACTTATTTTGACTGCAACTGCTTTCCTTCCCCTCATTATCATTACTGAAACAAGAAGGTATACATACATGATCTTAGCTAGTTCACCGTTACTTATTTCATGATGATTTCGAAGTTGTTGCTATGAAATTTGATATGAACAGATGTACTAATTCCTTGGATGAACAGATATCAACGAATGCACGCGCCCCGAAGTGTATCCTTGCTATGGCGTTTGTAAGGACACTGAAGGCTCTTATGAATGCAAGTGCCGCTCAGGTTACATGACCAACGGTGGCGATCCGAAGAAACAACAATGCACTCCAAAGTTCCCTCTCCAAGCACAACTTGCCCTAGGTTATAATTATATACGGCCCCTTTCTATCTCTCTGTACATTTTTTTATTCGACAACATTTTAGAAGCTGAAAAGTGTTATTTGTTGCTCATTGTTATATGATTTCCAAACGTTGTTTGCTCCCCTTCTACATTTAATCGTGCCACATTTACAAAAGTTAACTCCCTTTGCCTCCACAGTATCACTATGATGGCTACTCATCCCTTGATATTGAAATATTTATGTGATGCTTTGACCAAGATTTGGCCAAATCTTTTGAAACTTTGATTATCAATAACTTTGTCATAAACTATTTCAAAAAGACAAACTAACCAGTATATTTGTCTTTAAAAATACATTCAAATATTGTACCTTTAGTAGGTATATGTTACGATGTTGGGTATTTTTGGTAACTTTCATGTACCAGTTATGATCTATACAATACATTATGATTATATATGTACTAACATGTTATTCTATGGTCAGTTTTAAAATAGTATAAATACTTGTGTGTTGATTAATTGACAATTTTCTTCGTTTTATCTAAAATGAAAGGTTAATGAGAACTCTGACCGATTCACGATCTTCTATATCTATAGGCATCCCTTTGGGCCTTTCCTTGTTAGCTGTTGCTCTACTCTTCACACTTATGGTACGCCATAAAAGAAGGATGAATGAACTTTTCAAAAGGAATGGTGGTTCAGTGCTTGAAAATGTTGATACCATCAGGATTTTCACAAAGGAGGAGCTCAGGAAAATCACAAAGAACGATGCGCATGTCCTTGGCAAAGGAGGCTCCGGTCATGTCTATAAGGGGGTTCTTGAGGGTGGCACACTCGTCGCAGTCAAGGCAGCGATCGAGGTCAATGAAGCTCGAAAGGAGGATTTCACTAATGAAGTGATCGTCCAGTCACAAATGATCCACAAGAACATCATCAAGCTCTTAGGTTGCTGCCTAGAGGTCGATGTCCCAATGCTGGTGTACGAGTTTGCTCCCAATGGGAACCTCTACGAAGTCCTTCATGGCAACCGCCAACGGTTTCTCTCCCTGGACCTACGTCTAGACATTGCAGCTGAATCCGCAGAGGGGTTAAAATACATGCACATGTCCACAAACAATACCATACGACATGGCGACTTGAAGTCAGCCAACATTCTTCTGGACGAAAATTTCATGCCGAAAATCTCAGATTTCGGGACGTCCAAGCTGCTGAGCAGAGGCGAGGAATTCACCATGCTTGTGGTAGGGAGCATGGGCTATATCGATCCGGTGTTCAACCAGACCGGGCTCTTGACTCAGAAAAGCGACGTGTACAGCTTTGGAGTTGTTCTCTTGGAGCTTATCTGTCGGAGGCCAACCATATATGGTGAACATTGCAGCCTGGTCATTGAGTTCCAAAGAGTTTACAAGAAGGACAACAGTGGAAGGGCGATGTTTGACGAGGATATTGCAGTAACTGAGGATGATGTGCTTGTCCTGGAAGAAATTGGCAGGCTTGCCATGGAGTGCCTGGAAGAGGAGGTCGAAGAGCGGCCTGACATGAAGGAGGTGGCAGAACGGCTTGTGATGCTTAGAAGAGCCAGGAAGCATGGACAGTGGAGCTATGGGAGTCCCCATCATCACTACGAGAAGGACAACGTTGGAGGAGCTCCCATGAGCTTCGCTACTGATATCAGCAGAATGAGCAGCACCATGCCATTGATTCCAGCGACGAGGAAAAGTAGACATAAACAGCTTCACCCACCATCTGCTGCCACATGCTTTATGTAATTAACAGGCATGAGATCAGAACGAAGCATGTCGTTTATTGTACTGTTCCTACTGATCCTGATTTTTGTTATATCTCACATATTGTAATGGTTATAATTAGCTGACCAATGTGGGACCGTTCTTTAGTTGATGAACTCAGAGTTTGCATTCGGAGTTCGGAGCTCCTGACTTTCTGAGAACGGTATGAGAGAATAACTCGTTTTCTCTGCGCCGGCCAACACTGTAACATGTATGTCCACATCTGTACACGGATCGCAGCCACGTCCGGACTGCACGCGCGCCGCCGTCGTCTTGCTTGCCGACCGGCCATGGGGACACCGTCGGACTACGATCTCCTGTGCCGCTTTCTCGAAGAAGGCCGGGACCAGGCCTGGCTACCGCCTCCGGCCGCCGCCACGCCATCGCCGCCGCCGCCACTGCCGGAACCGCCTAAGCCGCGCGGCCACATCCCCGCCTGGGCGCGAGCGCTCAGGGTACGGGCTTTGATCGGATATGCTTCTTAGTCATAATTATCGGTTCTTGTGCGCGCATGAACTCGACCAATTGAATTCTCCTCGCCTTGATGCATGCAGGGTTGCTCCATCATGACGTGCCTGCTGATGTGGCCTTCCTCGCCGTGCCACTGGCGATGCAGTGCAAGAACAGGGACGAGGCTTTCATCTGCGCCGTCATCGTCGTCATGTCCATCGGGATCCCGGTCACGGGTTACGTTGCCACGGCGGATCTTCCCGAAGAAAGTTGAGAGATTCCTCGGTCCATGGAATGGAAGTTGTATAAGCAGCAATCAACGACGTATTTAATTTACTTGTCTATTACATGCAAAATTTAAAAAGGACAATTACATCTATGCATTACTGTTATTTTTCTTGTGTTTAACATGTTAACAACGCCGCTGTTGAATGAGAACGATGCATGCATCCCAATTGGTTGCTTTTTGACTTCTTTAGCCGATGAGCAGTCAACACAGGAGCATTTATTTTGTAATGCAGCACTGACAGAGCCATGCTCAATGTTATACAATGTTTGCTTAGCTTCAATTTGGTCCCTGAGTTCTTAACAGAAGATACCATGACTCACTTTGTCCGTTTGAACCACCCCCCCCCCCCCCCCCCCCCCCCCCCCCCCAAAAGAAAAAAAAATCTTTACTTGATTTACAGCAACGAGAACTATGGCAATAACAACCAATTCAGTTACATGGCTAAAAATTCCCTCGCATTACTTGTCTATCAAATAGTGTCAACGAGGTTTAACTGTCACATGCATTAATTTCAGAAACTCCAAACAACAATTGGATGATCAATATAAAAAGTAACACATTTATCTAGGTATAGGATGTTGTCTTAATGTCTTGCCTGCTCAGTCGCGCAGTCCAAATATAATGATATAGTTTGATAAAAACATGAAAAATCCATGCTGCAAAGTTTTTTGAGTTTGGATGATTTTCAAACTGAAATAAACAGCGAAGAAATTTATGATCCTTATCTTCTGGATAATTTGTCTTTATTTTAGTGACAGAAGAACAATTTAGTCAATTATAATTTTTAAACCATTGTAATTTTGACTCCATGTTGCAATTTTTGTTTTTGTTTTTGTTTTTGAGTACAAATTTTGTTCCTTCGTAGAAGAATAGGCACAAACTTTGTTTGAAATGCTTAATTTGAGATATTTTTACATGCACGTTAGACAATATATTGGATATTTCTATCTTTACAGATTCTCCCTTTGATTTGATTTCCTTGATTGCATGCATGCTTTGATTTCCTTCAATTAAACTGCATGTTTTTAATTGGTAGGAGACGTCATCATATATTTGTTAGGCACAATATTTACGGACGATGGAGATCTATTGCAACAGTTATTCTTGAGAGATAAATTGTAGAGTGAAAGAGCCCATTTATAATGGATGCCCATAATAACATATATACTCTTTGTGATTCTTCTGACCTGCATAACATGTGTAAGGAATGGTGCCCGTCTGGTAATTTAGTATAAGCAACATACCAACCCCACCCACAGGAGCCTCCTTCAATTCCTTGTCGAGGCAAAAGTGCAAAAAGGAAAAAACAACCCAGTTGCACATGCGTGCCATTGCTGCTCCTTTGAGCTAGGTTCCAAGCTGACAGAAGGAGTGGCAGGTAACTAATGTATATATTCTCACGCTGTTGAGATATATATTCTCGTGCCTATTACTTAATCAAACCAGTGCCTGTACAATCTCATGATCGCGGACAAATGAGACCTAACCTTTCATGTATATGTTTACAGACATAATTTAGACCTTTCAAAAAAAAACATTGTGTAACATATATGCAAAATGATAAAAATATGATATCAATACATTATTCGATACTATTTTTTATTCCCAAGTGAGTCACAAATGGTAACATGTGACCATTATTATTGGAGTACAACTCAACAATTATATCTAAAAGCAAGCACCGCTAGGGAAAAGTCGTTGCCCATAGACAGAGTAGGCAACAGGGTTCACCAAAGCCTGTGTGTTGAATATGTTCGACAGTTGTTGCACCTGCTGCCAGACTTGGTTTTGTTGCACCTGTTGCAGTTGTTGTTGTTGTTGTACTTGTTGTAGGATCTGTTGTTGTTGCGCTTGCTGCAGAAGCTGTTGTTGTTGTGCTTGTTGCAGGATCTGGTGTTGCTGCACCTGTTGCAGAGTCTGTTGTTGTTGCACCTGTTGGAGAATCTGTTGTTGTTGCACCTGTTGTAGAGTCTGTTGCTGCTGCACCTGCTGTATAATTTGTTGTTGTTGTGCTTGTTGTAGAACCTGTTGTTGCTGCGCTTGTTGTAATATCTGGTGTTGCTGCACTTGTTGAATAATCATGGCCGAAGATGGCAATATGCTTGTGAATGCTTGTTGCAGTGGGTTATACTGCCCACAAGGATTGTTGATTGCCAAAGGTGCGCATGATGGGTAGTATTGAGGAGAGAAAAAAGCATTAGTCGCACTCACCAAAAAGGCAAGGAGAGAAAATATAGCAAGTATCTTGGCTGCCATTGTTGCTAAGTTTTGCTAGTGTGTTTACTTCTCAATTTCTCAATGAATCAGATGAGATTGGTGGTGGACTAATGGTGAACTTGGGCCCTATTTATACACTCAATGGATCTTGTAGCTCAAGCAACACTTTGGCTCAAAAAAACTATTGAAGATCAGATAAGCTACATGTGACATGGCATCTAGTCATTTAAAATACAAGGTGACTCATTTTCTTTGGAAGTATATGGTATGTGTTAGCAAGAACAATCTGGATACTAAAAAAGATGGCCGTTATAATCCCTTTTTTCGTAATTCGTGAGTTATAAGTACAATTAGGTTACCTTTACACATAGAAAGTTGGAAATGAAGATAAGATTGATTTTGGATTTTGCTAATATTTAGAGGTCAGATAAGCCGATGTTGAGATGGCATCCAGTCAATTTCTCTTTTCTGGTTATCACTAGATTCCTTTTTGCTTAATATGTAAGTTATAAGTTTACACGTGGAAAGTTTGGAAAGGAAGATAAGACCGATTTTGGATTTTTCTACTTTTTAAAGGCTAGATAAAGCAATGATGACATGACATCTAGTCAAATTCAAACTTTTCTAATTCGTCCCTAGAAGCATACCATATGTGGTGGCATGATAGTTTGACACTAAATCCACAAGGAAATTATGTTTAGTTTGCCTTTACACATATGTAAGCCTTGGCCATGAAAAAGTTGAATTTCTTCATTAGGACTAGTCAACTTTTCTATAAATATTTGTGCAAATAGATAAATATATAATTTAAACTTGAAGTGCCTTTGGTGATAGATCTAATGATATATATTTATATTTATGGTTAAAGTTCAGAGAAAAAAATCAATTCTGTCATATATTCAAAAAAACAGAGGGAGTACTTTACAAATGTGAAATTGTAGGGTTGTAAATTTGTGATGTTGTCATCATCAACAAACAAATCAACCTCTAACTTCCTCTGATGAATAATTTATTACTGAATCAAGTTCAGTTAAACAAAAGTAAATGGTTGATAAGTGCTGAATAAATTTTGTTAGTTCAGATATGATGTTCTTTTTCAAGTTTCTGCGTTGTCAATTACGAAAGTAGATTGGAGGATGTTACTCCTGGCCTGAAAGGTGTGTGTGCATCTCTACATTTACATGAACATATTTGTTGTATTTTTCGGTTAAATAGTTCACATTTTTCATATAGAGTTCTAGACCAAGCAAATAAGTACTACCAAATGTCCCAGTTTGTACCATCGAGTTATGGCAACTGCTTGGTTAAGCTATGCTATCCATTCTCAGACGTGGTGTCAGATTTATTTAAACCTATATCATCCTTCATATAATACTATTTGTCGGGAGTGACCGATAGTTGCTTCAGTTAAATGTAAACAGAACTCTTAACAGGACCAAAAAATCATTATTTTCTGTATAATTAGGCTCATATGTATTTTAGCTTGCGTAATGATCTGGCTGACCTGTCACCTGTTCACTCATTCCTGTTTGTCATGAAAAATTACAATAGAACTGTGTCATATAACCAAAGTGTATAATATGGTAGCAATAATGATATTCACCTCTCAGATGTGTACATTTTAAAGAGAGTGCCTGGCCTGGACATGGTTTTTGATGCAGGCTGATGCTTCTACAATATCCTTTCTCTTTTTTTTTAAAAAAAAGAAGCTCATAACTGATTGAGAAGATTCAAGCTTCCAATTCCGCTTTTGCAGTCAAAACAAACTTGCTAGTATTGGTAGGCAGCTTCAATTGAAATGTAATGTTTCCATTGTTACTTCTGGAGCTGCAGACACGTTAGTTGTTCTCTGATCTTTTCATTCTTCATTGTAATTATTATCCAGATTCATGTATCGCTTCTAATGCATTGTCTTTGATGCTGCTTTGAACACAATACACCTCATTTTGTAGAGTTACTAACCCTAAATAATTTTTATGAATAATCTTTTGATCTTATAAGTATGGCATACCCGAAACCTCAGAGTGATGTCTCCAACAAAAGCTCTGAAGCAGGGGCGCCTTCGGTATCCATATATGTCTATCAGTTCACAATCAGGCCTTGTACAGATATGCTCCTACTTTGGATTGCTTGCTGCACTCATGATCAATTGAAAAATATATCTAAACATTAATAGCCTGTGATCATTGTTTTATTGGGAACTCAATCCAGCCTATGATAATTCTTTGATTATTTCGCTTGTTGAAAAAACTATAGGCCCACTGCATTTCATCTCTGATTTCTGATATTCTCTCTTAATCAGTCGCAACTTGCAATGTCTATCTTATGCTGGTAAATGAGAAATATTGTGGTGAGGATGAAGAAGACGCAGTGAGGCTGACGAACCATAGCGTTTGCTGCTTTCTTATATTAACAATGTTTCGTGGACATACTTTCTTTTTATATGAATATGAAAAATAAATTGAGATATCCAAGCAAGTTTTTGGTGTGCTGAAGCCTAGCACAATAGTCTTTAGAGGCAAATTTCACAAGTAAATCTGATTATTATTACCAGTGATGTGAAATCTTTTGTTTATCCTACAGTGGTCTGCATCATGTAATTAATCAATAAATTTGTTTGCTTGTTGAATGATTTCAATAACGCGTTATTTGCTTCTGCAACCAAAGCAGATAAATTAATACTTGATTAATTTGAGGCATATGTGATATGTGTGGTATTGTCTTGCAGCAATTTGATGCACCGGTGATAGGATGATTTGCTAATGGGCCACGGGTGATGATAGCTGACTGGGCCACTTGCCTCGAGAGGTTTTCTAGCGGCATGAATGTACGAGACCTGGAATTTCTCTTCTTATGCGGAATGTAGTATAATACAATTCTTGTCAATGTAGAATATCTATAAGCCACTCGTATATATGCTTATCATCTGGAATCTTCATCGGAAAAGTTAGTAGAAGCACTTTGTTCTTGTCTGTTGCTGACCGTAAAACAATGTGATGATTCGTGCATCTGCATAGAATGTGACATGTTTTTTTTCTTCAAATGCTGGCAAGATCATGTATTGCTTGCAAGGTAGCATATTTGTCGTCATATTTTATCTCTAGGTTCAGATTGAGGTATAAACTATTACTTTACAATGTTCTGAAAAACTTTGGCCATATTTGATTCCAATGAAATTATGTTTCCTTAGGTTTTACGCTAGATCATCCTTGATAAATTGCAAATAATATCAGGAGCTTGATTTTGTATGCTGAGATATGTGTTTTGATTTGTGCATTTGATCATGACAATATAATGTGTGGCAACATCTGGAGTCTTCCCAATCTAGCTTCTCATCGTCTTGCTATCCCCATCGAGTCCAATGTGTTTGGTGAACAATAATGATGTGTGGCTATAATTTATGCATGTGCACCTTCCATAACGTCCATGTATAAAGTTGGAATTTCAACTTAAACTCATGTATAAAGTTAGAATTTCAATTATGTTGTAAACATCTTGCTAGGTAATGCTATTTTTAAATCACATGCGTGGCGCACGTGCATTGGTACTAGTAATGGTAAATACCCATGTTGGGAATTCTTCATCGTAGCAACAAAGAATCCCGACACGAACAATCAAATGACACTCTAGGAACAACGGAGCAGCATTTCATTACAAGGGGGTAATCTCTCCTGTTCCGTCCCGTCCTACGGAGCCCGAGGGCGGGTATTTATAGGGAAGGCCAAGGGTTATTTCGACATGACCAAATTACCCTTGGCCACCCACTATATTCGCGGAATATTCTGTACAACATCGTCATAAAGGTACAGATGTCATTTCCGTTCGACGACGGAAACCCTAGCTAGGCGACGTCATTCGCCGGTCTGACTCTCGGACGTTATCATGCCGGGCTTCATCTCCTTCAGGAACTGCCGCCATTCTTGGCCGCCGCCGATTCCGACGCAGCAGCTGGAGAGACTGCGACCTCCTCGAATAATGTCGGCAATACGATATTACAGCTCCCTGGGCTGTCGCCAACTCTCGGCCGGGAGCTCGAAATGTCGGCAGCTCGAGCACCTGCAGTCAAAAAACCAAAGGCAAAAGGGGGTGTCGCTATTATTGTAAATACCGATCCCCAACAGTAGCCCCTCGCGGTTGAGGGCCAACTCAGTTGGGCAGAAACCGCGATACAGGATAGGAAATTTACGAACGTCACCCCCAACGTCACCCCCCCTCCAAGTTTTTTTTTGCGAGAATCGAGGCGACCTCGTAAATGCGGCGCCGAGGCCTATATATACGGAGGGAGAGCGGGCCGGATAGCCCCGTGCATTCGTTGTTCGAGTGGAATTGCTGCCGCATTTTCTGTTGAAAACTTTACGTTGCAATTGTTGCCTTCCGGATTCTGTGTCGAGCTGCAGCGCGTTTTTTGGTGTCGCTGATTGCCTTTGTCGCCATTTCCTTGCTGAAAGGTGAGTTCATTACGAGCTTTCTAGATGTGTGATTCACTTTCTGTGGTTATTTATAATGTTGTGCTTTTCATTTTAGATGCCTCGCGTTAAGCAAACCGCTCGTCTTGACGAATCGGACGAGGAGTTCCTTGCCGATTCGCCTGTTGCTACTATTGAGGGAGACGCCGGCCTTGGCGGAGCGAACAAGCCGGTTGAAGTTGACTCTGATGTTGCCGCGACTCCCAAGGGTTCCCAGGAGGAGGCCAACCCCGCCGCAGATCTGGAGGTTTTGGCTACAGCTGCCTCCAAAGCAGCTGGAACTTCGGGCGCCAGCGGAGGTACTAAATCTGCCGCTTTTTCAGGTAAGAGTTTGAGGGAGTCGTGTTATTTTCTTGCATATCGTGAGTATGCTCTTGCTGGATCTGCAGCCAAAAGAGTGAGAGGCGCCGTAGATACTGGCTCTAGCGAAAAGGAAGCCTTTGCTAACATCGGCGACGAAGGCGAAGATCTTTCTGGAGTGCCGGCCTCTCCTAGTGAGCTGGTAGGGGAAGACTCCTGGGAGAAAAGCGGCATCGAGCCAACTTTTCGGTTTGGGCCGTCTAAAGTTACTCCCGCAGATATCGAGAGGTTTATTGCCTTGGGGTATTTTGAATCCGGAAACGCTCGTGCTCCTGGCGGAGAGCAGATTCCTCGGCCCGAGAACAATGAAGCTATAGTTTATCGTGACTTCTATGAAGCCGGCCTTAGGCTGCCGTCTTTTGGTTTTCTAGCTCGCGTACTGGAAAGATATGGATTGGATCTGCATCACTTGACTCCCAACGCCGTCGCCACGGTGTCGAAGTTTATATGGGCTGTTCGCAGTTATGGCTCGGCTCTTCATTCTGACGCCTTCTGCTGCTTTTATGATCTGAAGCATGATGTGAAACCCGTGAGTTTCGATGGGGTGCAGTATTATCCCCAGTATGGCTGTTGCAGCTTTCAGCCCCGCACTTTCGTGAAGAAATCCAAGTATGAGAATGTTGAGCTTGTTGGTGGTCGCCGGAATAAATGGCCTGGAGATTGGCGGAACCATTGGTTTTATGCAGAGGTTCCCGAGGAGCAGAAAGACGACGGTAGCTCGTACTTTCCTCTATTCAGTCGCTCTTGTGCCCTACGACCGGTGCTGTCGCCGGAATTCGTGGAGTCGGAAGGTTTTACTAAGTGCTGTAACGCCTTTGAGACCGCGGTCAAGATGAGTAGCGCTAGGGATTTGGTGGAGGAGTTTGTGGCCTGCCACATTTGGCCCATTCGGAGAGGTTGGAGCCCGCTGAAAATGAAGAACAAGCGGCTTTCCAGGCTAAACCTTAACTACCAGATGCCGTCTTTTGGAGTGAAGAAACCCGACGGGATATCGGATAAGGACTTTGTTCGCTACGTTGAGCTGACTGCCGCAGTTATTTGCGGACCTTATACTGTGTTGGAGAAGCAAGAGTGCGAGACCATGCTAATTTTCCCTCAGCGTGTGAACCGTATTTTTGACGAGATGCAAGTGAAATACGGTCGTCGTGCTGTGATGTCCGTTAAGAAAGGGCGGCGAAAGAAAGGCGAGCTTGTTATCGGAGCAACGTTCGTTGAAAAGCATGGTTGGGAAGCAGACTCCGCCCATCTCTATGTACTTGATGCGCCAGCCCCAACAGCTGTGGTTGGTTCTTCAGCCGCGGCTGTTGCCAAGAGATCTGCGGCAGCCCCTAAGGCGGTGGCTGGTTCTTCGACGAAAGGTGCCGCCAAAAAATCTGCGGCAGCTGGCAAGGCTGCCGGTATAATAAAGGCGCCTTCGGGGACTTCGAAGGCTGCAGAAAAAGCTAAACGCCAAAGCCTGCGGAAGATGCCTGCTTCTCGAGCCGGTGCCGCTGTAAAACGGCGGCGGGATGACATTGAGCAAGGCCTTGTTGCAGAGCAGATGGAGACTGGTTCCAGTGCGGCGGGTGGCGCTGATTTTGCTGAAGAGGTGTCAGTGCGGGAAGAGTGCAAACGGCGCCGGAAGTTGCTAGCTTCAGCACTTGGCGATTCTGACGATGAATTTCTTGACGACGAGCCTAAAGAGCATGACTCGGGAAACACACGGGAGCAGCCTTCGCCATTACGTGAAGCTGAAGTTGATAGTACTGCTGCTCCCTCTGGCGGATTTGATTTGCCACGGAGCCCTGCTTTGACTGTTGCGCTGATGAAGCGGAAGCCACTCCTGCCGGCTTTATCAGATGATGAAGAAATGGAGCTGCTGGACGACTCCGTGGATTCGCGCGCCGAGCTTGGACATGAGCTAGATGCCGCGTTTGCAGAAATGAGTGGCTCCGACAGAGGTGCCGACCTTTCCTTTTCCGCGAAAGAAACTGCGGCAGCTTCCTCTCCTTTGACTGGAATCGATGATAATATTTCTAGTTCATCGGTTAACGGGAGTGCGTCTAGCGATTCTTCTGAGATTAGCTCCTCTGACGCAGGTGAAAAATCTCCTGGTGCGGGGATGCAGGAAGGCGAGGCCGGCGACCCGCCCTTGGCCGCTTTTGTCGAAATGACGAAGGCGGTGGATCCTCAAGGTTTCTTGACCTCGCCGCTATTTCTAGCTTATTTAATACTTGACAATCGATCTGACTTCGTTTAATTTGCAGCGCTTTATGAATTCTTGGCCAGGGCCGATAATGCTTCGGTCGCCGAGGTTCTGGACAAAAATGCGACGATGGTAATTTCCGCTTTTATGTCTGTGTCGCTTTATGGTGTAACTTTCTATAGGTTTGATGCTGATGCGTGAATTTGTTACTCTTGAGCAGACTCTTGCGGCGGCTCGCGCTCTGAGTCGTCGCTTTTATGGGTCCGAAGCCGCCTCTTCATCAGGTGACGTATTGGAACTGCGGTGGGCGCTGAAGGATGAACGCGCGTCTTTTGACGCTGTCAAGGCTGATCTCACTGATCAGATTCAAAAGAAAGATGATGCGTTGGGAGTGCTCCAGGAAGTTATCCAGAGCAATGAGGATGAGATTGCCCGCTTGAAACGGGAACTGAAAAATGCGGGGGAAAAGCTGATTGCGGCGGAGGCGAGTGCCAAGAGCGCCAAGGAAACTGCCCGCAAGTTTGCCCGCAATTTTTCCAGCGGCGCTGGTAGTGCATACGCTTCTTTCGGAACAGCCCTAGCTACAATTGGCGGTGAGCCTAATCCCCTTCCGGCCACCCAAGGTTCTCTTACACCGGAAGTGTTCTTCAATTTCCTGAAAGGGGAGTTTGGCGACCTTCCTGAGGCCTTTGAACGGTTCGGCCAATTTGCGGCTCGCACGGCGTGCTCTGCCCTTCTGGACCTGCTCGAAAAGCGGCAGTGCAAGCACTTCAGCGATTTGGCGCGCACCACTTACCCAGATTCTAATTTCGATAAAGCCAACGCAGCGAGCGAAAGCAAAGGTATTCGTTTGGCTGTGAAGCGCTTTGTGAAAAGGTATTGGGGGGTGCACGGAATGGAGGCTTGCCGCCAATATGCGAAGAGCAAGCTTGAGGAGGTGATGCATACTTTCTTCTGAGACTCTATCTTGCAAGAAATGATTTACTAAACTCTTGTTTATTTTAGATGAAGGCGGCGACTGGCGCCGAAATTGCGGCGGAGGGCTCAAAGAAGCGGGCGGCTACTTCTGCTAGTGAGACGCCGCCGGCGAAAGTTGCCCGCGTTGGAGATGCTGCGGAAGCAGAGAAAGTTGCCGCGAAAGCTGATGCGCCTGCCGCGGTTGAAGCTCCTGCCCCTGCCGTGGCTACCGCGCCTGCTTCCTCTTCGGCGGCAGCCGAACCGGAAAATACGACGAGTACCGCCGCTCCTGGTGCTGCGTCTGCCACTGCTGCTGCGCCGCCAATTGAAGAGGTTTGGGCTCTTAGGCGTGAGGAAGAGTATTTTAAACTTGGTTTGTAATAATATACGTTCTGGTACGCTTTGTGCGCAGGATTGTTTTCGCGGCGCCGCGTTGAACATTGCGCCGTTGAAGTATGAACGTGACGGCTTACGCGTTTCTGGCAAAGCACATTTGTGTTATGTTTCGCGATATCCGCGTCATGATTTCGGGCATTTCTGGAGGGAAATGATGGCTCAGTACGTTCAAGGGCGGGAATGCTTAATTCAATGCTTTCACCGCCGGCATTCTTCTTCCGTAGCGGCCGTGAAGGCCGAAAGCGTTGAAGACCTTAGTTTTGATCCTTATTTGGATCGTTTTAGGTGTGTGTACGATAGGGCAAGCCCCGAATGCGGTCCCGGGTTTGTAGTAGAAGTTGACCTTGATTTGTAGCTAGGGAGTTAACTTTGTGACACAGTGCTCCGGATATAACGTTGTGTTTTTTGATTTGCGAAGGTGGGTTCGGCTATAACTATCAATTTTCTACAAGTTAAATCCTCCTCCGCTTTTTCGCTTAGTAGAAAGCGCTCGCCGTTGCTCGGTCGTCGGAATAAAACGAACGTCACCCCCCCGCCCCCCCTTGCGATCGAGGGACGGAGGGCGCGCCGAAATTGCGACACACAATTCGTATGGCGTACATTCGTGTGAATTGAGAAAAGAGCATATGCTGCCGCTATTTTTGGTTGGCTCTGGTGCTTGTCGGATGTTTATTAGTTGTCGCTATTTTTTGCTTAGAGAACGTCGTTTGACGATATGGGTCCTTGGCGCCCTTATTTTTTACAAGTTAAAAGCATGTTCGCTTTTTGTTTGTTGTACGGCGCTCGTCGTGGCTCGATTGATTGAATGAAACGAACGTCACCCCCCTCCCCCTAGCAATCGAGGGATGAGGAGCGCGTTGAAACTGCGAGGCACGGCTCGCTCGCCATTATTTTTGGAGAAGATTGCGAGTGGTGCATAAGGTTGCCGCAATTGTTAGGTTCTCTCCGAAATCTGTCGGATATTGAACATTTGCCGCTATTCTTGCTGAAAGAGCGGCACTTGAGAATATGTTGCCTTTTGGCCTCTCGCTTTTGCTTTTGCAAGATTATGCCACCTCCATGGTCTTGAGTCCCGTCCTTGGATGGGTGTTTATATTGAGTCCCTTAAGACTTCGATCTTAATGATCTATTTTTGTTGTGTCGGATTTTGCCGGAGCCCCTTGGGGGTTGAAGTCTATCTTCCATTTTCCTTTAAGGAAATGTGTGACTGAGCCCTTGGGCTGCCACCGTGCTGCTCTTTCTCAATTTAGGAGGAAAATTGAAGAGATGGCCTCTTGAGGCGCTTTTTTCTCTAATGCCGCTATTTCTCAATATTATGAGAAAGATTGGAGGTGTGGCCCCCTGGGGCGCTTTTTTCTCTAAGTGTTTTATAGAGAATGAAGCCTGGGAGAGAGGAGCCGAATTTTTTTTTTTTTTTTTGCTTCCTTTCGAGTGGCTTTTGCTCAGGAGTCAAATCCTCCTGCGTCGATGTGGCGATATTTTTGCGAATATGGCATCGACTACTTAAGAAACGGAAAGTTTAGTTTTTCTGGGGAAGATAGCATTATATTGAACTGCAAGGGTTACAAAGGTCCCACCTCGTTAAAAACCTCACCCCCGATTGGGGTTCCCCTGTGAGGAAAAGAGTATGGGCCTTGAAGTAAGAAAGAAAAATTACAACTTAGGTGCCGACTAAAAGCTTCGCTTATAATTGCGCGTCGCCATTAGCCCTTACATTTTAGGTGAAGTACCTCTTGAGGTTGTCCACATTCCAGGCATGTGGGAGTTCATTGCCTTCATTGTCTGCTAGGTGATAAGATCCCGAGCGATTGCTCCTGACGACAATGAAAGGGCCCTGCCACTTGGAGTTGAGTTTTCCAGTGTTTTCTGTCTTTGGGCTTCGCCGGAGGACGAGGTCGCCGGCTTTAAATGCTCTTGGCACTACTCTGGCGTCCCGCCATTTTCTTGTTTCCTCCTGATACTTCTCCAAGTTAAGGATGGCTTGGTCTTTGTCTAGTTCCGACATGTCCTTTGAAACGGCATCGAACTCGTGGCAATTTCGCCCGAGAGTTTCCCTCATGCTGCGGTATTTTATCTCTTCTGGTGACATGGCCTCTTCGCCATACAAGAGCCTGAAGGGTGTGAAATTTGTGGTCCTTGAAACCGTTGTGTTGTGCGACCAGATTACTTTATGTAATTCATCCATCCATTTTCCTTTTCGCTGCCCTTCCAGGCATTTCTTGATGCTTTCGAAGATTTGCTTGTTCGCGTCTTTGACGGCGCCATTTGACTCTGGATGATAAACAGATGCAAAATTCACTTTGGTGCCTATGGAGTGACAGAATTCGCGGAACTCTTGGTTGTCAAACTGTTTTCCATTGTCCACGGTAATTTCGGCAGGGACTCCGAATCTACATACTATGTTCTGCCAGAAAAATTTCTTGATTGCTGGGCCAGTGATGTTGATCAATGGCTTAGCCTCTATCCATTTGGCGAAATAGTCGAGAGCGACAACGGTATGTTTGTAATTTCCGGCAGCCGTAGGTAGGGGGCCGACTATGTCAATTCCCCATCGCTGAAGTGGCCACACTGGCTGGATGAGCTGAGTGAGCTGAGCTGGGTTGTTGATTTTCCTTGAGAATTTCTGACATGCTTCGCATGTTTTGACAAGGTGTTGGGCGTCCTGAAGTGCGGAGGGCCAATAAAAACCTTGCCGGAAGGCTTTGCCGACTAAAGCTCTGCTGGATATGTGGGAGTCGCAGATTCCCTCGTGAATCTCACTGAGGAGCTTTTTCCCTTCTTCTTGATCAATGCATCTCAAGAATGGAGTGGAAGTGCCGAATTTGTATAGGAACTCATCGACAAACGCATAGTTTCTTGCTCTCTGTTTCATGCGCTTGGCTTCTAATTCCGACTCCGGCTCATAAAAATCTCGGAGATACGCCATGATGGGGGCGCGCCAATCTTCGCTTGAGATGGCATGTATTATCTTGGGTTCTTTCTCTGCCGCTTTTATGGAGGGTGAACTCAGTGTTTCAAAAAAGACGTCAGGTGGCAAAGGATCTTTCCTGGCTGCCGCTTTTGCTAGCTGATCTGCTTCACTATTCAGGTTTCTGTCAATGTATTGACAAGTGAAACCCTTGAAGTATTTTTCCAATCCCCGTACATGTTCCAGATATCTGGCCAATAGTTCATCTCTGGCTTTATAGGTTTTATCAACATGCCCGGCAATGACCTGAGAGTCTGTCTTGATGACAAAGTTTTTGACACCTAATGCTCTTAGCTTTCTTATGGCGAGCAAAAGGCCCTCATATTCTGCAACATTGTTTGTGCATTTGTCAGTGTCATGATTGAACTGCAATCTGATTGCATACCGCAATTTGATACCAGATGGCGAGGTCAAAATTGCGGCAGCTCCTGCTCCAAGATGGCACCATGCGCCGTCAGAGTGGATCTCCCATGGGACTTCAAAGACTGGACCCTCGGTGTACGATGAAGGCTCTGTCCAATCTGCGATAAAATCAGCCAACACC
The DNA here is from genome assembly GCA_012490785.1 of Eragrostis nindensis. Lineage (NCBI taxonomy): Eukaryota > Viridiplantae > Streptophyta > Magnoliopsida > Poales > Poaceae > Eragrostis > Eragrostis nindensis. The sequence continues at coordinate 530,386 of JAAXCT010000179.1, read as the reverse complement.
TGAGAATTTGCGGCACTTCTTGACTCGAAGTCGACAACGTGTTCTGATAGTTCTGATGCCCATTTTGTGATTCTCCCAGATGCTTCTCTATTTCTGAACATGTCATTCAGTGGTTGATTTGTCAGCACTCGGATGGTGTGAGCTTCAAAGTAGTGCCTTAATTTTCTTGATGCCATTAAGACTGCGTAAGCTATCTTTTCTAGCTCGGAATAGAATCTTTTTGATCCTGAGAGAGCTTCAGATACATAATATACCGGGACTTGAACTTTCATCACTTTGCCCTTCTTCTCAATTTGCTGTTCTTGCACAAGTGCGGCACATACTGCTGAGTACGATGCTGATACATACATTAGCAGAGTTTCATTTTGTTTGGGACTCGCGAATGCGGTCATTTCCTTGAGATACTCTTTCAATTCTGCGAAAGCTTTTTTCTGCTCTTGGCCCCATTGAAAGTTATTTGCATTTCTGAGGACTTTGAAAAAAGGGAGGCTTCTTTCGGCTGATCTGGAAATAAACCTGTTGAGTGCCGCAATTCTATCGGTGAGCTTCTGCACATCTTTGAGGCATTGAGGTTCTCGCATATTGATGAGTGCACTTATCTTGTCCGGATTGGCTTCAATGCCTTTGATTGACACTAAGCATCCCAAAACCTTTCCTTTGCGAATTCCAAAAACACATTTTTCAGGGTTAAGCTTGAGGTTTGCCTTTCTGAGGTTTGCAAATGTTTCGGCCAAGTCAGAAATATGATCTTCTTTCTTGCCGCTTTTTACCACTATGTCGTCGACATAGGCTGACAGATTCTTGCCTAACTGATTCTCAAAGGCGATAGATGTCATTCTGCAGAAAGTCGGTCCCGCATTTTTTAGACCTTCCGGCATTCTGACAAAACAATAAGTTCCGAAAGGGGTGATGAAACTTGTTTTCTCTTCATCATCTTTGTACATGAAGATTTGGTGATATCCGGAGAAACAATCTAGCAGTGATAGGAGTTCTGAGCACGCGGCTGCGTCGACAATTTTGTCGATTCTGGGCAGTGGGAAATCGTCTTTGGGACAAGCCTTGTTGAGATCAGTGAAATCAATGCACATTCGCCACTTTCCATTCTTTTTCTTTACTGGTACTGTGTTAGCCAGCCAGGTTGGATATTTCACCTCCCTGATAACATTTGCGTCAAGCAACCTCTGCACTTCGGCTTTGACTGCCTCGACCCTGTCGTCGGACATTTTTCGGAGTTTCTGTTTCTTTGGCCTGATGTTTTTATCAATTCGCAGCTTGTGCTCTATTACGTCTCGACTGACACCTTTCAGGTCACTTGCGGACCAGGCAAATACATCTTTGTTTTTGCGAAGGAACTGGATGAAAGCTTTTTCCATGTCCTTCGGCATACCTGCCGCAATTATCACTTCCTGTCCTAAGACATGCTTGTCCAATGGGACTCTCTTTGTTTCCTCATTGGCCGCAATTGCTGGTTCTTCCTTGTCCATTTCTTTTTCCAACTGAAGGACTTCTTTCCCGGGCTTTTTTCCTGCCGGGTACAAGACATGTACATTCGGGTGGGCGTATAAAAAATGAACATTCTTCTGGCCGGGGGCTGCCGCCCTTTCAATATTTCTGGCTTCTTGCTGATCGCCAAAGACCGAGATGACCTCCTTATGTGCCGGCGTTTTCATACAGAGGTAAGAGCTGTGCAAAACTGCTTCAAATGCATTGAGGACTCCTCGTCCAAAGATTGCGTTGTAAGGGTAAGGCATATCGACCACATCAAAGGTGATGTGCTCTGTTCTTGCATTGTCAAGGGTGCCGAAGGACACTGGGAGGCTTATGTTGCCGAGAGCGCGGACTTCTCTCCCGCCAAAACCATACAAAGGATATTCAGAAGGCTGAAGTAGAGATGAATCAAGGTTGAGCTGGTCAAATGCTCTTTTGAAGAGGATGTCTGCTGAACTTCCGTTGTCAACAAGTATTTTGGTGATTGACCAACCATAAGTATTTGCCTAGATGACCATGGCATCTGTATGAGGGTAGCAGCGGAGGTTTAGATCGGCTTCTGTGAATGTGATTGGAATGTGCGACCATCGTGATTTCACTATGGGTCTGTTGCACACCGCATTGACGGCTCGGAAGTAATTTTTCTTTTGTTTCTTACTTTCAAACTCGGATGTGGATCCGCCGGTGATTGGTAGGATGACTCCATAAGTGGGAAGGCTTTGAGAGGTATTGTTTTGGTTTGATTGCTTTGGGAATGGCGGCGGAGGTGGTAAAAGCGGCTCCTCAGAGGCAGTGATACTGGGAATTTGAGGCTGGGGTGTGTATGAACTTGCTTGGGAAGTCGCCAAATGCTGAATCTGCGGCGAGGGTGGTGGATGTGGTTGGTATGGGCTTTGGAAGTGGTGGTGAGGGTTATACGAATTCTGGAAATATTGGAATGGGTAGGAAGCACCGAAAGGTGAGTTGTTCCAAGAATTGGCGGCAGCCGTGTGATTGACACTTCTCTGTGTTTCGCTTCTTTGCTCCTTGGCTTTCATTCTTTCCATGGCATCTTTTGTTTCTGGGCATTCCTTGGAGGTGTGACCCTTGTCAAGTCCGTGGAACAGACAGTATGGCTTTTTTGGCTCCTGGTTTCGCGAGTTGTGCGAATTGCCGCGACCCCTTCCTCGAGAGCGAGTGTTTCTTCCTCCTCTGTGCTGAAAATTGCCGGCAGGACTACTTGTGTCGCCTTTCTCTTCTTGGTTGTCGATATGATTGACTAGGTTGGAGTTCTGGCTCGGATTGTTGTTGCCACCTCTCCTAGACGAATTCCAATCCTGCTGCCTTTGGCTTGATTGGTTTTTCTTCGCCTGACGCTGCGCGCTCTGCTGCTCTAGTCTTCTTCTGTGGTCATTGTCGGCTCTACAGAACTGATCGACCGTTGAGAAGAGCTCTTCGAGTGTTGAAGGGCGATGCATGGAAAAGTGAGTAGCACAGGGGCCGGCTCGCAACCCCCTAATTGCGGCATCAATGACAATTTGGTCTGGAATATCATCCGTTCGGGCTTTGAGCTTGACAAATCTCTGGAAATAGTCTTGCAGGGGCTCTTTTTCTTGCTGAATACATGCTCTGAGTTCATCTGCAGATATAGATGTTCTGTGAAAACCTTGAAAGTTTGTCGTCAATTTGTCCCTTAGGTTCTCCCATGAATATATTGATCCGAGCTTCAGCCTGGAATACCACTCGAGGGCTTGATGCTCAATTGCGGTGACAAAGGTCTTGGCCAATACCGTATCATCTCCTCCGGCAGATGCTACAGCAGCTTCAAATGACATCAAAAATTGCCTTGGGTCGGTTGAGCCATTGTACTTTGATAGGGAGATAGGCTTGTAGGTTGCTGGCCATGGGGTCAACTGGAGGCCTTCTGACGAGGGAGAGTTCTTGTCGAATTTACTAACGAAAGGTATGGATTGGCGGTATACATTCCGAGGCCTATGATGGCCTTCGCCATTGTTGTTTGTTTCAGTGTCGGGAGTCACCCGGTAATGCTCTCTCTTTGCTTCGCTATTGTGCCCTGTGACGCTTGTCATTTCATCGAGCTCTTTTTGCAATTCGGCGACTGCCGCCTTTGCTTGCTCAATCTGCCGCCGGAGCCTTTCTCTCTCTCTAGCCCTCTCTTCAGAGATTATCTTCTCCTTTGTTAGCTTGAGTCTTTTTCCAAGTTGTTGCAAGTTGGAGAGCTGACGTATTTGCTTGTCAACTTCATCTTCCTCTGGATCACTTTCTTCAGGGTTGATTGTCGACGGTGGTTCCGCCCATTGCTTGCCGGCTTTTACTTGCTTCGACTTTTCTGCTTCTTCATTGAACATGAGGTCGATAGAGCTTTTGGCGGCGATGTCCTCATCACTTGGCCGAATTCCGGCGGCTAAGCTTGCTTGCGCCGCGTCGGAAATCCGGTTGGCCTCGTCGGCCATTTGCCTTGCTTGAATGAATGCCCAACGAATTTCTTCTTCCGAGAATGCCGGGTTGGGAGGGAGAATTTCTTCCTCTAAATCCGGCGGGTGGGAGCTGATGGTGGTTTTTGGACTAGGTCTTCTTTTCTTTCTATGTGGCATCACGGGTGGTATTTTCGAGCAACACAAACGGTGGGCGCCAATGTTGGGAATTCTTCATCGTAGCAACAAAGAATCCCGACACGAACAATCAAATGACACTCTAGGAACAACGGAGCAGCATTTCATTACAAGGGGGTAATCTCTCCTGTTCCGTCCCGTCCTACAGAGCCTGAGGGCGGGTATTTATAGGGAAGGCCAAGGGTTATTTCGACATGACCAAATTACCCTTGGCCACCCACTATATTCGCGGAATATTCTGTACAACATCGTCATAAGGGTATAGATGTCATTTTCGTTCGACGACGGAAACCCTAGCTAGGCGACATCATTCGCCGGTCTGACTCTCGGACGTTATCATGCCGGGCTTCATCTCCTTCAGGAACTGCCGCCATTCTTGGCCGCCGCCGATTCAGACGCAGCAGCTGGAGAGACTGCGACCTCCTCGAATAATGTCGGCAATACGATATTACAGCTCCCTGGGCTGTCGCCAACTCTCGGCCGGGAGCTCGAAATGTCCTGCAGTCAAAAAACCAAAGGCAAAAGGGGGTGTCGCTATTATTGTAAATACCGATCCCCAACAGCCCACAATAACATATATACTCTTTGTGATTCTTCTGACCTGTATAACATGTGTAAGGAATGATGCCCGTCTGGTAATTTAGTATAAGCAACATACCAACCCTACCCACAGGAGCCTCCTTCAATTCCTTGTCGAGGCAAAAGGGCAAAAAGGAAAAAACAACCCAGTTACACTTGCGTGCCATTGCTGCTCCTTTGAGCTCGGTTATAAGCTGACAGAAGAAGTGGCAGGTAACTAATGTATATATTCTCACGCTGTTGAGATATATATTCTCGTGCCTATTACTTAATCAAACCAGTACCTGCACAATCTCATGATCGGATAAATGAGACCTAACCTTTCATGTATATGTTTACAGAAATAATTTAGCCCTTTTCAAAAAAAAAAAAACATTGTGTAACATAGATGCAAAATGATAAAAATATGATATCAATATATTATTTGATACTATTTTTTATTCCCAAGTGAGTCACAAATGGTAACATGTGACCATTATTATTGGAGTACAACTCAACAAATTATATCTAAAAGCAAGCACCGCTAGGGAAAAGTCGTTTCCCATAGACAGAGTAGGCAACAGGGTTCACCAAAGCCTGTGTGTTGAATATGTTCGACAGTTGTTGCACCTGCTGCCAGACTTGGTTTTGTTGCACCTGTTGTAGTAGTTGTTGTTGTTGTACTTGTTGTAGGATCTGTTGTTGTTGCGCTTGCTGCAGAAGCTGCTGTTGTTGTGCTTGTTGCAGGATCTGGTGTTGCTGCACCTGTTGCAGAGTCTGTTGTTGTTGCACCTGTTGGAGAATATGTTGTTGTTGCACCTGTTGTAGAGTCTGTTGCTGCTCCACCTGCTGTATAATTTGTTGTTGTTGTGCTTGTTGTAGAACCTGTTGTTGCTGCGCTTGTTGTAATATCTGGTGTTGCTGCACTTGTTGAATAATCATGGCCGAAGATGGCATGCTTGTGAATGCTTGTTGCAGTGGGTTATACTGCCCACAAGGATTGTTGATTGCCAAAGGTGCGCATGATGGGTAGTATTGAGGAGAGAAAAAAGCATTAGTCGCACTCACCAAAAAGGCAAGGAGAGAAAATATAGCAAGTATCTTGGCTGCCATTGTTGCTAAGTTTTGCTAGTGTGTTTACTTCTCAATTTCTCAATGAATCAGATGAGATTGGTGGTGGACTAATGGTGAACTTGGGCCCTATTTATACACTCAATGGATCTTGTAGCTCAAGCAACACTTTGGCTCAAAAAAACTATTGAAGATCAGATAAGCTACATGTGACATGGCATCTAGTCATTTAAAATACAAGGTGACTCATTTTTTTTGGAAGTATATGGTATGTGTTAGCAAGAACAATCTGGATACTAAAAAAGATGGCCGTTATAATCCCTTTTTCGTAATTCGTGAGTTATAAGTACAATTAGGTTACCTTTACACATGGAAAGTTGGAAATGAAGATAAGATTGATTTTGGATTTTGCTAATATTTAGAGGTCAGATAAGCCGATGTTGAGATGGCATCCAGTCAATTTCTCTTTTCTGGTTATCTCTAGATTCCTTTTTGCTTAATATGTAAGTTATAAGTTTACACGTGGAAAGTTTGGAATGAAAGATAAGACCGATTTTGGATTTTTCTACTTTTTAAATGCTAGATAAAGCAATGATGACATGACATCTAGTCAAATTCAAAATTTTCTAATTCATCCCTAGAAGCATACCATATGTGGTGGCATGATAGTTTGACACTAAATCCACAAGGAAGTTACGTTTAGTTTGCCTTTACACATATGCAAGCCTTGGCCATGAAAATGTTGAATTTCTTCATTAGGACTAGTCAACTTTTCTATAAATATTTGTGCAAATAGATAAATATATAATTTAAACTTGAAGTGCCTTTGGTGATAGATCTAATGATATATATTTATATTTATGGTTAAAGTTCAGAGAAAAAAATCAATTCTGTCATATATTCAAAAAACAGAGGGAGTACTTTACAAATGTGAATTTGTAGGGTTGTAAATTTGTGATATTGTCACCATCAACAAACAAATAAACCTCTAACTTCCGGTAAATGACATGTCTACTATTCACCAAAGTTGTACACATGATTTATGTTGAGTAATAACGTTCTATGACCACCCATAACTAATAATTTGAATTAGATAACTCAGTTAGGGGTGATAGAAAGGAGTTCAGTTTTCACAGTCTTTTGCTACTGGTATCTTGTATGCTGAGCTTTGCCCCTCCCCCCCCCCCCCCCCCCCCCCCCCCTCTCTCTTCTTTCTGGAGATGAGTGTGGGAAAATCGAAAAAAAGGAGAGCTTCTACTTGTGCTGCTTATTAGAGTAAAAAGTTTTGTTGAGTTAGAGTCCAAATCTTTGTCTCGGGGTTTTAGAGTCACTTTGGAAGTTTTGCTGTAATACTTTCTACTTTTGTAAGAATATTTTCAATAGCAATATAAATATATATTCTTTTTTTTATCTCAACTCAAATAATTCATTAATTTATTTTCATTCGCTTGGTTCACATCCTAGTGTAACTAAATAAGTTGCACAACTTTTGCACCTTGATAGTGGGTAAAGCTGGTTAATTTCAGTTTGATTATGCAATGTGAGTTTTCTCCTCCTCTATTAATTGTTGAGCTCATCGTAAGGGTGATCACGCCGACCTGGAAGAATAATAATAGTTGTGTCGGAGGAGTGATGCTTAGAAACACAGCTAGTTTTCTTCGCCCTCTGCATAGTGCAAAGTATGAGTAAGGCTTCACCCTACAAGAGGTTGTCCATTCACCTTATGAATGCTAATGAGTGATTTGGTGGACTGATCTTGAGATTGACCAGGTCACTACAAGCGGTTGTCCAAGGAATTTCGTCTCCTAATAAAAGAATAAATAGTCATAAATGCAAAACACGTGCCATATCGATGATTTGAACCCGAATGGTTTGGTTCCACCACAAAAAACCTAACCATCTAAGATACGGCAGATGCATTAATTTCTGTAGCTATAAGCAACAATTGTCTCTACAACATCTTTGTGCATCTCGTCATCTTCCTTTTCTTTCCATCGATGCCCAGTTCTGTCATGAGTTAAGAGCTCATGTTCTACAGCTTGAGTTCATCGATCGATTGGTACGTGTCCATTCAACTAGGAATCACTGGAGGAGGATGCGTTTCGACGGTGGTGGCGAGTCGAATGCGCCATTATCGATGAAGAATAAGGTACTCCGGCCCCCTCTTTTGTCTCGTCATGGTTCTTTATGGCCATGGCTGCAGGCTAGTGAGAGTTTGGTTTCCGGCGACTATCATTTGGATGTTGCTCGGATTTGTGTTTTCCCATTGCGAATATGGTGAAGGAGGCGACGATGGGTTCGGCTACGGGCTCGACGGCGGCGAGTTCTTCGTACTTGCATGTGGAATATCAGTCTACCCCTCTTTTGCGAAAGGGTTGGGTTTTAGTTTTCCCCCGTCGGAGATGAGGATGACGGTGGTAGATGGTGAAATGGCCGTGTTCCTTCAGATCGGAGTTTTTGTCCGTGGCATATCCGTCTGGGATGGTGATCCTAGATGGTGGAATTTACGGCTCTTTCAAAGTTTCTTGTCTTCCATCAATGGAGTTGGCGTTGATCGGGATGTTATTGTAACAGGAGATGCAATTTGCTTCAATATTAATGGACTTCAAGGTTTCTTGTCTTCCATCACTCGTTCTGCACTCTCCTAGAACGACTGACACCGAGTTTTTTCCCTTTTTTTTTTAGATGAACCGAGTTTGTTGCTGCAAACTCTGAACAAAGCAGCTCAAGAAACTCTCCCTGCCCGTCCCTTGATCGGTTGTGAGCTAGATACGACGGGCTCAAGCATGGAAAATCGCTCATTTAATTTGGGCCTTGCTGCAAACTATGATTTGTTCTGTTGGTCTCTCACGCTCTGCCCGTCTCCAACACGCAGTCCAGCGTAGTTGTACCGTGTGCCGTCACGCGCCTGCTACATACATACACGTGTCACGCCGGCCACGACCCGCTCGGACTCGCCACGCTATCGACACTGCCGACGCGTCCACCAAACGTACGTATAGTATGAGTGTATGACAAGGTAGCCGGTAGGCGTCTGCGTGGCCGGGAACTCGACGACGGCGATGGCAGCAGCTGCCCTGCATCATCACGCTCGGGAGAGGAGCGGGGCAGCCTCAACCGGGCTGGTCCGCCACCACGTCGGCGGCAGCGGCAACGATGCTACGGCGGAGGACATGATGGAGGAAGGGTGGATTGGCAGCCGCCCTCGGTTGTCGACGAGTTCTCCGGCCGTCGAGCGGCGACGGCTAAAGAAACGCTCTTCTTGGCCGTCTCGCAGGAGCATGTTGGCAGCAGTAAGCGTCCTTGTGCTTCTTCTTTCAGCAAGGTTTCGCCGAGACTAGATTATTCCGCTGACAGATTGCGCGTGGAAGGAGTATTATTGACCATCTTGTTCCCCATCCACTTTTGCAGGTGCTTTTGCTAGTTTTGCTGGTCGCCATCTCAATTTGCAGCGTTGCGGCAGCTACATCCATGGGTGTGGACCATGACATTAAGACGGCATTCGTGCTTGTAGCACTGGTTAATCTTGTTTTTGTTGTTTTGGGATGTTGCATTGTAAACTTTGGTGATATGGTGTAGGTGGCCATCGGTTAGTGTAGATTTGGAAAAATTGCTCCTTAGTTGTCAAATCAAGTCGTTGTAGACTTCTGCAAAGTATATTTATTTTCTGAATTAAGAGTGTATCATGTGCAAAGTATATTTATTTGAAATCCATATGATGCCCTGATGATACACTCTTAATTCAGAAGTATTACAACACATGGTTGTAGACTTTGCCTTCAATATCTTGTTTGAATATTTCATACATTCTTCAATAATCAATATCGTCATGCTCTTCGGCACTTCTGAAAAACGACTGTCAGACTGGATCCGAAACGACGAGTGACCCGGCCGACGGGGGCAATTTGTTATTCCTTTGGTCGTCCTATCCCGTTTCTGAGACAAGCAGTAGGCCCGTTCCGAAACGAATAGGGGAATTACTTGCTCGCGTCGTGAGTTGTGTTGTGCCCAGCTACATATTTGATAATCGTTCCACGACCTGCCGCCTTCACGTTGCCGAACCCAACCGGTCAGCCGCCATACGACACGCTCACCTTGCGTTTAAGTAAACTTTATAAACTCGACGACATCGTCTTCGGCGGCATCGTGTCTAGCGTCGCGCTCGCTCGCATGGAGACGTACATGACCATCCTCGACGACGGTCGCGGCGGCACGTCGTCGGTTCATGATACGGCGGCGGACATGATGGAGCAGGGGTGGGTCGCCCTCCGGCCACGGCCGCTGGTGGTCGTCGAGCAGCAGAGACGGCCCAAGAAACGCTCGTCGTCTTCGGGCCTTCCTCGCGCGGCGAGAGTGTTCCTAGCGGTAACACTGGTAAGCGTTCCTCCTTTTGGATGACAAACTATACAGTACTAGCAGTATCTTCTTTCTCTGGTTCTTTAAATTCTTGAGGTCGCACAGAACTTCTTACTAATAAGTAGTAGTAATAACTTGGTCTGCCACTTCTAATTTGCAGGTACTTTTGATGGTTTCATCAGCCCTTATCTCAGTTACTAGCATTGTGGCAACTATCTCTCTGGACATGGAACTCGTGACGAGATTATGCTTGGTGGCTTACTCACTTGCTGCTGTTGTTGGTGCCGTTGCTTTTGCTCTAATATTGAGAGACCACTTTTTGTGTTAGCGTGTCACTTTGGACAAGACCTTATTTCTTCACTAAATTTGCAAGGCCTAATTTCGCAATTTGTGAATCGCAATACTGTATTTGCATTACAAAGTTTCATTAGTGTAGTCAATACATCGTAGAACATGGCCTCGAATATCATGTCAGTACCGTCACGTTGCAATTTGCCTTTCTCAAACCATTCAAGTCTCATAAATGTAAAAGAAAATAAAAACAGACCACAAAATGCTCAAATAATCCACTAAGCACAAATTTCTATGCATACCAAGAATTTCTCATCAAAGCAGAAATTCTAGCTCTGTATGAATACCAGACATCCTAACACGTCATATCTACCTCAATTCCATGAAACACAAAGTCCCAACACAATGGCCATTATGCAAATATTACGAAAGCCCTCCACAATCTTCGTCTCCAGAGTACTCTAGTCTGTTGTACACCCTGAGTTTCTCATACAGCGGATCTTTTCTTTCTCCACCTTGAACATACTTGCATATCTTTGCCCACACCCTTGTTACGTCTCCAAAGCACTCTTAGTTCATACACCCTGAGTTTCTCATACAGCGGACCTTTTCTTTCTTCTCTTCGAGCATACTTGCCGTATCTTTGCCCACACCCTTGGCCACCCGTCTCTCACTTTTGCACAGCATCGTGTCACTCCTTGCAAACCTTGCTTCACTCCGTCCCAGCCATGTCTTGACCATATAGGCAGGCCTGCAGAAAGACGAAGACCAACAATAAAAAATATAGGAGGGACTCACATCACCGCATCCATGTGGAAATCGAAGAAATGTAATATATATTGCATTAGTATAAGTAAGCTTCAGCAACATGCAAGTTACCTTCTTGAGAGACTTGCGTGCCCCTGTTGTATCCTGTAGAAGCTTCAGGCGGCATGACTGTTATACCCAAAACAATCTGCAAATTAACAAATATAGCTTAGCATCAAAAGAGAAAAAAAAAAAGTTTACTGAGGTATTTGGGAAACACTCACCCAAATCCAGGCACCAAGATGTCCCACAACAAGTAATGCCTCCGCTTCGATAAGCCAAACCAAGGAAGTTGTTGAATGTGTGGGCATAAGAAGATACAGATAATACACCACAAAGGAGCAAACTAGCAGCATGCTAAAGTGAGCCACGTGCTGGATGTACGCACGCTGCGCACGACTCAACCCTCTATGCAAGCTCAAATGAAATCCAATACTCAAAAGCACCCAAAAGCACCCAAAGGTTTGCCATACAAGGGAGTTGTCGATATTCCTTGCTTGAAGAGAATTGTTGATAGGAGTCACATATGCAAGAGGGCCAAACAAGAGTATACCATAGATGACTCTAGCTGCAGTTATCCTCGTGTCCTACATAAAGATAAGAAATAAATTTGCTTTACTGCTTGTTGCTTCAATTTTTATGAAAAAAGACGAGAGCAAACTGACAAAAGTTAGTATGCAGATTGCCACATTAAGTACCTTCTTTAGCTACCATCCACCTATCAAAATGAATGGGTGATGCAAACAAGGGAACATAGTTTACATACCGATTCGGTTCTAATGTTGTTGTGTACATACTGAAATAAACTTGGTACACACAAAACTCATAAATATCAAATACATGTTTAGTATGCAGTTTAAAAGCTCTTCTTAGTAATGTGCATGAAAAAAGAAACTCCTGCAAACGGAGGAGTCACCTAGATGCAACAAAAATGAGCTCGATGGCGAGGTACATATGAATTAATCACTAGTGATTTCAGCATCCTAAGCTGGGATGTGAAAGCTTCGATTGAAGATGTTTTTATTCTGGAAGTGAATGTTAACATGCAGGTACAGTTTCTTGAGCTTTGCTACATGTTAAAGAAATTTAGAAAGTCACTGGGAAAGGTCTAGTGTAAATGCACATTCCCTCCAGTTTTTAACTGATGTCATTACGAAAACATTTTAGCTCAAACGTGGATTATAAATATGTGCTCACATCATCGATTAAAAACCTGAGGAGGTACATGTTCTGCTGACATGCTGGAAGTTGATTCATCATCAGGACCTCACCAAACGTAATCAATAGCTTCATTGAAATCTTAACTGCTCTAAAGATGACACTGGTTTCTATTTTAGTTTTAACTACACCACACTGGCCTATTTTAGTTTTAACTACACCATGGGGGTTGCATAAGCACAAAAAAAAACAAAGATGCTGGCAGCAGGCCTAGATCACCAGAAGCGGCGGCTTTGGCCTAAGCTAGTCAGCTGTCATTAGATACTACCCTGTCCAGATAATTACCACTACTTAAACACTTCGTTCCCCTCGCATTGCAGCTCATAAGTTCAGAATTTCATTAGTTGAGCAAAAAAAGAAAATTACAATGCATGTTAAATGAGCACTTTCCATTTCTCTAATTCCACTGATGGAAAGTGCAATAAACAATGTGCACTTTCCATTTCTCTAAATAAATGTTTGCGTATGAGCTGCAATGCGAGGGGAACGAATAATTTAGGTAGCATTTCAGCAGTGCAATAAATGTCTGACGCTAATCCACATTCATCTCTAACGCAAACAATGAGCTGCAGCAGAGCTTCTCTGGCAGATCAACAGTGTGTTAACCTCACCGGCAGTCACATGCTTAATTGAGTGCGATTACGCATCTTCAAACTACGATTGTACTAGCACGATTTAGATAGGAACTAAACGGGGCAATCGGATAAGTAGCAACAGAAGCAAGCGGGTATTTCTAACGAAGCACCAGGCGAAAATGAAGGTGCGTAGAGGAGGCGAGGAGCAGGGCAGTTTGCCAGTTACCTCCTCCTTGGCCTGGATGCTGGGGACGAACACCAACGGGACGAAGTACGGTCGTCCAGCGTCAGCGACCCGTCCACCCGCGCCGCCCGCAGCCAGGCCTCCACCCGCGCCGTGCCCGGTGACGAAACCGCCCGCGCCGCCGTACGCCGTCGCGCCGTCGTTGCCCCCGCCGCCGCTGGGACCCGCGCGCGGGCCGCCGGGAAGCGTCAGCGCCGTCCACTCGGCCGCCATGGCGGTGGGGACGAGCACGGTCCATTCCCCGCCGCCTCCCGCCGCCCCCGCCGCGCCCTGAGCCAGCGCCGCCATTTCGGTCGCCTCGCGCTCGAGCCGACCGGTGCGCGGCGCCGAGTCGGACAGGGGTCCGGATCGTGCGGCTCCGACCCGAGACGAGGGGTTGGGGCTTGGAGAGGAAGCCTTGCGTTTGGTCACTGTGCGGTGGGGCACGGCTCGCAGCTGGAGCTCCACGTGTCAAACGGCGCACAGGCAGCAGCGGGCCAGGCATTTCAGCGACGCAGCGGGAGACGTTGCGTTGCCACACGACTGGCACGACTGTCTGGTGGACCCGGGGCATCCTTTACACTGACTATTTTTCTTTTTCTTTTTTTGGGCGATGACCTTAACGCTGATTCTTTTTTGTTTTTTGAGTACCCTTAACGCTGATTCTGACACAGAGACACCGGACCCGTCTCGAACAAGAACTCGTACGTTAGTCGCGAACCGAATCCCATAATTAACCCCATAATTGCTTGACGTGTGTGTGGGGGGCAGAACCTGTCTCTCGCTCTCTCGCGAAGCCTCTCCCTGCTACAGTAGAGAGGCGAACCGAGGGCGATTCCACGCCGGCGGCCGCTCCCCTCGCTCTCCCTCCCCTCCGGCGGCCCGTAGGGCTTCGGAGGGACGGGGGAGCGGCGGAGTGGCCGTCCGGATTCCCTGTCTAGCCTATACAGTAAGTAGTCTAGGTTAGGGTTAGGGTTCCGCCGTCGTCTTCGAGATGGCGGTCGGATTTCGTTTCTCCCGCGGCGGATCTGGCGGAGGTGGCGTCGTCGGCGACGTCTTCTTGGTCGGTGAGTCCGTGTGGAGTGTGTGTTCCTCCGTTTCTTCTGCGAAGGGGTGGAGGATCGTTTGGTCACCGTCGTCGGCGTTGCTTGCGACGGTTGATCTCTTTTCCGGGCTATCGGCGTCGAGTTTAGAGGCCGATTTCTTCGGTGTTTTGCTTCGATCTGCGGATTCCTCGGTGGTGGTGGTTTGGTTCAGCTCCTTCTTCCTGGTGTCGTCGCGATGGCCGGCTCGGGGCGTTCGTCGTGACATGGGCATGTTTGCCCATCTAATCGGCTCTTCCAACAACGTGTTGTGGTCGCGAGGCGGGAGGGAGGAGAAGGCCAGTCGCTGCTGCCGGTGGACGTCGGCGGTGAGAAGATTGGGGATCGATGCAATCCAAGAAGAAGAAGGACTTGTCTGTAATTTTTTTTTCTTTGAGGGTTGCGTTGTAAAATTTCCTCAGGGTTGTCCCTGTAAAGGGGCGGGTGTACTGTGCTAAATCTTTAATATAATACCCCTTCGCAAAAAAAAAAAAAATTAACCCCATAATTAACCTGCCGTCAAGAAGGCGTCGCTGCGTGCGCGCGTACACGTACAAGATGTTCGCGGCGGCGGCGTTGAACTCCTTCAACGCGGCTGCGTCCGCGACGGCCGGCGGCGACAAGGCGACGGCAGCGGAGGAGTACCATCTCCTCGTCGCCCTGCTAGAAGAAGGGTGGCGTCCGGCGATCACCATCAGCACCGGCCGTCGACGTGAGGCCAGCACACGAGGCGGTCATCCCTGCAGCCTCGCTTGGAAGATCACCATCAGGGTAAATACAGCAGCGTTTACTCTGGGTGATTTTTCATAGTACAATTACCATTGTCTTGTTACCTTCGGGGAAAAAAAAATAACAGTTGTCTTACCGTGTCGCGTGCAGTCTTTCGTCGCCGTCGCGACGCTGATCGCGGCGGCGTTCATCGTGTCGCTGATCTCGAGCTGTGCGAGCTGGTCGGAAGCGGGGCCTTTGCTGGCTTCGCTGGTCATGCTTCCCATGATCGGGGGCTTCGTATGGGCGCTCACACTGGATTACTTCGGAGACCCACGTTACAATCACGACAGAAACCGCAGATCAGGTATGTACGAGAGGTAGTACTAGTATTTCGGAAGGATAGATGAATTCTGACTGTATGATTACTCTCTCCAGAGTTATATTGATGTCATGACGGCACAACGTTCAGCTCAAATTTGAAATATACCTAATGCCGTAACCTCATTAAAAGAAAAATCTTGAGGTGGTAATTGAAATCAAACATTCCCCTAAAAAAACTGAAATCAAACATGTCACGTAATGTGTTTCTGAAAGAAAATGATACACGCGCCATTTTTGGGACCACTTGTGCAAACATTTTTTTTTTGCTAAGGATAAAAAATAACTCTTTTTTGCGCAAACATAATCATTGTGTAAAAATAACCCCAGCATATATCGAAAATCCTGCCCTCCTGATGGGGCGTGTTGTTTGATTAACTTGGTGTTACGTGGTCATGAAAGTATATATTAGGATAAAAATAACTCTCTCCTTTTCCGAAGACAGAAAGAATATAACTCTTCTTGACATTGCTACAGTCACTAAAATAAAGCAGTCTTAACTTGTCTTGTTATTTTTGTTGGCAGAGCAAGGGAGAGAGGTGGTGACATGTAGTGGAGATGATTTGTTTGTGGAGCACAATTATATTTCGTAACATTTGGATTGGCTGAAATTATCCCATCCGGTGGGCACCTCAGTTTGGTCCTTATATTTTCTCAGACTTATCTTAGCTGACTACGTGTAAGATCAAAATGAAGGTGATTTTGAGCGATGACCGTGGATTTTGTGGTCTTAATTGTTGGGCATACTTTTTCTAAGAAAAGGTTAAATTATTAAAGTTTGAGTGAAAAAAAAAAGAAGAAGAGTAGAAGTAGCCTACTCAAAGAATCATCAGAGCTAATTTTCCAGCCTGAAGTAAATACTACCAGGCTGAGTAGACCACATCCTCCATCACAAAAACTGAATATGGCACCATAAAGTATTCTGTATTAAACAAAAAAAAAAAGAGGGGCCAGTCTGAAGTATCTAGTCACCAGTACAACATGAACAAGATGCAGAATCGAATTATATCCACATAAGAACCAACTGTCAACAATATCATTTTCCACATACGAGAGCCGTGAGCAATTTCACATCATCCACGTCAAAGAACCCAACTGTGAACAATGTGACATGTCATGTAAGAGATAACTGTCGATAGCTGTATCTTTGTGATATCTACATCTTTCAACTGTACTGAGTATAGGTCCTACATTTAGGATAATGTGATATCCTGCTTTTACTATAGAATACCAAAGGCATACTCCACATCATTTTTCAATCCCAATGTACAGCACGCCAAAAAATTAGTCCTAACGCCAATGTACAAATGAGAGAAGGAATAGATGTCCACAGGCAACATCTATCAGTCCTGATGCCCGAAAGCCTAGCAAAGCTTTGAAGAAGACATAAAAAACTCCTAACTTCTGTCCAAAAGCCTGGGAAAACAGAGGAAGTAGCATAAATGAGGCAAATTGGCAAAATAGGGTGGTTCCGAAAAAAAGAAGGTCTAGAAAAGCTGTATAACCACAGCTACCTCTGCTGTAATCTGAAGGGCTCAACTCCTCCCCGCTGGACTCAGACTCATCAAGATCTCTGTCACTAGCAGTCAAACAGCCCTGCAATGGAATGGAAAAATACTCGGTGCGTCTTTTGCAGAAAAGATTAGCAGCAGAGAAACAAGTATATTACACAAGGAAGCTGAAAGCATACCCTGACCCAAGAAAACATATGCCCAACCATCACCAAACCTGCAAACCACCAACAATACCAAAGCCAAGAGTCCATATCATACGAACATGCGGTCTATCTTGAGTAGCTGGACTCGGTGGTGAGGCCATGTCGGCTGCTGATGGAGGTGAACAAGATGGGGTGCTAGCGTCTACGAGCATCACCGATCGGTACATCGTGTATATGATGAACAATGAAAATCCCATAAAGATGAATCGTGCAAAATGCAGACTATAATCCATCTCACATCTGGAAGTACCATAAAGTCCCATGGGAAATCCTGTACTCCCAAAGCCCCAAACAACCGTAAAAAGGAAAATCATCCATTGTGGCAAAATAGCTGCAACAGCAAGAACCAATCCCAATGGACCCAGTAGGGCAATGCCATATATGATCTGGCGCTTGTTCCATATCTCATCCTGCACTACCATTTGAACAAAATTGACAAAAAAGTATTAGGTACAATAAAACAAGTGAGTATTGCTCATATACATATTGAAAGACCAAGTAACTCGCTTCGCATAGAGGACAAGTCAAGGATAAGTTTCCCTGATAGTAAGTTGTAAAAAAACTCAACACAACTGTGATGACTACAAAGTAACAATTCAACTTGTATACGAAGTATCTCAATGCTGTGAATCCAAGCTTAGTTCTTTTACTCCACAGAGAAGGAGCTATGAGAATCGCTTCCTCTGTTTTGTATAACACTAAAGATACCATGGATAAAGAAATTCATTCTCCCCCTATGTCCACCTTACTTGTATACATAAGTTGCAAATCAGTCTCAGATGATGCACCCCTTCAATCAAAAATCATTGCCATTTACTGCTACCGACTTCAAATATCTCTGGGCCCCTATTGTAGTCGAGCTGTAAAAATACTAAATATGCTCACCTGCCTGCTTAATAAACTAAAATTGTACTAATCAGACAAGAAGTATTTATTTGCTACTTCTTCAGAGCTAAAGCAGTGTAATATAGACAAACAAGGTGGTATGTCAGCTACTGGATCTATTTAGTCTAACAACCAGGATATCAGAACTGTAGTATTCAGCCCTCTACACATCCGCATCACAAGTGACGATAGATAGGTTGCCGGGGAGCTGGAAATTGACGTGGCACACTTTATTGCCCTGATCTACTGAATTAAGCATCATCATTTGACATAACAATTGAACTAATATCCCAAAGGTATGTGAGCTACTGCATCAATCTATTATGAAAAATAAAAGAATTCTTGCGTCCCATCATGATCTATTTGCACATTTCTAACCTTTGGACTGAACCCACATTCTAGCACAACCTTGCCACATAAGTCCCCAGCAAGATCCCAATTCCCAACAAGAGAAGAGTTATTGCTTCAAAGGAAAGAAATCGTACTTTTTTGTTCTCGGACTTCATTTGGGAGCCAAGAAGACAGGGATGATAATCTCTAGCGCGTTCTTGGAGTCGCGGTCGCGGTTCTTGCAGGACTCGCAGGCGCCGTTCTTGCAGTCGACTAGTCGAGGTCACCGTTCTTGGCCACTTTCTTGATACTGCTCGGGCTCTGAGGGTAAAGTAGGCCGCGCATATCTTGGAGAATGCGCTCCATCGCTGGTGCGCTAGGGTCTCCGTCCGCGACGATGGAGTCGCCGCCGTCTGCGGCGTCGCCGCGCGCGCCAGCCGCGGCACCACCACCACCGTAGCCGCATCCCTCCGTGCGCTAGGGAGTGGGCAAGTCGCCGCCTCCCTCCTCGTGCTGGCGCCATGAGCGTGATGGGGCGCCCCCGTCGCAGCCTCGCTCGTCCAGATGCTGCCGCGAACCCAAGGGGGCGGACCCGTCGCCACCCGCCTCGTCGTCGTCGAGGTGTCTCCGTGAGCGCGAGGAGGTGGACCCGCCGTCGACCTCCCTTCTTGAACGCGCGGAGACGTCCCCGTTGCCGCTTTCCTCCCGGAGGTGGAGCCGTGAGCGCGAGGGGGCGTACCCGTCGGCGCTGCCCTCGATGGACTGCTGCCACCGTGAGCTCGAGGGGACGCGCCGCCGTCAGGCATGGGCGCCAGCTCCATGGTGTATCCACTCCCCACTCTCTCCCCGTTCTCGCGCAGCACAAGCGCGAACTGGGAGAACTCTGGCTTCGCCATGGCCTCCCGCCACCATGCAAGCGAGGTGCTCGACGAAATGAGGACTCGGGCGACTGGGGACGGAGAACGCGACGTCTGGTTTGAGTAACAGGCACGCCTGACAGGCGGGCCCCGGCAGGGGTGGGGCTCCCTATTTAACAGCTCCTCGTCAGCGGCGGCCACCCACGCCACACCAAGGAGAGCAAGCGATGGAGCTGTTTGCGCGTGCGAAGGCGGTGCGTCTGAAGAGCCACCATGGCAAGTTCCTGTACGCGGACGAGGACGAGGAGCACGTGACGCAGGACCGGGACGGCGCCTCGCCCAACGCGCGGTGGAGCGTGGAGCCCGTGCCGCACTCCTCGCCGGCGGCGCTGCGGCTGCGGAGCCGGTACGGCCGCTACCTCGCCGCCTCCAACGAGCCGTTCCTGCTGGGCATGACGGCGGGCCACAAGGTGCTGCAGACGGCGCCGCGCGGCCGGACTCGTCGGTGGAATGGGAGCCCGTGCGGGTCGACGGCGCCTCATCCCAGGCGCGCCTCAGGACCCGGTACGGCAACTTCCTCCGCGCCAACGGGGGCCTCCCGCCGTGGCGGAACTCCGTCACCCACGACGCGCCGCCCCGCGTCGCCACGCACGACGTGCTCTGGGAAGTCGAGATCGTGCAGGTGCTCACGCCCGGGCCCCCCGAGCCCGCCGCGCCCCCGCCGGAACTCTCCAGGCCGTCCAAGTCGTGCGCCGCGACGCCGCCGCCGGAGCAAGAGGCGCCCGCGCTCTCCAAGCTCGAGGTTAGAGGACAAATTAATTGCTCTCCGTTCCTGCGTGATTCAATCGATCTCATTCTCAAGCGGAGTAGTACCTAGGATTGGCCGCGCGCGATGTCTTCTGCTGGACAAAGACATTGACTTTGGCATCGTTTATGTCCAATTAATTGCTCTAGCTAATCAGGCGTACGTTTAGTAATGCTGGTTTTGGGATCGGCAAACCGAATGCACTTCGTCAATTACTGTGGCCAGCTGTGGGTTTTACAATGTTGCTCTAGTTTGTTTGTCCTCGTTTACCTGTGACAATGCTGCCATTCTGTTGAAACTATACGGTTTTCTTGTAATTTGGAAATGCTTGTCATGTTTGTATCATTGAACCGCCTTAATTGTTTCGCTTGTAGGCATGATTCCTTTGAGGCTGCTAGCTGCTTGCAATCTGCAATGTGAGAAGATCCTTTGTTGTGTGCATCCTAGGTCCTTCCCAGGGGTCCCTCACTTGTGGTAGAC
This sequence comes from Eragrostis nindensis, assembly GCA_012490785.1. Taxonomy (NCBI): domain Eukaryota; kingdom Viridiplantae; phylum Streptophyta; class Magnoliopsida; order Poales; family Poaceae; genus Eragrostis; species Eragrostis nindensis. The sequence continues at coordinate 509,942 of JAAXCT010000179.1, read as the reverse complement.
CTTGGAGGATCCCCCTTCTACTATTGTGGGCTTGTAACCACAACAGTTGGCTCCGTCCGTGGGGATCGAACAAGAAGCCACAGCGAGATGACTAAGAGGGCTGAAAAATCAAAAACTGACCTTCCGGCAGGAGGTACCCGGAAGACCAGGTCGGCGGCTTCGGACGAAGGAGTCGACCCGCTGACGATAATCCGCACCTTCCCGGTGGCCCGACGCTTCCTTCGGCATCGACGCCTCCTTCGGCATCGGACCGGTGGTGCCACCTTCGGAGAACAACGCAACCAACGCCAACCTTCCAGCGGTGGAGGAGGTGGCCGAAGGCGCCGAAGGCTCCTCCGAAGACGAAGAAGAAAACATCGACAGGGGCGAAATCGAACGCCGCGACGAAACGATGGAACCACCTCGCAGGAATGCCGAAGCCAAAGCGCGGAGCCAGAGGGGGCTCGCCGAAGCCGTGGCCGAGGAGCAGCGTCTGGCGGAGCTCCAGGAGGCGTACAACCGCGAAGCTCGCGAAGCCGACGAACGGCTGCTGAGGCAGCGCGCCCTCGAGAACTTCGATCGAGACGAAGAAGAAACGTACCGCCTTCGAGCCGAAGCCGCTCGTCGACAGCAGGTTCACCTCCAAGCGCAGCTGAACACCCTCCGACGCACCGGTCGCCGGGAGGCCGAGACGCCGGAACACCGCCAAGTGCGCGACGAGAGGCACACCCATTCCAGGGGAAGCAAGCGTCATGCGAGCTCCTCCGACACAAACCAACCGCTCTCCGCGCGGCTACAATCGGTGGCGTGGCCTCGGAAGTTCATCTCGGCGAAGCTGCCAACCTTCGACGGCACCTCCGACCCCCGGGAGTTCTTCATCAGCTACGAGACCGCCATCGAGTCGGCAGGTGGCGACGACGACATCAAGGCCAAGGCCTTCGTCCTCGCTTCGAGTGGGATCGCTAAGACATGGTACACCAAGGCAATTACGCCGCGAAGGTCACGGCGGCAGACCTTCAGGCGTGCAAGCAGAAGGACGGCGAGTCACTACAAGACTACACCCGACGCTTCATCCACCTCAAGTGCCAGGTGGAGGGAGTACCAGACTCAATCATCATCGAAGCCGTCACCAAGGGCATGAGCCTGTGCCCGGCGAGGTCCGAAATCCGAAGGACCGAGCCGAAGACGTGCACCCACCTGCTGCAAATCCTGGAAGCACATGCAAGAGCCGACGAAGACTTCCGGCGCGAGAAGGAGGCGCGAGCAACCCAGAAGAAGAACGACCGAGGGAAGCGTCACAGCGACCGAAGCGACGACCCCCCGGATGACCGCCGAGGCCATCGCTCCCAGCGTCGAGAGGTCCACAACATCGACAACTCCCGAAGCCGGAGCCCGCAGAGAACGGACAATCGTTCCGGCGGCTCGCGAAACAATTCGCGGCACTCCGACAACGGTCGCCGATACAACAACAGAAGCTCTCGCGACCCATACTGCGAAGTGCACGGCCCCAATCAGGGCCACACGTCGAAGCAGTGCCCCCAAATCGCCGCCTTGCGCGAGGCAAGGGAGCGCCGCGACGCCGATGCCGCGCGAGGAGTCAACGTCATACATGGGGCTTCCGGAGCGGGCGAGGCCTTGCCCCCGCCTCCGAAACATCATCCAACCAGCCACAAACGTCATCCTGGCCATCACTGGGGGCTCCAGTCAACCATATGCCTCGAAGAGGCAGCGTCGCGACTATGTGCGAAGGGTTAACCACGTGGCCGCTCACCCGCCGTTGGCCCAATGCCGCTGGTCGCACGTACCGATCACCTTCACTCAGGCCGACCTTCGACCGATGGAGTACCCGCACAAGGACGCCTTCGTGATCAACGCCAACATGCGCGGGACGGAGGTCCGTCGCGTGCTTATTGATGGCGGCAGCTCTGCCGACGTCATCTTTATCGACGCCTTCAACCAACTGGGCATCCCCCGATCTGAGCTACGGGCCTCCGACAGCCCCCTCGTCGGCTTCGGGGGAGAGCCAATCCACGCCCTCGGGAGCGTGAAGATCGCAGTATCCTTCTCCGGGCCCGCGGGACACCGCACCGAGTTGATCCCCTTCGACGTCGTCGACATGCCCTACGCCTACAACGCCATCTTCGGCAGGGGGCTCATCAACGCCTTCAACGCAGTCACCCACCATGGCTACCTCTGCATGAAGCTTCCGGCTCCGAACGGCGTCATCACTGTATACGGTGATCAACTCGCCGCCCGCCGCATCGAGCACGGCCAAACACCTGGCCAGAAGCAAGTGCACCCGCTCCGACACGAGCCGAAACCCGAGACGGTCGAAGCAGCTACACCGACACCTCCGGCTGGAACTCCGAAGGCGCGCGTCGACGGCGAAGTCAAGAGCGTGGTCTTGTCTCCCGATCGCCCCGACCAAGCCGTCCTCATCGGCGAGGGGCTCCCGCCGGAACTCGAAGCAAGCATCATCGACCTCCTCCGGAACAACAAAGACGTCTTCGCGTGGTCCACCAGCGAGCTCTCCGGAGTAGACCGCAGCATCATCGAGTACAAGCTCGACATCGACCCGAAGGTGACTCCCATCAAGCAAAGGAAGAGGGAGTGGTCGGACGAAAAGAAAGTGGCGCTTCGCTCGGAGATCCAGAAGCTGAAGGATGCGCAAGTCATTCGGGAGGTGAACAAGTCCACTTGGCTCGCGAACCCGGTCCTCGTCAAGAAGCACACCGGCCAGTGGAGGACGTGTATCGATTACACCACCCTCAACAAGGCATGCCCGAAGGATGACTTCCCCTTGGCTCGCATTGATGAGCTGGTCGACTCCACAGCCGGGTGCGAGCTCATGAGCTTCCTCGACGCCTACTCCGGGTACCACCAAATAAGGATGGCCCCCGAAGACGAAGAGAAGACGGCGTTCAAGACGGACGATGGGACCTACTGCTACGTCCGCATGCCCTTCGGCCTCAAGAACGCCGGAGCAACTTTCTCCAGGGCAATACAGAAGACCCTCGGGAACCAGCTCAACCGAAACGCCGCCGCCTACATCGACGACGTCGTCATCAAAAGCACCTCCGACGCCGGCCACCTCGGCGACTTGGCCGAAACCTTCGCAAACCTGCGCAAGGTGGGTTTCAAGCTGAACCCGGCGAAATGCACCTTCGGCGTGCGCGCCGGCAAACTCCTCGGCTTCCTCGTCTCCAAGCGTGGCATCGACCCCAACCCGGAGAAGATCAAGGCCATCACAGCCATGGAGCCGCCGAAGACCACCAAGGAGCTGCAACGCTTCACCGGCAGGCTCGCTGCTCTCGGGAGGTTCATTTCCCGCGCGGCAGAAAAATGCCTCCCGTTCTACCAATGCCTTCGGGGCTCCGGCCCGATGCGCTGGGGGGACGAGCAAGACAAAGCATTCGAAGAAATCAAGGCCTACCTGGTCAAGGCGACCACGCTTCGCCCACCGCCTCCGAAGGCACCACTCCTACTGTACGTGTCGGCGGCTCCGACAGCAATCAGCGCGGTCCTCGTGCATGAAGTCCTCGTCGGCGACAAGCTGGTGCAGCAGCCCATATACTACGTGTCGGAAGCCCTCTCCGGAACCCGCCTCAACTACAATGTCGTCACCAAGCTGGCCTTCGCTATGCTAATGGCATCACGGAAGCTGCGCCGGTACTTCAAAGGCCACGAGATCACGGTGCCCACCTCGTTCCCACTGAAGGACGTCCTCGGCAACAGGAACGCGTCGGACAACATGGCCAAATGGGCCATCGAGCTCGCAGCCTTCGACATCAAGTTCGTGGCCCGTAAAGCCATCAAGTCCGGCATCATCGCCGACTTCATCGCCGAGTGGACACCCGCTCCGACCCCGGAGACGCTGCCCCGAGCCGCTCTGGACTGTGCATGTCGACGGGTCTTGAGGCTCCTCCGGAGCGGGATGCGCCGCCGTCATCACCTCACCAAGCAACCAGAAGCTTCGGTACTCAGCTTCGCTCGCGTTCCCAACAACAAACAACGCAGCGGAGTACGAGGGGGTCCTCCTCGGGCTCCGGCAGCTCCGGGCCCTGGGCGCCCAACGAATCATCATCTACACCGACTCGCAGCTCATCGCCGAGCAAGTCTCGAAGGAGTACATGGCCCGAGACCCAGAGATGGCAAGCTACCTCAAGATCGTCCGGAGCATGGAGAAGCACTTCTCCGGCTTCGACGTGAAGAGTATCTCGAGGGTACACAATCAGGAGGCCGATACCCTCGCAAAGGCAGCAGCAAATCAGCTTCCGATGCCTGCCGACGCCTTCCACGAGGTGCTTTCCGAAGCATCCTTCGCCCCGAAGAAGCCGGGGTCGGTCATGATCCTGAGCGGTGAAGACTGGCGCGCTCCGATTCGAGCACAGCTCGAAGGGCGCTACTGTGCCGATGACCCGGTCGAAGAGAAGAGGATCAAGCTGCGCACCCGAAGCTACCTCATCCACAACGACATCCTATACAAGAAAGGTGTCTCGGAGCCACTCCTGCGCTGCCTTTCGTTCAACGAAGGCAAGGCCCTCCTCCGCGACATCCACGAGGGTCTGTGCTCATCGCACCTCGCACCCCGGGCCCTCGTCGCCAAAGCGTTCCGGCAGGGCTTCTACTGGCCTACTGCAGCCCGCGACGCCGAAGAACTCGTCCGCACCTGTCCCAGCTGCCAGTGGATGGGAAGACAATCTCATCGCCCGGCCACTCCGCTCTAGCCAATCCCTCCGGTCTGGCCCCTCGCCCGATGGGGCATCGACATCGTCGGTCCCCTCCCCACCGCTCCCGGCAACCTCAAATGGGCGGTGGTGGGCTACGAGTACTTCTCCAAGTGGGTCGAAGCCGAGCCCCTCGCGAAGATAACGGCACGGTCCGTTCGCAAGTTCTTCTGGAAGAACATCGTCTGCCGCTTCGGGGTGCCGATGCGCATCACAGTCGACAATGGCTCCCAATTCGAGTCCCACCTCTTCAAAGAATACTGCCTCTCCATCGGCGTTCGGGAATGCTTCGTCTCCATCACCCATCCGCGAGCCAACGGAGCAGTGGAGAAAGCCAACGGCACCGTCTTCGACGGCATCAAAAATGCCTCCTCGGCTTGCCGAAGGGCAAGTGGGCCGAACAACTGCCCAATGTGCTGTGGTCGCTGCGCACGACTAAGTCAAGGCCGACGGGCTTCTCGCCGTTCCGCCTCCTCTTCGGAGCCGAAGCAGTCACCCCGGAGGAAGTGCAAAACGGCTCACTTCGCACCACTTCGCCGCCTGCCGACGACGAGGACGTGTCCAGGGACCTCCTCGAAGAAACAAGACTCCAAGCAGTCGCCAACTTGAAGCGATACATGGCTTCGGTAGAGAACTCGTACGACCAAAGGGTTAACCCCCGACACTTCATTCCGGGCGACCTCGTCCTCAAGCGAAACATCCACCCGACCTCTGTTGGCAAGCTTAACAGCAAGTGGGAAGGGCCCTTCATCATCTACAACTCAATTCGCCCGGGGGCATTCCATCTGATGGAGCTCGACAGGACACCAGTTCCGAGGACTTGGAACGCCGATGCCCTCGCCGATACTATGTCTAAGGACTTAGCATCCGCCGGCCTCGAAGCCGCGTAGCCTGCGCGCTACAAGTTACCTGTATCTTGCTTCGGCGTGTTCTTCTTCCTTTCGGCAGTAGGGTGATGATGATTCCCTTAGCTGCATTCCCTAAGGGGCCATGTAACCAGTACCAATGAATGAAATGAGAAATACTCTTTCGGTGCCCAACTACAAGAAATCCAGCCGGGAGCCGGAGGCAAACGCCGGAAGTGGCTGAAGCTAGGCACACATAAGTCCTAGATTCCGAACCCTAAGGGGAAATCGATGCCGACACGATAAACCGGAACTCCCATCGGTAACAGTCGAAGGCGGGGCATTCGTTAAAGACCCTGCACAACGTGCATGAAACTAAACTAAGTCAATGGGGGGACGCCTCCGACTTACAAATTTTCGTTCCACTCCCGACGAGTAAAGGGGGGGACGACGCTCGAAACGAGCTTATTTCCTCGCCGAAAGTAGAGCGACGGACAACCTCCGAGGCTATCCTCGGCCAACAAATTTCGTTCCACTCCCGACGAGTAAAGGGGGGGACGACGCTCGAAACGAGCTCACTTCCTCGCCGAAAGCAGAGCGACGGAATATCTCCGAGGCTATCCACGGCCAACAAATTTCGTTCCACTCCCGACGAGTAAAAGGGGGGACGACACTCGAAACGAGCTCACTTCCTCGCTGAAAGTAGAGCGACGGACTACCTCCGAGGCTATCCTCGGCCAACAAATTTTCGTTCCACTCCCGACGAGTAAAGGGGGGGACGACGCTCGAAACGAGCTCACTTCCTCGCCGAAAGTAGAGCGACGGACTACCTCCGAGGCTATCCTCGACTTCGACAAAATTTCGTTCCACACCCGACGAGCAAAGGGGGGGACGACGCTCGAAACGAGCTCACTTCCTCGCCGAAAGTAGAGCGCTGGACTACCTTCGAGGCTATCCTCGACTTCAAAGATTTCACTCCGCTCCCGACGAGCAAAAGAGGGGACGACGCTCGAAACGAGCTCACTTCCTCGCCGACAGCAGAGCGACGAAACACCCTTCGAGGCTACCCTCGACGAATAAATTTTCGTTCCACTCAAACGAAGCAGGGACGACGCAACAACACTGATAACAATAATACTACGCTCGAAAGAGCTTCCATTTCAACATACGTCGAGCCAAACAGCTCGACGTCGGTTACAACACCGATCGAGTCGGCACCTCGACACAGGGCCCGAAGGCCCTCCTTACAGCCCACTCCCGGAGCGCATCCCTAATGACGCTTCGGCCCTAGCTATTTCCTCCCGGGCTCGCGCCAGAGTGCGCCGGAGCGAAGCGAAGTCCGCCGGAGTCGATGCAGAAGCAACATCGGCCTGCAATTCCTCCAAGTCCACTTCGGCGGCAGCACCTTCGCCATCGCTAGATGTCAACCACCTCCACCTTCGGAGCAACAAGAAGAGGAGGGTTCAGCGCTAACTCCAAACAATGCGCTTCACGACGAACTCGCCTTTGAAAACAAAGCTTCGGAGGGGACCCTCGGTACCTGCGACATCAACCGTGCGTTTCGAAGGCGCAAGTCCCGAAAGAAGTCACCGAAGGAACCCCCCGGGTTGCGCCGAAGCCAACGGCGCCATTGCGTGCCCTTAACATAGTAAGGGCCCCCCTCCGGGGAGGAAGGACTCCCGGCCGGAATCAGAATGCTTTCCGGAACGACGTCAAGACACATTAAGGCATGATTGCCGTCGGCTCCACCCGAAACCTATAAGTCGCAATAGAAGCACATAAACATCCCGAAGACCAAGTTCATTGCAAAAGCCCGAAGGGCACCTAGTACAGTGTACACCAAAAAAGCATGGCTCGAAGCCAGCGAAGATATCACACCTGGGGGGAGGCTGGGCCGACGAGTCAACCTCCGTGACATTGCCCTGGGCCGCCACCGAGCCTCCACCCCCGCTACCCACTAAGGTGCTAGCGCTCCCGGCCCCGGCTAGGAATCGCCCGAAGGAGGCGTCAGCACAGAAGGAAGCGGCAGCCGGAGCCGGAGCGGGAACAGAGGCGCTGCTTCCGGGCTTCGACTTCCGGGATGCTGCAGCAACGGAGCAGATTGGGGGCCAGTTTCTCACCCACCGGCAACCAGAAGTGCTGGCCAAGCTGGTTCCCGAAGTTCTTCACCCTCGAGGCCAGCTCCCGAAACCGGCTCCCATCCCCAGCCGCCATCTCCGCTAACTGAGTCGAGGCAGAAGCGGCAGCGGGAAGGTGAGTGCAGCCCACGTGCACGAGCGAGCCGAAGGCCGTAGTCCATGCAGTTTTCGGCGCAGAAGGTGCCGAACGACTTCATGGCCCGGGAGGCCAACTTCACGGAACGCACAAGGCGCCCGATGCTCCCTCCCAGGTCGTCGGCGGCATGCTTGACTGGCTGCACTTCGACGCCCAGCCCTTCTAGCAGGCTGTTGAAATCGTCAAGTGCCTGCCATGCCGCAGCGGCTTCTTCTTCCCTCTGCGTCTTGGCGGCACTCAGCAGCGTCCGAGCCTCCGACAGCTCCTTCTCGGTGGCGTCCTTCGCGCGGGTCAAAGCCTCGAAGGAGATCTTCAGGCTCTCCAGCTCCTTCAGGGCCTTCTCAGAGACCGCCTTCTCCGACGTCAAGGCATCGGATGAAGTCTTCACCGCCGCCAAGGCCTTCTCCAGCTCCGATGCCAGAGCATCGCGCCCCTGCTCCGCCGCCTTCTGGTTCTTCTTGGCAGCCTTCGCAGCCGCCTCCGCGATTTCGCGCGCGCGCCCGGAGCCGCGCAAGATCGAATCCCTCGAGCGCTCCTTGCAGATGGCGGGCAAGCACCGCGGCCTGTCGAAGCAAAGCGAATAAGCTACGCGAAAGCAAGTAGAAGCAGAGCACAAGGCGGACAAACCTTGATCGCAAGCCCGGAGAGCGCCGAAGCAGCTTCTTCCGGAGCAACTCCCTCCATGGTCTCCTCCAGCTCCCGAGCCCGTTGAAGTCATACACCCCACGAAGGACTTCGGCGGCCTCCGGTCGATCTACGAAGTCGCTCCAGTCGAGGCGACCCTCCGACTCCTTCGGGTCTCCCGCCTGCTCGATAGGCGACCTCCCGAAGTAGCCCTTCCCCCGGCCATGACTGGGCGTCGGGTCGGTCTTCCCCACTTCTCCGGAAGGCTCCTCCTCGGAAGTCTCCTCGACGCAGCGGCCTTCCGCTAGAGCAACAGAGTTAGTGGGACTTCCACATCCAGCGAAGCAAGAGTGATGGGAAGAGAAAATGATACCGGGAGACCGAAGGACCGGCTCCATCGTCCCCTCGACGTCACCAGCGAAGGAAGGCATCCCAAAATACCCGACGTCTTCATCGTCGGAGTCGAGACTCACCACCTTGGCCACGCGCGGAGCCACTTCGGCAGCAATTGCCACTCGGGCGGCGTCGTCGGTCAACTCCTCCAAGTCGGTGCCGTATCCCAAGTCTCCGGCAACACTCGAAGCACCGGCCCGGGAGGTAGACTTCTCGACTCGCGTCTCGGTGGGACGAGGCCTCTTCGGCGCCGGCCTGCTGGTGCCCCCGGCCGCGCGTTTCGAGCCTGCCGGAACAAGGGTCTCCGGAGCCGAAGGCGCTTCGCTCTCGGCCTCCTCATCTTCCCCTTCGCCGCTGGCAGGGACAGCGACGAGCACCTCTCGCTCCGGCAGCTGGAACTCCGGGTACTTGATGGAGAACACCCGATTGATACGGGGACCCACAACAAGCTTCGCCCGGCGCGCAGCCTCGTCTGCAAGGAAGGGGCCGAGAATCTCAGCGGCGCCGTCTTCCACCTCCCTCAGCGTTTTAGCTGCACAAACCAGGTCGTCAAGTTATGGCAAACAACCGAAGGAAAATATCACCGGAGCCAACGTACCTGGAAAATTCTCCGGCTTCAAGTGGACCTCCGGGTCTCCGCCCGAACTTCAACCACGAACTTCTGCTCCCAGTTTCGGAGCAAAGGCCCACACCCCCGCGGCGATGAACTCCTCGCAGAGTCGCGCATCGAGAGTTTCCGCGCCACCGTCTCCAACAGCTTCACCCGGGACTCGCCGGTCCCGTCCAACTGCACCGTCGGGTACCGATGGAATAGCACCTCCGACATCGTCGACCGAAGGGGGCACTCCTCCTCCACGCGGTAGTAGAGAACCACCCGGTGGTTCCAGCGCCCCCCAGTGCAGCTTGTACGCCTTCGCCGGAACGACGGCTTCGGGGCGGGGGTACGAAGGAGATTAACTCCCATGGATCCGATGAGGTCCTTCCCCGTCCAGCTTCAACATCTTTTTCACGGCGTGCGCGTAATGCGTCACCGCGAAGGCCCAGCGTGCGGCCGAGACCCTTCGAGCCAGAACGCCCACTCGAAGACGCTCAGCCGCACAAGTGCGTTGACTGTGAGCTGCGAATCTCGAGGCCGAAGAGATCCCAACACCTCGGCCACGAAGGGGAGCAGGGCAGGGATCCGAAACCCGGCATCGAAGAACCGCCGTACAGAACGATGTACCAGTCCTTCGGACTAGGGGTCGTCTCCCCCTCCTTAGCGCTTCGGCCCGGCTCCGCTCCAGGAGCCCATCGGCGGCCATCTCGTCCAGCGCCTTCGATCGATCGTGCTTGCGGTCGACGAACGGCGACGCCGAGAAGCGGTCATCGATGCGAAGCGCTGCGAAGCGCTGGTCTTCCCCTTCCGAGCCATCTCCGAAGCCAGGGCGACTCCTTGGAAGCAATGACTCAACCAACGAAGCGCGCGGAAGCGACAAGAACGCCGAAGCAAGCAACTGAGCGGCTGCGGCTCGGGGTGAGGAATAACGGGTGGGGCGGGGTGAAACCTTGGGCGCCCGGGCGGTAAATATAGCCCCTGGTGAATCGGTCTGACCGTCCAATGAAGAATCACGGCCGCAGATCACGCCACGCAACCCAACGCGTCCCGTCAGCGAAACGGCGTCGCATCGCGATCCGTGCCGATTTCAGTCCCCAGTAAACGAGACGCGTCGCTCCCAATTCGCGCCGAGCATTAAAGACACCTTCACGTGGCCGACCCCTGCGGCACCGCGCACCTTCGGCGACCGTGCCCTTCGGCCATCACGGCGATGTAGCCGGCAGCTACCTCCGGGACATTAGGGACAACCTTCGACGACCGTGCCCTTCGGCCATCACGGCGTGTCCGCCGGCAGCTCTCCGCTCCATCGGCGAAACTTTCGGCGATCGTGCCCTTCGGCAAACATGGCGCCGTCGCCTGAAGGAGCCTCCGGGCCCTCTGCGACAATCTTCGTCGACCATCGGGCCTTTAACGACTAGACCTTCGGAAGCGACACCTTCGGAAGCGACACCTTCAGAAGCGACACCTTCGGAAGCGAGACACTTCGGAAGCAACACCTTCGGAGGCCCCTTCGGAGTCCTGACCTCCGGAAGCAGTAAAGTGTCCCTTCCGCAGCTGAAGCAGACCAGACCTTCGGAGCGCCGAAAGAGGGACGACGGGCGGACCTCCGACGGACACAGTTTCGGCCCTACCAAAGGTGGATCTCGACTGTGTGGGGCCTAGCTGTTGGGGAGGCCCACTGTGTCCCCTCCCCCTGGCCCAAAGGTCTGGCCTGCTGTGAAGCCCATCAAGGCCCAAGATGATATATATTATAGGATAGGCTCATGTATGTTGGCCTCTGGCCCACTAGGGTTAGGGAATCCCACCTTGTAATAAGGAAATGACCATAGTGTCCTGGAGGAAGGGCAATATGGTACTTGTGACTCTAGGGTGTAGGGGTGTATCAGCCTTAAACCCCCCTACCACCCCCAAGGCAAGGCAATCAATACAAGCTCTTAATTACCTACTTCTTTTGTCTCTTGTTTGGTCCCTTCCTAGGTCCTTCCCAGGGGTCCCTCACTTGTGGTAGACCCTTGGAGGATCCCCCTTCTACTATTGTGGGCTTGTAACCACAACAAACAGATCGTTGACATTGAAAACTTTCTTATATTTTTCAGTCCTCCAATTCTTTTTCTGCCCACCGCACAAGGTGGAGGGTCGTGCAATCCATTACCAGATTGCAGATGATTTGGGCGATGTGGAGGATGACAAAGAGGGACACTCATTTGCGTTTAACGGCAGCGGCTTAGAGGAGCTTACTCACAAGTTGCAGGAGTTGACAGGCCTCGATGACATAATTGTATGCACACGCAGCCCTATCATGGGAAGCTCATTCCTCTCCGCCTGCAGCTGCCACCGAACAATGCGGCAATGCGTATTGTGATCGTCCGGGAGTCCTCAACAGGTAATTAGCTTACCATTCTACTCTCTGTTATCATTATGACTGACGAGTTGACCTTTTCATAATTTCGTATTGAGATTTTTCATGTGGATATCGTTTAGCTAGGTCCTTCATTGAATCTCGGTGACATAATACTATTCCGTCAGAAAACAACCAAAATGCATGTGGTGTCTAAAACAGTGTACTGAGAGCATTGTTGCTCATTATCAGCTCATGCCTATGTGTTTTGCAGCTTGTGGTAAATATCCTGTGTCCTGATGTTCTGGCATGTAGTGTCAACTGGTTTAGTTAGTTCCTCAAAAACAGTTTTAATCAGGCAACCCATACAGACGACAAGTTTTAGTACTTCAAGTAGAGATATGATATCACTGTTTCATTCAGACATAGCCAGTCAAGCCAGTATATGAAAACAATCTCATCACGAATTTCTCGATGGTTTGGTGCACAGTTAATTTTTGTTTGTAACAACCCTCAACCACATTGTGATCTTATTTTTGCTACAACTTATCAAATGATCGATCATATTCCTTTCTGCTGTGAATTTCAGTGGCGAAGACATTTCCATGGCCATATGGTTCGTAATCGGGAGAAGGTGGGGGCCATTAGTGGGAAATCCTATACTCCCACAGCCCCAAACAACTGTAAAAAGGGAAAATCACCCGTCGTGGGAAAATAACTGCTATCTCAAGATTTTATCGCGCTGATACCGAAGACATTGTTTTTGTTGTATTGTGCGTCATAAGTATGGTGATATGGTATTGGTGGCCACAGATCAGTGTCTCCGACATGACCAAAAGCTTAATTTGTTAAATGTGAAACATGTATATAGTATCTCGTATAGCCCAATTAATACACCGACCTTGCATCGAATATCATTTGCCATCGTGCCAAACTGAGCATAGTGCAGTTCGTACACGGTACACCTAGCTCTTGCGACGGAATGAATTAAACTATCCAAATTGAGTTACCGACCACGGAGATATGTTCCATCTCGGGCAGGAACGCCCGGCTCACGATCACGAATTCTCTTTTCCGAAACGGTGCTCGTCCCGGTCTGGCGTCAGCGTCCGTTTCCGAAACGGGAATACGTTCTCGTCCTGGCCCGTTTCCGAAACGAGGACCGAGTTGTTCCTCACGCGTCTGCAATAAAACCACGACCCGCCCGCCTCTTCTTTTTGACCGTATCGGCACGATCGACGCAGACCTTGCCGGCCGGAGGTCATTGACCACAGCACTGTGAAAGTAGACATTTTTTTTTGAAAGTACACATGACGGCGTGTGCCACCGTCGCCGGGGCGTCCGATGCTGATACGGCGGCGGACATGATGGAGCAGGGCATGGTGGTCATTCTCCGCCCTCAGCTGGTTCTGATCACGGCTGATGCGCCCGTCACGCAGCGACCGGAGGAGGAACCTATACGAGTGAGCATGGCCGCGGCGGTAAGCATTCTTGCTATTCTTTTTTCTTCCCCCTTTTGCCTCCATGCTTTTTCCGTAGCCATACAAAATAACATGACCCTCTTTTGCAGGTATTTTGGGCTGTTATACTTATCGGTCTTGTAATATGCTGCGTTGTGGTAACTATAACCTTGGGTGTGGACGCTGACGGCAGGCTATTGTTGTCGAGCACGGCGCTTGTGCCTCTATTTTGTCTTGCAACAGGCTGCTTCCTCATATGGCATGGTGACATGGAGGTGGTACCTTAACTGGTGATTACCGATTAGTCCAGAGATTTTCGATTTTTTGTGTGAGGATTAGTCCAGAGATAAATCGATAGCTTTGACGCATGTAATTTTGCAATTGATGTATGTTTCAGTAGTACATCTGTAATGTACTTTTCAGTAAGTATGCTTTCATTTTGCAATTGGCTGTAAAGAAGAAAAAAACATGTTCAAAAAAACATGCACCCCTAACCCTGCCCTAATTGAAGGCAACCTTAATTGCAGCCATACAGCTAACACATACTCTTTTTGTTCTTAAATTGTTGTCGTTATTAATTTTTGGAGTTACGTTTGACTGCAAATAGGAAGACACACTGCTTAATCCACGGAAGCTACAAACAATACAAAGGCAAAGTCTTAATTTCCATTAGCAAATTGAAACGAACCGCACTCATGCAACCGACCTGGCACACCGCACGTACAACAAGTCACAGGTCTCACGGATTGCCTCGATGGACATGCACCCCAGGGCACGTTTGGTTGAAGTCCTGAGAAGAAATTGCCTGGGTGACCAGCTGCCTGAGGCCTGCCTGTAGCTTGTTTGGTTGGAGTCCTGGTTGCCTGCCTGGCACAGCAGCTGGTGCAGGCCCAGGCAGACGAAATCGGTCGCCTGGCTCCAGCCCGCTGCTGCCTGGACTGCTAATGGGGTGTTAATGGTCGTCGCATGTCGGCTCGAACAGTTTCTTGTATCTGCAACCCGACCTTCTCGCCGCCGTCTATGGCGCAAGTCGGCACTGCAGGAGCACCACCACCGCCACAGCACGCCCCGACGACATGCTCCTCGGCCTGCGGTCCGTCGCCGCCGTCGTCGTTGTTTCGGAGAAGCAGGGCTCGGCGTCCGCGAGACCGCCATGGTCGCCTCGGCCTGCTGCGCTGAGCCCTGCGCGTTGGCCGCGGTGTCTCCGCCCGCCGCCCGCCTATCGCTAGAAGTTCCGCCTCGGCCCACCGGTCAAAGTAAAGATTGGCTTCTCGTACATGGGATTCCTCGCTCTCTCTCCTTTTCCAACTGAGATCAATGCTCTTCTCCGTTATTTGCTTCGAATCCTTTCCATGAGCTAATATTTTCTGTTACCATAAAAATAGAGATATTCACCTAATCAGGTCCCCATCAAGGCTGTACATGTATTAGTGCTAATACGTGTGAGATAGAGGCAAGCGATTAACAAGTTTCTCAGGCCAGGCTTGCAACCAAACGCTGCAACATGGAGCTTGCCTGACCAGGCAAAAACTAGTATTAAATTTACAGGCAACTCACAGGCAGCAATTTTTGCCAGGCAAGATCTCCAGGTCTTCAACCAAAAAGTGAGCAATGGACTATAGAACAAGAATAAAGTAATGGTCTACTAGCAGGTTCTGATGTTCCAAACACTAATATCTGCCCTGTATGAGTATGACACTACACCAGCACACATTCCATGCCACCTGGACCAATTCCACACCTTTTTCGCGGCAACGACATCATTACTCCTGCCAAGGGCTGTTTTTACGTACTCCATTCAAATTCATTTCCGGAATCCAAGACATAAGGGGCGATACTCAGTACTAGTAACACTCTATGAGACATAGGGGACGTCAGGTCAGGTCATCCTTCCTGGCTTCGGGACAGCCAGTTAGTGCTAATGATCAGCGCTTTCCACACCCATCTTGCTGGCTTCGGGACAACAGTTGTACTTCCTCGCCAGAAGATCTATGCATAAAACAATAAGAGACCAATTGAAATAATTATATCAGGGGCTCATAGAGTGCAGACAAGAAAACAAACATTCATTAAAAGAAATAGCAAGTGTGAGATACTCTACCTTTGTTGCATATTGTTGTTTTCCAGTGCACACGCGCCAGAAGTTTGCGAGGAATTAGTACTCCATCGTACCTATAAATCGAGGTAAGTTATCCACAACTGAAACAAACATTTAACTGAGTAATGTCAAGTGAATGATTAGGCGAAGAAGCATACCAGTGACCAAGCTGAGATGTGGCCGAAGACTAATGCAAGCTCCAAGATAATGAGCCAGATTAGGCTTGCTCTTCCTTCTGGCAAGTGAGATAAGCGAAGAATACCACTAGAGTGCAGAACATGATGTAGCTTATGTGAGCTACGTATTTCAGTGTATGCCCTCATTGTTCCACTTAGGCTAATATGGAAACCTATGCTCATTATTTCCCAGCACCCCCCAAATGCTATCCAGTAGTTATCGGTATTCATATGCCTAGCCACCATGCATCTCTCACAGGCATTGCAAACCCCAGAGAACTGAAGAGGAGAACACCATAGATAACCTGTTATGAGCATGGGCTTATGGGCCAGCCCAGCCCCGGGGCGGCAGCCTGGCGTGCTAGGGCTGCCGCCGCCAGGAGGGCGGCTAGGTGGGGCTGCGGCTCCACTTTCTAAAAGTGGCTAGGATTTAATTAGGAAAGGTTATTGTAAGTTAGGAAGGATGAGATCAATTGATAAGATCCCATCTATAGAGATTGCTTAGAGGTTAAGTCATAGGTTGCTTGGGAGTCAAGTTAGCCCTCTCTATATAATGAGAAGATTGTATTCAGATTGAATCAAGAAAGAAGTAGTAAGGGTTTAACCCTTCAGCTCTACAACTCTCTCAGCCGCCGCCGCCCTCCCTCTCCTCCTGCGCCTGCGCCCTCTCTCTCACTACACCATGTTCTACTTTTGCCAACAATCAAGTGTAGGGAAATATAGTCCATCACTCACTGACTATCTGTAGGCAAATGTGTCTTGATTTTGCCTCAGTTTATCTGTCGGCAATGATCACATAGGACAACATGTTAACTGTCGGCGTTACTCTAACAACAGAAAAACTGTCGCCGTAGCTTCCCCATCTGAGTATACGTAGGCAAATCCTCTTTGTAAGTGTCGGCGTTGGTTTGGGCCCTCTCGGAAAACACTACGCCAAGGCCCAGCCCACCTCACTGCCTTCCCCCTAACCCTATTCGGAGCGCCCCGTCCCTTCGAGGCTCCAGCCGCCGCCACCCATTCCACATCGACCGCTGAACATGGCGTGCGGCGCCGGCACAACCACTCCCACCACTGCGCGCCGCCGCCAGCCCAAACAGCCGCCGCGCCTCCGACCACCGAGCAGTAGGAGCGATGCGCCGCCCTCGTCGTCACGGCCACCGCTCCTGGATCCGGATCTGGCTCCGGCGGCGGAGCGGGCGGCGCAGCAGCTACTGTTGCTCGTCTCCTGCAGGCGGCAACAGCTGGCCGTAGTTCCTCTCCGTCAGTTGGCAACCGGCGCTTACGGCTCCTCTAAGGAGGCGCCGAACTGCTCGAGCCTAGCGGCTCCTATCGGAAAGGCGACCTTATCCTCTTCTGCAGGACGCAGCCAGCAGGCTCGAGGTAATTTCTTTGTCGAAGGGACCTGTTCGTACAAACTGGATCTAGTGTTTCTTGGTACTTCTTACGGATGACCAAATTGTTATGAACGGGATCCTCCCAGGCCAGCACTTCCCGTACTATCTCCCCTGCCCTGCCGTCAGTGCCGTGGTGTGCCTTCACAGCTCTCCCTTTACTCAAGAATTCAGGTCAGATGCATGTCTTTTTTACTTTGATTTCGGTGGTAATTTGTTCATTTCTTTTCCAGATCCTCATAGAACAGATTAATGTCACACCTTGAGTGGAGAGCGTGGACTGTACGATTTAACATTTAAGCTCTTGTGTGGATATTGTTCTTTGATATGTAAATGCGTTCTGAAGTATCGTTCTATTCATAAGTTTACTGACTTGTTGATGTTTCCTGATCAATCAGCACAATGTCGAGGTGCACACCACTGTCCAATTTCAGTAAATGCTGTGACTCAGCAATCTTCTAGTTTCATCAGCCACTCAACAATGAATGGTATGGTTCCTTTTTATTTTGAAGAGTTGATCTGTAATTGTTATCTCTCCTTTTTTTTGCATGAATAATGGAATGCTCAGTGCTTTGCCATGGAAAATATATCATCTAATTAAACTGTTGTATCATATGAAACAGTACGTTCAGATGAGGATTAATTTTTTTTTACAAAAAATTATTTGGCTCAAAGAATATCTTGCACTGAAGTAAACACTACTTGCATTTCTCCAATGTATCTTCAACCGATGCGTTGTTCCCTGCCTTAAATCTGATACAAACATCTACTAGTTATGCTACAGCTCATATTCTGCAAAATAGATGATCCAGTTATGGTTTTCTAATATTCAATCCAAAGGGCATAGCACATGTCTATCCTGCATAATAGATGCTCCATTTATGATGTAGCACCTGCCAATCAATTGCTGGAACTGAACACTAGACTTATTGTTTTTGTACAGAATGCATTGTGTCGACAAAGATTTGTTCGGAAATCACAATACATTACAATCTCTGCAATGAGCCATGGTAAGTACTGACATGCTTCTCAACCCACTCATTTGTATGTCAGTTCAAGCTCTGTCCAGTATCTGTGCTAAGGAACCGTGACAGTTTTTTATGCTCTTATATTTAGCTTCTGTATTAAGCTTGTTTTTAGTTCCCATTGTGATTAACTAAGGATCTATGACACCTTTCCTACAGGAAGCAAGGGTGTCAAGTATTTTGGAGTTATCTTTGGGGATCCACAAGCATGGGATCTATTTGAAGTGTTATGTATTGTGTACTGCCAAACAGGTGTCTAGTAGTTGATTGTGACTTGACCACTTAGCATTGGTTTATTCATGTTAGTCTTCTGTATGACGAATAGATGTGTATGTACACTAAGTTATCACTTGTGATTGATAATATATGTCTATTGTGCATAGGAACCTTATGTTGTGGGCTAAGACCATGTCAATAATTTTGTGATATTCTGGATGTGTAAGTCTGATGGTTGTGGAACTATATATTGTACAAGTATCGTATTATAGTTACAATCTGACTGGTCTTAGCCAAATGGCCGACACTTTATTTGCATGCAAAGGTACATACTGCTTACATGCTGGATATAGATTGGCCAACTATGCAAGTGTCGGGAAAGGTAATAACTGTCGGCGAATGTCTACTGTCGGGAATTCTTTAACTGTCGGCAAAAGTGTTAACTGTCGGCATAGGGTCAAAAATGAACTACAGATAACTGTCGGCGTAGGTATTAACTGTCGGCAAAACTTTTCCCGACTGCTTCTATCGCCACTGTTTTCTATGTGTCGGCAGAACCTTTGGCTACAGTTGAAGTGTCGGCAAAAGCAGCCTACGCCGACAGTAGTAGTGTTGGCAAATGTCTGCCATGGTGTAGTGTCTCTCTGCCCTAGCCGCACCAGCCCCTCCTCCAAAGCCACAAAGGGGGCAGCAGCCCCCTTTGACCATAACATCTGATACTCAGAGACTAGGTTTCGATCTTCGCCACTACCACCGCTTCAATGGCTACCGACATAGCTGCAGCCCAAGAAGCTTTGAGCAGCATGCTGGCATGTTTCGATGTGTTCTTCACCGTGGCCGACGCATTCTTTCAGAAGATGGCAGCCAAGGAGGAGGAATCTGCTACACTGGCGGCAGATCCCATCACCATGGCTGATCCGCATATCATGGAGGACTCTTCCATCGCCATCTGCAGCAACAACCCGTCTCCAACAATAGCAGCATTGGTACTGTTCACACGATGAACTGTACCCACGCTACTGTTCACGGATCAGATCTGGAGGCCCCTACTGACGGGAACGTCATCCCGGCTTTGTCAGCCGATGTTCTTGCATCGCCAGGCAATTGTACACCCCGGGCTGTTAATTCAGCGCTCCGCATCTCCCCGGACGACGACCCGACCACTACACTTGCACCGGCCATCATCGTCAACCTCACGAACAGCGACGCTGCTACTGTTCACGCGGTGAACAGTAGCGTGGCACTGTTCACGCGGCTGATATTGTCGCCGCGACTGATCTGGGTGCCGCAGAGGAGATTGCCTTGGTCGTCTCCGCCAATCTCGATGCCATGATCCTCATGGAGATCGTTCCCATCATCGACTTCGACATCTACTGTAAGGGATCTCCGATGGAAAATCTGCCGAAAGAGGAAATTGCCAATCAGGTTTGCAATGATTATAACAGAGTTGATGGTTTTTCTCCTCTCTCACCTGTTGTCTCCGGGTCGATCAATTGGATCTCTCGAGATTTTCGTGTTGCATCTTCCGGTTCTCTGAAATCTTTGGGATCACTGCCTTATGGATGCATGTTGCAATTTGGAGAAAATTTGGTTGGATTTGACGATATGATTTTGAGGATTTTTCGTAAAGAAATTTTGCACAACACCATGGCACCATCGGTTGCAATTTTCGCATGGGGAAGTCTTCCAAATATTTTGGTTGTAGAAATTGCGACTATGCAAATTTCTCCAGGATATGTGGTCTCAACAGATGATTTTTCGCCGCATATAATTTTGATTGAGGATGAGTGTCGTTTGGATCTCTGTAATTCATGCAAACAGGACACGTCTCAATGGAGCCTCTCAATTCATCCAACAAAGGATTTTCTGGATTTTATATTGGTTGCTTTGTGGCTAATTGCAATGGATCAGAATTATTGGAAATTTTTGCTTGGAGCTTGTTCACAATTATTCTATCGAGATACGTTCCACGGGAGTAGAATTTCTATTGTGAATTGCTATAAAGATCTATTGGGATTTCTATTGGGGATTTCTTGGCTAATGGAACTCAATCCTATTGGATGGAGTATTGCTTAGGGAATTCTGAATTTCGGACAGCTATCCCCTCAAATTGGTCCCTACTGCAAGATGGAGGACATTGGTATTACCATGGCTGCACCTGTGGCAATTGATTGCGATAAGGAGATCACCGCGGAGGAGTCACACGACAGCAAGCCATCTTCCCATGTCTATGGGGAGAAGACTTCTCAGAAGGCTACGGTAAACACGATGAGGGACTCTACATCAACAAATTACCCCATAGCGTTGCCTACACGCTTGACACCAGATCCAGCATCGTCGTTCATCGTCGACAACTAGGAGACCAACTCTAGATTTATTCTGATGATCGACCCGGCTGTACATGTGGAGGTCGCGTGTTATCTAGCTGCTTTCCTCCTAATCTTCATCGATAAGGGCGTTTATGCGCTCCAGGATTCACCGACGGCGACAAGATCATGCTCAACGGCGCTCCAATGCGAGTAATCTCATCGGCCTCGGATGGTAATGGCTCGCCTTCTCCAACGCTCCTAGATAGTGGTGGACACATGGTGGACATGACTGAGATTAACATCATGGCTACTGTGGGTGATCTGAGCGTGCTACCATCACCCCTAGAGTTCATCATCGAGTTGAGAAGGTGCACTTCAGCGGCATCTACCATCAAAGGGATGACGTGCCACGCATAGATGGTGATAGGGGGGCCATCCACATGAATAGCAACAAGGACAGTAAGCCGCACCTATCTATTCTACTGCTGTTCAATATCATTTTGCTTGCACTATTGCTGTTGTCCTCTCCCTTTGGTGTTAACAACGCTCGAGTCATGAGGACGGATTACATATCTCCTAGCCTTTCGAAGGCCTACTTCGTCGCGTTCTTCATGGATTCTTCTTTGAGAGGCGCCACATTTTACTGGTTGGTATTGGGTCTATTCTTCATCAGCCATATCCAGCACTCATCCTGCAAGAGTACGACGACGACGACATGCCATGGCTGGCGCCGCCCCAACCTACGACTATGGCTAGCATGGCGCCCGCCTTTCCTTCTCCACAGCCTGCCTTGGCTGTCATGGGAGGACCTCGTCACGACGACAACATCTTCAACGTCTCGCTACACCGACCTTCGTCGCGACATGAGCCAGAACAAGGAGCTTGGAGAGCTCTTTGCTCGTGTCGTGGCGGGAGACGCACCCAGCGCTTGGACGTTGCGCGAGGGGTTTCTTTTCTTCGATGGACGCCTCTATTTTCCCTGGACGCCGACAGTGAAGGGGCGCGACCCTCGCCCCTCCTCGCACATCTTCATCACCGCAGGCTTCATTGGCAACCTTCGCGACTCCTTCCTACTACAGGTTGATGGCATTCGGCGTATTCCTCTTGACGACATGGTGCTTGGCGTGCTGGTCGTCGACATTGGACTTCATTCTTCTTCAACAACACCAACTCCCTACTTCGGTTTAGGCTGGCAAGTCTCCCAGCGCGAGGACGCACTGGATGTCAATGGGGGAGGAGATGTTATGAGCATGGGCTTATGGGTAGGGGTGTCAACGAGCCGAGCTCGAGCGAGCTCCAGGCACCTAGGCTCGAGATCGACAAAACCGCGAGCCGAGCTCGAGCGAGCCTACTGTAGCCACCAAGCTTCGTTGCAGGATCGAAATCGGCTCGGTGGAAGCTCGACGAAGCTTGTGTTCGGCTCGTCCAAGCTCGCCAATTCGCAGGTTGACAGGAGCTCGTCCAAGCTCGACGAAACAGTGCAGGCCAGCCATGGATGTGGGCTTTGCCTGATGCCTCATTGCCTCTCCGTGAGACAAGACAGGAGTGGGACCTTTGCACGTGGGTCATGTGAGCTCTAGCTTCGCTTCCTCTCTGTTCTTTCTTGGATAAACAATCACAAGCGAAGGCGGTCGTGGAGAATTTGGAGCGGCACGGCAGAAGGTCCGAGCCTTATCGAGCTAGCTCGAGTTCGGCTCGGTTGAGTTCACGAGCTTCAAAGTAAACTCGAGTTTGGCTCGTTTTCTTGTCGAATCGAGCTCGAATCGAGTTTTTAGCGAGTCGAGCTCGAGCGATTCACGAGCTTCGAACTATTTTGACAGCCCTACTTATGGGCCCAGCCCAGCCCCGGGGCGGCAGCCTGGCGTGCTAGGGCTGCCGCCGCCCTTGCTGCGCCGCCGCCAGGAGGGCGGCTAGGTGGGGCTGCGGCTCCACCTTCTAAAAGTGGCTAGGATTTAATTAGGAAAGGTTATTGTAAGTTAGGAAGGATGAGATCAATTGATAAGATCCCATCTATAGAGATTGCTTAGAGGTTAAGTCATAGGTTGCTTGGGAGTCAAGTTAGACCTCTCTATATAATGAGAGGATTGTATTCAGATTGAATCAAGAAAGAAGTAGTAAGGGTTTAACCCTTCAGCTCTCCAACTCTCAGCCGCCGCCGCCTCCCTCTCCTCCTGCGCCTGCGCCCTCTCTCTCTCTGCCCTAGCCGCACCAGCCCCTCCTCCAAAGCCACAAAGGGCGCAGCAGCCCCCTTTGACCATAACATAAGCTTTGCTATAGTAATTCTCTTATCCTATATGTTATTAAAGAAGACAAGATTGCGTAAGAAATAGTTAACAACACGTGTTCACAAAATTCTGCAAATTGTTCATGAATGTTGCTCCAGGATAGACAGCTAATATAGTTCAAGTGCAGCAGTAACCTTACTGAAACTGAGATAGTAAAGCCGAATTCAGTTTACTGTACAGAAATATAATGGTTGGGTGCACCAAACACAAAATTATGTCAAGCAGATCACACCAGCAAAACACTACATTACTAAACCATTCATCCTCTGATAACAGAGCGAAATTGCAAACTGTTCACGACATCTTGCTCCAGAATAGACATCTAACATATTTCAAGTGCTCAAAACATCTTTGATTGCAGTATGCGTTTAAAGAAATTTGAAGAGAGCCGTACCTCCTTCTCCTCGGAGTCATCTGGCTTGAGGGCGGAACCATGAAGACGGGCATAACGTACCCAGCAGCCTCGGTGTCGCCGCGCTTGACGACGCTGCCGCACGGCCTCGCACCTCCACCCGTACCCGCGGACACGGCGCGGCCACCCGACGCGGCCAGCAGCGCAGCAATATCAACGTACACCTCTGGAATGAGATCATCGTCGGAGGTCGGTGTGGGGCTCGACGGGTGCAGCAAGTTGGTCATGTCCCGTAGAATCCGCGCCCGCGCGGCGGCTGTCGGGTCGCCCTCCGCGACGCTTGTGTCGCCACCGCCCGCCGCGTCCCCAACCGCGGCACCAGCACCCGTCGCCGCCTCCCTCGTTTTGGTGCTGCTTCGAGAGCGAGGGGTCCGAACCGGCGCCGCGTCCCTCGGCTTGCTGCCGCCCGGAGCGCGACGGGGTGGAAGCTGCGCCTCCTCCATCCTCGAGGACCGGCTGCGGGCGTGAGGGTCCGGGCCCGCCGCCGCCTCTCTGGCGCGAGCCCGAGTGACCGAGCCCGACGCCTCCTCCGCCGTCTTGCCCCCGCCGCGAGCACGAGTAGCCGCAACCGGCTCCTCCTCCATCTTCGTGGACCGGCTGCGAGCTTGAGAGGTGAAGCACGCCGCCATGCCGCTCACCGCCCGCACGGCCAAACCCGACGACGCTTCTGTCCTCGACGCGCGTCCCCGAGCCTCTGAGTCCGTCGCCGCCGCCCTCGAGGCGGCCCTCCGCGATCTCTGACTGACTGATGGGCCAATTCTGATTGACTGGGAATGTTAGCTCATCTCCAGACAACTTTGGAAATTCTATTTCATCGAGCAAATGAAAGTGTCCCGATCTCTGACTGACTGATTCAACAAGTCGGGGTTGCTCCGACTCTGACTGACTGATTCAAACGCCGCTCCCGCCAAAACGCTTTGGAAATTCTATTTCATCGAGCAAATGAAAGTGTCCCGATCTCTACATCGTGTGATGTATTTGATCAGTTTATTATTACAAACCATCACTATGTGTAGACTCCGTCTACAACATAGGACACAAACCGAAGCGCCAAACAAATGGCGACAAGCAAATAAGCCTAACATGAGGTAAATATAACAAAAAGTTCATCAATTGCATAACTTATTGCTAAACTTCCACCCATGCTTAGCGAAGATCTCCATCGTTACAGTCTCCAAGAGACAGCATACCCCGGCTTGGGGGGGCATGTTGACACCAAATTTTGGCCTAAGGGCTTATTGACGGTGAGTGGCAGGGTGTGCGCTGGATTGAGAAGATTGTGCACAAAGATGGTAGCCCACAGGTGGTCACGAAGACGGAGAAAATCATGGGGACGTGTGTGTGTGGGTTTATGAGTCCTGTTTTGATTCTTTTTCTAGATTTAGAAAACTTGGCCTGATAGTGGGCGAGTCGGACTCTTGCCTCGGGTGTATAAATATAAACCCAGGTGCTTGTAAAAAAAAAACCAATCAATACAATCAACTTTTCGGCGCATCGCCACAATTTCTCGACGTGTTCTTCGTCGGTACCGGCGTCCATCGGGGCTCCGGCTCGACTGGATCTCGTCAGGTAAGCGCATCGATCTTGTTATGTCGACTTGTCCATGATTAAGATTGATGTGGCTGCTAGTTATCCGGTAATTTAGATCAATCTAGGGTTTACATTACGCATCGACTACATGGAATTGTTTAAGACCTGGTCCAATTCTTTGTTACGGTTAGTTGACTTGTCCTCGCCGCGACCTTGTTGCCGATTGCTGATGTCGATTTCCTGTTTGATCTAGTTACTCGAGTCACGGTTAAGGTATTTTGGTCGATTAGATCTGCTCTTAGTGATTGGGTAGGCAGTTTGACTTGTCCTGAAGCGCCCCGGTTATCCCAGGAGCTAAAACACTTTATTATACCAGTCCCTGGATCAGTCGCTGGTACAATCAAGTCTTACAACAGGTGATATTACAAGTCGCGACCTGGCAGGGGTCGATCGATAAGCAACAAGAATATCAAAAGATAACAAACAACAAGTACAAACCAGACCCCGATGATAACATCTAGGTCTTCAACCATAGCGGAAGCAACTAAGCGGTAGACTAATGCCACAGGCAGCTCGGGTGCGGACGAAACCAAGCTTAATCGTCTTCCTCACCGTCGGCGTCGACGAAGTCTGGATCTTCCTCTGTAATCAGCAAGCAAGAATGAGTACAAAAGTACTCAGCAAGTCGCAACCCTTACCCTACCATCAATGGATAAATGTATGCACTTGGCAGTAGCAAGGTAAAGGCCATCAGGTTCAACATTGCAATAAAGCAAGTTTTACACATGCAGGGGTTCAGTTTAAAGCAGTTTTAGCAAAAGCATCAAATTAAGATATTAAGGGGTTGGTCAAGTTTTACGTTGCCGGACACCCCGTCCACGACAACCTTCGGCGGAAGGCCGGACCTATTCTCAAAAACAACTCACGCATCAAGGAGATAAGCACCCACCCCATGCTAGTTCTTGGACCGAACCAAAGCCATGTCCGTGACCGTGGACTCGGCTATTCGAATAGATTTTAACACTCTGCAGAGGTTGTACGCTGTATCCACAATCTGAGTGCATCACAAGCCACCCGCGACGTGGGTGTGAAGACTCACAAAGCCATTACCCATCACAGCATCATCCCGACTAATCGTCATGGGAGTTGTCCAGGGGTCTAGTCTCTGATCTAGGCCTCGACCGGGTTGCACACGTCTGCATCACGTCCACCTGCTCCATGGGCTCCCATTGCATCTCCAGCCTCCAGGCGATTAACAGACTAGCTGGCGGGGTTTAGACTAAGCCGTGCCGCATACACGGTAGTGTGGTCGTACTGAATAAACGGCTAGGTAAGATGTCACAAGCAACTCGGTCCTTATACGAGCCAAGGCAATCATCTCCACATATATGAACCCACCACAGAGGCGGCATTCATCTCCCATATCACTTGTCATAAGCACACCACAGAGGCGACACTTAATCTTCCATAAATATCATCAGGATCACCTCAGCTCTAACCCAAGTTCATTCATTCATCTTTCTTTAGTTATCACCCAACCTTACTACTACCACACAACACCAATCACGGTTTTCACATTTGCAAAAGCTAAGTATAAGTAGAGCACTTAGTGATACACAGTCCTAAGCATTTCTATAACAAGGAAATCATCCATGCGTAAATAATAGTCATACATGGATATCCTAGGTTTAACAGGGAATAATTTAGGACAGATAATATAAGGCTCAGTGGTCTTGGTCATACTAAACAAAGGTTTTGCAAACACCAGGTCAATCATTTCATGCAATAAAACGGCTGCTACGGGTTGTGTTTATAAAACATAGGAGCAGTATGATCAAAGGGAAAACGGATTGTGACTTGCCTTCGTTGACGTCCTCGGGAAGCTCCTGCTCGAAGTCTCCGGCTCCTGGTTCCTGCTCCTCCTCCTCCTCGTACTCGTGCTCGTACACTCCGTTAGCTACGGTACGCGAAACCGGCACACAAGCAAACAAGCAAACAAACACAAATAAATACAAAAGAAATAGAGGATGAGCTCTACAAAAGATGAAACTGGTAGAAATGGATAGAGCTCGATTTTAGATGAATTTAGGAGGAAGAATCGGGTCAATCGGAGCTTGGATGGTGGAGATATTGATTTTACGGTGGAGGGTGTTGGTTTATTCCGAAAATAATTTCGGAAAGGAATATATCAGCACGTGTGCTGGGATGCTGCTGGTATTGCTCGAGTGCACAAGGGCCTAATCAGATTGGGTGGGCCGGGGAGGTGGAGGTGGTGTTGGGGACGCTCACCTGCGGCTCAATCGACTCCGGGACGAACTAGGACGGGAGATCGACGGCGCGGTCGCAAGGATTGGAGAAGACAGGTATGGTGGCTCGGTGCTGCTGCTGGGTGATGGAGGAGCTCGCGAGAGGGGCCATTTATAGGCACGAGCGAGGTGAGAGCTCGCATGCAAGGACGGGACGGTGGGGCCGATAACGTGGCGTGCAGCTTTGGAGCGACGGGACGCGAGCGCTCAGGCAACTTGGCCACTTGCGGCGCGGATGCGCATGCGCGGTATGGTGTGGTGCAGAGCGATGGGATGGCTCAGGCAGCAGCGCATGCAAGTGTTCATGCGTTGGCGTGCGGGTAATAGTGCGACGAGACGGCTCATGCAAGTGGCACATGCAAGCGGGGGCCGGGTGATAGTGCGATGAGACGGCTCAAGCAAGTGGCAGGTGCAGCATGCAAGTGGGCATGGTGGCATTGACGTGTAGCTTTGGGGTGACGTGACTTGAGCTGCAGAGAGAGGAGAGGGGCCTGGACGGTGCGTCGCTTTGTGTCGTGCGCGAGCAGGCGATGGGACGAGAGCGGCAGCGTAGTGAATGCTCTGCGGAGCACGAGGAAGGCTGCTGGATTGGAGCGGCATGCACGCGGGCAAGTGGGTACTAGCAGTTTGGCGTGGATATGCATTGATGTGACGACGCGACGTGACAACACAAGCATAGTGTTGGCACAAGGTTCAAGACGATGAGACGACTCAAGCATAGTGCATAGTGTCGTCAGGTCATTCGAGATAATTAATGTGACGAGATGACTCGTGCAGGGCCGAGCGATGTGCCAGCTTAT
The DNA here is from genome assembly GCA_012490785.1 of Eragrostis nindensis. Taxonomy (NCBI): domain Eukaryota; kingdom Viridiplantae; phylum Streptophyta; class Magnoliopsida; order Poales; family Poaceae; genus Eragrostis; species Eragrostis nindensis. The sequence goes on along the minus strand of JAAXCT010000179.1, from coordinate 482,159 downwards.
GAGAAGGAGTAAATGACGGTCACTGGGTAAGTGAAGGTAAAAACGCGCTGGACGGCAATTTAGCGCGCGAGGATGGAGAAGGGAAAGAAATAGACCAGACCGGAAAATCCAGTTGGTGTGTCGCGCAGCTGCCGGACAGTGCATACAACGGGATGGCTCAGGCAGGCTGAGTAGAGGCACGGGTAGGCGAGATTAAAGGCGCGGACCGAGGTAGATAAAGAAAACATGCGTGCTGTGCCAGTGCACGGGGTAAAGACAATGACGAGACGGCGGGGCCAAGGTGTGGCGTATGGTTTTAGACTGACGAGACAACGACGAGACGCGACGAGACGACTCAGAGATGGAGTTGGCGTATGGTTTTGGGTAACTTCGGCGTGTGGTTTTGGGTTGACGAGACGACTCGACGCGACGAGACGGCCCGACGCGACAAGGTAGGCAGAGAAGTAAAAGCATGGTAAATGGTAAATGGTAGTCAGCACGCATTCGTGCTGCGCCAAGAAGGAGAAAGAATGAGAGGGAGAGAAAAGTTTTGAAAGGATTTTGAAAACTTCCGATTATGGTTTCAATTTGATTTGTGAATTTTTAGGGTCGATTTTCAGGGCGTTACATGTCCTGTCTGCTTCGCTTAGTTGACGTGTCCTCGGCGAAACAATTGCTAAGGGTCAGATCTAGTTTACTGAGTACCTGGGACTGGTAGTTGCCGATTATACTTGTATCTGCCGATCGTGTAGAGCAGTTTGACGTGTCCTGTTCTACTTCACTTAGTTGACGTGTCCTCGGTGAAGCGATTGTCGGTTTATGGGTATAATTAGTGGTTACTGGTTTAATCGTTCTTTCGGGGTGTTTAGCCGATTGTTTACCACGTTCAGATCTATGCTTGCATGCCTTTAAATATCTTATTGCTCCTGTTCAAGTATAGTCTGAGCCTTCTTTCGTCGATTGTCGATTCACCTTACTGTGCTGCTTGCCGATAGATTTTGCCGATTGCATGCTTTGCCGATTGCCGATTCTGATGCATGCCTTGCTTTATTTATCGCGCGAGTACTTATTGTTGCGACATGTCGATTCGTTTCTAGCCGACAGCCGAGTGCTTATTTTATTATCTTTTATTCACTAACATCGGCTGCGGTTACGCATCGGCCTGTCCGGGGCCGATAGTCCGGGAATTTTACACGCTTTTCTTGTCTTTGTCGATTTGCAGGGAAAATCGACTGGCACGCTCCGGAATTCACCGCGTTCCAAGTTTTGGTCCTGAACAGAGTTAAGCAAATCTCTCAGGCCACGTGTGCGAGCGGTAGAACACACATTTTACCGTCAACACCGAAGCGCCAAACAAATGGCGACAAGCAAATAAGCCTAACATGAGGTAAATATAACAAAAAGTTCATCAATTGCATAACCTATTGCTAAACTTCCACCCATGCTTAGCGAAGATCTCCATCGTTACAGTCTCCAAGAGACAGCATGCATATTGCATATGTGTTCGCCTCTCTTTTTTTAAAGATTGACCATGTCCTTATCCAATGAGTACCCCTGTATATCACCTGCATAGGAGTCAAAGGAAATGTTTTATCAAATACACATCATTCCGGCTTAACCATACGGCCCAGCACATGGCGCCCGCACCCACAAGAATTTGGTTCTTGATATTATTGTCAAAATTAGTTAGCCAACCATTGAACATGTCCGATACACTAGTTGGTGCTCTAAAACCATAAGCAATCTCAACAATGCGCCAACAAACTTAGCAAAGTAACAATCAAAGAAAAGGTGTTGTATAGTTTCATTTCTACTACAATAATAACATTTTTGGTTTCCATGCCAGTTCCTTCTAGCTAAGTTGTCCTTTGTCAAGGTCACTTCTTTATGCAAGAACCACAGAAAGATCTTAATTTTGAGAGGCAACTTTAATCTCCATAAATATTTGTTATAAGCAATGACACTATTTTCTAGAATTGCATTGTACATTGATTGAGTAGAAAAAACTCCATTGGATAAAAGAGACCATCTAAAAATATCATCAACAATCGTTAAATGCACATTCACAATTCTTAGCACAAGATTATTCCAGTCAATGAGTTTTTACCTACTAAAGCTCTTCTAAAAGAAATATTTAGATGATTAGAACTTAGGACTGTAGCAACTGTATCATGCTTATTCCTAACAATATTGTATAGCGTGGGATATTGTTCCCTTAAAGTATTATTCCCTAGCCATCTATCCTCCCAAAACCTCACTTGAGTGCCATTTTTAAAAACAAAATTTCCATAATTCAGGAACTTAAGTACCCAAAGAGGTACTCAAAAGACTGGATTATTTAAGTAGACTTTGTTTTAATAAACTTGAGTGCCATTTTTAAAACAAAATTTCTATAATAAGAGTGCAAGGCTACTTAAAATAGAGTTTATTAAAACAAGTCTCCCGCCATAAGAAAGATGTTTGCCTTTCCAACTACTTAACTTCTTCTCAAACTTGTCCTCAATTATTTTCCAATCTTTATTACTAATTCTCTTATGATGCATGGGAATTCCGAAGTATCTAAAGGGGTATTCACCCATACCGCATCCAAAGAGATGCGTGTATTCGTCTTCATGGTCCTTAGCATCCCTGTAACAGAATAGCTCACTTTTATGAAAATTTATCTTCAAGCCAGATAGTTGTCCAAAAGCACATAACAACAACTTCATATTCTTAGCTTGTTCAAGATTATGATCCATAAATATAATAGTATCATCTGCATACTATAGAATGGAGAGACCTCCATCCACCAGATGGGGAACTAGGCCGCTTATCTGTCCATCGTCCTTTGCTCTTGTGATTAAGATGGCCAGCATATCGCAACTAAGTTAAAAAGGAGTGGTGATAGAGTGTCACCTTGCCGTAATCCTTTCTTAATTTGGAAGTACCTACCAACATCAGCATTTACTTTTATAGCCACACTCCCTTTAGATACATAATGTTCTACCCATTGACACCATTTCTCCGAAAAGCCCTTCATTTAAATGTTTGCTGTAGAAACGGCCACTTAACCTTGTCATAAGCTTTTTCAAAGTCTAACTTTAAAATTACTTCATTTAATTTCTTTCTATGCAATTCATGTATGCTCTCGTGAAGAATGACCACCCCTTCATATTAGCCACGCTCTGCACATGGCAAAGCCAGCATGTTGGCTGAGGAACCAAGTTCACGCTCTGCTGCAGGCTATCCTTGTTTTGCCGCAAAATGCAATTGTTTCCTTTAGGGTGTTGTCGAAGGTTCTTATAAATATCTCGGGGTTGAATGGAATTTAAAGTACTTCTGTCACTATTCATTCACTTTACGTATGTAGGGGCCGAAGTGTAATTTATAGAAGCTAGCACCACAGACAATTTGGAAAGTGAGGGGAGAGACTTTGTCTATTCATGTGCTTCTCTATGCTCTCATTGTTCCCACTCCATTCTCCATCTCTCTAACTAGTCCTCGGGAAGCATGTTGAGTCTCATAGCTGTCCACATATACACATCTCTAGGAAACAATCACAAAATTGTTCGTCATTGACAAGTAATAGCTACATAATAATTTATGGTTTTTTTTCCTTTTTGCTTGAATCACTTGGCATATCAATCCCAAGATCATTTAACAAGATCTGTAAATGCAAAATCAACCCTTTGATACAAAAATAACCTTAGAACTTGTCATGTGCTAGTCAAGTTGAATCACTCGATCAAATTTAGATACCACATCATGAGTAGATGCGTGATCGTTACAATAACATATCCTTAATATATTGAACTGAAAGTTGTAAATACATTTGCGTCAAATTATTTCCCTTATTCAGACTTAACGATAGTTTTATGGAGTTATGATAATACTCTCATGCTCGCAATTGATAGTAACCCATGTGCACTTGTTTGTCATCAAACCCTCTGCCACCACAAAACTATCACATCATGAGGCCAATGCCACCAAAATGTACATGGATGTCTTCGCTAAGTCATTCTGAAATCATACAGTATGAGTATTTACAACGATCCCTTGGGTCCCCGCACGTTCGTCGACCAATATCGATGTTATCTCCTTGGCGGTGCGGCAGAAAGCGTAGTACACAGTCATGATGCCTCCTCAGTTGGCTTTCCACAAGCATAGTGTGTCTTGCTGTCAGGGTCATTTAATCTGAGGAACAGGGTGAGTGTGTGTCAGGAAGCCCATTGATGCTAACGGCTACTCGAATGAGCAATTAGTATTGTAACACTTTATTTGAAAAAATTGTTTGATATTCTGACATTAATAATTGGACTTAGAATTTAACAGCGAAATATAAAATGGTTTCATTTCCAGATCCAAAAATTGCAAAAAAATTCATTTATTTTACACAATGATATTTATGTATGGTACTTTGTGCGTGCAATTTCACTTACGGAGCATCGACATGAGAATCTTTTGAACCAAGTTGCGCTGCACATATTTGCTTTCAACTACCTACTCAAGAATATCTCGAGTTGATAGTAAATGGGCTATGATTTTTTTGTTTACTTTTTGGCTGCTAATTTGATTATCTCTCGAGCCTACAACCAAGAGCTGTATAGATTTTAGCTTTTCAACCGCAAACTCGAGTTATCTTCCAACTTGATGGCTGGGAGCTACAATAATCCTTTTAAAATCTGATAACATGCTTCAGACTGTTTATTTGATGTTAGATTATTGGTACCTATCTACAAACCGTCCCACTGGCTTTGCCCACACAAGACTACTGTGAAACAAAAGAAAAACGGTAACATGCGAAATGGTTGACTGGTACACAAACGAACCGTGCGGAGCGAGTCACGCAGGCCGGAAGAAAATGCGATGTAAGAGCTTGTTGCCATATGCCTTGATTCTGACGCATATGTCATGTGTGATGTGAGATCATGTAAAGATAATTCACATGCATTCTTGTATCTGCAACTCGTAGCTTGTTTGCTAGAGACCGGCAAATTTTGCGGAACATATAAAAGGACATTTAATTTCAAGCCAATATATAGTAGCTGTGCATATTTGGCTTTTGCTTTGCAAACTTTGCAAGGACATGGAAACGTTTCATTGTGATTTCCTAATCTTTACATGCCGCACCACTCAATTTAGCCCTCCAATTAATAAAGCTCATATTTTCTAATTAAGTCAAACTGCAATTTCTAGTAGTGTCTGCTCCAACTTTTTTTTTTCTTTTTTAAAAGATGCTCTGACTACATTCTTTTCCTTATCCTACTCTGTACATAACAGGATATGATCTTGATATTTACACACATCTAATGGAGGAGCATCACATCATCTCGAATTTGTTTCCTTAACCGGACCTGTTTGTGTACTCTTGAACTAATGCTCCGAACAGAGACGGCCTCTCGAGCAGCTTCCCAGGCTGTTCAAATTCCTTTGCGAGTCCTGGCAAGACAATGGTTTATAACTTTACAGTGCTAACAAGGCAGTACCAATGCAAGTGCTATACCAATGTCTAAAACGATACTCTCACTCTCAGGGTATGCATAATATGTTACTAGGACTTCTCTAACATTGGGTATTGTACTTGGCCTCTTAATCCATGAGAATAATTGGTTGAAGCATCTAGTAAAATCTGAAATACATAATACGCGGATGCAAGAAATTGAGTAATTCTGATATGCGTTATACCTTCATCCATAACTAGGACTCTGTCGCAATCCATGATCGTTGGTATTCTGTGTGCGATGCTCATGATGGTACATTCTGCAAAGTCTTCACGAATGATCTTCTGAATCACGGCATCAGTTTGGGAATCGACCGAAGCTGTGGCCTCATCCATGAAAAGAATTCTGCTGTGTTTCAGCATGACCCGGCCCAGGCACAAGAGCTGACGTTGCCCCACGCTCCAGTTTTCACCGTTGTCAATTACTTGATTAAACAAGGCAAAGCAAGCATTTAACAGCAATTAGTTTATTTACACAATTAAATAATTAATGAACAAAAAATATTCACTGCTAACTATAGATGCTTATTACAGTAAGTTTCTAAGCCATTGCATCTTTAATTTCAGCTGTCAGCAGGTAGTCTAGTTAAATACCTGGTGCATCAAGTTTTTCAGGTTTTGTAGCCACTGCATCTTTCAGCTGACAGCGGTCCAATGCCTGTAAGAAAAAAAAATCAATAAGAGTTTTTTTTTTTTGGAAGGTCAACGGAGGGGAGAGGATCCCCACCTGAATTTCCATTAATTATAATGGTGGCCAAAACCGGCCCGAAAAATCAATAAGAGTTCAAAGCATATAGAGGGATGCAAAAATATAGAGTTCATTATACCAGCCATATGTCATCGTCAGAGTACTGCTGAAGCGGGTCGATGCTGGTCCGAATGGTCCCTTCAAAAAGGACAGGCTCCTGAGGGATGATGCCCAATTTAGACCTAAGGTCATGCAGCCCTAGATTGGCAATGTCGACGCCGTCAATGATTATCTTCCCCTCACTGGGCTCCACTATCCTGAACAGGGCCTGGATCAAGGTTGATTTCCCACTGCCAGTTCTACCAACAACTCCAATCTTCTCCCCAGCATGTATGCTTATTGTGACGCCCTTCAACACTAGTGGACTGTTAGGCCGATACCTGACCTGCACACAGAATGGTAAAAATGATGCAGCAGTGACTCTCGCTCCTAACATAAGTTTCTAGCTAAAAGGACATACATTCGCCAACAACAAAATAAGTCTGAACAGTAATACGTATTGACTGATCAGAATGCATCGAACAAAATTCACCTTGAGATCAATGACATCAATGGCGCCTTTTGTTGGCCAGTTTGCAACAGGTAAGCAGTCCTTGATACTCCACTCTGCCTCAGATGGGATGTTCGTGAACTGCTTTATTCTCTCGACTGACACCATTTTGTTTTCAAGGAAACAACTGGTTGATATGGCCAAGAACAGGGCTGAGTTAAGAGATAGACCGTAGGAAAGTGAGAGTCCAACAAATTCTGCATCATGAGAACAATTCAGAAATGACAGCGTCAGAAACAGGAAATGGAAAAAAGGACTAGAGCGTGTGTACATTTACTTAATTGGATTGGTTTTGGCGAAAATCAAGAGTGTGAATTTAGATGGATCAGCTTACTTGGGTTCACGTATTTGCTGGGTAACGTGACCATGAGCAAGGCGGTCAGGCAGAGAACAAAGCTTGCCATCAACTCGAGCCGGAAACTGAGCCACACGTTGGCGCCATTGTTGTGGAAGCTCATCCTCAAGCTGGAGCTCACCCGGTCCAGGTTCTCCCTGAAGAAACTGTCCTCCTTTCCGAAGCATCTGATGGTCATGACCCCGTGAACCGTCTCCTTGAAGTGGTGGATCACCGGCGCATTGGTGATCGACTCGAGGCGAGTCAGCTCCCTTGACGTCGGAAGGTAGTAGCTCTGCATATCAGACCAGATCAGTTGATGCACCAGTGAGAATTAGTGTTTTGAATCGTATACATTTTGGTCAGGTATAACAGAACGTTACCAGGTACCAAAAGTTGAGTGCCATCAGAAGGAAGATGGCGACGACCGTTGGCCACGCCACCAGGCACGTGCCGATCAGCACGCTGATCACCGTGATGTAGGTAGCAACGAACCACCAGAAATTCAACGCAGCACCAGATCAACGTTCTTCTGGTCCGCGGACGCCTAAGGAGCACCGGGAAACCATGTCAGTCAGGCTGGCATTGTTCAGAATTCCGGCAAGAGATGAGACTCATGAGAGTACCCTGCAGAGGATCCTGCCAGAGGGCGTGGTGTCGAAGAAGGACATGGGCGCGTGCACGACGCTGTCGAGGATCTGCTGGAAGAACGTGTCGGCGGTCTGGAGCCCGACGGCGGCGACGAGGAGCGACCGCGCCGCCATGAGCGCCACCGAGGCGGCGGCGATGGCGGGGTACACCCCGACGAACAGCGGCGGCCGGAGGGCCTTCCCGCAGGAGGTGGCGTAGGCCAGCCAGTAGTCGCTGGCGGCCACCGAGGCCTGCCACGCCGCGGAGACGGCCAGCACCGCCGCCGGCGCCCGCCACCCCCACGCCGCCGTCATGTAGTGCTTGTACACGGCGAGGCTCACGCGCCCGCTCGCGCGCTCCTCGTCCTTGACCAGCCGCTTCGCGGCGGCGGCTTTGGGGTCCGCCACCGCCCCCGCCGCCGTGGAAGAAGAGCTTGCGCCTTGGGTGCGCGAGAGTGGGTTGGTCCTCTCCATCCCCGGCGCTGCTGCGCTCTCCACGAGAGACATGGAGATGTCGTGTGCAGCGACGAGCGCCGCGAACTCAGAGCCTTGCTGCAGGAGCTCGCTGTACTTGCCGGACTGTACTATCGTGCCGTCCTTCATCACCTGGAACATTACTAATTTAGACAGGTTTAAATTAGTGAAATAAAACAACAGTATATGGATGATTTTGGTGTGTCATGACAGCCCGGAACTGTGCAGTTCACTTACATATATGACGTCTGCATTGTGCAAGAAATCAATTGGTGTGTCACAAGCACTACAGTCTTGTTCTTCAGTGCACCTCTCACGCATTCCTGCAAAAACATCAACAGCAGAGAAACATTATTAGAGGAGTTATTTTCCCCAAAGGAACCTATATGTAGAGTTGTAGACAATGAGGATTGATGTACATTACCTTGAAGATGTCGGCGCCGGTGTGCGCATCGACGGCGCTGAAGACGTCGTCGAGGAGATAGACATCGCAGTCCTGGTAGACGGCGCGGGCGAGCTGAACGCGCTGCCTCTGCCCGCCGCTGAGCGTGATGCCACGCTCGCCGATCTCCGTCATGTCGCCGGACTCCATCATCTCCAGGTCTTTCTCGAGGCAGCACACCCTGATAGCCTCCCTGTACCTCTCCCTGTCCATGGGCAGGCCGAACAAGATGTTGTCCATGACCGTGCCGCTCTGAATCCACGCCGTCTGCGCCACGCACGCGGTTCGTCCCCGCACCGTCACCGCGCCGGAGACCTTGCGCATCTCGCCGAGGATGCACCCGAGCAGCGACGACTTGCCGGACCCGACGGTTCCGACGACGGCCACCAGCTCGGCGGCGCGCGCCTCCAGATTGATGCCGCGCAGCGCCGCGTTGTTCTGGTGTCCCGTGCCGTCGTCGTCGTCCCACGTGAACACGCCGTCCGTCACCCGCACCGCCGTCCCGGTGGTGTCGCACGAGGCGTCCCGCGCCACCGTGCCGGCGTCGAGCTCCTCGCTGGTCATGTAGGCGTCGAGGCGCCGGAGTGAGACCAGGGCCTGGGAAGCTTGTATCATGGCCCTGGGAAGAAGCGCATGGGCTCCTGCAGCGTCTGGATGAATGCCACGGCGGTGAAGGCGGCCCCGGAGTCGAGGCGGCGCGCGCCGGCGAGCTCGCAGGCGGCGAAGAGAAGCGCCGAGATGAGCAGCGGCGCGCTCCAGACGGCGATGATGTTGCAGCCGACGGAGTAGGTGAACCGGGCGACCCAGCCGAACTCGACGCGCCGCGCGCCGGCGACGCGCGACCGGAAGTGGCGCTCCCACGCCTGCAACTTGATCACGCGCATGTGGCTCAGCATCTCGTTCACGGCCTTCACCCGCCGGTCGCCTGCCGCCATCATCTGGCTCTGGTACCGGTTCTTGCTCCTCGCGCCGGCCAGAACGAGGGCCACGATTCCGACCACGCCGGCGAGCGCCGCCACCGTCGCCGCAGCGCCGACGTAGCGGTACAGCAGGCCGAGGGCCACGGCGAACTGGAGAGGGGTGAGCCACAGGTAGTTTACGGCCAGCGTCATGTCCGCGAGCTGCTGCGCGTCGACGGCCATGTAGTTGACGACCGCGCCGGCGCCGTGCTCCCGCCGCGCGGCGCACGAGACACGGAGGCCCTTGCGGTACAGCGCGGCGGCGAGCGCGCCGCGCACCTGCGTCCCCAGCGACGCGCAGTGGAAGGTGTACTGGCTGCCGCAGAACGCCTCCGCGGCCTTCGCGGCGAGCAGCGCGAGGACGAGGCGCGCGCCGTGCCAGAGCGGCGGCGGCCGGTGTTCCGGCGCCGACGACGAGGAGGAGCAGAACTCGACGAAGCTCCGGATCAGCAGCGGGCCCACGTACATGGCGGCGGCGCGGGCCAGCGCCAGCGCCGCGTTGAGGAGGAGCTGCGGCCAGAAGCAACGGAGCAGGGCGCGCCGGACCGGGTTCTTGTTCTTGCTTGTTGTCCCGCCGCCGGCGTCGGTCGCCGGGGGAGAAGCAGGCCAGCGCGCAACGAAGCGCTCGTGGACGCGCTCCGGCCGGTGCGGCGGCGCGAGGGCCGGCACGTCGGAGGGCTGCAGCGCCGCGCGGCGGCCGCGCGAGACGAGCGGGTTCATCCATGCCCACGTCGCGCGCGACGCCCACGACGCCGTCGCGTACAGCGTCACGTCCATGTGCTTATCAGGTTCTATAGTAGCTGAAACAAAGTAATAAAGCATGAAATGATGAGTAATTATATATCAGGTGATGCTGGATGTCATGATGAGTAATTATCAGGTCCTGACGAGCTATGTCGACATGTGAAAAAGATTTGCTCTGTGACGAGGAACTAGCATTGAGTTTATTTAAACTTTGACTTCAAGTGTGAGCTTTTGTAAATATCTACACTAATCAAATACCAGTGCCATCCTGTCTGCTAGCAGCCTAGCAAATCCTGCTCGGATCAAATATTCCCCCACAGGCTCTTTTTTCCGTTTGTTTTGTTTCGGTTTTCTAAGGACTTGCTCCTTAGCTGCTTTGAATAACAATTGTTCAGTATCTTAGATGGTTTGTTTATTCAGTTTCTACGGTACTACTGTACTAAAAGTACCAATGTACTCACATCGATGCCCGATTAGTTCTTTTCTTTTGTTTACTGCTAGTTAACTAATCCCTGAACTGATCTTGTCCAGTACTAGTTGCGTTCTGTCCCTCTAGGAGCACGGTTTCTGCAGAAGCAGTGCAACTTATAATATTGAGTTAAAAAGAGGGTGACGAGTTAAAAAGATGGAATCGATCCTTCACCAACTTATAATCTTGGTGTGGCAAGAACCGGGCACTAAAGAAGAGATCGCCGCAACAATTATAACTTTGCTTTTTTTTAATCTTTTATTTTATTTTTTGCGAATGAAGAACCGTATCTTCGCTGGCCAGGCAGGAGATCAACAAATGATATGTTCTCTCCTCCAATAACCAGCCGCTGGTGTTGCACACTGTTGACCACGCCGCTAGCTGGACTAAAAAACTTGGAAGTAGTTTCGGAAAGAAAAAAAAAGGACTTGGAAGCAGGAACAAATGAAATTCTGGAGAAGGCAGCAGCAAGAAGAAGGTTTTGAAACGAAAACCATCATCCAACCATGGGAGACGAGGGTGTTCTTACCCGGCGAGTCGGCGAGATGACTTGACAGAGCCACGCAGCGAGCACGACCAACCAGGCGGCTGCTGCGAGGAGGACTGGCTCTTATGGCGGCCTTGCTCTTGGCTTCTTGAGCTGCAACAGAACACGGCCGCTGGAGCGTGATGAGTGACGGCACCTAGCTTGCCGCCTCTCGATCAGTGGCCAGGCCTTACCAAACCAGCCCGGCGTCCAGTGCAAGTTGCCCTAGAGGCCTCTTCCCGCGCCAAGCTCTACTTTATATCAGGCTGCTGGTTTGCTCCTTATTCCTCAGGCTGAGGCACGTAACGAATTCCATTTTGCTTGTTGGCTCGGCGGAGCTAGAAGAAACTGGAGGGGGGTGCGGCACATGAAGAAATTTGTGTGATAGCTCAAGTTATATGGTGAAAATTTAGTGCTCATAGCTGAATTTCAGATTTTTCCTGGGTGCAGCCGCACCCACAAGCTATAACCTAGCTCCGCCCCTAAATGGCTCTGCAGGGTACCTAGAAGAAACTGGAGGGGGGTGCGGCACATGAAGAAATTTGTGTGATAGCTCAAGTTATCATATAGAACCTTTAGTTTCTCCCGTCAATACACTGTTCACTATTACTGTTTTACTGTTCCGTCGTCCATTTCTTGGTTTGGCTCCCTTCGCTCCTATCCAGCCAGCCTTCTCGAACCAACCAGCGGCATCGTACTCCTCCTTCCAATCCATCCCCAATCCCCTTCCCTCCCCTCCACCGCGCCGCCGGCTTGGCGGTAGACCTCCCTCCTCCTCCTCCTTGCTCGATTGCCGTGACCACAGGGCCTCCCTTCTCCTCCCTCGCTAGGCGGGACGACGGCCTGACGACCTTCACTTCCTCCCAGTGCGGCGGTCGAGCTCTCTCGGCGATGGGACGGCGGCGTCCAGACAAATCGACGCGGGCGAGGAGGCATCAGGTGGTGGCGATTTGCGTCTCTTCCTCGATTTCTCCTCAACCTAAGGCAGCAGGCTCCGCTTGGTGTTGGGTAAGATCTGTGATTAACTTGGTTGATTTGTTCATTCCCCTTCGAATGTTGTTTACCTGGATCTGCTGCGTGCGGCTGTGGGGAGGGGGCTGCAAATGTTTTCCAGATCCCAGCCTTCTGCCGTACAACTGCAGTAAGATCTCAACGCTTTCCATCCTTTTATGTTTTCTTTATTCGAATTTGACAAAGCAAATTTGACTATAGCTGTTCTGATTGCAGTGTCTGGAGGGCTGAGGGCAGAGTCTGGCATCACTGTGAATCTTGAAAAGGTATGAAACTGGCACTACCATCATCCACTTGCCCAGCTCTAACTCTCAATGATCTACCGTTCTGGCTTGCATTATCTCCGTTTTCTTTTTTATTTTAATTATGATGAGCATTATTGCTGTTGTTAGGATTAATGTGATTGTAGATGCACAGCGTATGTCTCCTTTTGGCAAACAAAACCGTAAAATTTTGCTTTACTGGATGCTCCAATGGGACACTCCTTTCTGCTTCCTAAATACACCGATTAACCTGTATTTAAAAAAATTGTTTCAGGATTGAGAGCAATTGCTTCTACCGGACTGATTTTTCAGCATGGCAGCCAAAAATATGTATGCTCAATGGGCAAGCAAATGCTCCCATGAAGTTGCTTTTCCCCCTTGGATAAAGGTAATCCCACTTGGTCCTCATGATTAATTCAGATTCATCTCATATTTTCTCTTCACTGTTATATGCTAAAATCTAAAGCACTAAAATATCATTTTTTTTTTTTTTTTACTCAGGTGACCAACAATGCTCATACACTGCTTACTTGGCGATTATGAACCAGCAATAGTAGAGGACAGGGGGAGGATTGACCTTATTTTCTCTGGGTAAATACTCCATCCTTGTGGATGGTCTTTGCTTTTACGCCTGGTAATTGATTGCTGAAGATTCCAGCGTAACTGTCAGTTAAATCAGCTTATACAATCCATAGTTCATAGATAGTAGCCGAATGTTTTATTGACTGCTGGATTGGTAGCTGTGAACTTGAGAGGGAAGGGGGATTGTTTCGAACTGAGATTCTAATTTGTAAGGATTGGTGTGCTAGATGGAATTTAAAGAGTATAGTACCTGATTGCCTTCTGAGGAATAAGTGTCAGATTTCAGTCGATATTTAAGCTGATAAAGCATTAGGGCCTTTTTCCCTAGCAGACCCAGGGAATTATATAGGCAGCTTAATATATCAATGAATTGACCTTCAAATGCAACTGAAGTTACTGAACATATAAACATGTTTTTTCTTCACTGGCTATAGTAAGGGCAAATATGTGGTTATACTTTCAGGAATCATTTGTTTTGTTATAACCTTAATTTCGTCTGCTTATTTTTATTCTCTTAGTTTACTTACATGTTTTATTCTTTTTCCCCTGACAAACAGAAGGAAGCAGAAAGTCCTATTGCAGCCATAGATAGTGAAATCCAACTTCGAATTCATGTTCCAGGTTATCCATTAAGCCACCCATGTTGCTTTTCATCCGTTTTCCGTACCTCTTATTTGCTTATAAAAATTTATGTGCTGCAGTTGGTTTGTGCTCTTTCCTCTTTTAGCTACACAAAACTAAATTGTTCCTGCTAAATACCTAACTGTTAAAACTGTTGAACTGCCTCTGCCTGACTCTGCACGCAAATAAATTTTATAACTACATTGCCTGATGTTTCATTATGTTTCATAGTGGCAGGCCTTCCTATTTGTTAAATTGCACCAAGGTATCAAGGGTGGCATTCCCTGTCCATAACTTGCAGCTGCAGCTCTATGGATTGAACATTCATTTGTTAAAGAAATATCATGCAAACTGTGCTGATTTTCTCTGTCTCATGTTTGTGTGTCTGTAATTTGCAGAATGTCCTTTTGCTGATGCCAAGCAGGAGCAGCACAAGAAAGCAACTGATCTTCTCAGATATGTTCCCACATAGCTAAGGCACTAAGCCACTAAGGTATTGCTGTTATCAACTCATCTACCATACAGTATTGCTATTCTGTGACTGCGCAGTTATTATGTGGGTTCAAATTGCGTAATTGTTTTTTTACCGGTGCAAACATTGATGAACGTTTACGCTGTCTGTTTAGGTGTATAGACATTGAAAAGCTTCATAGTGATTGAAGCGTATCCAGGTCTTACAAACTGGCAAACCCAAACAAATAAATGGTGAACCCCTTAAGTGCTGCAAGCTGAAAATTTCTCCCCTTATGCATTGATTCTTTTTTATATCAGTTTATTTTCGTTTTATATCTCCTTTTATGCATTGTGATTCACCTAAACGATAGAGCGTTATTATCCTCTTTAGTTTTCATTAACCAAATAACATTTCACTATTTGATAATAGTGTGCCTTGGAGATAGATTTTATTTACACTTTCAGATTTTTCTTTGTTCTCTTACATTTCAATATAAGCTGATATCTTTGTTTTAACTATGAGCATGCACTTTTCAGATCTTCTTTTGTGCTACATTTTACCTGTAGACTTACTGTTGGGCCTACCCTCTTCATAATGATAAGATTGATGCAGCTTCTTCCTTTAGTTCTAATTGTCATTTTACCCTTTTGGTATTCTCAGTTTAATTGCGTTTTTGCACAACATTAGATCATGTCTGAGCAACCTGGAGTGTCATAACCTAATCAGCGTCGTAAACATAGACACTCTATGTCAATATACTCAGGTATGAGTCTGTTGTAACAGATAGTGTTTGTGTGCCCTTATGGATGATCACTTTTTTTTTTTTGATATTTGAAAATTAACATTCTTTCCTATGCTATCCATCTCATAACTCATTCGAGGGCCCAACCCAAATTATTTGAAGGACTTTCCTGCACATTTTAAGTTTAATTCTAACTGCCCTATACGACGGCGCTTATGTGCTGACCCTACTGATATGCCTGCCATTTTACCATGCATCAATGTGCCCATGCAGAGGATCAATAATTCCTGTCTACTCAAACCACACAACTTAAATTTTTTCTCTCTAATTCATGTGTTTTTACAAAGCATGCTAACTCAACAAAACACTAACTGAGCTTTTGTTTTTTTCCAGGCTGCTATAGACCATTGCAAGGTTACAGACCATGCATAGTATGTAGTGCTGTTGTGCTAATGCTTCTGAAGCTGAGCTGGCTACATGCAATTTCATATCATGTATTTGAGGATCAGTTGGCTGCATGCATGATTTTGACTTTTGTTCGGTGAATATTCAATTCTATGTTTCGAATTTTTCTAAATGACTGACAAATAGCGCCCGCGGCAACGCGCGGGGCTTCCTTCTAGTATGGTGAAAATTTAGTGCTCATAGCTGAATTTCAGATTTTTCCTGGGTGCAGCCGCACCCACAAGCTATAACCTAGCTCCGCCCTAAATGGCTCTGCAGGGTACCTAGAAGAAACTGGAGGGGGGTGCGGCACATGAAGAAATTTGTGTGATAGCTCAAGTTATATGGTGAAAATTTAGTGCTCATAGCTGAATTTCAGATTTTTCCTGGGTGCAGCCGCACCCACAAGCTATAACCTAGCTCGGCCCCTATAATGGCTCTGCAGGGTACTAGATACCTTACCATGTTAATTAAAGAATAATGCAACATGATTCCCGTTCAACTTTGAAGCAGGAATGCAGGATAAAGCAGTGGCGGAGCGTGGAGCCAGATAGAGCCAAGACCTGTTCGCAAAAAAAAAAAAAAAACACAAAAAAAAAGATAGAGCCAAGACCGTTCCAGAAGGCGCGAGAGCTGAGTAGCGGATCGCATCGCCCTCTCGGTGCATCAGCAGCCTTCCCTAAGGTAGGTATCACATGCCAATGCTGGCTCTATTTGAATTTGAATCTAGAGACGATTTTCATTTGGTTTTAATAGTTACCTAGTTCGTACGTGTAGGGTTTCGTCATTGTTTCATGTGCATTTCTCACTTTCTCAGTAATCTACTCTAACACGTATACTCGAATTTGACTACTCTGCAGCGCAATATATTGGATCATGGATGGAAACTCTACCCTTTCATGTCCCGGTGCGGTACTGGAGGAATTCAGTAAGCGCGTGGATAGGCAAATGTGGCAAGCCAACGGCCTCGTTTTGTTGAACACCATCGTCATGGGAGTCGTGGTCCTCTTCCAAGGAGGCAAGCCAGTGTTCCTTCAGATCGTCTCCACTGTTGCTGGCTTTGCGATGTTTGATCCTGACTCTTCTTTATCCTATGAAATCATGGGTACATGGGTAGCAACACGGCGCGAGGCGTACCATCACAACGTCCTATTCTCGGTATGGGTGGGACTTATTATTTATGTTGGTATTAGCACTGCTGCAATGTTCGGTAGAAAAACTACAACAACTTTCAGCGAACTGTTACTTATGAGTGAAACGTTGTTGTTACGGCCAGCATATTTTGTAGTTAATAAGCCAAATGGCGATTCATATGGGATTCCTCTAATAACGACGGTATTTTTTATGAGAGCCTTGTTTGGAATACTCGTTGCTAGTACCCTCAGCAAATTGTATCAGAAGATCCGACTAGTTTTCGTGGCTCGAGGGTCATTTATGCTTGGACGTAATCCCCGGCTTATTGTCTCGTACATGGCCCTGCCACGGAACACAAGATACCGAGCAAGTAGAAGAGCCTCCTCCTCCTCCCCTTATAGTTATGGAAGGGGGACCTATAATTTTGAAGAATCGGCCTCGTGGTGGTTACAGCTTCGAATGTGGGAAGCCAGGATTCGAGCACTGCCAAGTGGTTACTCCGAATTAGTGACCTTGGACAGAGTTTTGGAGGTAGATGACCCTTTTTTTGCTGATGAGGGGGGCAACACCATTAGCTAAAGATCTGTGCCTTTCATTCTCTCTGATGAAGCTGTTACGGTGCCGCTTCGAAAGTGCACAGTTTCTGAGACCGGCTTCACCAAGGCCCGTAACTTTTTTGGAGAACATACCTCCTGCGGGATGACGATCATGAACGTGTTTTCAGAGTGATCACAGATGAGCTTTCGTTCTACTATGATTATTTCTTTTCCTCGACGTCAATTATTCATTTCTACCCTCGGTTTCTTCTGGCCAGAGTCTTGAATCAGGCCTTGAGCATCGGTTGTTGCTTATATATGTTTGTGTTCATCGAACAAGCAGTGGGCGGCATAGGATCAAGCTCGCAGGTCAAGTACACAGTGAAGTGAGAGGGCAGAGAAGGGAATCCAGCAGTCCTTCATTTCGGATACCTGTACTTGGATTTGGTACCATTATATTTTGTTCTTGCAGCGATTCTGGTTTTTGAGATCAGGGAGACTGTGTCGTACTTGTGCTCTAACTTCTTCAAAGTACTCCTCGTCTGCAACCACGTGGACAGACGAACCGGCCGGTACCGCCTCCCCATATTTCTGCCTTTGTGTTCAAGTACTTGAGAGGCGAGTGGCTCAACAACTGGGATGACAAAATGAGCCAGTGCAAGCTACTGGACGATTCAATTCCTTTCAGGCGGCTTGTCCGTTTGCCCACCAAAAGAAGATCAAGGTACCGAGCGAGGTGAAGAAAGCCATCTTCAAGGCGCTTCAAGGCCTGGAAAGAGCCTCGGTGTGTCAATGTTTGTTTCTCCCAATTTAATTGCTTTCTCTCGATCACTGAACGTACGTAACAATACTTTTTTTTTTCGCAGTACATTCGGTTACCCCGGTCTCCCATCCCCGGCTCTGTGGTGGACGACGCCCGGTCGGCATGCCATGGCAAAGGCGCAGCTGACACCGTACTTGTATGGCACATAGCCACGAGCATATTCGAGGTGAGGCATTCGCGGCAGCCGGGTCATGTTTTGGACGTAAAACCGCTGCGGTTCGCCTGTCGCAGTATTGCGCCTACTTGGTGGGCTATCGCCCCGAGCTGCTTCCCGACGACGCTGAATGGTGCAAGGCCCTGCACCGGGCCGTCAACATGGAAGCTGCTCGGGTTCTCGCCAAGCGTTGTTCTATAAAGTGGACACCTGAAGGAGAGTACGACCAGCTGGTTCGATTGCTGGGTGCAGACTCCAACTATGAGGTGCTAAAGCACGGCGCAAGGCTCGCAGCGCAGTTGGTAAACTTAGACTGCTTGCAGAGGGGCTGGGAGGCGCTGGCCCGATTCTGGTCGGAGATGATCCTGTACATCGCGCCGTCGGAGAACCTGGAAGCACACGCCGAGGCCATCTCGCGCGGCGGCGAGCTGGTGACGTTGGTCTGGGCGCTGCTCGCGCATGCTGGGATTGTCCACAGGCTCGACGACGCCAGTGACGCCGCTGATGGCTGTGTTTGATTAGGTGATTTCATTCAGTATTCTCGCGTCCCCGTGTGGTGTGCGATTGGAGTTTTGTGGTGCAGTCCTAGCTTCTTCTTCTTCTTCTTCTTTTTCATTCATTCATTACCGTTGCGTGCGTTCTGTGCTGTTCAAATAAGCTGTACGCACCCAGAGTGAGAGTCAGATTTGGTTTCTGAATTGCAATCCCCTCTCTATGTATATATATGTGCCCTTTCAAACTTGCTGCTGCTGCTGTTGATTATCAATAACTAACAAGATGGCCGTGCAATTGCGTGACTCTATATTTCCCTTGTTAGAAAACTGAAATAAAATCAACCAAGATGTTAAACTCTACAAATGTTTACGTGAATGCTTTAGGCTTCTGAAGAGACACAAAAGTGATGTACTAAGACCCCAGGTTCCAAGGATATTCTATATTCCTAACTTGCAAAATTGTCAAAACTCACCTAGCAGTCCCCTATCCTCTACAGGAACACTTCCCTCCCCTGAAAATGTGGAACCCAGACGAGTCTCTGACGGAAATCTGTTTACCTGTAGCAGCAGAGGCATGTTCCAGAAACGAGTGGCAGTCGCCGCACATGCGGATATTCTTCATGACACGGACAGTCTGCCCTGGGCCTGCCATTAGAAGGCCATACATGGTAGCCAGCTTCGCACTATGGTACATGAGGAAGTGCCTCTTCTGGTATTCCTCGACGTCGTGTAGGACGAAGGTGGTGTCCTGTTCATACCCGGCCTTCATGCACTCGAGGATCAGCACATCCAGGCCAGCATATATGTCCTTGGACTGTGGGTGCGATCTATCCCGTGCGAAGAATGAGTGAATCATGTTGTCATGAAACGTCCAGCTCCTTGCTGGAATCTTGCGCATTCCCTTTTCGCGCATCTCCAGCCTTGTGTTTTCGGAGCTGTGCCACCTTGCTGATTCAGAGAAGAGATTTGACGTCAGCACATATGTAGATGGGTCTTGTGGCTCTAGTGCTAGCAGATGCTTCATGGCTCGTCTCCGAACAATCATGTTCGAGCGCTTGCTACAGCTGTCCAGCAAAGACCGCCAAACCAATGCACCAGGCTTGAATGGCATGCTACCTATAAGCTGTTCTGCCTTATCAAAATGGCCCCAGCAGCCAAGGACATAAACAATCGCTGCATAGTGCTCCATGGCTGGTTCAATCCCAAATGTGCTTGACATAGAAAGAAATAATTCCGTGCATTTGTCTGCAGAGTCTGAGCTTGTGTGACTGCAAGCTGATATTATCAGAAGAATGGTAATGGAATCAGGCCTGATGTTTAATCTCTCCATTTGAGCCCATATGGCCAGTATCTTTTCTCCCTGACGTTGAAGAAGATGAGAAGTGATCAGTGCATTCCATGACACCAAGTCTCGAGAAGGCATCCGCTCAAAGAAACTGACTGCATGTTCCAACTCCCCGCACTTGCCATACATACTGATAATCGCATTGCCAACTCCACGCGCACACAAAAGCCCGGACTTTGCAGCAAAGGAATGCAATTGCTTTCCAAGTTCAGTAAAACCTAAGGTGCCACATACGCCGAGGACTGCAGTCAACATGAACTCATCAATGAACTGAAAATCACTGCTCCTGAACATTCGAAGGAATGCCGACAATGCTTTCTCATACTCCCCATCTCTGACACTAGCCAGCAGCAAAGAACTCCAAGCAATGTGAAAGCTTTCCACATGACGCCATTGCTCAAATAACAGATGTGCATCTCCAGACCGGCCACACTTGATGCACATGTCTATCAACGCAGCATCCATCCAAGGACTGGAACCACAGCCACACTTAATCACAAAAGCATGAACCTGCTCGCTCGCCTTCCTATCCGCAGCAATAGCACAGGCATTCAAGGCACCAGTCACTGTAACATCCGAAATCTCCAGCCCATCCTCCACCATTCGCCTGAACAAACCCAATCCTCGGACCCCTGCCTTCTTTGCAAATGTGACTCGCACGCCTTCCTTGTTCTGGCAGAATCCGGTCAGAACCGCATTGTAAGTAACAAAGTTCCTCTCTGGCATCCGATCAAACACATCAAGCGCCATGTCGACCAGGCCGAACTCCATGTACCCGTTGAGCAACCCGGTCCAGGAAATCACGTCCTTCACCGGCATCCCCTGGAACACGCTTACCACGTCGTCAACAGAGTCGCCGTGCCCGGCGTAGAACCCGATGAGCGCGTTGCCCATGCTCAGGTCCGTCTCCAGCCCGGACTTGAGCGAGAGCGCGTGCACCGCCTCCCCTTCGTGCCGACCGAACCCTTCAGCGGCCGCGGCCAGGAGCGACGACAGCGAGAACCTGTCGGCGCGCACCCCGCTCGCGCGCATTTCGCCGAACAGCTCGAACGCCTCCTCGTGCCGCCCCAGCTCGACGAGGCCGGCCAGCACGGTGTTCCAGGAGGAAACGTCGCGGCTGTCCTCATCCATCCCGTCGAACACCCTCAGGGCGTCGGCGAAGCGGCCGCACTTGACGTACATGGCGAGAAGCGCGTTGTCGACGAGAAGCGAGGACCCGGAGCCGGAGCAGAGGGCGAACTTGGCGGCGAGCGCGTGCACCTGCGCCCCGAGCCGCGGGTTGCCCCGGCGCGCGCAGGCGGTGAGGAGGCCGACGAAGGTGTACACGGTGGGGTCCAGGCCGTCGAGGCGCATGCGGCGGAGGAGCTCCGCGGCCGCGGCGGCGGGGGAGCCGAGGCGCGCGTGGCCCGAGATGAGCGCGCTGTAGGAGGCCGCGTCGCGCGCGCGCATCCGGTCGAACACCTCCCGCGCGTCCGCCAGGCGGCCCGCGCGGAGGTACGCGCACATGACGGCGTTCGCGGCGCGGGCGTCGGCGCCCAGCGCGCCCGACTTAACCGCGGCCGCGTGCGCGGCGCGCGGGTCGGCGGCGGCGGCGGCGCGGAGGGCGGCATGGGCGGGAGGCGGGGAAGGCGATGGCGGCGGCGGGAAGGAGAGGAGGGAAGGTGGCGGTGGTGGTGGGGAGGTGAGGCGGAGACGGGGAGGCGAGGAGGAGGGGGATGAGGTGGAGATGGCCATTCATTTCACCCCAGCTGCGTCGCGTCGAGCTAGGCACTGCGGCGTGGGTCGCTTTGCCTTGCTGTTGCTCGTTGCACACGGTTTAGCTCGGGCCTGGTGGATTATATGGGCCCATACGGGGAACTGAATTCCAAACACGGCCTGATCAGGTCCACTACGGTACTGGGCCGGTTGTTGTGGCAGGTCAAAGTTTAGGAAATGCATTTTAGTTTTGGAAGAAGTCCATTTTGCCCGCCAATCCTATACTATATAGCTCGCCCTACAAAATCTTTTTATAGAACGCTTTGAGATTCGTACGAACAGAAATCGAACGGCCCACGCACGCTGCTGGTTGAGAGGAAGAGCACAGATGGGCGACACGTGGCGCATTCTGATTGGAGCGGGTGGGAGGTGGGAGAAAAGAAACAATTTGTAAACTTTAAACGCATTTTTCTCTTAAACCATAAGTCCGTTTTCGAATCCGTTTGAACCTACGTGTTTGTTACAATTAATTCTACCAAATGAGATCTAAATTCAATATTTTTTGAATTTTTTTAATTTTTAAATTTTCGTCAACATTTTGAATGTACTGTGTTAACATTTTGTTTTCACTGTGTCAACATTTTTATGTGCTATGTCAACATTTTTGGCGAAAATGTTGACTTAGTTGTTTGAAGATGTTGGAAAAGGCTTACGAAAATGTTGAAACTGGTGTTTGAAAATGTTGACACTTACTTAGTAAGCTAAGTTACTTTAAGTGGGCCGAATTTGGTGGGCTATTGGGCTGACCTACAAGTTGAATCCTGTAGGACGCCCTATGTATAGGAGGTCCCCATTTTGCCTCCCTCAACTCTTACAGGACTTGCAACTTTTTCCCTGAACTGCAAAACCAGGTAACCAGACTCCCTAAACTCAGGCATGCGGTGCAAGTTTCCTCCCTGAGCGGTATTGTGAGCGATTTCGTCCGACGTGGCATATGTGGGCCCCACATGTCAGTGCCACGTCAGCACCAGGCACGCGCAGCTTGTTGACTCAGATCCGGAAGCCGCCCAGTTCTCTCTTCCGACGAGACGGACGTCGACCTCGACACCGCCGATGAGATCGACTCCCCGTCCTACTCCTCCGGCACCCCCGTGGCCTCCGACTCTTCCTCCGCTGTCCTCTCCGAGCTCGCCGCCCTCCACCGCCGCGCATCCTCCTCCGTCGCGTCCTCCCCGCCCTCGTCCCTCCCCTCCCTCACCTACCTCTCCTCCTCCGCCTCCCTCTTCCCCCGCCTCGCCGCCGCTGGCATCCCCGCCTCCTCTCTGCTCCCCCCCCCCCTCCCGCCGGCGCCGCCTACCTCCACCTCTTTCTTGCCCCGGCCTCCCCGCTCCTCACCCTTTTCTCCCGGCTCCCCTTCCTCTCCCTCCTCCTCGCCCTCCGTCGCCGGCGCCGCCAACCCTAACCTCGGTTCCGGTGGCGACAACTCCCGCAAGCGCAAGAACCAGCACCAGCGCCAGCCGACGGCGGCGACCACGCGGGCGCCGCCTTCGCTCCTCCCGCAGGCGCTCTCCCTGCTCGCCGACGCCGTGAAGAGGCTGCCGCTCGAGGACCGCGCGGAGGTCCTTCGTCGACACCGCCGCGGAGCTCGCGGCCTTTGACGTCCTCACCACCGTCTTTGGATCTGAGGATACAGTAGGTTCAGCAGGAAAGAAAGAGAGAGAGAGAGAGAAGAGGTGACGTGGCATTGACATATGGAGCCCACATATGTCACGTCGGACGAAACCACTCACAATACCGTCCAGGGAGGAAACTTGCACCGCATGCCTGAGTTGAGAGAGTCTGGTTACCCGGTTTTATAGTTTAAGAAAAAAGTTACAACTTCTATAAAAATTGAGAGAGGCAAAACGGACTTCTTTTTTAGTTTTCTGACATGGTGAGTACCGTAGTGGACCTGATCAGGCCGTGTTTGGAATTCAGTACGCTCGAGGAATGGTGTATTACGTGGACGGTGGACTCACGATCTGATCGCAAGTATTTTCAAAAGGAAAAGAAAACGATATGATCGCAAGCATCGCGTGATATGTTTGTGGTATCATACTATCATGATGGGTGGAGCTGTCTGTCTCGATCGATCCAACATTTCCGGAGCGCGCGGGTCGCACGCTTATTAGCTCATCTTCATCCAAGTCAACTATTCTCTCTGGGAATTAAAAATATCGAGCCAGATATCCTGCAATTGCTTTAATTACTAGATTTTTAGCAGCTGCAGCGCTGTTTCTTACTCCCTCCGTCCTTAAATATAAGGGATTATTGATTTTCAGATATCAACTTTGACCATTCGTCTTATTCAAAAATTTATAAAAATAATATTTATTTTTTTATGATTTGTTTCATCAGTAAATATATTTTAAATATAACATAATTATTTTTATATTTTTATAAATATGTTGAATAAGACGAATAGTGAAACGTGATGTCTGAAAGTCAACAATCTCTTATATTTAGAGACGGAGGGAGTACAATTCTTTAGGACTCCATGATCCAGTCAACAGACTCCCTCCGATCTTCTTGGATTTTCTATTCATACTAGCACAACGCCCGTGCTTTGCCACGGAACAACCATAAATTTAAACAATTGCTAACGTCAGCAGTTAAACTCTAAATCAAGATGACGTTAGCTGCTCAATTTACTGCAAACCGGTGTGTGCATCAAGCAAAATCCGTACTTTGCTGCGGAAATTGAAACTTGCAAAATTGTTTTGCTCTTTTCTTAAGATTGTTAATTTTGTGAGGGCATCAATCAGACTTGGTTCATGACGAATACCAAGTGCTTCAGAGTTGAGGAAAAGCAGTAATTTCAACAAGACAAATTAGGTAGCTTAACTTGATATGCATGAATTGGCAATTTTTGACATGAAGGGTGTGAAGAACAACATACAAATCTGTAAACATGTACAACCACATTGGAGCTCCGATTGTTAAGCAAAACAGAACCTAATTAGCTAATAGGTTCAACAAAACTGAAATTCCTCGGAACCTACTAATCAGCTAATAGGTTCAATGAAATAATTGTAATTCTATATGAATAAAGTAATTCCAAGTACTCTTTAGTAGTATCCATGTAAGACTTCGGCATTGCATTTTTCTTTGTTCCTTCTTCATGCTACAAACTGAAATGATTTATTCTGAATCTCCATGAATGACTGCAACCAGAAGACATACCAGTTGCAGAGAGATAATACATATCAGCATCTTACCAGGAAACTTCACTTGCAGCGTATCAGTCTAATGGAGACATACAGTAATGCGGGGAGGAAAATCGATGTAAGATGGAAACCAAATAGAAAGGCAGCTTAGTTTGGGCCGCGAATACCGTAGCGTAGCTTGGATGCCTATCTCTCTCCTTCCCAGCTAAGCGTAGCTAATAGGTTCAGAGTGGCCCTGCTCATCCAGTTGCCGCGTCGGAGCGATTTTGGCCCCCGCAGCGACAAAACCAAGGCGGCGGTGTTCAGACCCATGAGCACAGCCACGGAAATCGGATACGTCATAATGTGCGCATGGGGATGGCACGGAGGGAAGGCTCCGGGAGGGAGTAGCTGGCGAGGAGGAAGATGAGCAGGTCTCGGAGAGATTTGATGTGGCCGGCAGCGGCGAGGGTGTCGCCATTGCGCGGACGGGGTGGGATGCGGCGGATCACCCCTGGGAGCAGGCGCAGAAGACAGTGGTCGAGCCCGAGGGGCAGGGGACGGTGGTAGGGGCAGCGGCGGCGACGGGCGGAGAGTTGGAGACTGGAGCGACTGCTTTTTTTTTTCCCCCCGGTTCGACGCGGTCGAATGGGAGTTGCGTCGAATGGGGGTGAGAAGCTAGGAAGCCCGGATACGGGGATACGGATACGGATACGTGATATGGCGACACCGCGATACATCAGTTTCTTAAAAATACAGATACGGCGATACGTTAATATATAAAAACATATGCACATATAAACAAAATTTAAATTAATTTATGTTCACAAAAAACGCGGAAAAATTTAGAGTTAGATCCCACTGTAGAGGTCAATAGCTATACATATTTCACAATGCCATGATCCAAATACCGAGCGGTCAGTTTAATAAAATAATGTCTTATTATCCTGCTCCTGTGGGCCGTGAGCCCGTGAAATATGCTCGGGGAAACTTCCTCTCTCTTCCATCCTCAATTTCCCATCTTCTCCAACCTTGCAACCACCCAAATCCGGTGAAGGTGCCCACCAATCTTCCAATTCAACTACTCCTCCCTTCGATTCTCCAGCGCACGCGTCCATTTGCGCAGAATTGGGAGCGTAGCAGCAACAGCATGAGCGGCCGACGAGCTTTCCCGCACCTGGGTGAGCCGCTTGGCTTCTCGGTTGCTGCCTCCGTCGTGGCCGAACTCCGCCGCTACTCAGCAAGCCACTCGGCTGCTAGCTCCACCTAGCCCCGAGGAGCTGCTCCGCCGCGGACCTCCGCCGTTCCTAGGCGAGCTGCTCGGCCATGGAGCTTCGTCGCGCCTGGGCGAACAGCTATCAGCTGCCGAGCTCCGCCGCCTGACGCGCCGGGCGCGGGCGCCGCCGCGGCGGAGCGCGGCGAGGACGTAGCAGGCGGCGCCCTCACGCGACGGCGGTGGCGAGGGGGACGCGGCGCGTGCGTCGGGGCCGCGAGAAGGAGACGGAGATCTAGTGCGGCGCGAGGCCCCGGCGGTCAGCGACCACGGCCTGCAGGCGCTTGAAGCCCAGGGAGTGCCACGGTGACGGTGACGGTGCCCAGGTCGACGCTCTGGTCGCCGTCGACGAAGACCACAGGCAGCAGCACGGGCGCAGACGGCGGTGGTAAGGAGGCCAGCTTCCCCATGGATGTAGTGGATCCTTCAGTCCTGGATTTGATTTCTTCTTCTTCGGGCGAGCTGCGGCGCACGACGGGCGAGCTGCGATAGGCGGGCGAGCTGCGGCGTGCGTGATGCGGGCCCACCTGTCGGCACCGAGTACTGTAGCGGACGAAGAACAGCTCACAGCCCACGGATCAAGATCGCACGGCTGAAATGTATAGATGGCAGGCACACCATCATCACCAACTCAATCTTTTAAAGAAGTAGAGAAAACAGGTTGGGGTTCATGTGTATACTGCCAAGCATAACAACGCGATTCTGGAGGAGTCCACCTAGGAACATTCGTACAGTTCCTTCCTCTGCTTCTCGTCCTGAGACAAGTTACATTTGTTGGCAAATAGCTAGAATCAATCAATGCGTTTTCTGATTGAAATAAACGAGCCCAGTATTTCGGCCAAAATTTTGGTTTTATTGGTCATGGCTGGTATTTAATCGATGTTACCGGCTGGATTTGATCAAATTTTAGTAAGAACTTTTATTTTGATAATTTATCCTAAAAAAATGGCATGGCTTACGTACGGTAGTGTGTTTTTGCTTGGCTCAGAAACATCGTTTGGAATGGCTTACGGTAGTGTTTTTTTTGCTTTGGTTTATGATCCATAAGCCATAAGCCTTTCCTAACACAAAAAATGCAAAACTTCTTATGGTCACAACTTGCAATAAACAGTTTTCCATTTAATACTAGAACATTTGTTTTGCCCAAGCTGACAAAAGTAGCTTTTTTTGCGGCACACCCTTCAGATAAGTTGCCGTCTAACAAGATAAACTGTTTTCTCAAACGAACTAACTGGATAAGCCAAAAAATCTAGAATAATCCATATAAGCTATTTTGCCATTGAATCCAAAGCAAAAGCTTTTTTTTCTTAATTTAGAGTCCTACCAAAAGATCTTACTGAGCTAATTATTAGTCTGGATTAATAGTTAGTTCTAGTCCACCGAAACAGGCCTGAGACAAGGACTTAAAGGATACCAATACGACGGGCAAGCATGTTAGAAACAATCAACAAAAAGTTTTTGTAGCTCTTAAGAGCATGTGCTCCTACACATGCAGCCACAAATCGTCGCCGCCAAAATTCGTGCGCGGTGTCCCCACAAGAACAATACGAACCGGGAAATCATGAAATACCTGCAGGCTGTATGGGATACTGTAGACAGTTTAGGTAAAATACTCCCGTTGAAGTGTTGTGGGTCCCATCAGTCACCGTTGAAGTGTTGAAGTGTTGTGGGATACTGTAGACAGTTTCCACTCTGCTTTTCTCCCTCCGCTCACCGAACCCGGCGGCCGCCATTGCTGCAAGATCTGCTGGATCTCCACGGTCCCCGAGGCGGCCATGCCATCAAGATGTTTTGGAGTTCCACTATCCCTGGCGGTTGTCATGGCATCAAGAACTGCTGCAGCTCCACCGCCCCCGGCGGCGGCTCTGCTCATCTTCTAGGAAGATTGTCTCCTGCGCCGTTCTATGTGCCCCGTGCCTTCTAATCTCCGGCGGCGTGGTGTTGCTGGGTACCAATCCCCTACACACAACCCGTGAATGTTTATATCCATGGTGGACGTTGTTCAGTTCTTGTGGTATGTGATGCTCACCGCTTCTCCTCCTTCTTGATGGATTTAGGCTTATCCTCTCATTAGTGCCTGGGGGATTTCAATCTGTGGCGCGCCTGTAACTTAGCGATGCATCTCCAACGCATCAATTTTTTATTGCTGGTGCAGAAGGTCTGGGATCCAATTTGGATTTCAGTGCTGGTTCCACGAGATCTGATGCTAGCAACACCACCAGGTAATGATCTTGCCTAGTCTTGCTTGTATATTCACCGCTTCTTCTGTTCCAGGTAGGTGATCGAGTCATCCATCTGCAAACTTTGAATTCAACAAAGAAGGATGCCACTACGGTTCAAAGTTTTGACGCTGGTTTGCACAATTTGCTCCGGCCAGGTGACTTACTTCCAATGCGGAGGTGTCTGCCTTGGCACGGCCACGGATCACTACGTCGCCGACGGCATGTCGACGTCGCACTTCATCAACTCGTGGGCTCAGCTCTGCCGCGGAACTCCAATCTCTTCGGCGCCGTCCACCGACCGCACCGTCCTCCGCGCTCGCGACCCGCCGGCTCCGTCGTTCCGACACGTCGAGTACCTGCCTCCACCACCTGCGTTGCCCGCCACGGCCCGGCTCCTCGTCGTCTCTTCTCCAGACGACGCCATTGCCGCAGGCATCTTCAAGCTCACCAGCTCCGACCTCGCCCGGCTCCGCTCCTCGGCCTCATCGCCATCGCGGCCACGGCTGAGCACGTACGCAGTGGTCGCCGCCCACGTCTGGCGCTGCGTCTCCCTCGCGCGCGGCCTGCCGCCGGAGCAGCCGACCATGCTGATCGCCGCCGTCGACGGGAGGACACGGCTGCCTCTTCCGGACGGGTTCCTCGGCAACGTCGTCTTCAACGCGGCACCGGTCGCCGAGGCAGGCGTGGTGGTCCGTGGGGCGGCGGCGGGTGTCATCCAAGCGGCGCTGGACAGGATGGACGGCGACTACTGCCGTTCCGCGCTGGACTACCTGGATCTGCAGCCAGACCTGTCAGAAATCACCCGGCGTCGGGCAGCCACCTTCTGGTACAACCTTGTGGTCACCAGCTGGGTTCGTATGCCCATCCATGACGCGGACTTTGGGTGGGGCCGGCCGGTGTTCATGGGCCCCGCTGGCGTGGCCAAGGAGGGCCTGTCGTGGGTCCTCCCAAGCGCGAATGGCGACGGCAGCTTGTCCGTCGCCATTTGCTTGAGTGCGGACCATATGAACAAGTTTAGAGTGCTCATGTACGATGTTATAGGAGAATGCGCTACTGCTCGCTGCAGCAAAATGTAGATGCGAGAGGAGTTTTACGTGCCAAGGCGTTGTTTTGTATAAACAGCACATAAGATGGAGGGCCAACTGCTGAGAGCAAATAAAAGCAGTCCTAAGCATCTTCGTCCAACAAACATCAACATGTTATAGGCGCTTGCCCCTCCGGTTCATTTAGAAAAAATGTCTTTACAATCAAAGCGCAAGAAAATGCATCACATACACAAAAAGAAAATAAGAAATATATACTAATAAAACATAAAAATTACTCAAATTGATCTAGCATGTCAACTCAAATGTTTAATTGCCCCTTTACATTTTGCTGCAGCGATTAGTACATTACGTTGTTGTTGCTTCCCAACTGAACTCTGAACTTCTCCATGTGATCCGTTCGCAAGCAAATGGCAAAGGATACGTTGCCATTTCCGTTTGCGTTCGGGAGGACGAACGCAAGACCCGCCTGTGCAATGCCGCCGGGGCCCATGAGCACCTCCCCTACCCCATCCAAAGTCAGCGTCAACCGTCATGCGATCGAACCCAGCTGTGTTGAGCCCAAGGTTGTACGAGAAGGTCAGTCATATCTGCCGTGGTAAGACGACATTGCCAAAGTAGCCGTCTGGAAGAGGCGGCTGCAGCCGCTTCCATCCATTCGTAAGAAGACGAGGTCTGAGCGGGTGAACATAAGAATGTTGACAGCTGTGGCAAGTGGCGTCGTCGACAACTCAGTCTGAAGCAGAGAGGAGATGGGCTCGTCTTTAGGACTTCATGATTAGGTCAGCACTCTGATTTTCTTGGATTCGTATGCATAAAACAAGTTGTGTATACAACCAGGCATAATAATGCGAGGGAGTTGTGGCACTCCACGCTGAGAATAAGTTATATTTGCTAACATAGACATCATGCGTTTTCACTTAGCTGGGTTGTACAATCATTTTCTAAGGGTGCGCGCGCAGCATCAATTTGCAAATAATTATTTTTTTTTTGCGATGGAATTTGCAAATAATTATTGATCCACTCATCAAAAGGAGTGGTTCAAGGGGATATAATGCAACATGCATGAAGCTCGTGCTAGTTAAATACGAAAGCAACAATGAAGCATTGACCAAGTAGGACAGGACATCTCTATTTATCATTTTTATTTTTTGAAGGGAAAGTGGCAGCTGCTCTGCCTTTTCACTAAGAGCAGTAAATGCCATAGAAAATTAAAAAAAAATACATACACCCCGAAATCGGCAGCTTGGGCTGCCTCACAAGAAGAGAAAAAAACTAGTTAATGCTAAAGATTTGGCCAAGCTCTTGACCAATCTGGTTGGGGAGAGGCAAGAGAAAACAGAAACAAAAAACAAAACAGAAAGATAGCGAAGACAGCAAACTGGCGATTGCAATTGCTGTCCTACTGTCCCAAAGGTCAGCTCTATTGTTGATGTTTTTTCAAGAAAATGCGGTAGCCCAAACAAATAACACTACATATAGCTAATTAGTTCAAGTACTATTGAAAGCGACATAAAATCTTTGCTTCGGAAAAGCTAATAACGAGCAGCCCAAAATGATAGATCAAATCGTTTAAGCATTGCATTTGCTTGTTGTCAATCTTTTACTCAAGCAAATGCAAAAGCTCCCATTCTATTTGCGTCCGGGATTGACAAGAATTAAGAGTTAATTTATCTCTATCTACTTATTACTCTAGATAGAGTCTAGAATACGGCGGAAAGAACAAGAATTAAGAGTTAATTTCATAAAACCACAACTATTTGATCCATTGTTGCAAGGAACCGTAACTATTTGATCCATTGTTGCAAGGAACCACAACTTTTGAAACCAGTTTCACAAAACCACAACTATTTGCACCACTTGCTACATAAAACCATAAGTTTTGGTCCTAGGCCCATTTCCTTTCCCAAAAATTGAATAATCAATATCTCCTCCGTTTCAACTCTGATTTCGCCAAAATTCATCTAAAATCATCCTCTATTCATTGCCACCAGATCCAATCTAACCTTGGTCTCTATTTGGTTTTATTTGATTTATTGCTTGTTCATTGCTTGAGCGGTAGATTTATTTTCTTTTATCGCTAGATAATCAAGTCTTTGAAGAAGAGCCCGAGGATTTGGAATACGAGGACTTAGAAGAAGAAGACTTTTGTGAAGGCAAGTCTAACTCCCTTTGATCATGTTGATCCTATGTTTGCAAAATATCCTATTTAGAGCTGTTTACAAATAAATGTGCATGGTATTTAAATGGATTTAAATGCTAGAAGGTCCTATGCAATAATTGTTTGCCATGCCTTGACTTGAATATATCCTGATCCCTTGTTAACCCTAGGAACCAACGTCATTAAACTCCTTAATGATATGTTGGATTGCTTTGCCGCTTAGGACTTTCACCATATGTGTTTAATTAATCCTGCTCACATGATTTTCGTGTAAAATGCGTGAGTCTTGGTGGTGTGTATAAATGTGAAATGGTGGGATTAATGATAAATGCAACCCATAGTGGGGGGATGTTTTGGCGGGAGCAGGCGAGGTAGTCCTCAGTGGGGAGGATATCTCTGGGACGCTATGCCTCGGGGAGGATAGCTATTGGAGTGCCTGCTTTGGTCGTTTAAGGACCGGTTCTTGTGCCGTCTTTGCCTAGCACTATGCGCGCAGCCACAAGCCCAGTATGGGATAGGGATTGGAACCACACCCTACGGTTGATCCCGGTACCCACCCGGTTTGCGGAGTATACGGGGACCAGGAGAAGACTCGGGCCAGTGCGGTTTCGAGGTCCGGTCGGAGACTCTTTTTGGAGCCATGCTTTCATGGACCCCTGGTTTGGCCCGTGGGTGGATGCCGTGGAGATACTGGCAGGTACGGGACCTTTAGTAGCAAAGTTCAAGCCGAGAAATCGGTGGAGGACTGATCTACCTTGTGGGGAAATTTGTGCACCCTCGGCCGAGGTTATGAATCTTTCCGGAAAGCCGTGTTCCACGGTATTGGACAACGCGAAAGCAAAGACCACACTCGATTAGACTTTTCTGTGTGAGTTATCCTTGGCGTGTTTTCGGAATACACCGGTTTGGAGCCGTGTGCTGGTTGTCGGCCAGTGATAAAACTTGAGGCACTGGCGGGATGGACAGTAACTCCCCCAGGGCCGCCCAACCCCACTAATCTCTACAGATACTTGATTAGATTGCGAACTGCTTTGTTTTCGAAACAACCTTGCATAAACTTGGCTTTCACGCCTTGTTGTGATAAACCTCAGCCTATCCTTTGATAAACCCCCTTGCATAACTTACCCCTCGTGTTAGGCTTGCTGAGTACCTTAAGTACTCACTCTTGCTTCAATCATTCAGAAGGTGAGCCAGAGTTTGAAGCTGTTGAAGATGAAGATTAGGGTTCAGCCTGCACGCAAGTCTGCCTGTTGGAGTGGTGCCGTTCCTTCTTCCGCTGGAGTAGTAGTCTAGTGCCGCTGCTGTAGCAGCTAGTCGGTGTGTTGTCTGTTCTTGTGGTCAGGCCGCTGGCCTTTGTTGTAAGACCTTTTGTATAATAAAAGGGCTTGTATGAGACTTGGTAATATTATAATTAGGGTATGAGACTGTGATGTCATTCTGTGTAAGCTTCGTATCAGCGTCTGATCCAGGGACTAATACGGCAAACGCTAGTGCTCCAGAAATAGGGTACGACACCATGGCTGAGCATGTTCGCGGTGGTTGCCGCGCACGTCTGGCGCTGCGTCTCCCTCGCACGCGGCCTGCCGCAGGAGCAGCCCACCGTGCTTTTCACCGCCGTCGACGGGCGGACACGGCTGCAGCACCCGCCTCTCCCCGACGGCTTCTTCGGCAACGTCACCTTCCGCGCAGCAGCAGTGGCCGAGGCAGGCACGGTGATCCGTGGAGCGGCGGCGGGCGTCGTCCAGGCAACGCTGGACAGGATGGACGACGATTACTGCCGTTCGGCGCTGGACTACCTGGACCAGAAGCTGCCGCTACAAGACCTGTCGGCAATGAACAGGTCTAGCACCTTCTGGTACAACCTTGTGGTCATGAGCTGGGTTCGCATGCCCATCCATGACGCTGACTTTGGGTGGGGCCGCCCGGTGTTCATGGGCCCTGCTGGGCTCGCCAAGGAAGGTATGGCGTTCGTGCTCCCCAGCGCGGATGGCAGAGGCGGCGGCGTATCCGTTGCCATTTGCTTGCGGGCGGACCACATGGACAAGTTTAGAGCGCCGCTCATGTCCGATTGATCGATGAACAGCAGCAGCAGAATGCACTACTGCCCTCTGTAGCAAGATGTAGCCTGCAGAGGTTTTCAGCTTGTTCGGTTTGCTGGCTGGCTGGCTGGGCTGGCTGAATCCCTCTCACGAGTTACTGTAGCGCTGGCTGTTGCTACAGTAACCAGTGAGGAAGATTCCAGCCAGCGCTGGCTGGAACCAGCCATCCGAACAGGCCGTTTATATATGTACCCATGTATTTGCTTTGTACTAATAAACAGCGGATAAAGGCCTCGTTCATTCGGTTGTCCAGGAACCATTCTTGAGACGGATTCGTTCACTTAATCCTCTTGAGGACGTTGGTGAAAACAACTGTTCGGCAAGAAAGGATCCAATCAATCCTGGAAGAGGACGTGAGAATCGAGTCAGGTACCTAAGCAGTTGATCACTTACACTTACACACATACTCCCTCCGTTTTTAATAAGTAATTGCTCGCCTCAGTTGCCAAGTACTCCCTCTATCCACAAATATAGTGTCCTTTTAGTTTTATCGTAAGTCAAACTTTGAACTTTGATCAACAATATATATGAATATAGTTTGTTTCCAACAATAACATCAGGAAACTGGGATAATTGGTTTACTCCGTGTGATCCGGCCGCAAGCAAATGACAACAAATAGGCAGCTATATCCATTTGCGCTTGGGAGGAAGAACGCAAGACCGTCCTATGCAATGCCACGGGGGGCCATGAACATCGGCCTACCCCATCAGTGTCATGGATTGGCATGCAAACCCAGTTGTTGAGCCCAACAAGGTTGTATGGGAAGGTCCTATCTAGCATTGTGGAGCTGATTTATTGAGGACCACGTAGGGCGCGGGTGTTATCGTGGCCATAGAATTCCTGGGGTGGTTGGGGAACGCGAATTGAAGAGGAGGGAGGGTGGGAGCCGCGCAGGAATTTTGAATCGGACTGTATCCGCGAACTAGACCCATGAAGGTTCCATCATCGGGCACAGTGTGTTGCATTTACTTCTGGTGTCAGGCCTAGTCATGGGGTCGGGAGCGCAGGAGGGGTGTTCTTGATGACGTGTAAAATTGATTTCGAATCTCGAAGCATGTGGACGATAAATATTAGGTCCTCGACGTAGGTTGTCCATAGAACGCTGATAGTGATAGATCCGGCGGCTGATCCAGGTAATCCAACGCTAAACAGCAGTACTCGTTGTCCATCATGTCTAGCACTGCTTGGATGACACATGCCAGCCCACCAATCACAACCCTTTTTATTAAGTTACTAGCAAGGTGGCCCGCGCAAACTGCGCGGCTAGTTTTATTATAATCTGTTTTGATACAACTCCACTAATTTTTGGTTCATGTTCATTACTTGCACAATCCTTCCAAAAGAGCAGATACATGGAAAAACCTAAAGTCGGATGCTTTAGTAATAAATTGTATTAGAAATACTGATGTAAAAGATGGTGCATTAATTACCTTGGGGAATATTTCCACTTTGATATGGTCATACTTATTAGTATTAGTATTGAAACCATTGAAGGCATAAGTTTTTTTGGAAAGTAGAAATATTTTTTATTGTTATGGATATCTCAATAATCTCACTTTGTTGGACAACAAAGGCACATCTACAAATAGTTACATAAATTCTATTGCAAACACATAATGTTTGCGTGCATTAAGCAATAAAAGAAGTGTTGAACTCTAAGTATTTCTAGGTATAAGTATTTCTAGGTATAAATATCCTTCTATACAAAAAAATGAATTCTATTTTTCTGATTTTAGTGATATCTAGTTTTCTATCTCAAAATACATGCATTTTCAAAAATTTTCTAATAGAGGCCTCGGTTTCTTGTTTCTTTGCGAAACCGTTTCTGGTTTCGAAGAAATATTTAAAACTTATATCTTCTTTCTGTCAATATACTTTGCAAATTCCGTCTTATACCTAGCAACTATCTCAATTCCCCTAATAGTGGTTGATGGCTGAGCAGCTGATGCACAGTTGCCAGCCTGCTATTGGAAGAGCATGGTTTTCCTGCACAGCTGATGTACATATTGATGTGGTGAATACAAACATCTCCTTTCGCCATGGTTTTCCATGAAGCTCAATGCGTGCTTCCTTATTGCCTCCGCACTTAGGACCTGTTTGGTTTGGCTTCGAGGTGCTTTTTTTTTTGCGAGACTCTTCGAGGTGCTTTTTGCCCCTGCATTTTAGCGGACTATATGGCACCAATGAAACGGAGCCAGTGAAGCTAAAATTTGGCTCTTCCGGCTCCTAGTTGTTTTGCTGTTGATTTGGGTAGGAGGAGAAAAAAAAAATGCTTCCATGAACTTGTTACACGTTAGAGGAGTTGGAGTCGCTAGGAGCCAAACCAAATGTGGCCTTAGTATTTGTAATCTAAATAAAGAAGAGATACTCATTCCAAAAGAGCAGATACATGGAAAAACCTAAAGTCAGATGCTTTAGTAATAACTTGAGAAAAATCTTATGACTAATATCACTTGAATTACCATTTGCTTCTAGAGTTTGAGAGTTCAACTGAAAAAATTTGGCCGGATGTACCACACAAAATAATACTATATAGCTTTTGGACGGATTTTTAGACGACCATACCTGATAATGAGTCATTAGACCGAGGAATTGTGGTATAGTGAGACATTCTCCATCTTGACGTCCAGTTTACTATTCGTCACGCACATAGAGCAACCCGGAGCAGCCGTGACTCCTTCAGATATGTTGTACACATAGGACGTTGATCTCTCTAATTAGCGAAGATAAGATCTGTTGTACCACCGGCCTTGCATCCATGCAAGGTGCACTCACCCATCACTGAACGAAGCATTTGTGGGTTCTATGTCCGCCTTGCCTCGCAGCCCACCGATTGTCGACGGCAGCTGACTACGTACATGATGAGAATCACTACGTCACGTCAGGCCTATAGTAAGTTAGAGAAAAGTGTTACAGAGACCTATAGTAACACATCTAATAAGTGATACATATGCTGGTGTTACTAGAGCATGTTCTAGTGTAACACGTATATGTGTTACTATTTGTGAAAAAATATGTTACAATAATAATGTAGGAACACATATAAATGTTTATATGTGTTACTATGTCTAAAAAAATGTGTTACTAGTAATAGAAGAAAATATTACAAATAATTAGTGGCTGCTAGGATTCAATCCTAGGACCTAACCATCATTAGTTCTTGAGTTTCCACAACGCTACTCATGCATATGTGATTAGAAGTTACCTTTAATTGCTTTTACTTTAAAATTATTTGAATATATGTTACTATAGCCTAAAAAAAGTGTTACTATGGTTTGTAGTAACACATAACAGTAACATTTGTTTGTGTTACTATGAGTTCGAGGCTTGCTATGCTTAGAACATATTGCTTTTCATGTAACACTATAGATGTAACACTATTTTTGTGTTACTAGAATAATTATCTGTAACACATTTTTACAAAACAAGAATTTGTGTTACAAGCACACTTAGTAACATAAATGATTGTGTTACTATGAAATATTTTGTAACATATTTTTACTTCTGTTATAGCTATGTTTTGTTGTAGTGAATGTCAGATTGTTGACTATGTGCCTTGTCGTGCCTGTTGGAACAACTCCCGTGTACATCACCAAATCTTTGTATACCTGGTCTGGTCGTCCTCCGACCACGCGCCGGCAGGCTCCCCGGTGGTTCGGCGGCGACAACACACCATCTCACGCATGAAGTTTGTGAGCGCGAGCCCATCTCTCTCAGTAACGTTGAAGCATAACGTCACGTCTATGGGCAGCAGCTCTCCAGGACTCCAGCATATATTGATGATCCTGCTCGGCGTCCGGCTAGTCCGCCTCATATCAGTTTATCGACTATATATTATCTCTTGTCCTGCAGCCAATCGTGCTCGACGGATCGATCTGACAATGCGAACGATCATGGGCTAAATATTTATATAGTGTCTTATTAATCCGTACGCTATAGAAGGATTACTCCTTTCCTAACATCGTCATGACATGGTTTTCTTTATTTTTATTACGAATTTCTGATTTTGATAGACGTATGTTGCATGGACTCTCTTACTAATCTAGACCGTTAGATGTTCATAAAATCCAACGGCTCATAGCTTTTCTTTTTTCTGATTAACATGGTAATTTCGTGGCCTCAAGAGCGAACGTAGCTTCTTTGGATCTTCAAATACTAAGATAATAGATAGATTTTAATGCAATATTTTTAAAGCAAACAGATTAAATCTAATAATTTTTAAGATTAATTCTTACATTGCCTGCCTCGGCGATCAGTGCCGCGGTGAAGACGACATTGCTGAAGTTGCTGTCTGGAAGAGGCGGCTGCAGCCGTTTTCGCCCATTCACGGAAACCGGATGAGGTCTGAGCGGGTGATCACGAAAATGTATACAGTTGCGGTAAGTTGCATCGTCGACGACTCTGAAGCGGAGAGGAGTTGGCTCGTCTTTAGGATTCCATGATCAGGTCAGCATATTCACTCCGATTTTCTTGGATTTTCTATGCATAAAAACAAGTTGGTGCGCATGTGTATACAGCCAAGCATAATAATGCTCGAGGGAGTTCTCGCACTCCAAGCTAAGACAAGTTACATTTGTTAACCAGTACCTAACATCATGCGTCTTCAGACTGAAATAAACAAGGTCCAGTCGATTAAATAACATAGCTGGGTTGTACAATTATTTTCAGAGGCGTGTGCGCGCAGGATCAATTTTGCAAATAATTATCGATCCACTCGTCAAAATGAGTGGTTCAAGAGGATATAATAATTCAATATGCATGAAACTCGTGCTAGTTAAATACG
Source organism: Eragrostis nindensis (assembly GCA_012490785.1). Classification (NCBI taxonomy): domain Eukaryota; kingdom Viridiplantae; phylum Streptophyta; class Magnoliopsida; order Poales; family Poaceae; genus Eragrostis; species Eragrostis nindensis. The sequence goes on along the minus strand of JAAXCT010000179.1, from coordinate 443,761 downwards.
AAAGCAACAAAGAAGCAATGACCAAGTAGACACATGACATTGCATCTCTGTTTTTTTTTATATAAAAAAAATGAAGGGAAAGTGGCAGCTGCTCTGCCTTTTCACTATGAGCGGTAAAAGCTATAGAAAAAAATAGTACATACAGCCCGAAATCGGCTGCTTGAGCTGCCTCACAACAGAGAAAGAAAAACTAGTTAATGCTAAGATCTGGCCAAGCCGTTGACCAAGCTGGTTGGGGAGAGGCAGGAAAAAAACAGAAACAAAAAACAAAACAGAAAGAGAGCAAAGAAGCAAACTGGCACAGGCGAGGATACAGCAGCAACTCTATGGCAAATTGACAATTGCAGTCCTACTTTTTCGTCAAAAAAAAAACAATTGCAGTCCTACTCACCCAAGATCCACCTCCATCTAGATCTCTACGGGCTTATCCACGCTATACATAGATGCATCGATAAAGCCACTGAAAATAGGTAATTAGTTCAAGTACTATTGAAAGCCACTGGTAATATTTATTTGGGACAAAGCTAATAACGAGCAGCCAAAAATGATAGATCCCCGACGCTAATTCGTTTAAGCATTAAGCAATATTTTTGCATTTGCTTGTCAATCCCCGACGCAAATAGAATAGAATCCTAGACTCATACTCGTTTGTCCTTCAAGCTACCTATATCTATCTATTTATTACTCTAGAATGTTGCGGAACGAACAAGAATTCAGCCATTCAATAGCTTGCTGATAAGTCCATTCAGAAAGCTTGAGAATGCTTCCCGGAGTATATTCTTGCTTACCCTATCATGGCAAGCAGTATTGGCTCCAGATCCAGAGCTTCTACCATGGGTAGAGGCGGAGCTTTGTTGTGGCCAAGGTGGATTGTGACCCCACTAGCCCAAGAAAGAAAAATGCATTTTCACCAGCTAATTGTCATCGGCCTAGAAATTGGCTCACTAGCCGGCCCCCCTCTCCAACCCAGTCCTGCAGCCCATGCCCCCCCCCCCCCCCCCCCCTCGCCTCCCGAAAGTGGCCCAAGCTCCACCATTGACCATGGGCACGGCTTACGGTAGTGCTCTTGCTCCCTGCCTAACACCAAAAGAGCGAAACAACTGATGTCCAAAAGTTGCAACAAGTAGTTTTTCCATTTCTGTCCTAGAATAAGTTGTTTTGCCCAAGCTAAAAAAAATATAGCTTTTTTGCGGCTCACCTCCAGATAAGTTGTTTTGCCAAACGACTTGACGGGGTATATTTGACCCTACCAGATCTAAAGCTCTACCACAAGAGACCTTATAGTCAGTTAACTACTCCATTCAAACATGGCCTGTACGACGTGCAAGCCCGTTAGAAACAACCAATCAGCTTGCCAAGAGAATAACGTATATGTCAAGAACGTTTTTTTTTTTCATGATTGTGAGGGAGCGTCAGGGCGCCGTCAGTGTGGAAGCACATCTCCAATTTAAAGGCTCGCACAGTCGCACTACAGTCGACACTAGATCCGCTCGATCCGCCAACAGGCAGCTGCTGCCATTCTGCGTACGTGATCATGTGCTTGAATTTTTTTTCTGAATTTGTTTTCTATTGAGGGATTTCCGTCGATTGCGTGCTTATGAGTTGAGTTGTTTGCTGAAGGAAAAAGGAGAGTATACGAACCAGTGTGATGCCCACGGAAGGTGTGCAGATAAAATACTGTAAAGAAGGAATGCAGATTACGAACCAGTGTGATGCCATGCACGGAAGTACGAGCACGTTAGAAACGGCTTACTTGTCGAGACCAGAGATCAACTCCACGACATAATAGTATATCACTATCCGGGTTTTTTTTTATCTGAAAGATTCGGCAGTGTCAGTTATTAAGAAGTGCTAGCACCTTAGAAACAGCACTGCCACGGCCAGCTGCAGCTTTTGAAATTGCTCCACCTATAGCTACAGAACTCACACAGACACGCACCAGATGCAGATGGCGACGAGAATCACGGTGAGGAAGTCGACGACGGTGCGGCCTGCGCAGGAGACGCCGCGGCGGCGGCTGTGGCTCTCCTCCCTCGACCTCGCGGCGCCGCGCATGCACATGACCACCGTCCGCATCTACCGCCGCGGCGTGGCAGAGGCTGGAACCTCCTCCTTCTTCGACGGCGAGCGGATGAGGCGCGCGCTGGCGGAGGCCCTGGTGCCGTTCTACCCGTTGGCGGGGCGCCTCGGCCGCGACGGCGACGGGAGGCTCGAGATCGACTGCAACGGGGAGGGAGTGCTCTTCGTCGAGGCCGACGCGGCGGACACCGCCATCGACGACTACGGCGACTTCTCGCCCACCGTGGAGCTCCTCGGCCTCCTCCCGGCTGTCGGCGAGTACACCGACGACGTTTCCGCGTTACCGCTACTTCTGCTCAAGGTAGATAATCGATCGAGTCATCCATCTGCAAACTTCCAATGCTCGCTACGCGGTTCAAATTTTTTTTACTCTGGTTTGCACGAACTTGTCATTCCACTTGCTCCACAGGTGATTCGTTTCAAATGTGGAGGCGTCTGCCTGGGCGTCGCCATGGATCACTACATCTCGGACGGCGTGTCGGCGGCGCACTTCATCAACTCGTGGGCTCAGCTCTGCCGCGGAGCTCCAGTCTCTCCCATGCCTTGCATCGATCGCACCCTCCTCCGCGGTCGCGACCCGCCGACTCCGTCGTTCCGGCACGACGAGTACCTGCCCCCACCACCCGCGTTGCCCGCCACGGCCAAGCTTCTTCTCTCTGCTGCTCTAGACGAGTCGTCGACCACCACCGCCAGCGACATCTTCAAGCTCACCCGTTCTGACCTCGCCCGGCTCCGCTCCTCGGCCTCCCCGCAGTCGCAGCCGCAGCCACGGCGGCTGAGCACGTTCGCGGTGGTGGCCGCTCACGTCTGGCGCTGCGTCTCCCTCGCGCGCGGCCTGCCACCCGACCAGCCCACCGTGCTCTACACCGCCGTCGACGGGCGGACACGGCTGCATCTCCCCGACGGCTTCTTCGGCAACGTCGTCTTCTGCGCGGCGCCGGTCGCCGAGGCAGGCGCGGTGGTCCGTGGGGCGGCGGGCGTCATCCAAGCGGCGCTGGACAGGATGGACGGCGGCGACCAGTACTGCCGTTCGGCGCTGGACTACCTGGACCAACTGCCGCCGGAACAGCTGTCGGCACTCGACCAGCGCCGGTCTGACACGTACTGGTACAACCTTGCGGTCATCAGCTGGGGTCGCATGCCCGTCCGTCACGCCGACTTTGGGTGGGGCAGCCCGGTGTTTATGGGCGGCGGCGGCATTGGCAAGGAGGGTGTGGCGTACGTGCTCCCCAGCGCGGATGGAGACCGCGGCGTGTCTGTTGCCATTTGCCTCCGGGCGGACCACATGGACAAGTTTAGAGTGCTCATGTATGCCATAGGAGGAGAATGCACTGCTGCCCGCTGCAGCAAGATGTAACAACGGGGTGAGATGTTTACCTATAGGTACTATGTGCTACACCTCCGTACGACCTTGCCTGGCGGAGTGCGGATGTATGTTCAAGTGTTGTTTAAGCGGCGAAAATATTTTCTTACAGAGGTGCTGAGATAGATGATAGATTTTTCTTTGTTTTTTGTTGTTTCAAAGCTGATTTGTATCAGCTCATCTTTGTGTTTATCATGTAAAAGGCTAAATGTACCTATGTTTGCAGAGGCCAGAATATTACACCTCGAAATAAAAGTTTCTTTATCTAAAAAACGTATTATCTAAAAAAGCTATTTTGCTTTGTATAAACAGTGCAGAACCTGGAGGGCCAACTGCCAATTAAAAGCAAACAAAACTAAAGCCGCCCAAGCATCTTCGTCCAACAAACATCAACATGTTGTCTTTACAATTTTTTTTTTAAAAAAATAGAGAAGCTATATCACCTGTAGCCCGTGTAATTTGCACGGATCACCTTACAAGTTTCACTACTAGTGATATGCCCAAATCTCATTTCGACACCCGAGTTATTGGCACTTGTATATGTCTGTTATCTGCTCAATATGTTTGTTACAAGATGGGCACTGGCACCCAAAAAGATTTTTTTTTTTTTGGCGAGGGCCCCAAAAGATAATGTTAAGAAGGACGCACGCTAATTATATGCACGAGGGGCGGCGCAAGCACGTTCGAAACAGCCAACTTGCCGAGAATAAATTCCACCACTCCGATTACGTATCAATATTATTTTTCTGAAAAAGTCGGAAGTGTCAGTATAAACTGTATGAGTGGAAGCACGTTACCCAAAAAAAAAAAAAAAAAAAAAAAACCCTCCACCTTCAAGGCTCGCACAAACCCAAACACAAACACCGGAATCTCGGATCCTCTCCGCCAACAGCTAGCTGCTGCTGCCATTCTACTTGAAATTTCTCTGTTTTCCGTTTCGGTTATATTGAGGGATTCGTTGATTGCGTGCTAATGAGTTTAAAGTTGTTTGGTGGGAGTGTGCACAGCTGCTGATCGATGACGATGGGAAGAATCACGGTGAGGAAGTCAACGCTGGTGCGACCGGCGAAGGAGACGCCGCGCCGGAAGCTGTGGCTCTCCTCCCTCGACCTCGCGTCGCCAGGCAAGCACACGCCGAGCTTCCGCTTCTACCGCGCCGGCGGCGGCGGCGTGCCGGCCGCTGGTGAGGGGCCCTTCTTCGACGGCGAGCGGATGCGGCGCGCGCTGGCGGAAGCCCTCGTGCTGTTCTACCCGCTGGCGGGCGCCTCGGCCGCGACGGCGACGGCAGGCTCGAGATCGACTGCAACGGGGAGGGGGTGCTCTTCGTCGAGGCCGACGCGCCTGACATCTCCGTCGACGATTACGGCGACTTCGCGCCGACGACGGATTTCCGGCTCCTCGTCCCGGCTGTCGAGTACACTGACGACGTATCTGCGCTCCCGCTCCTTCTGATCCAGGTAATCGAGTGAGTCATCCTGTAAAATTTAAATTCCAAATGCGGCGTTGCGAAGTTACTACATAGGATCGATGGATCCCTGGCAGTTTGGTTGCTGAGTTGAAATGGCGGAATCTGTAAACTCATCCTTGTCATGTGTGCTCCTCTTCTCCAGGTGACTCATTTCAGATGTGGAGGTGTGTGCCTTGGCATTGGCACGGATCACTACGTCTCCGACGGCATGTCCACCGTACTCTTCATCAACTCGCTCTGCCGCGGAGCAGAAATCTCCTCCGCGCCGCCGTCCATCGACCGCACCCTCCTCCGCGCTCGCGACCTGCCGCCAACTCCGTTGTCGTTCCGACACGTCGAGTACATGCCTCCACCACCCGCATTGCCCGCCACGGCCAAACTCCTCCTCCCAGCTTCTTCAGACGAGTCGTCATCAACGACGCCACCTGCAGCTGCCACCGCCGTCGAAATGTTCAAGCTCACCCGCTCTGACCTCGCCCGGCTCCGCTCCTGGCAACAATCGCAGTGGCAGCAGCCACGGCGGCTGAGCACGTTCGCGGTGGTCGCCGCACACGTCTGGCGCTGCGTCTCCCTCGCGCGCGGCCTGCCGCCGGAGCAGCCGACGATGCTGCTCACGGCCGTCGACGGGCGGACGCGACTGCGGCACCCGCCTATCCCCACCGGCTTCTACAGCAACGTCATCTTCCACGCAGCGCCGATCGCCGATCGAGGCAGGCACGGTGGTCCGTGGTGCGGCGGCGGCGACGGCGGCCGTCATCCAATCGGCGCTGGACAGGGTGGACGACGAGTACTGCCGCTCGGCGCTGGACTACCTGGACCGGCTGCCGCCGGAAGAGCTGTCGGCGATCGCGCAGCGCCGGGAGGACACCTTCTGGTACAACCTTGTGGTCACCAGCTGGGTCCGCATCCCCATCCATGGTGCTGACTTTGGGTGGGGCGGCCGGCGTTCATGGGCCTGCTGGGATTGCGAAGGAGGGCGTGGCCTTCGTCTTCCCCGAGGCGGATGGAGACGGTGGCCTGTCTGTTGCCGTTTGCTTGCGGGCGGACCACATGAACAAGTAGGTGTTTGGAGACTAGAGATTAAATTTTAGTCCATAGGAATCTTGCGATTTAGGAGTACTAGATAAAGTCTAATTACAAAACTAATGTCAGAATCCCGGACTAATTCGCGAGACGAATCTAATGAGGGTAATTAAGACATAATTAGCGACTAGTTACTGTAGCATTACTGTAGCAAATCAGAGATTAATTAGGCTCATTAGATTCGTCTCGCGAAATAGCACACATCCCTAAAAAGATTTTGCAATTAGACTTTATTTAATACTCCTAAATCGTAAGATTCTCTGAGACTAAATTTAGTCCCAGGTGATCCAAACACCGCAGAGTGCTCATGTACGAAGCGACAACGGCAGCTGAATGCGGCAGTACTGCCCGCTGCAGCAAAAATGTAGTGGGGGGCGAGAGCGAGGTTTTTTATGTAACCCAGGATTTCGCATTGTTAATAGCATATACGGTGGATCGGAGTGCGAAAACTGCCAAGTGCGAAGAGCAAACAAAGCAGCCCGAACATTGTCTCACAAATATCAACAGTGTAGTCTTTACAATACTGATGACAGAGAGAGTGTTCATTCACGGTTTACACCCAGCCCGCAGGTCGCGCTGGTTTCGGCTTCCAGCAGGATGGTGGCGAGTGGCGACGGCATCAGGGGAGGCGCAGAGGTCACCGGCTAGTGGGCATCTCGTGGACGATGACGACGTGATGAGGTGGTACGACGGGTGGGCGTTCGCCGCTGCGGTAGACGCGCTCGCTCTCGACCATGGTGCCGCTCGCTCCCGTTCAGTCCTCCGGTTGGGAACTTCTAACAGGTGTTCCTGATCGGACTGAGCACCTGTGAGAAAGGAAAACAACAGCTAATCATTAGATGTGGAAAAAAATTTAGTGCGGCCGGTTTGCAAAGCGCAGCTGTGCGGACCCGCTCTCGATTCCTGCCACCTGGACCACCAGCCGCCATCCAACGCCCACAGTCGTTCGGCTTCCGCATGTCTTCGCGGCGCATGGCTCCTAGCGTTAACGTCCACGGCTTGGCTCATTCGCTGCTGCAGCTCTCCTTTACTCGGCTCGGCGCAGAACCTTCCACGTTTGCTTCTGCCTCGGACCTCCGCTCCGCCACCGCCGCCGCACGATCTCAGGTTGGCCGAAATAGAAGGGATGGACCGCCTGCACCTCGACGTTTCGCCGGTGGCATCGGCGGCCTCGCCGGTGGAGGTCCTGCAGCGGATTTCTTGCAAACAATATCGGCTCTGCAGTGTTTCACTACTTCCAAATAATTTGCACGATCCAATAGAATCTCTTGTTAATCAGCTTCGAATTGTTCTTGTGAGTGGAGTATGAAGAAATTATGCAGCTCGTTTACAAGTTCCTGCCCTGGAGTTGCAGTTGATGAGAATTGAGGAATGCTTCTGGAATGCGGGAGCCAGGACGTTCAATTTGATCATTAGGTAGTCCGATCCATCGCAGTTTTTTTTTCTTTTGAGATGCGATCCATCGCAGTTGGAGCGAAACATGGTGAACTGCAACACAGCGAAACTTGGAGGCGGAGGGGAGGCCATGGCGGATCATGCTCACGCCACCGACAGGGGTGGTGGCCGCGGATCGAGCTCGCACAACCGGCGGTGGCGGTGGCTAATCGAGCTCGCGGCCATGTCCTGCATCGCTAGGAGGGTTTGAGCCGTGCGTGTGTCGCTAGGAGCTGAGCCGTGAACGTCGCTGCATTGAATCACCCATGGAGCCAAGCCGATCGTTTCTGCCGTTGGATTCCTCACGACGTCCACGCGTCGGCCATCGAGAGCAGGGCCGCACTGCGGCGCTTTGCGAACCTCCCGCAGGGAATTTTTTTCCTTAGATGTGATTACGTACCTCTTGCTTGTTTCGGACAGATGATATCCATTCATGTTCTGCTCAGTTCAAGAGTGGGGCAGTTGGGATGGACATCAGCTGCGTGCCTGAGCGCAGCCTCCACTTCCTCCACATCCGCGGTATATGCACCTGCGCAGTAGGGCCTGACACTGACTTTCGAAGTGAAGCGAGGTGTTACAAGCCAAGGTTGTCGCAGGTACCATTTCCATCCTTCAGGGCCCTCACGGGAACCATAAACTTGAGCGTTTCAACATTTGGCATGAAGAGCTGCTACTCTGCCCTGCTCGTTCTTCTTGCGAGAACCAAATTGTACAAAATTGAGTCAAATTCCATGTGGGACGATGATGAGTCACGGTTATACGTGTGCCACACCATTAAAATACGTAAGGTTACGAAGACAATAGCCGTATTGACACGGAAACTCAAGCTTAATGACACTATATATTTGCACTTTTGTAAGTACAACTTCCGTGCGCATCACACTGATTTGTAAGACCTTTTTTTTTTTTGCGAGTCTGAGTTGTATAAGACTCTAGTCTGTGATATCACTGATCTTTTTTTTTTCCTTTGAACTTTCATCGCTGATCTTAAGGAATCGTACGAAAATCTATTCAATCACTTGGCTTGCTGATCGTCGGCTTCGACTCTTTTGGACCCAACGCTTTCGATCTGTCTTGTGGCCACCAAATGCATCAGCGCTGCGATGTACAGGAACACAAGCATGAGCGGCAGCACGCCCGGCAGCGCGATGAACCAGCTCACGCTGTGGTCCTTGAGCGCCATACACACGAGGTCCTCCTCCGCCACTACCGTGCCCACGACGAACGCCGCCTGCACGATAATTAGCCTGATAGATCAAGGACTTCGATTATATTAACTGTCATATTAAATTAGCTAGCTAGTTTCATTAGAAAGCGCACGTCGATGCAGGCCTTGCGGAAGGTGCTCATGGGGCGCAGGGGAAGCTCGTCCATGTGCTTGAAGGGATCCCAACCGCTGGGCTCCTCGTCGCCGTCGGCTTTCGCTAGTGTCGCCGTCGTCGGTGATCTCGATGACGACGTGGTGGTTACGCGAGCTCGAGGGCTGGTCGCCGGAGAACTCGAGCTGGACGTAGTACCTCGTGGTTGGTTCGTCGTCGCTGGAATCGTCGACGGCGTGGCGAGGCATGAACAGCGACGGCGGAGGGCATACCACGACCATGGTGGATTCGTGGCAGGCACGCCGCACGCAGTAGACGGTGTGCAAACGACTGCCACGTACGTCGACAGACTCCAGTGCGCTGGCGGCCGCCAATTTGGCCCAATATATAAGGAAAGCAATGTGGCCCGTACGTGTCCGAACCTGGATCGGATCTGCCGCCGTTTCCGCGTCTGAAAGAACAGCCTAAAGCCCAAGTTACGAAAGAATAACCTAAAGCCCAAGTTATACTATATTGGATTGGCAGCCCAACTCCATGGACAATTCGGTCCAGTGGTCTTCCAATTTGAAGCACGAGTGCATTCTGTGGGCCCACTTGTCCAGAAACTCGGTCGCAATTTCTTCTGCCGATAACCGCCCGTTCCCCAATTTCCACATCACATTTCCCCGCCTCTCCTGCGCCGTCCTCCACGGCTACACCTTCGATTCGTCTTCTGGAAGCTTCGGATCGGGAGACCCCGGTTCGGAGGAGGCAGATCCCGGCCATGGCGGTCGGTGCTCTCACCGAGCCGCTGCTACCCCGCGGCCGCGACGACAGCTCCACGGCCTCCGCTGTCGCCAGCCTCAGGTCCGCTGCTGCGACGCCTCCCGCCCGCTCCATCTACCTCGCCGCCACCGCCGCGAAGGACGCTCGCACCGCCGGTTCCCCTCCGCCGTCCCCTTCTTCGCCGAGAGGACGCGCGTATCTCCCTCCATCGGATGGCTTTCCCTCTCTCACCACTGCCGGTTCCGCGGCCACGGCGAACCGGCCTCACTCCGCCGACCTCGACGCCTGCGTCTCCGCGCAGCGGTTTCGTCCTCTCCGTCGCCGCCTCAGACGCCTCCCGTGCCGGCGTCGATCCTCCCCGGTCTACACCACCCCGCAGCGCCAGCGTCTTCGGCTACACAAGCTTCGTCGACGCGCTCATCTGCCCCGCCGCGTCGCCCGTGTCCTGCGCCAGCGAAGTTTCTGCGCCCAGCTCGCCCGCAAGCATAGGCTCGTCCTCGCTGCTCAGAGGCCGCATCTCGCCTCGCACCATGGCAGCAGACGACATCATCGCCGTGGACGTGGCCGGCGACCATGCGGAGCCACCGTTCAGCCGTAACAGGCACAGCAACGCAGGAAGGAGTCGCTTGGGGGTCCATGTTTCTCGTGGTGGCAAGCGGAACACGCGTCGGAGGGCTGGCCTGAGGAGGAAACTGGCGCCGCAACAGCAGGTTTGCCATACTGAGTGCTCACAATCTGTTTGTGTAAATGTCTGTTTACAACACTAGGTATTTGAATGGCGAGGGCTGCTCGGTTGCCTTCAGGAACTCAGGTTTTTATCTCAACCAAAGTAATTGCTCCACGTAGCCACCATCTTAGATGTCTAATTGGAACTATGTGATGAAATCCACCATCTTAACGTTTCTGAATAATAGCTATTTTTTTCGCAAATAAGCTACTGATTCCTTATGTTGTTTCACTCCATGTAAATGCAGGACCCTTGGACCAGGGAGAGCTTCCTATATATGTGTGTGCTGATGGTTTTGCTGGGTTGGTTGCTTACCTTGGCACCATGGTTAGTGGCTGGCTTTCTTACCTGAGGTTCATATTCACCGCGATGTTTGGGGTCGCTTCAGGGCTTGGTTGCATTGGAGCGGTGGCACTCATTCTGAGACTCCAGGTCACAATCTACGCCATTTTGCGCCTATTGTATCTAGGTTGACTTTCCTAGTTGCCAGTGTAGCGTTTGAGGGAGTTGTGTTCTATTTACTTGAAGAGGGTGGGTTCATTATGTGGTTGGTTGTTGCTGCATTCACTATATTTGGGATGATGTACTTTTGGAGAGCTGGACATCCGGAGAGTCTTTCCACCTTGGTTGCAGGTCTCCGCTCTTTACTTACTTTACCCCGATCTCTCTTCGATCGCATGTCACGTCGAGCGTAGTACTTACAAGTTACAACCAACCTGTTGACAGTTTGGATGAAGATGCTTCGGTCATGATATTTGTTGTATGACCACATTGTGCTCACTGTTTCATATATGGCTGCATTCCTCATTGTTTCATATATGGCTACGTTGTTGGGATAAGAGTCGTATACCCTTAACAATTCTGACTTGATGCTACTCTTTATAGGATGATTCATTCATTGATATGGATATCTTGAATTGATTCTACAGATGTTTCCACCCATTCATATATGTTGATTCTACAAATATTCTTTATGCATTCACGGATCTACTTTTGCTTGCACCTTGAAACGTTCGTACATTATTCTGTATTTGTTTCCTTTGTTCAGAGTTGCTATTTCTCGTACTCCTGTCTGTAAGTACCTTGAGTTTTGCCTTATCGGTCATAAGCAGTGCTTTGAGATATATGTCGTGATATTGAGTTGCCTGATGTTCTATTTATTACGAGTTCATGTGTTGTTTTACAATTTATCAAATTTGACCTATCCAACTAGGGGAGGGTTTGCAGTTCTTGATCTCTATGTATGCTCCCAAATTTAGACTGAACTGAAGGTTGCTCGAACTGTCGTTGTGTATGGTCAATAGCTAGCTGATCGAGGTGTATGAAGTGTGATAACTTGGCTTGTTTCTGATTGCTATTTTCTTTGTTTGTTCTGCATGTATTTTCAGAGGAACTGGTATGTTATCATCATTATGTTTTGTGTTGATTTTAGTGGTCATCCACTTATTTCTTGATATCAAATAGAAAGAAACTGTGTATTGTAAGGTTAACTTTGATTTGGTTGCTAAAGGGTTCTGAATTAGTAGCTCCACGTATTTGCTAATTCAGCTCTGAAGTGTGTCGGATTATAAGATTGTGTAGTGTTCCTTCCTCTACAATGTAGTCTGATGTTCGTTCCATAGGTGTTGGGAGCAGGTTTGGTGTTTTCATAATTCATATTCCCTTGATGTATCTTTGGGCATTCAAATGGCCTTTTGTTTTGGATGCACGGTAAATTTTTCTATGGAGGGTGCATCTAACAATTTTCTCAAAGGAAAGACACTAATTTGGTTGAAGAAAATGAGGATTGATGTGGAGCAAATATACTGATTGCAAATCAGTTAGCTGGTTATGTATCGATGTGTAGGGTTGTATCTATCTTGATCGTACACATATGGTTTGAGAAATGACAGAGCATGCTTTCTTAATCTATTTTTCTATAGATGTTTGCAAGGTTTTTTTTTTTAAGTAGTTTGCTGCATTTAACATGAGTAGCTATGTTTTTTTTTCCTCGGTCTATTTGCATGAAAAATAAGTCCAACCATTAGTGCTAAAATATATGCAATGCAAGTGGTGACTTGTATGATATGCAACAATGGAATCGTATGCAATGTTTTGGACTGTTATTGAATTGAGATGGGATGTGTATGTATTAGTGGGGTGCAGATCACCTAGACTTACTAGGGCCCCGTTCGGATAACTTTAGAGCCCTCTAAAGTGCACTGTAGCTGTCACATCAATAATGCCGGCACGATTTATGTGTACTAAACAAAGTTAAATTACAAAACTAAGTCCAGGACCCCCCCTCTATTTCGCGAGACGAACGTAATGAGGGTAATTAAGCGGCGATTAGACGATGGTTACTGTAGCATCACTGTGTCAAAACATTGATTAATTAGGCTCGTTAGATTCGTCTCGAAAAATAACGCCTATCTGCAGAAAGGTTTTGTAATTAAATTTTATTTAGTACCCTTAAATAGTAAGATTCTTTTTACTTTGAGGGGTAAAGTTTAGAGGGCACTTTAGAGCCCTGAACCGAACGCCACCTAGGTTACTCCACTGTATGGATATGCCCAAGCCCCAGCCTTTGCTTCAGTCCTATGACTTAGATAGCCATATAACTTTAAGAACGGTTTGCTTAGTTTTGATATTTGGATCAGCGATAGTAGGATTGTTGTTGATCATCTGAGACTGCTTTTGTGAAGTATAAATATGGCTTGCTATTGGTCCACTTGGAGGGATGAAATGTATGAACGAGAGTAGTAAGTTATACTCTTTATTTGCAATGCGATTTTAAGTGTTAGTTCTGGTTACTTGCATATATCAGGCGAAGGTTGGGAGATTTGGCATAAACTATAGGAAGTAACCATAGGTTGGGAGGTTAATCCACCTAGTGAAGTTAAATAGTGGCGGTGACTACAACTCTGTTACAAATGCAGTGGTATGTATTCTGTCTTATTGCTATTGTTTTCAGAACGTGCATCTTGCTGCGGTGTCTGCGACTCTGTTACAATCAGCTTGTTTTCATTAGAAACCATGCATAGAACTAATAGTTACGATACGTGAGTAAATTAGCTGTGCTGCGGTGCCAGTTTTCAGTTGCAGTTCGCGAGATGAATCTAATGAGGATAAGTAAGCTGTGATTAGCAAATGTTTACTGTAGCATCACTGTAGCCAAACATAGATTAATTAGGCTCATTAGATTTGACTCGTAAATTAGCATCCATCTGTCAAAAAAGTTTTGTGATTAGACTTTATTTAATACTCTTAAATAAGATTCTCTTTGACGTGTCTGTGTCTCATGAACATGATGGTTTTATCAAAACTCTTTCCCTTTACCTTTAAGTTATGTGCCTGTCTCATGAACATGCATGACGGCTGACGGGCGAACAGCTAGGGGTGTTTGTTTCGGGGGCTACATTTTAGTCCGTGTCACATCAAAGAGAATCTTACCATTTAGAAGTATTAAATGATGTCAATTACAAAACTAATTGCAGAACCTCTAGGCTAATTCGCGAGACAAATCTAATGGGGATAATTATGTCGTGAGTAGCAAATGTTTACTGTAGCATCACTGTAGTAAAACATAGATTAATTAGGCTCATTAAATTAGACTCGTAAATTAACACACATCTGTCAAAAAAATTATAATTTGATTTTATTTAATACTCTAAAATAGGAAAATTCTTTTAATATGACATGAACTTAAAAATTAGGGGAGGAAACGAACAGCCCCGGCACTGGCAGACGAAGGGGAGATCCAAGGTCTTATATTTCAGGTCTGTTGGGTACCACGCTGCCGCCCGCACTTCAGTCTGCGACATCATCTACAGAGCTCATTGAAGAGATCTAAAAAAATCAAGGAGCCAGTAATTAGTGACTACAGCTTGCAGCCAGTTCAATCCTTCGGTTGGGAACTTCCCAGTTCCTGACGGGAAAACAAGTGAAGAAAGAAACCAATAATCATTAGAAGCGATTACGTACCCTTGAAGCTGCTAGAATGGGGCGGTTGGGATGAACATCAGCTTGGTGACGGAGCGCACCCGATACTTCGTCCACATCTGCGTCATTCGCACCCGTACAGTCGATCGTGACTACGACTTCCCGAAGTGAAGCGAGGTGTTCCAAGCCAAGGTTGTCGCAGGTACCGTTACCATCCTTCAGGGCCGTCACAAGAACCGTAAACTCAAGCACTTCAACATTTGGCATAAAGGTAGGTGCTACTCTGCACTTCAAATTCTTCTTGCGAGAATCAAATGGTATACTATCACCATTGTCTCCGTTCCACATATGAAATGAAACACTCGAGTCGTCATTGGTTATAAACTGGACCACTGAATTCATCATCACGCAGAATCTCAGCTTTTGGAAGAAGCCATCATTGGCAGGTATGTTTAATGACACCGTTGGCATTGTTCTCAGCCGAAGATAACGGAGCTCTGGTAACCCACTGAGGACTTTCATATCCATGCCATCCATATATTTCACATTTAAACTCAAGTAGGAGAGGTAGGAAGACACGTGGGACTAATGCAGTATACCGGGAGCCTAGACAGACAGTTCCAATCTAAGGTAGCGTTCGGATGAAAGTTTATAGGGCTATAAAGTCCTGTAGCTTGTCACATCAATACTTCCGGCACGATTTATGTGTACTAAACAAAGTCAAATCACAAAACTAAGTCCAGGACCCCTCCTCTATTTCGCGAGACGAACGTAATGAGGGTAATTAAGCCGCGATTAGACGATGGTTACTGTAGCATCACTGTGTCAAAACATTGATTAATTAGGCTCGTTAGATTCGTCTCGAAAAATAACGCCCGTCTGCAGAAAGGTTTTGCAATTAAATTTTATTTAGTACCCCTAAATAGTAAGATTCTTTTTTACTTTAGAGGGTAGAAGTTTAGAGGGGGAAATAGAGGGGCATCCAAACGGGGCCTAAATCCCAATGCCGGAGATGTCGCGGAAGGTTGAAGCCTGCTTCTTCCCATGTGGTTACATCAAAATCTTCATGACCATAAGCTTGTAGATGTTGGATATTTTGCAGACTACAAAGAGATTCCATAAATTCTCTAATCACACTCTCATCTATCTCATGAGGAATACGTACCCGGAGGACCTCAGCTCCTTCATGCAGCCCAGCTCCCTGAAAAATTGCCTAGTGGAGTTGCAAGTACTATTTGACTCTATCGCCAACTCCTCCAGGGATGTCAGGGATGTCAGCTGTCCGAGCATCCCTTTATAAATCCCAAATTCTCCTATTTTAACACGTAAGCACACCAACTGGGTTAACACGCCAATGCTCGATGGCAACTCTTCAAATGCATCTCCAGACAATTCTAGTGTTTGCAGAAACTTCAGAGCTCCTATTTCTTCTGGGAGCACACAAGTCGTTTTATCATTAGAAGGACAAGCCCCGGCGTGGCAGCAATAACTCCGGTTACTTATTTTTTTTAGCCCTAGATACCTCAAATGAAGTAAATTTCCAATATGCTCAAGATGGAAACCTTCAGTGGACTGAAAATTTTCTATAGCTAGCACACGCAGAAGTTTAAAGCCAAAAAATGGGACCCACTTATCAAAATCACACCGACAAGAAATAACTGACCTCAAATGTGGCATGTCCGTATGACTGACCCAATGAGTGTGATTTGTGGTTCTATTATGGTAGGCTAACCTGCGTACTCTGCTTTTTGATAGTGTGACATCGCTCTTATCTATTATAGTGAAAAAGTTTTCTTCACACGACATGGAACGGGTGAGATCAAGAACCATATCATGAGCATGACAACCAACAACTGTGTAGCCATCAGATTCGGATTTCACTGGCTCAATCATGCTTCTATTTATAAGATCGTTGAAGTATCCCTCTCCAGTCTCAAATAGCCCGTTTCCTGGTTTTTATGGACAAAAACCTTCAGCTATCCATCTCCATATCAAAGGATCTTTGTCTATAACGTAATCTTCTGGAAATGCACTTACATACAGTAAGCATGTCCTTAGATGTGAGGGCAAATCATAGTAGCTAAAAGACAGTATCTTCATAGTATTTTCAACATGCCTGTTATCTTTATCTCCAAAACCAATAGAGCAGTACATATCAGACCATTGTTCTCTTGGTTTACCCACCAACAAAGTAGCCATTGTGATAATAGCTAATGGTACACCATCACATTTCTTTAGAAATTTATCAGATACCTCATCCGGTGATTGTCAACATATTTTCCTTGATTGCCAAATATAATTTTATAGAATAACTTTTTAGAGTTATCATATGAAAGTGGTTGTAGTTTGTAATAAACCTCACCAACTGCCATTGCAACCTCCAATTTCGAGTAGTTATAACTACTCTACTCCCAAGCTATTCTCAATGAAAGCCCATTTGATTCTTTCCCAAGATTGTGCCTCCTATATGTATGTCATCAATAACAATAAAGTACCTGTCAACACGGCAGTGCTAGTGTTGTGAAATTATTAGAAACTATTAAGAGCATCTCTATAAAGAAAGATGTGTAGCCATATAGTCTCTCCGTCCACAAATATAGTGTCTTTTTAGTTTTGTCCTAACTCAAACTTTTCAAACTTTAACTATAAATTACAAAAAAATATAAACATTGACAACACAACATGATGTCACCAGATTTATTGCGAAATAGACTATCATAATATGTAACTCTTTTAGTTTGAAAATATGTCTATTTATATATATTGTTGGTCAAAATTTAAAAAAGTGTAACTTAGGACAAAACTAGAAGAACACTGTATTTGTGGACAGAGAGAGAAAAGAATAAAATGGCTTATGTACATCAGTAAAGCCTTGTTGGTTCAGATATTTTCCAAGTGGCTGGCAATCACAATCGACACGAAATGTAATACTCCCTCCAATGGCAAATAAGTATCTTTTTTTTTACGTAGGCACAGAGACCGACACACTACATTTGACCAAAGTAAGATAAAATATATGTAATAAAAGTGATCATTTTTTTACTAGTATCGAATCAATCAATCTTGCAGTACTATATTTAAAATTCCACTTGAAATATTGAAAGAGATATTGATTGTCAAATTTTGATTTTGTTGATTGCACGCAACACAAAACAAAATTAGTTTATGACTGGAGGGCGCATCAGTTACAGGCTCAGAATGCCCTACCAAGGAAAAAACATGTAAATACTCATTAGCTAGTTGTAGATATAACTTCTTCTCCTTTTTTTTTTTTTTTTTGCGGTGGAGTTGTAGATATAACTGTGGACATATGCAAGGGCATAGCTATAGCTTTGGTTCTGAAATAAAACATTTCTTCTGAAGATGAACTAAAAAGCTTGAACTACTACAACCAGATATAAAGTAGAATTATTTGGTTAGTGAGGCATACCTTTTGTTCTGGAGGAATTCTCTTAGCTCGTTAAGGAGGAGCCTTTCGTCATCCAAAATGTTCACATTGATATTCATAAACCTTCCTTTGTTTAGATCGAGGAGAATATCCTTGAGGACCTTCTTCAAGTCAGGATTCCGGCCGACCGGAACAAAAGCCCCACAGTTGAAATCCACTATAAGCATGTCATATGATGCTTTGGCAAGGGTAGTCTTGCCCAATCCTCCAACTCCGACGACAGAAACCATCTTCACCTTCCTGTCGGAAATATGGTCACCCTTCTTAGATGATATCAGGGACAAGAGCTCGCCCCTAGACTTGTCAATCCCAATCAGCTCTGTCGCTTGTGCGTACATAGCTGCGAGGCGAGGATCAACCGTCGACGGTGGTGCGGCAGCCCTAGACACAACATCATCGATGTTGTACCTGCGGCGACGCTCGGCCATGTCGTCGACCTGCTTCTTGATGACTTTGATCATGTCAGCGATCTGATGGCGAGCCTTGATCTTGCTGAACACGCCACCAATCTTCTCCATGAGCCGCTTGAGCCTGTCCGGGCTGGCCGGCTCGCGGCCCTGGGCACGGACCAGGAAGGTGTCGATCGCGTCCTCCATGTCGTAGGACGCCTCCCGGACGATGCGAGCCCAGATCTTGACCTGCTCGTCGTCGGGAGGAACCTCCGCGACCTTCTGAAGCGCGGCGTGCGCGCACTCGAGCTCCAGCATGAGAGACTTGATCTGCTCCTGCACGCCCTTCTGCAGCTTGTACTCCTCCTTGAGCAGCTCCCCGAGCTTGGGGATCAGGCTGCCCAGCGCACCCGTCACCAGCTGCATGGCTTCGACGATCAATGTGCAGGCAAAGCTTGCGGTGTGTGCGTGGAGCTGCAGACGCGCAGCATATGTATATTGTATATATGTATGTATAGGGATCAATAGTCAACACTCAATACCCGCAGGCAATTGGCTGTATAGGGATTCAAAGTCAAATCGTGGTAGGTGGAGCTGTCTATCTCGACCAATCCGTCATTTCCTGAGCGTAGCACGCACTTCTGCGTAGCACGCACTATTCGATCTCTTTGGAAAAAAATATCCAAATGAGATCTCATACGTTTGGTTGAGCACTCAGTAGCAGCTGCAGCGATGTTTCCTTAAATGTTCTCTATGCCTCCATGATCTGGTCAGCAGCAAGTCACATTTTCTGACCCATAGCTAAAATTATGTGTTTTCTGACTAAAATAAACGAAGACTCACTCAATTATTAAAAAAAACAGCTAGGATGTAAAATCATTTCTGCAGGAGTACGTATGCTTGTAGGATCAATTTGCATAGGCATCCTATTAGAGTGAGGAAGCGTCGATGAAGGTTCAAGCAGCCCCTTTGAGTTTTGACTCTGTAAGAGGAATAGATTGTTGTATAATAGTGGATTGTATTGCATTGAGCCTCTCGGCCGGTATATATGAGAGTACAAGACTTAGAGAGTAAGGCACCTTCGGATACATATGACAGTCTACGATATACAATCTAGCCTACCAAATATACTCTAAAAAAATTGAGACATTGGAGGCAAGCCGCACATGGCTGGATCGCCAAGCAGTGCTGGTCGTCCCAGCGCAGACCAGCTCGGTGGCCGGGCTGATCAGATCCAAGGCGGGGCTCGATGCAGCGCGAACCGTCCTGGTGGCGGCGACTCGACAACTGTTGAAGAAAGGCGACGGGGAATGTCGACCCCGTGGCGATGGGAGTCTGGTGACGCAGGTGCGGCCTCGCTGTGCCATGACGGCGCGAGCCCCCTCCGACGGCTGACGGCATGGCTTTTCACCTGACCCGCGAAACGAAAACTTCTTGGAGATCCAGATCCGCTTGGTGCTGCGGACACGCTAATGCGAGGAGGGCGACGGGATCAATAGGATCCGGCCATGAAACAGGAGCGCTGCCCATCGTAGAGATTGATCTTCTCGGAGGCGCGCGAAGCGGAAGCGATGGTGGGCTAAGGTTAGGTCACAGGATCGTAACCCTCTCTGATGCCATATAAGAGGAATAGATTGTTGTATAATAGTGAATTGTATTGCATTGAGCCTCTCGGCCGGTATATATGAGACTACAAGACTTAGAGAGTAAGGCATCTCCGAATACATATGACAGTGGATACATATAACAGTCTAGATATACAATATCTAGCCTACGAAATATCCTCTAACAGACTCGTCAAACATCCTTCCGGGGGCCAGCGGCGTCAAGAGCTACCTAACCCATTGCGTCAGTTGAGTTGCGCTGCTCTCTGACAAGAGCACTAGGATCCATATGTATTTAACTTGTGGTGACTAGCTAGTATCAATGCACTTGTCTGAAGAAATTTAAAATAATATTTAAGAGGCAATGAAATTGCAAGGCGCAAACAAGTTCAAGACACCACCTCACATGAACAAAGAAAGCCTAGAAAGACAAGGTCTCCTTCCTCTTCAGATCCCTTGTGAGCCTGAACTAATCGTCGAAGCTACTGCCAAGCTAGCTGCATGGAACATATAGAAATGTTTAGAAAATGATTACTGCCAAGCTTGCTGCATGCATGTAATGCGATGGAAGTATCTTTACCATACTTAAAATTTTGGGTTCGTGGCTTGGGTCAACCCAGCAACTCCTCCGGTCCTCCCCCAGCTTCCCGTCTCCCACGAGTCCACGACCTCTCTCGATCAGAGGGAAAAAAAAAAAAGGGAAAACACAGCGACGCTCGCCTCCTGCCTAGGTCACCAGCGCTGCAAGCGGGGCGGATGCGGCTGCCCGCGCCGCGCGCCGCATCCGCCGAAGCGGGCTGCTGCGGCGGCCCGCATGCCGCCGCTTGGTCTTGGCGGGCTGCCGCAAGCCGCCGCAAAGCCGCCGTTATCTGCACCGCGCTCCTCTGCCTCCTGCTCACCAACATGCACTTCGCCGAGCAGTCGCCAGCGGCCCCTGCCGCCGCGCCGTCCACCACCCCGGCCTCGCCCGCTCCCAAGTCCTCCGACCCCGCCACCCCGGCACCGGCCGCGTCGCCGACGAAATCCAAGGCCAAGGCCCCCGCGCCCGCACCGCCTGCCAAGGTCGATTCCGCATGCAAATGTTGAACTTTCAAGTCTCGTGATGCAAGTGTCAAAGAAATCTAAGTGTTGGGTGATGCTGTACAGCAGGTTCACGGAGATCAATTACACGGAGCTGACGGAGTTTTTTTGAAAGTACAGGGATAAAGGCCAGTCAGTGTTTTGCAACTGTTGTTGGCATTAGGATTCTTTCCACAAAATTTGCAAGACTGATAAAGCTGAATGAAAGCCCTGTTGCAGTTGCCTCAAATTTTCCCCAATTCACTCTAATTGTAACCCAGCGTCTGAAAAAACTATTCTGAATTCCATCACATGCTTGTGATTTTCATTTCCATACAAGATCGGTTGCTTCTTTGATTTGAGCCACAAATAATGCTACAGAGCATGTAAATGCATTTTTCTTACTGCTATGGTGCTCAACTGCTGGAGCCAAAGTTGGAACAAAAGGAATTGTCTTTTTACCACGAGATCAACAGATAAAAATGATTTATGGTTTAACTAATCAAGCAGAGAGCAATCAGTGGTAGAGATTTTCAATTGTGAGACCAATCAGAACTGCGATGCTGGAGCAATGAACAACCAAGAAAGTTTTAATGCGGTGAGACGAGCTGCAACTGTTGTTCAACTGAAACTTCTCGCTGGAGACTGGAGTATGGAGTCCATGAGAAAATGATGCCGAGCCTGAAACAAAATGATGCAGAACCTTGGCGAGCTGCAGGTTGCCTCAGATGAAAAGAAAATGCCTGAAACCAATCGAGCTGCAAGAGCACAAGAACAGAGAAATCGAACTTTCAGTTTGCGTCTGTATCTGACAGATAAGAACAACACGCACTACAACAAATACAAAAATTGCACATCTCGATCCCAATCGTTCCCGCGTGAGAAGAGCTGGTCGGCGCCGCCGTCCGCCGCTCTCTCCCGGTTTCGTCTCCGTACAGGTCCAGGGCCGCCGGAGGTCCGCTGCTCCACACCTCGCCCCGCCGGTGACTCCTGCTCCCCCACCTCGGGCCGCTGTGTTCTGCTGGTCCAGCCTCCCGCCGCCGGTGTCCTCTGCTCCCACCACGCCCTGCCTGGTCCATGCTCCCCACGTCGCGCGACAAGGGAGCGCCGCGAGCTGCTTCCGCTAGCTTGCGGGTTGCGGCGCCGCCGGGTCCCGCTCGCCGCGCCGCTTCGTCCCGCTTCATCGAAGGTACGACTCCCCTTGTCCCCGTCTGAGATGAATGTGGCCGGCGTCGGAAGATTCGAGAAGGTACGACTCTGCCTCCAGACCACCGCTTCCCCTTTCCAATCCCATCCGGTGCTCCCGCGCCCCAAGTTCAATTTTTTTGACAGCAAAATTCGAACCGGTGCGCGCGCTAGCCACACTGCCTAGAAACCTCTATTGCTGCCATTATAAATTACTCACTGGCCACTCGCCCATGTTACAGCACAACAAACCATACTAGAGCTGGGATAGAGAGAAGCTGGGATTCAGTGGCCGACTCCCTCATCCAATTAGTCAAGGATCAAGGTACAGTTAATACGCATTTACAGATATTCGCTTGCTGATAACTTGATTTTGACTGAAGATTCTTGAGTTCCTTGATTAAGAGCAAAGTAGATATATTTGAATCGAAAACTGTGACCTCACATGAAAAGATGTCTGATTAAGCTACAAACTGCATTGAGACCCTAATCATCGTATACGCATCAGATAAAAAAAGAGCATGCATAATAATCTGAATTTTAGACCAGTGGTTCTTTGGGAAGTGATATTATCCTGAAGTTTGTTCATTCTGCTACCAGAATATGCAATGGTAAAGCATATCATCTTGCTACAGCCTTTGCAGTTGAGTGCCTTTTCTGTAAAAATAAATTAGCATTCTGAGCTTCTATTATTTGGACTTCTTGCTTTAGCATAGTTTTGCATTTTCTATATGTATGCATCACATGCAGAGTAGCATGTTATTATTTCTTTGGTGCTGACAAGTTACATATAAGGTCTCCTGGCAGTGCGATCAGCCACTAATGTTCTTTTATGATTTCAGGAAGTGCGAAGTGCTTTACGTTACATTAAGTGGAATTGCTTCTGAGTGCGACCTGGAGGCAGTAACTAAGAGCTTGATTGCAAAGTTAGTTTGCACTTTTGGATTGATGACTCCCTGTTAAAATGTTGTACCCGTAGGAGATATTGGTATCTCCTTATGGTTTCTCATTTGCACTGCATGTTTCTGATCTCAATGACTCAAGAGATGGCATTGGCGAGAGTAGTTTATTGGCACAAGAACAATATGTGCTTTCTTTTTATTTGTCTTCCAATCTGTGTTTTCACCCGGGCTTTTGTTCCCTCTTAAACTTGGCTTACAACTCTCCCAATTTCTTTGGCTCCATGAAGTTTCTGTGGCTGTAAAGGGGATTGTGACACTTCTGTTGCCAAATATATTTATCAGCATCCTACATGTTACTCCATAGAGTACTATTTGGTGCCTGCAATTAATTTGATGTTTTAACAATACATGTGCTCCTTTCTTTTTCTGCCTGCCTACCAAGCTGTGTTTTCCTATCAAAGCTTTACTGAGTTCTCATATTGTCTTAAACTGGGCTTTCATCACCTTTTAGCCTGAAACTGTGCGCATAACACTCCTAATTCGTCTGACTTCATGGAAGTTGTGTTATTATAAAGGGACTTGTGGTACTACTGTTGTCAATACACAATTTCCACTGTTGTACATGTTATTTATCCAAATATTCCTAATTGATTACGACAGTAGATTTGATGTTAATCTTAGGATGTCCAAAATAGTTTGTGTGCAGTTCAGGGCAACGAACAGACTAAATTGAAACAAGACAAGTTCCTTTTAATAAGATTCAACAGAAATATATTTAGTGACTGTATCATAAATGTCACTGACAGAAGATATACCTAGCTATCACAATATACTTATGCAAAGCCATTGTGAAGGCTTTTTCAATTGTTCCTGTATGCTTTATGTGGTTTGCTCTTTATCATCGTTCATTTATTGAGTATTGCTTCTTCGTCCACCCGTTTATTTTTTATAGAACAAAATAACGTGGAGTCATTTGGGAAAATGCCACAGCATGGAAGGCAATACCATGATAATGGAAAAGAAGGTCAAAACTCTTTCCAGGAAACTATAACATATATACTTAATAAATATATATTATACAACGAAATTGATCATGATTATATTTGGTTTGAAATTACAGTAGTGGACCAACATAATCAAGCAAAGCGATGCCGTTTTAATGCTGCAGCACAACCTACTCCAACAGGCATTATGATACGTGAGCTTTCCAGCAAACACCGGGTTCAGTTACTCTTCCTCAGATGAAGATGTGTCGAGTCCATTAGGAACTCCTTTGCCAACTCATAGTGTTCTCAAACCAGTTGGAGTGTTTGAAAGAGGGGAGTGCTCAAAAGGTATCATCATCATACTCGATTTTTATGTGATTTTGTCAAGCATCAAGGTAATTATGTTACAATTGTTTCAGAACGAAAACGTCCTCGTGAAGGCACTTGCTATGCTAGCTTTGCACCACCGCAAAAGGAAGGAAGCAACAGTGAGCAAAACACTCCTCATCGTGACCAACAAAATAAGCCAAACTGTATGCCAGAACAAATACTTGCAAAGCGAGCTCGTGACAGAGCACGATGGCAAAGTTTGACACCTGAAGAAAGGGAAGAGATCAATTCACGTAGGAGAGCACGTCGTCAAAATTTGACGCTTGATGAGAGGGAAGTAATTAATGCTCGCCGAAGAACACATCATCAAAATTTACCACCTGAGAAGAGAGAAGAAATTAATGCCCGTCGAAGAGCACGCCGTCAAAGTATGACACCTGAGGAGAGGGAGAAGACAAATGCTCGTAGAAGGGCAGCTAGACAAAGTTTGGGGCTCGAGGAATGTAGGCAACAACGACAAGAATATTGGCGGAATTTGCCACTTGAGAAAAAGAAAGAGGCAAATGCACGTAGAAAAGCACGTAGGCAGAGCTTACCGCCTGAGGAGCGGAAAGCTCTCCTGGACAAACGTAACGAAAGCTACGCAGCTAGACGAGATACCCCGTGCAAGGAATCCATTGCCCTACAATACCCATTAGTAGGATATCCGTCATCAAGCACCGGTGCCTCCAGCTGTGAAAGTACGCTGGCACGACCTTTTCCTACAACACAGGGTAATTATCGCATTACTGTTTCTAATTTATCAAGAGAGACGGACCAATATTTATGCGATCACTAAAATAGCAGGTCATCTAGAAAGCATACGTGAAGATGAAGAGGAGCACATCATTTATGCTAGCCCAGGTATGCTTAATGTTGTGCATGCCTTCTTTTCTCTACAACGATGACATATAATACGTACTCAATAAGTGGAATAGTGATATATTCCTCTTACTACATTTAGGCATCAACAATATTGCCCGGTGCATGGAATTGACAACCATGCAATGCCCTACGCCAACATCAATTGTCAATCCGTCATGCCATGATGACTTCATCTGTTCAGATTCTCCATCAGAAAGCTTGTTTACGGATGATGACAGCAATTCTAACATGTCTGAAGAAGAAGATGAGGAGTACTTCATATTTGCTGGGAGAGATAATTGAATCCCGTCGTAACCGCCGGCAAAATCAAGGTATTCATCTAATGCAACTAGCATGTGTTCAATATTTTCTTATATTTGATTATACTTCTCTGTATTTTTTTTTTGCTGAACATTTTTGTAGGTACATATACAAACAGTCGATTGTGTGTCTCTGTTAGAGACTACTATTGCTACAAGTTCCAAATGCGTCGTGGTATATTTAACACCATGCTGCATGGGAAGCGGTTGTTCCAACAGTATGTGGTTGACATGTACGTTAAAATTGAAAGCTCAAGGTTGGACTATATAAAACATCATCAAAAAGAAATACGAGCTGATCTATACCAAGGTATTGTTGACTGCCTTCAAGCTGGAGAGTATCGTGGCAGTGCAGTAGGCAAACGGACCGTGCTTCCAGGATCATTATTGGTGGGAAACGCGATAAAAAAACGTAGATTTTATGACGCCATGGCCTTGGTGCAAAAGTACGGAAAACCTGACATCTTTCTAACCATGACTTGCAACCCCAATTGGGATGAGATAATAAGTGAGCTTGAGCCTGGACAAACCCCGCAAGACCGTCCTGATCTCATTGTAAGAGTATTTAGAGCAAAATTGGAGGATCTCAAGATACAACTTTTCAAAAGACACATGCTCGGTAAGGTAGCTGCATACAGCTACGTCATTGAGTTTCAGAAAAGGGGTCTGCCTCATGCTCATTTCCTCCTAATTATGGAGGGGAGATATAAGTTAACATGCCCAGAGCAGTACGACTGTATCATATCCGCTGAGTTGCCAGACAAAAACAAGTACCCTGAGCTCTACAAAATGGTGGTCAAGCACATGATGCATGGCCCGTGTGGAGTCTTGAACCCTAAAAATGTGTGCATGCAGAATGGTGCTTGCAAAAACCACTATCCACGACCATTCAATGCGGAGACTCTCCAGGGCAAGGACTCGTATCCCGTATACAGGAGGAGAGATAATGGACGTACCGCACGGGTACGAGGTCAGATGCTAGACAATAGATGGGTTGTTCCGTACAATCCTTACCTGCTGAGAAGATATAACTGCCACATCAATGTTGAGGTTTGCTCGAGCATAAAAGCCGTGAAGTACCTTTTCAAGTACATATACAAGGGGCATGACCGAGCATCGGTTTCTATTGATGAGGTAGATAGTAATGGAGATGTTGATGAGATAAAGCAGTACAGAGATTCAAGGTGGGTTACTCCCCCGGAAGCATTATGGAGAATCTACGGTTTTGAACTCAGTGAGATATTTCCTCTCCCCGTCGGTCAGGCAGCTACAACTCCATCTCCCAAGTATGCACATGGTGTCGTACCAGCGGAAGCCAATTAAATGACGTCGTCTTGGAGGAAGGGGCTGATAAGACCATGTTAACTGAATATTTTGAGGCGAACAAGAAGTATGAGTGGGCTCGAAGGATCCTATATAAGGATTTCCCTGAATATTTTGTTTGGATGGCGGGCCAAAAGTATTGGAAAAGGAGAGATGAACGCACACAGGTCGGGAGGATCGTGTCTGCGCATCCAGCCGAAGGGGAGAGGTACTATCTCAGGGTTCTTCTAAACCATATTGCAGGTGCTACCTCCTTTGAAGACCTACGAACGGTAAATGGTACAATTTGCCCGACATTTCGTGAGGCTGCGGAAAAGAGGGGTCTTATCGAGTCTGATGATGCTTTCGATGAGTGCCTTACTGAGGCCGAGGTTTTAGAGATGCCATCTTCACTTCGGAGGTTATTTGCCATTATACTTGTCTTTTGTGAGCCTAGCGACGTGCGCGGCCTATGGGACAGACACTTGGAAGGAATGACGGAGGATTATCGACTATCCCATATGTGCCCTCACGTAATTGAGCAGATGGCTCTATTAGATATCAGGAATATGCTCCAGTCGATGGGGAAGGATATATCATCTTTTCCTCTTCCAAAAATAGATGAGTCATTCGACGTGACGATAGGTGAGGCCCGAGAGATAATTGAGGAGTCCACAATCGATGTGGATCAAGAACATATTGATTTAGCATCTTCCCTCAACCCAGAACAGAGGTATGCTTATAACGAGATATTGTCAGCGGTGTACAGTGGGAACGGAGGTGTGTTCTTTGTTGATGGACCGGGAGGAACAGGAAAGACTTATCTATACAAAGCATTGCTTGCTAAGGTACGTAGCGAGGGTAAAATAGCTGTGGCAACAGCAACATCAGGAGTTGCTGCCTCCATCCTGCCTGGCGGTAGGACTGCACACTCAAGATTTAAAATTCCATTAAATATCGAAGATAGCGCGGTTTGTAGCTTCATGAAGCAGAGTGGCACCGCCAAGCTTCTAATGATAGCATCCCTCATCATATGGGACGAGGCATCCATGACCAAAAGACAGGCAATCGAGGCACTCAACGTTAGCATGAGGGACATTACCGGTCGTTATGACTTGCCGTTTGGTGGAAAGACAATTGTCTTCGGCGGATACTTTAGACAAGTGCTTCCCGTAGTCCGTAAGGGAACAAGGGCACAAATAACAGATGCAACACTACGTAAGTCTTATCTATGGGAGAGTATGCGGCAGCTCCGGCTTGTTCGTAATATGAGGGCTCAAAGCGATCCATGGTTTGCGAGTATCTTTTGCGCATCGGAAATGGCACCGAAGACACTTTGGATGATGGTTGCATAAGGATTCCAGATGAGATATGTATACCTTATACCGGCAAAGATTCCGACATCAACATGCTTATAGAAAGTGTTTTTCCAACGTTTGATGAAAATCTCTCGGATCCAAACTACATAACATCTCGGGCAATTCTTTCAACTCGGAACGAGTACGTTGACAAGATCAATATGAGGATGATTGAGAGATTTCCAGGGGAGGAGATGGTATACCACAGTTTTGATCAAGCAGTGGACGATCCGCATAACTATTATCCGGCGGAATTCCTGAATTCATTGACACCCAATGGCCTACCTCCTCATGTCCTAAAGTTGAAGATTAATTGTCCCGTAATATTGTTAAGGAACATTGACCCGGCAAACGGTTTGTGCAATGGGACAAGGTTGGTGGTGCGGGGGTTCATGAGGAATGCAATAGATGCTGAGATTGTGTTGGGTCAGCACGCTGGCAAGAGGGTATTTCTTCCCCGAATTCCTCTTTGCCCGTCAGACGACGAGATGTTCCCTTTTAAGTTCAAGAGGATACAATTTCCGATCAGACTTAGCTTTGCTATGACCATAAACAAAGCACAAGGGCAGACTATTCCAAATGTTGGAGTGTACCTCCCGGATCCGGTGTTTTCACACGGTCAACTCTATGTTGCACTTTCTAGAGCTACCTCAAGGAGTAATATCAAAATTCTTGCCGTCCCGGAAAATAAAAAGGATAGCCGCTCTACATCTATTGGGACGTTTACGAAGAACATTGTGTACAAAGAAGTTCTCACTGGGTAGTTGAGGTATGAAATTACCTTAATTAACTACGCACTCTATATTCATATTAACACCAACTATCTATTAACAATATTATTTTGCAGGTTTGAAATTTGCTATTAGCTACTTCCTACTTCCTGTGTAGACGTAGACACGGCTGGAAAGTTGTTGTAGTGTTTGGAGTATTGTTGTTCATTACTCTAATTTGTAAGAAACTGTGTTTGCTTTTGGATTTGGGGTGTTACAACTTTTGCCTAATGTAAGATGTGGTAGTTAATATGGGCTCATGTATGTGGCCGTGTAATGTAATCAAGTGGTTGTGTAACACCTTGGAGGAACTAAAGTTGGAGTAATCAAATTATTGTTCATGAAACCATAATGTTAGCAATATTTCTGATGGCAAAATTTTGATTGTCCGTAGCAGCGCACGGGCACCCAACTAGTGAAAGAACAATATGATTTTGTTTACCTTATGCCTTCGGTTTGTTTTCCTCTTCCTCAATTTCCTCTTGCAGTCAATGTAAACAGGAAATTCTAGCTAATGCTTCCTTGAAATGCTTGTTGGTGGTTCTTATGTTTATAAAAATATTTCTATTCCGCAAGCGCACGGATCACCATTGTAGCATTTCACCATAGAGTATTCTAGGGTATCGTATTTATATTTTCCACAGAGAAGCATAGCAAAGAAATTCCATCAATGTATTGTATAAATCAATCATGTGAATCACGTCAAACAATGATAGTTGATAGGGGGCACTCATGAAGTAATCCATAAAAAGAGATGTTAGTAATTAGATTGGAAGAACAGCGAGTAGAGCAAAAAGAATTCATAAATTATATCTTTCCTAAGTATTTTATATTCAACAAACTAATAGTCTACAATTTCTAATTACTAACATCTCTTTTTATGGACATACACATTCCTGTATATCGGGCCACGGAAATGCCAACGTGATGACCGAAGAGGAGTGCCCCCCCCCCCCCTCCCCCCAAGGTAGGGGCCAGCCTAGTAGGGGGGGCGGCCGGCCGTCCATCGAGGCGGTTTGCCACCGTCTTCACTCTAGACGCTTCTGATCAATCCGTGAAGTCGGTTCAGTCTAGGCTACCTGATCAAGCAGGTCCTTGCCGGCAGCCATGGCGGTACCTCTCGCCGGCACACGAGTGCGACGAGGTCGCGACGGCTCCGTCGAGGGGCTCCTCCGTGGTGCCTCACTGAAGGGCGTTTTTGTACTGGTGTACGCTGATAAGATCAATAGGTGCAACCTAGTCAACTATGAAAAGAACATGTATGCAGGAATTCTCAAAGAAATGTGCAATTGTTTCCTTGTCTGCCCAAGAAATATTCTATATTCGCAATTATTTCCACCTTGGCATGATGTGAGATGATGAAATGTCAATTAACAAGAAATCCTTGTACGCAGGATTATTTCAACGCACATAACCAAATAAACTCAGCTCAACAAACTATGGCTGGTCTTAAACAAGGGATCCATATGATTGAGAAGACAATAAATAAATCCAAAGAATCTTAAGAAAACCTCATGCATAATTGAACTGTATTGAAGATGACATTTTCTCACTATATTCTTAGTATCAAATTAATTGATATTCCCCAGAAAAAAATGAAATTGAAACTTAACAATCCAAGTTACTTACCATTTCAAAGAAAGAAGAAACTGGTCCAAGCATGGATGAAAATCCCCAGATTTATCTCACAACGTGAAAACCTCAAATATCATTAACAATCATGATATTTCAAACCAAACCTTTTTTAGTTACAAAGTATACCAATATACTTTTGCTAAATGGTTATCCAATATACTAATCTCCAGCTGTGGAAGCCAAGGGCTTCCCACAGCATTTTGGCCTCCGTGGCCCTCTTCTTGGGTCGACACGTTGGCTTCCCTCTCTGGCCTGCGCGTTTGTCTCCTCCTGCCTGCTTTCTCTTGGCCCGACTCTCGAGCCCGTGCGTCTCCTTCCGCCTCCTTTCTCTTGGACCCTTTCTCTTGGACCGGCTGCCTCATACGGATTTCATGTCGTTTTTGGACCCGTTTTGCTCCTCTTTCGATGGTCGCTGAGCCTGATTTTCAGGGCTTGTGGTTCGTCTGACGGTACGTAGTGCAACTGTGCAAATCCATCATCCAACCAGAGATCGGGAACAAGTAATACACGTCACAAATTTGGAGCCCAAAAGATCCAAAATGATACAAAGAAAGGATTAAAATCCTTAAACAAAATGAGAACTAAGAAATCCATACAGCAGTTTCCATCCGATTTCCAGTTTCTGGGACCAATTCAACAATTTAATCTGAATTTCAAAGCGTGGGATTGGGGGAAAAAAATCAAATCCAGAGTCATTGGGAACGGTTACTATATTTAGTTTCACCGGTGGAAGAGTGCTCTCGAACTGTAGTCTACCGATTCCTGGTGGATGACTACCCTAGCAGCACATCGAACTTGCCGGCCTGCAGTCGCCTACTCTGCTAGACCGGCCACGCCGTCGTCGCAGCCTCACAGGGCGGTGCCCTCGCACAACCAGACCAAGAGGGGGAAGCGCCTGCTGTTCCTTGCTGCTGGGTGCTGCTCGCTCGCGGGGGATTTGGAGGAGAAGCACTGCATGCCATGTGAGGCCATGAGGGAGGAGCGGAGAAACTGATGCTGGCTTGCGATGAGAACAAGGACAACGATGGGTGTGGGTTTAGTGGATAACGAGGATAAGCGCTCTCCCTTTATGCTGCCACATTGCAATTCAACCCTTGGTGTATATATAATTTATAAACCATTCTTTGGTTACTCCGTTACTATGTTTATTGTCCTCTAACAACTATGTTTACTAGCCCATAAACCCGTGCTGCAGCACGGGCTAGATTGTTTTTTCTTTAGTTCAAATTTAATTTGTAGCAATTGGTTTTGATTGATATAAGATCTTTGGTTTTATAAATCAAGAGTTAAATACACGTCGATGAATGTCATTAGATCAATGAAAAGTTAGCTGATGAGTACTGTGAATGTCTTGCAAGTTAGTATCAGTTAGTAATATCAGCCCATATCCTGACATAGTTTTGACTGCTATCAGTTTTGGATGTGTTTGAGCCTCATGAGTTCAGCAACAACTACATATGCAAGGTATCTCCAAACACTAACCCTTGTTTATCAAGAACAATTATGAAAACTGCAATACATGCAAGTAGCTATTTAAACTTTTATTGTTGGTTTCAATTTGAGCATAGGAACTAAGCATATGATTATTTTTTCTTTTAAATTAATTTTTAAATATTTAGCCTTTTTTATCTGAAAGTATACATGCATGGCTGCACAAGTTTGTGATAAATTTGAGAATACAATTGTATTAATTTTCTCTATAATTCTAATATTTATTATTATAATACAACTGTAGAACTGTTAGATTACTACATGATGTAGTTTACCACCTACCATTTTGTGCTTATGCCTTATATATAATGCATTGCTGTATTGATGCTTATCTGATCTATTTATTGTTCTAGCAGCATGAATCTAAATGTTTTGGATACATATGTCGATATAGCAAAGATAGTAAGTAAATTATAAATCTTTAGTACCAATCTGAGGTTGTTGTGAACTACATATGTTTAAAGAAAAATCTATGGTTTTAAGTCTATTAGCTTCACAGGTCTGTGGGATGAGTTGTAAAAGATAATACCTGGCAGTATTTATTTTTCATGACAACACGCAATAAATGTTGCATGATAATTTTGTATTAAATTTGGCAGCATCATTTTTCGTGAAAATCACTTCAGCCTTAGGAAAATCTTATGAGCTCACAGAAAATTCCCTGTATTTTCAAGACCACGAGACGTCATTTATCAAAAGCAAGTTGGAAGAGTACAATACTGTGTGAGCCAACGTGTATTAAGTACTGTCTTTTGAAATAGTAAACTACAGAAGGATAATATATTTATATCTGTCCGGAACAGTTTTTCCTTCATCATTGCAAACATGTTTGAAACATCCCTGTAATTTATTTGGATCCAAATTAAGAAATAAAAATGTACAAAGGCAGAAGTTTATTCCCGCATATAGCATATATCCTTAGTTTTCAAAGCCTTCTTTCCCCTTCTCCCTCGCTACAGTCGCGAGCAGGCGAAAGCAAGGCGACTTCGGCCCGGCGTCACTCCCCCTGCTTCCCCCTCCTCTCCGGCGTCCTCGTCGGCGCCGGAGAGGGAGGGGAAGCGGGATTTCGCCGCGTGCTGTTCTTTTTCCCTCCGTTTCCAGCTTTTAGCTAGGTAGGGTAGGGTTAGGGTTCCCCCCGTCATCGTCGTCGATGGCGGTGGAGGTCTTTTGTGCCGGTGTACCTCGTGCTGGTGGTAGCGGCGGTTGCGGTTGCCTCTGGTGGGAGTTGCGGCGGCGTCCTTTGGTGCTCTCGTCTCCTTGGCGAGTGTCATCTTTGTTCTCCCTGGGTGGATCTGATGGCGGAGCCGTCGGTGACGGCGGCGAGGCCACTGGTGATGCCTTGTGGAGGGTTCGGCTTCCAGCTGGCGGCGGCGAGGCGATTGCGTCGTCGTGGGCTTGGATCTTGTTCTCCCGAGCTCTTCTTCGCCTCGTCGGTGCTCCGCTCTGGTGCCGGCGGCGAGTTCGTGGAGGTGGGGCTCCCGATGTGGGGCTCCTGTACAGGAGTCGTCTTTCGTCTTGTTCTTCCGGTGGTGCTGGTCTCCTGGCGTCGGCGTCGACCTCGACGGCGGGTAACTTTTCTTCTTCTCCTCCCTGGTGTCTGGCGCCCGCCGTTCGTTCAGCTCTGGCAGATGTGTTCGGGACGAGGCTCGTGCACTGGGTCTTGCGGTGCTTCCATGGTTTGAAGTCGCCGACGGCGGAGGAGGGAGGATTCCGGCGCTCCGGCGAGCGGCGCCGTCTGGAAGATTCGAGTCGAAGCTCGGTGATTGGGGTTGCGTCTAATTTGCAGTGTTTCCAGGGTGTTTCTTGTAAATGTCCAGGATGTACTGTTCTCCTTTTAATATAACCCCTTTTCACTCGCAAAAAAAAAAAAGTTTATTCCCGCATTGCATATATGAACGCACGCCTTTGTTTTGCACATGGAATTTCCTTTTGGTTGCGTTGTTGGTTAATAATGCTTCACTGAATTACCCATCAGCAATAAACCATGTCTTGCTTCACAAAAATCTATCCCGCATGCATATGGCTTAAGCGCACCAGATCGATGGGATTGAGCATTACCTCTTAAGTATTTCTTCGATGCAGTGGCTGCTTCTACAGATGCATCTGTCTCCTGGACTCCCATGTTCACCGCACTTCATCCCTATCATTGTCACGGCGATCCTTGAAGCCTTCAAAATCGTACGCATCTTCTTTACAGTCTGCTTTGCCCCTACTACTGCTCCTTAAATATCCACGTCACATCAACTGTAAAAGGGAACGAACTTGAGCGATGCATCTATACGGTTCGAAAAAAAAATTGTCATCTATACGACCACAAAGCGCCCCTTCAAAGGATTCGGAAGACCACGACGGACGATACCTGCATGCACGCTCAGGCAACTGCACTGCTTGAGCCTGTTTATCTCGTCATGACCACCACTTTGATCCTTGCGGTTTGGTTCGCACGATCTGCTGCATCGCACAGCAGCTTCTATGGGCTATGGCTTCAAGCGCTACCACCCATGTCTTACTTCGTCCAGCTTGTCCTTCGTAACGCACGTGTGGTTGACTGGGAACCTATTGCCGCCACCGCCGCCACCTCCGCCGCTGTTTGTCCGCTTCAGAACCTGCGATATTGTGATCCGCTTTGGAAACTCTTTTCTCCCAAGCGCCCCTTGCGTTTCCCCCTGCCCTTCCTCTTATTAGGTCATGATTTATTTTCCTTTTCTTTTCATGCTATAAAGGAAATATCATGTAACATAGGCTGCCGTGGAAGCCATGGGTTAGAGGCTGCCGTGGATTCCCTGGTTTGGGGAGATTATGAAGATCTAATGGTTATGCTTTGAGAGATATTTAAATGAACGGTCAGATGTTTTGCTTTTTTGTGAGAATTTCTAGCATTTTCTTCCGATTAACGTGGAGGCCTCAAAATGAGCCTCCAATTAGTAAATATAAGATTGGCCTCTAACGGGCGCAGCGTAGCGCGCCGAATCTTCCTAGTATACCTTTCATAAGGAAGCGAGGTGACACAATTTGCGAGCACATGCATACATGATTTTCCTTGATTTAAGGAGCACTGCTTGCTAAAGCCCATTAATCAAATCCACAAAATTGATTAAATGTAACAATAGATAAATTTAAGAGTACCATAATTTTCTCTCTTCTTGAACCTATGCTCTTGCCTGTTGGCTTGGGTATACTGAGTACTCTGCTGTCCAGCCAACATGTTCGGAGAAATGATCTTCAAGCATTCCTCGTCTGAAATATCTGAACAACAGTCAATCCTATCTATTATCTGAACCATGAACTCATTTAGTAAGGATATAGGCCAAATTATTAGTATTATGAGAGTCACGTACAGCTAGAGCTCAAACCAAAATATGCCTCTCCTGGTATATTAATTCTAAGAATGGTTTACCATAAAAGTAAGCTAGGGAATATATATCTGATGAGTGGGTCTCTTGTCAACTGCAGGAAGTAGTATATATTGCACACAAAACAGGCTTGAGTGGGGGTCTTTTGCAACCATGCTACGTTCAGAATGGGTAAACTTACTTTTCCATATTGCAGCCATGAGATCTTGTCGCATAGGCAATTGTAATAAGGAGAAAACTCAGTATGAATCCAGTGTTTTATCAGGCCTCATGAATCCAGTATGATAAGTAATACGTACGAAGATCTATTTGCACTAATCTGAGGACAAATTCAGAGATCAACACAAGAACTAAGTCAGGGCATAATGTTCATTGGCCATCAGTTCTCACTGCATCTTCTGAATCGCTGATGCATGCGCCTGTATCACCCGACGCGCCACAACATCAAAACACGATTAGCCACTAAGCCTACCTGGTATCTAATGAACATACAGAACACCTCTGTCGCAGATTATGGAAATGCTATCGCAAACTCACCACACCCTTCCTTGGCAGTTGCAAGGAGGAGCAGGTCATCGACCTTTCCTTGCCTGCACAGACCTGCCGCCGCTTGACCATGTCCGCCACGGACTCGCCTAGCCTGAGTATCGCACGGCTTGTAGTGACCCTCTGTGGCACGTCGCTGCAGCCATCCGCAGCCAGATCTCGTAAGGGAAGCTGGCCGGCGCTGCTCGGTGCTAAGCAGCTTGCCGCCTCGCCAAGATCGCCTGCGCGAGCCGCCATCCTCTCCTCCCTCTCTCTTTCCTCTCTGGTTGGCGGCTTCTCGCTCCTCGCCAAGATCGCCAAGAAGATCTTAAGGAAGGAAAGCCGGATCTTAGAAGCAGGAAACGGAGGACTATGCCCTCCCGGAAACTTCGTCCCGAAACGTGGAACCGGAACTTAAGGGACATCGTCCGAAACGTAAGCGGGGACGCGATTCCTAGACGGAGGGACATGTGCACGCTGGTCGAACCATCAGCTCCGGGGTCGGCGCCTCCTGCACCCATGGTTCGTCGCCGAGCGGGTCGATGTCGCCGCAGCCATGAAGGATGGAGCATTGGCCATGACTCACACGTGCGGAGAGGAGGAGGAGGCCACCAGCGCCTCGACGGCTCGCCCTGGCTGTGCACAAGCATGACATAGGCAGCGGAAACTGGAGGAGAGATGATCGATGTTGAAAGGGAAGGGAAGGGATCACACTCGCATTTGGGTGAGCTGTTGAGCAGCCCGACGTCCTGCAGTCCAGCATATTCCTCGTTTCGGAAACTTCATTCCCTGTCTTCGTTCCCAAATTAGGCGGTTCGCGTTCCCGTTAACAATGGAACAGCTGTAAGAGGTATACCTCCTTTCGTACCATCTTTTCTATAGCTCCATCCCACGTTCCGCGTTCCCGTCCCTCGACCCCAACGTCCCGGAAACATTGCTTCCAAGAGCCAAATGACAAGAAAGGAAAGATTCCTGGATTGGCGGAATTGGTACTGCGGGCGGGTAGAGAAATCGCCTGGTGGAAAATACCCTTCGACGTCAGGTGTTTTGGCCTGGCGATGACGCTGAGCGTCACGCTCAAGGACCTAGCCCGCTGGCAGGGATTTTTATGGGAGGATCGGATGGTGTATTATTTGTGGTTGATTCAAATCAACGGTATACAGGTGAGGTATAACTTGGCAGGTGAAAATTATTTTCCTCCAAACTGGTTCTTTAGGGGTTTAGATTACACCCACATGGAAGTTTAACACTGAAAAGGGTTTTTGTGAGCTGAAATTTGAACTCGGTGTAGTTTAGATAACACCTGCGTTCACTAATTCCATATGACACGAAGCATCACATTGTAAGGAACTCACATGGAAATGGACTTGTTTTTTGATTCATTGTCCAAAAGTAGTATGAATAATAGCTATTTTTTTCACAAATAAGCTGCTGATTCCTTATGTTGTTAATGGTTGTACAACATAATAGCTACTTTTACTCTGTTACCAATGGATCTGAACTGTTACAGAATTTGATTGCTCTCACTGAAATGTCAGTGAGGACTTAATGTTTCTGAATAATAGCTATTTTTTTTCACAAATAAGCTACTGATTCCTTGTGTTGTTTCACTCCATGTAATTGCAGGACCCTTGGACCAGGGAGAGCTTCCTATATATGTGTGTGTGCTGATGGTTTTTGCTGGATTGGTTGCTTACCTTGGCACCATGGTTAGTGGCTGGCTTTCTTATCTGAGGTTCATTTTCATCGAAATGTTTGGGGTCGCTTCAGGGCTTGCTTGCATTGGAGCGGTGGCACTCATTTTTGAGACTCCAGGTCACAATCTACCCCACTTTGCGCCTATTGTATCTAGGTTGACTTTCCTGGTTGCCAGTGTAGCGTTTGAGGGAGCTGTGTTCTATTTACTTGGAGAGGGTGGGTTCATTATGTGGCTGGTTGTTGCTGCATGCACTATATTTGGGATGATGTACTTTTGGAGAGCTGGACATCCGGAGAGTCTTTCCACCTTGATTGCAGGTCTCCGCTCTTTACTTACTTTACCCCGATATATCTTCGATCGCATGTCACGTCGAGCGTAGTACTTACAACCAACCTGTTGACAGTTTGGATCAAGATGCTGGGTCATGATATATGCTGTATGACCACATTGTGCTCGCTGTTTCATATATGGTTACTTTGCTCACTTTTCATATATGGCTACGTTGTTGGGATAAGAGTCTTATACCCTTAACACTTCTGACTTGATGCTACTCTTTATAGGATGATTCATTCATTGATATGGATATCTTAAATTGATTCTACAGATCTTCCACCCATTCATATATGTTCATTCTACAAATATTCTTTATGCATTCACGGATCTACTTTTGCTTGTACCTTGAATGTTCATACAGTATTCTGTATTCGTTTCCTTTGTTCGGAGTTGCTATTTCTCTTACTCCTATCAGTTTTGCCTTATCGGTCATAGGCAGTGCTTTGAGATATATGTCGTGATATTGGGTTGCCCGATGTTCTATTTTATTACTGTTCATGTGTTGTTTTGTAATTTATCGAATTTGACCTATCCAACTGGGGGGGGGGGGGGGGGGGGGGGGGTGGTTCTAGTTCTTGATCTCTATGTATGCTCCCAAATTTTTAGACTGAACTGAAGGTTGCTCAAACTGTCGTTGTGGATGGTCAATAGCTAGCTGGTCTCAGAGACGACAGTCGGTTGCGTTTATATGTTGATCGAGGTGTGTGATATCTTGGCTTGTTTCTGATTGCTATTTTTCTTTGTTTGTTCTGCAAGTATTTTCAGAGGAACTGGTATGTTATCATCATGATGTTTTGTGTTGATTTTAATGGTCATCCACTTATTTGTTGATATCAAATAGGAGGAAATTGTGTATTGTTAGCTTAAATTTGATTTGGTTGCTAAAGGGTTCTGAATTAGTAGCTCCACGTATTTGCTAGTTCAGCTCCGAAGCGTGTCTGATTATAATATTGTGTAGTGTTCCTTTCTCTACAATGTAGTCTAATGTCCGTTTCATAGGTGTTGGGAGCAGGTTTGGTGTTTTCATAATTCATATTCCCTTGATTTATCTTTGGGCATTCAAATGGCTTTTTGTTTGGATGCACGGTAAATTTTTCTATGGAGGGTGCATCTAACAATTTTCTCAAAGGAAATACACTAATTTGGTTGAAGAAAATGAGGTTTTAATAGCTTGGTTTTGATATTTGGATCAGTGATAGTAGGATTGTTGTTGATCATCTGAGAGGCCTCCATGGCTGTTCTCTACGACTGCCTCCTGAACATGCCCTTGCATGAAAGCGATACTTGGTTCGTCAGAAGCAGATATGGATTCAAAATCAATTTCTCAGATAACTGCTACTAACTGATACCGGGTCAATAGAATGCGAATGTTTTGTTGCCCTCGATCAGCATCAGAATTTGAGAGCCTCCAGCGTAGGCGGACATCCTTCTCCGAATGTGTGTGTTTTCACCTGCTGCGCCTGGACCTTATTCACTGACGGCACGGCTGTGAGGTGCGTGACGGGATCGAAGGCCTCGCCGGCGTTGCGGAAGGCGGCAACCCACACGGCCTAGCTCGACGAACTGAATGTGAGGGGCAGGCAGGAGGTTGAGCCTTCGATGGCGGCGGCGGCGAGCAGTCGAGGGTGGTAGCCGTGGCGAACGCTGGACGAGGGTGCGGCCCGGAGGCGCCGGCGCGCGGGTAGGGGCGGCGGAGGCCTCCATGGCTGCCGGCCGGCGAGCGGGGAGGTCAAGGACCATGGCCCAATCGGAGCCGTAAATGAAGATCCGACGGCCCAAATAAGCGTCGACCAAGTCAACAAACTTTACAAACTGGACCCTCATTTGGATCGCGACTATTTTTCGCGATCCAATATTTTACACAAAACCCCATGCGTTGGATCGCAATTAATAGTTGCGATCTATTTATTTGCATAAAACCCCTTATACTGGATCGTGATTAATAGTCACGATTAGGGATGGCAATAGGTGCCCGTTACTCGCGACCCGATGGATTTTTCTCCCATTAGGAGGCGGGTTTGTGTGGGAATTACACTCGTGGGTCTGCTAATGGGTAAAAAGACTGACCCATCGGGTGGGCCGGGTCCGGAGACTGTTTAGCAGAACCCGAACCCGTCACACGTAGTGACCCGGGTCGTATATACTGGCAGCCCATTTACACCAAGATCCAGCCCAACTTATGTTGTCCATCCAGACTTGGTTTAACTGCAGCCCATTTTCTCACGGTGTAGCCCATCTAAGCTTGTTCAACTGCAGCTCATTTCCAACAAATAAAACTCCCAAAGCAAAGCCAAGTCCAAGCGTCTCGTCTGGCTAGTCTCCTCTTTTGTTGACTTTGTGAAAGTGCATGTGCATCCCTAATGAGTTTTGGTGTATTGTATGACAACATGATTAAAGGTCTAATAATCTTTGTGAGTATTTGGACAGGTTGCAAACAAAATATGTACAATGTCTCTCATATATACACTTATAGATGTATAATGTTTGAAGCAAATGAGACCATGGGATCAACATATGACATATTCAATAAATGGTTTCAAGTACAAGATTCTATCACAAACATGTATGGAAAATAAATAGAGGCATGGAATCATTGGATATAAGGTTGTCTTTAAATCTATTGGCTTTCTCATGATCAAGATGAAGAATGATCAAGTGCTATTTGTTCTTTATGGTTATACATTCGGAAGCAACTTGATCAATCAACAAATCAATCATCAACCTAAATTGGATGCTTATGGATAATGCAAAGCAATGTATCAACATAAATGGCAAGATGGTGAAGAATTGGCATGACTTGGTCGCGATGAACCACGATTAGAAGAAGGGAAAGATAGGTTCTTGGCGCTGAGGCACCTAAGCTATGGTGAAAGGCAAGTGGAGTCGAATTCGATGGACCGATCAAGCTATATGGAGTATATGTTGCTAAGTGTCAATCAATGTTGAAATATGAAGATATGAAGTGACTAGGAATTCCAAATTGGATATTGATCTTATGTTTGAAAAGATTTCAAGTCACAAGCTCAAGATGGTAATGCTCAAGAAAAGTTCATGTGGCTGCCCTTAAGCAAGAATGAAGAAAAGTGGCAACATCTAGTTTCTCATATGCTCAAGTTGTGAAAAGTTGTTTTATATTTAATCTTGAGTATAGGTGTGCCGCTCTATCAAGAGGGATGCTACATGGATAGGTCGCAAGTCTCAGTGCTCAATTGCTCAAGTATGAGGATGCTCTCTTGTGCTCTAGTTCGAATTCGAATTCGAACTAGAGCACAAGAGAGCATCCTCATACTTGAGCAATTGAGCACTTTGCCGTGAATCCGTGAAGCATTTGTTACTCTTGGAGGTGAAGCCTCCTATACGGCTAGGCGTCGCCCTAGAGCTCCCAAACTTGTGGTGAGTTTTGAGAAAGTTTGTGAAAGGCTCGTTTCGCCGCCGCAATGAAAGAAACAAATAGTAAAAAGGAGGAAAGCGGTTGAAAAAGACCCGGCTCTTGTGAAGAGCTTCCTCAACGGAGACGTAGGCAGCTTGCTCCCAAGCTGCTGAACTTCGGGAAACAAATCCTTGCGTGTTTCATTCGGTTTGCATTTGCTTACAAGTTCTTGTATCGTATATATGTAAATCTCGATCTACTAGGTTGCTTGAGTTGTTGAGCTTATATTGTCTGTGAATATCTTTACTGGAGCTCTTTTACATACCTAGTAGTTTGTATCTGATCTAGAGGGGGCCGGGCATAGAAAACTTAAGTTTCAGTTTTCTGTCCTGCGAAAACTAGAAGTTCCGGTTTTGGCAGTTTCAGTTTCCACTGCAGTTTTAATTGCTTAATTTCGTTTAATCGCCTATTCACCTCCCCCCGTAGGCGACATCAAGGGACTTTCACTTTGCTCTTCTGTTGGACCGTGGAGGAGCGGCAGCGGGGCCTAGGCCTGCTCATGAGGAGAGGCTGTGGGGCCTGCCTCTGGAGAAGCGGAGGCTGGCCACGACCATGGAGGAACAGCGAGATCCCGAGGCGCCGCGGCGGCTACTCTACCGCCTCCTACAGATCAAGCAAGCGAGGCACTCTTATGATGCTGGAAATTTGAGATAGCTGGCGGGTTTGGGGGTACCTGACGGGTGAATTTCACCCGGCGGGTTTGGGTTTGGGATCGAAACTCCAGCGGGTGAGGGTCTGGGGAGGCAAAACTCGGTGGGTTTTCACCCGTTGCCATCCCTAGTCGCGATCCAGTATTTTAAAAAGACCCTTTAAACTTCGCATATAAGCCCTTTTGTTCTCGCCCGCCATTCATCCCCTTCCCGCCCGGCCGCCGCCGGGGACATGGAGCGGCTGGAGAGCTCAGCGACCGCCGGCTGGTGGTGGAAGCGGATCCTGTGCTTCGGTCGCTCCTACCTCCTCCTCGTGCCCGTCTCGTGTTTGTCGGTTATTCCTACCTCCTCCTCGTGCCCGTCTCGTGTTTGTCTCCGGTGGCGGCGGCGTGCTGCCAATGCGGAGGCTCGACGGAGCGAGAGGCTGATGTGGTACCGTCCGCTCAGTGGGTTCCGCCAGAGACCATGCGATGACCTCCGGAACTCCGAGGTGGACGCCGTGCCCTTGTGCTCTACCACATCGCCGCCGCCGTAGTCATCTGCCCAAGTTCAGAGTCTCCCGTCCCACGCTGCTCCCCGGCGCCGCGTCTGCATCTCCGCCAACGGAGGAGGTAGAGTAATGATTACGCCTTTGGCATTCCATTTCCTGTTGCTGTACGTGCATCTGAAGTTGCTTGGATTTTGATTGCTGCTTGTGTTTGTCAGATGATTGATGATTCAGTTGATAATATTTCCAGGTGCTGGAGGCGACACCCAGTTTGTTCAGAAACATGAATCCAGAATCAACCTATCAGTCTACTGCTTATCGTCACAAGGTACGCTCAATGATTTTTTTTTAAGAGACATTTGAAATGAGAGCTTCTCGGTGGAGACTGAAACGATAGCTCCCATATATGCCAACAGAAGGAAAGATAAACTCTACCACAATACAGAGGAATGGGGTTGATTCACACTATTCAGAAACACTGAAACTGAGTCAACCGGAAGTTGAAACTCACTACTATTGTTTTAAATCTGGAAAAAAGAAGAGGATTGTTTATACTTGGGTCAATACTGAGCAGCTCCTTTTGGGCGTGGCCGCGTGGGCTTTACCCTTACCTTTTTCATCTCAACTCTGAAACAGAACAAAGCAAACCCGATGCAGAGAAGAAGAAACAGAGCAAAACAATGCCCAACGTGGGAAATAAGAAACTCACATACACTTGGATTGGGCACGAAACGCTCCATTCATTCGAAAACCGCAATGTTAACTTTGAACTTTTCCCTTCCTCAGTCAGAAACTCAACATAAAAGTGAACCCTTAACATTACTCCCTAGGGCAAAGGGATCGCGTGCAAGCAACTTTGGCAGGAGCAGGATGTTGGGCGCAAGGTGTTTTCCACGTGTTCTACTTTTCTTCAGTGCTCTCTCACTTTCTGATTCTTTCTTTATATCTCATAAAACAAAAGTATGTGCGGTTTGGTTTAAGGATGTGGCGAGTCCGCCCAGCTTTAATCTCTAGTCATACTTATCTCTCTCCAGCCAGAGAAGAGGAAGTCAACCCTATCTGGCTTCCTAAACCAGGAAGTCAGGAACAAATCATTGGCCAAACAAAAAGTTCACACACGTTGACAGCAATATAACGTGGATTTTCCAAAATTATGTGACGCCTTTACGTGGCTTCCAGGTCGACAAACGAACAAAAACTCAGACCCAAAACGAGCTGCATCTCGAGGTGCCTTGCTTGCTTGTTCTTCCAGCACAAACAGGACGCAAATCGGAGAGGAAACGTGCTGAGCTGAACGAAGCTGTCGCGAGGCCGACGAGAGACGACTGGAAGAGGAAGCTGTTAGTTGACTGGTGCGAGGCCGGGCGCCGCCGATAAGGCGAAAGGGACATTGGCCATGGACGAGCATCACGAACCGGATCTTCTCTGCAGCGAGAAATGCTACATCACGTACGTACAGTCATGGCATTGCCTAACTGGTAAACTGGTTTTGTGTATGATGGAGAAACTGGACGAACGTAACTAAAGCTGCAATCGTATCCTTAATGATCTACAATAATTCGATAATCTCAAAGAGTTGGTTGAACTTCAATCTATGCAAAGCACTTCCGGATTGAGGTTAGGTTTTTGGCAGGAATTTTTAAATGCTGATGATGAGCGAGTGATCTCTGTGACACCGTGTCATGCACCTTGAACTATATATAAACGCACTATAAGTATCTATAGGTCACTGTCGACACAACATTGTCCACGGGATGATTGCTTGCCCGTCTCATGTCCCAATTCATTGCCAAGGCGATCCACATGTAAGATATAAAAAATTTGGATCCGAATCATGTTTCATCAGTTCAAGGCCACGTCGGTGG
The DNA here is from genome assembly GCA_012490785.1 of Eragrostis nindensis. Classification (NCBI taxonomy): domain Eukaryota; kingdom Viridiplantae; phylum Streptophyta; class Magnoliopsida; order Poales; family Poaceae; genus Eragrostis; species Eragrostis nindensis. Next base: position 399,578 of record JAAXCT010000179.1, on the reverse strand, counting down.
TTTCACGGTACCTTTCAATGTGTCCATTCTTGGTCAAAGTTTGTTGTTGAATCTAAAATATATATGCACTGTCTTGCAAGATCAGCGTCAAATGCGGATATAAAAGAACAGACAAGGTTTGTCGTATGCCTATAGTTCTCCACACATAAAATCAATACAAAACAAATACCAGATCAAATCTTGTAGTTGCATCTAAGATATATATGCCCCGTTTGAAAGACAGAATCAAACATGGTTGAAAAGAATTAAAGGTTAGCATATGGTTTGCAAGACAGAATCAAACACAGATCTAATTTCTGCCTTACATACCTCTGACGATTTTGGTTTGGTGTGTGGAGAATTGAAAAGAATTGAAGGCGCTCATGCGTGTGACAATGTGAAGTGTATTTTTAAATTTTTATATGCAAAGACTATATTGTGTTGTGTATCAAGTGTAGAAACAAAATTAAAACTAATTACTCCGATAGATACTGCCATTACATCCAAAATATGCCTGGTTTTGCAAACAGAATATGAAATGCAAGCTTTTGGTGGTTGGGAAAAACGGTTTCAAACCAGGCATATTTGGATGTAATGGGAAAATCGGTTTCAAAACGGTTTCAATGAAGATACAATGGGAAATGTTGCTGCAAAGTTTGGTAGCACTTGGACTTTGCCTTGTGTTGCAAAAGGCATTTGTGGGTACAAATGGAAGCAGCATGTGGCTAGACACCTATTATTTGCTTCTACATATATGGCTACATGACTATTGTGTCGCTGTCCACCGATTTAGAGTTACACATGTGCTTGTGTGTGTTCATCAGGAAAAGCCCCCAATCCTGCTTTAGTGCTGTGTGAGCCGTATATGCCATGATAACTTCCTAGCATGTGCATCCTAATAACATTCATTTATATATTATCTAAGCTGATGGGTTTTTATGGTTCGATTTGAAAAATGTCCTTTAAGATAATTGCCATCGAATGCAGATAACAAATAGAACACATGACTATATTTTGCTTCTGCATCTGAAATATGCAATTTTTTAACCAAATAGAAGGAAATAAAGTATGATAGGGGGCAAATTTCCTGTGAGAAAATAAGGTACAACCAAATGTCGTTACAAAATAAAAAATTATTAGTCTTTATGGCTTGTCTAAAATATGTTCGTTATGTGTGGACAATATCCAAATGAAAGAGCTCTAGCAGATTTTGTGGCTATCTAAAATATCATGCTTTTCAAAGACAATTTGTAATGTGGATACTAAAGGAAAACACTCCCCTAAGATTTGGGGTTGCATCTAAACTATGTCGTATTTTGCCATTGGATGCGAAGGAAAAATTCAAGTTAAATAAAGCATATCTTGTTCTACTCAAAACAAACAAAATGCTCCGGCAAAATTTGTGGACCCATTTATTTCCTTAGTCACTATCAAATCCAAATACAAAAGACTCTCTGGTAAGGTTTTGGTGCATAAGAAATACACCTTGTGGTACTAAGGAGTTATCGAATATACCGAAGAGAACACCCTTGTTTTCTTGCACCATCTAAATTATGCATCCGTCCGCTAAGCTGACATTGATTACGGATACAAAAGAAAAAATGAACCGATAACCGTAAGTTGAATACTATCTATAATTTGTTTCGTTTTTGTGAAGCGGTGTTGAATGTGTGCCTCAAAAAGATCCGGCGGAATTTCTTCGTAAGTATTTATCTATACCACACAATAGGTAAGAAGTTGTAGAAACAAAAGTTGGCCATCAAAAGCCATCACAGAGACTCTACATAGAGAGAACATGGTCTGAATCCTGGATGCCAAAAACACAGGCTGGTGAGTCCTCCCAGCAGTGAAAATCTGAAAACTGAAGCCCCAAAAAAGAAAGGCAGTTCCTCGAAACAAAACAAAATCCATGTCTTTTTCTCCTGGCAGTTGTCTTCTTCCACTGGAGCAACTGGCGACGCTACCACTCCTACGCCGCCACAATTATGCATTTCCACTTCTATAAGACCACCACCAGTCTTTATCCTTTCCCTTCCACTTGATCCCTCTCCACTCCTCTCCATCAAGAATTCCACCTGCAGAAGTGAGATTCGTGCGATTTTTCTGGGTTTCTTGTGGGGCAGGCTGAGAGACTGCCAGGCGAGGCAAAGCAGCAGCAAAATTATCGGCTGGATTCCTCCTCCCCCGCTCTCTCTCTCTCCCCCTTCCTTTGTGCTTCGTTGTTTAGAGACCCACTTGCCCTTCTCTCTCTCTCTCTATCTCTCTCTCTCTCTCTCTCTCTCATCCTCCTTCCAACTCCTCCTGGTCCCTGGAAAAAGGAGATCTTTTGGTGCAAAGATTCGATCTGTTGCCTCCGGGTTACTGCGCAAAGATTTCCTCCTTTCTTGTTCTGTTTGCTGGCCGGTTTAGCTCGGTGTGTTCCTGGGCTGGTGTGGGCAGTTCTTGGTCCGGGCTCAGATTGATGTGGTGGATGCTTGTTCCGAGCTTGAGATTGTTGTTTCTGAGGCTATCCAAGGTTGCTTCTGTGGGCGGTGGCCTTCCTTGATCCGTCCCGTTGGGAGATTTCGTTGATGTGGTTGGTTTTCCCGGAGCTCTGTTCCCCAATTCGCCATTTTGATGAGGAGTTCTGTCGACTGTGAGAGCAACTGCGCTCCGCCCTTGTGCTACCTCCCCTGCCTCCCCAAATCCAAAGAAGATGCAGCCAATGATCCTGTCCCGGTGTCCCCAGGCCCAGCCGTTGTCGCCGAAGAGAAGCCGCCTCTGGTCCAGAAGATTGAAGCGGTGGCGGCCGGCGGCGACGATGAGGACGGTTGCAAGGAGGTGCCGGTTGCTCCCAAGAGTAGCCTGAAGAGGTCTGATTGTGTGGACAGCAGGAATGTGGTGAAAGGCCATGTGAAGTGGATGGATTTGCTGGGGAAGGATCTCACACAAGTCAAAGAATTTGAGCCAAGGTATGTGATGTGTTCTTGCCATGTTTTCTTTACATGTAGTCAAGTACTGTCTAGTTTAAATTTAGGTGAATTTGGTGTGGCGCAGAGCCGGATAGGAGAATGTTTGCCATGTGATGTGTATGATCACCAATTTAGGTAGAGATTAGTATTTAGTTCTGCTGGTGGACATGTGGAATGCCTCCGATACCTAGAGGAATGTTCTGGTCTTGGGCACCGCCACATGCATTTGCACAAGTCACGGTCCCTTGCGGTTGTGTTGACATTAGGTAAACACTATCCCTTTGCAAAGTCAATGGTTGTCTAATGCCTCATGTCCCTTGGTATATAATGGTGGCCATCTTTTGTTGTTCCAAGGTGGTGGGTGCATTATATAAGCATGGGGGTAACGCATTGTGCAGTATACAACTCTACTATGTTTTGACCTTGGTTGCAGTGTGTAATTATTGATGTGGCTGCAATGAGCTTATTGTCCATCTGATTGAGAAATCAGATGGTCGAGATCGTGCTCTGAATTTGTAATAATTTGCTGATTTTTTATAATGAATTAGTAGTAACAAACTTTTTTTGTCTGGATGAAGCTACCTTGCCATCTGCTTTCCAGCTGGATGGCTGCCCCAACATCCTAACTGCAATCTGTTTTTTCTTTCCCGAGTGCTTCTTGACAGTTTTCATCAACGTGTCAAGGAAGCGTATTCAAACATTTATTGTTATTTTGTTGCTATCTAGAATTAGGTCAGTCCACCTGAGTAACTTGAGGCCTTGACACCTTGCTTGCTAACTTTGCTTCAAAGGTTTTGCTAGCAACTCCTGAACTTGTAATTTCCTTGGGTATCTAGAATGCGAACACAGAACTTCTTTCAGCTAATTTTCTTTTTCCCGGGCCACAAGGACATTTGTGCACTAGTCATAGTCAGATTTTAAGGTGTTGTATGTGGTAATTCTAGTAAAATCTTGGCCAGGTCCACCCATTAGTGAAATATCCTAGGTGTGCTTCTGAAGTAATCGATGAGATCTGCTAAAAATGGTAACCAATAGTTTTTTGTCCATCCATCTAGCTAGCTATTTTTTTTGAAATTGCCATCATATTGTATTTGCTAGCACTTTATATTTATATATAAACTACAATCCTTTTTGTTGTTTCTATGTTCAGAAAAGGTCTTGCCGAGTTTTTTCTGCAATAAATCTGCAGCTTGCCATGTGGCTGATTGAATAGGACCTTTTGATAATCCTTTCTAGAAACAATTAAAGTATTTAGCTGCAGACTGATCACGCTTTCATTCCAAGTCAGCCCATACCTTTTTTCTAAGAGATCAAATCACAATCAGGCACTTGAACCTTCATTTTCAGCATGTCGTTGTGCTATGAGCTGCTTCCAGCTGCTTTATAGGACCATATATCATGATTGGATAAGTTGATTGTTGATTCGCGTTCCTATCATGCATTTAAACCTAGTAATGCTGCACTGATTCAACATGACAAACATCAGTTTCATTCTTTACTGTGATGCTTACAACACCGTATCATTTTCATCGTTGTTAATATATAGACATCATTGGCCCTTCAATAAGTTCGATCCTTCTCAGAGGCGTGGTTGTTTCTAGTTTTTCCACTAGTGTATTTGACTGTTCAGCCTCACTATCAGATTGACATATCTAGACTTGAATTTTTGATGCTTACACAATATCTTCTTCCATGCAGCGAATCTGGAGACTCCGACGACGAAGACGCCAGCCCCTGCACCTGTGTCATCCTATGAGCCCAGAGATCTCCACTGTAAATTCTGTGAAAAAACAAACCAACCAAACAGGACAGGATTGTCAGAGTCAGCGATTAGTGTCAGTAGAGAGACTAGAGAGAGAGCCATTGGTGTGCGTTGGTGTCTGAATGCCATGGCTTGTTGTGTTTTATCATCAGCTTCAGCTGTAAAATCTTGTTGAAAAGTGCATAGCTTTAGAAGATTTCTGCCGGATCTGTCATTTTATCGTCTGAAGATTTTAGGTTCCCGTGGCCACTCGCCATCTCTGGTGGTTTTTTTTTTTTTTTTTGAGCACATCTCTGGTGGTACAAATCACCTTTTCTGGGCGATGGGCTGGGCTACAGTTGATCCAGCCCAACTGATAATTCTGATCAGGCTGGGGTCAACTGTATCATTTTGGGCCGGTGGGAGGCAAGCGTGTGCGTGGTCCGCCGGTCAGAGAAGTCGGGGGGACAAAGGCCCAGCCCAACAACGACAAACTTGAGCGAGAGCGAGGGAGAGACAGAAAACGTGGGCTCCATATGGCAGCGAGAGAAACATCGGGCAGGGGAGCTGCACCAAATCTAGCTTCCCACTTCGTCGGGCCCGGACATTGCGCTCTCCGTCTCCGACCACCGCCTCCGCCGCGCCCCGTCGGCCTCGCTGGAGACTGCGCCGCGTTTCGGGAGCGCGAGAGATGGCCTCTGGAAGCTTGGCCAGCCGCGACCGTTACGATGAGGAGGCCGCCGTCCGCCGGCCCCTCGAGCTCGACGGCCGCGACGCCGCAATCTCCGCCTCCTCATCATCCGATTACCTGCCTGGTAAGCTCCCGGGTGTCTACCGTGGAGCGTGGAGCCGCCCAGTGGCGAGGATCTGTTGTTGGAATTGGGGGAATCTCATCCTACCGTTTGATTTCTCGTGTTAGAAGAGGGATCGAGCTGAATTGGTGAGAGGCCATGGAAACGGAGGCTGCGCTTAGTTGTGTTGCATGTTCGGGCTTCTGAGCGCTAGGTTTGTGGCCGTTTGATTGCTGGTTTTGGTGCAATGTAGTGCTGACTTGCTGTGCAATTAGAGCTAGGTGAGCTTTGCTGATGTATTTATCACCCCAGAGTCTCTGGTTGCTATGATTCCTAATGCGTAGGAAAGCAAAGGCCACAGCCACAAAATGTGTCAGAAAGTGGAGACCAGTTCGCAGCCGCTGCGATGCACTGTAGAATCGAAGCTAGTAAGGAAACCTTTACTTGTTATAGCAGGACATTGATGACAGCTTATGTTTACGGACTATGTTGTGTAGTTTACTCAGTTAGCTTATGCTGCATGCATATGTTCCACCTCTGAATCAGGATCATCTTAAGCACTCATTCCTGTTATGGTACTTGTTGTAGGAAGTGTTGTGCCTAGACATCAAGCGAGCCCAGCGAAGGGTGATGCAAGTAATAAGTACTATGATGAGTGGCGGCGGCCGAGTACAGATGATGCGCGCAAGAGCAAGTCTGGGTCAAGATACTTCACGGCATTTGGGGTGGATCTGTCCCCTGATAATATGGCAGTCGCCATTGTATACTTTGTGCAAGGGGTTTTAGGTCTTGCTCGACTTGCTGTAAGCTTTTACTTGAAGGATGATCTCCATCTCGATCCAGCTGAGGCATGTGGTTCCATTCTTTTCTATTCTTTCCTCCATCTATTTTCTCTCTTTGAATCAAGAGATTAGCTCCTGTGCTATGCTTGCATTTATCTCTTGTGAACCATGGAAGTGTTAAGCGAGTAAAATGGTTTTTCTTATGTAGACTGCAGTTATATCTGGTTTCTCGTCCTTGCCATGGTTGATCAAGCCCCTATATGGATTTATAAGGTACATAAGAGCCCCCAAATACATTTCTTTCTCCTGTGTATTTTGTACACTTGATTAAGATTCCTCTTCTCTCGCCTTTCAGTGATTCCATTCCACTCTTCGGATATAAACGGAGATCATACCTTATCCTCTCAGGGTTCCTTGGAGCTCTTTCCTGGAGTTTCATGGCTACAGTAGTGAACAGTAAATACAGTGCCGCATTCTCTATTCTTCTTGGGTCACTTTCTGTTGCCTTCTCGGATGTTGTAAGTGCAAAATGAATAATGCAATCTCAAAGTTATCTTTCTCAATCTTTTCTCTCTCTCTTTTTTTAAGGGTACTTTCTCATTTTTTTCTACTGATCATCAATGGTATTAAGTGCTATGTATTTTGTTTGTTCAAGGCTAAAGTTTTAGCAATTAGCATTAAAGTGATGATGTGTTCGGGCTGTTGTTGTTTTTTTGTGCTTTCCTTTCTAATAGTCATAGATGTTTCTAGTTTCTTTTACTAATTTTTATGCTAATAAAGAGGCTTTCTGAATGTGCCAAGTTGATCTCCAGTGTATTGGGTTCAAAATTCTATTGTATGCAGTCCATGTAAAACTGTGACCATTTCATAGAGAAATGACCATCAATTTGCATTAATGTATCTCACATCTCAGTGCAACTTTCGATAGGTATTTGAAAAGTATTAACATGAAAATGAGAAAAATACACAATGATAGTGTCAGAGAAAGAACATATGATCTAATACTAGGCAAGTGTGTTTTGAATCATCATCATTGAATTTGTTTCTCCAAATGTTATCTCTAATGGAAATTTCGTCATTATGCTTTCATGCCTGCTTCATGTAAAAATCCCAGCACCATATGCATTGAGCGCAATAATGATGTCTATGTTTTGATGCATATCAACATGTATTATTTTTCAACATATGGGCAGTATCTCCTTATATGGTGCAGCTACTTGGTAAAGATGTATCCGAAATGATGTTTTTTATTTGAATAAAATTGATATTGATCAATATATATGTTCATTAAAGATTTGTATTGTTGGATTGGGAAAGGGAACAATAAGTTTTATAGGCAATGTTGTTTTGAGAGTTTTTTCTCAGTAGCCATAATGAGAACACTGCAGGTGGTGGATTCTATGGTTGTTGAGAGAGCTCGTGGTGAATCGCAAAGTACATCTGGATCTCTCCAGTCACTGTGCTGGGGATCTTCTGCCTTTGGAGGAATTGTGAGTGCGTACTTCAGTGGTTCGCTTGTGGACGCTTATGGAGTAAGGTTTGTCTCGTAGTATCATCGACCTTCTTGCACCATGTTGTTTTGTAGTGCAGTTTGCTGATGAAAGTGTTTCTATAAATGCAGATTTGTCTTTGGTGTTACAGCATTTCTACCCCTGATGACATCTGCAGTTGCCGTACTTGTAAATGAACACCGTATACCTTCTGGGGAACATAATATCTTACTCTCTGGTTCAGGATTTGTTGAGAGCTCTAAGAAGCACATCAGACAGCTATGGGTTTCAGTAAAGCAACCTAACATTTTCCTGCCCACCTTGTTTATATTCCTCTGGCAAGCAACACCGCAGTCAGACTCCGCTATGTTTTTCTTCATGTATGTATAAATCATTCTCTACAGTGCCAGTATCAATTATAACAAGCTGTTGGTTGGTTGCTTCTTCTCATTTGTCTTTTTTGAGAAATTTCACTACCATAGCGTGCATTGCATGCATAAAGGCAACCAAAACTTGAATCCACAAAATAAAATTTTAAAAAAATATATATCATTTGGGGTGTCTCAATTTCGAACATAATTTGTGCATGTCAACGAAGCGATTGTATTAATTAGAAGCTGTCAAAAGATATGATCTCATATTTTTTAATGCTACTTAAGCTAGTTTTTCATGTTTAAGTGACCAAATTTATGCACTACTCTTTGTTGCGATTTGAGCTTGTGGGTGCAATGCTCCCCATGATACTGGCAGGATATGTTTTTTTTGGTTCATTTCCTTTTCTGGTTTGGACTTTTGAGTCCCTTTTGTACCCCATATGTAAACTCTTTTAGCGAAACTGATAGAGTGGATCCACATCAAGTCTCTTGATGCTTGTAACTTTTCCCATATACTGGATCTTTGCCTTTATATGCTTGTCTCCCCCCTCTATTGGGTGTTACATGATTAAGCTTGTTTCATTGTTGTGTGTATGATTATACATGATTAACTAATTTTATCTGTGTGATGATCGAATTTTTATGTCCTCTTATAATTAATTTCAGCACAAACAAGCTTGGATTTACTCCAGAGTTTCTAGGGCGTGTAAAGCTTGTTACCTCTATTGCATCCTTGCTTGGTGTTGGGCTCTACAACTATTTTCTGAAGACAGTTCCTTTGAGGAAAATATTTCTCGTGACTACCATAATAGGTTCAGCCCTTGGAATGACACAGGTGCTCCTTATGATATTTATTTAATTGATGCTGCAATTTTGTTCTACTAACCCACTACATTGTTCGTGTGTCTGTTCAGGTTCTTCTTGTAACAGGGCTTAATCGGCAGTTTGGGATCAGTGATGAGTGGTTCTCCATTGGTGATTCGTTAATTATTACAGTCCTCGGTCAGGTTGTAACACTTGTTCACTACTGCACCTGCCTAAAGATAGTAAAATCTTTTTACATAACTGGGATGCGTCCAAAATTTATGTTGATTCCACAAAAAATACATCAACTGATGCCCTTTTCCTGACATAATGTCCATGGAACATTTCCTTTTTGAGCTTATAACTGAGCCTAACCAGTCCAGGCATGACAAAGCTTGCTTGTGAGCTTGAGCACCTATTTAGAGAACTATATTGTTCACTTTCAAAGATAGCAGTCTCGTATTTCTGTAGTTCCACAATCATAAAACACAAGTTTAGCATCAATTAGATATGAGTAGGGTTGTTCAACCACGGGTTGGGCAAACCGGCTGCCAAATCGTTTTGTTTGAACTGTGGATGAACAGTGATCTAGTTCAGTTACTGCAAATAGGCAAGCCCTTGCCGGTTTCCCTGAAACTGGGTTGTACAGCCCAGATATGAGTATCATCATCTGTGGCCTATACTTGTGTTTTATGATATTCTGCGATTTCAATGTTTCATTACATGCAATCTTATGTTGCTTGAATCTTTTTATAGGCTTCGTTTATGCCGGTCTTGGTGCTAGCTGCAAAATTGTGTCCTCCAGGAATGGAGGCAACTTTGTTTGCAACTCTGATGTCCATTTCTAATGCTGGAAGTGTTACTGGTGGTCTGATTGGTGCTGGCCTGACTAGGGTATTTGGAGTCACAAGGGATACCTTTGGGAACCTGCCTATATTGATTGTCGTCTGTAATCTTAGTTCACTGCTGCCACTACCTCTTTTAGGTCTCCTGCCAGAGGATTCAGGCGACTCAGAAAATGAAGAGACAAAACATCACTAATTTGAGGATTTGGCTGCATTTGCTGTGCCTGTCAAGAATCGATACTGCAGTCCCCAGCTTGAAGCTCCCAACTCATATACGTCCTATTCAGCAGATCAATTGGTAAATATCGAAGTCACACTGTATATAACTGCCTGTTGGTCACTGCTGTTATTGCTCATATCAGTCAACTGTGACCATTTGCGGGATGGAATATGATCATCTGCAAATGAACCCCAATGCCAATGCATAGAGGTACTTGCCTTCTTTTAGTTTCTAATTTACCTTGTATGCTGGGACAAGGTTTTAATGTTTTAATACTATTTGTTAGCTAATGTAACCCCCCGTGAAAAATAGATGAGGGGCTGAGATAGTAGCTGACAATGATTCCCCTACGAAACTGAATGTAATGTAAAACCCCAAATATTTTTCCCTTATGAGAATCAGAATTATAGAGATGGGATGAAAGAAATGCATGTGTTGTAATGTAACTTGTGATACATTATCAGGTTCTGCTTGCATGTTGCAACAATATTACAAGTAAACTATTGCATTCCATTAGGCTCAGAGAACAGTGGATCGAACAGGGAAGTTACAGGCACAATAGAAATGTCACATCTATTACAGTTCACTTTTTAAGAATTGCAATAAACAGTGCTTGTGAAACTGTAAAATTGTCCCTTTGATGTCTATTTTGAGGTCAATGTGACATGATTCCAATTTACTGGCAAGTTCATCACAAATAACAAATAAATTTATGCTTCTATTAGTGGAGTGTGAAAGGTGACCTTAAAAACATGATAACATGCCACACTTGTTTGTTTTTACTTGAACTACATGCTCAATTTATTTGTATTTCCTACTAGGGAAAATTGAATTATATTATGAGCACTAGTCATGGTTTTTATCTCACCTCAGGAAATAGTTAAATGTTGTTGTCTTCTTCGCTATTGATTGGTGTTCTAATGACCATCCAAAATTGTCCAAAACTGGGCATATACAAGTTTTAACCGTTTCCTACATGTCAATGAAGGACAGTATCCAATTGCATTATGCTTTGAACATTCTGTTTGCGATGCTCATAGACAGGTCAAAAGGTGATCAATACAGTTCGATTGTAGCATTCAGGCTTCAGTCAGCATCCCCTCTACATCACGTTCTTGCATCAGTTTATCTCCTAGATTCTTTATTCACACAGGGCCCATGTAAGCATATGCAATCGTGTCAGCACTCCAACTATGTTCTGTTATTTTATTTACTCCGTAGATGCTCATCTACTCAGCATAATTGTATTATTCTGCTCCATGAAGGGCTCTGACTGACTTTGCAAGGGTAGGGAGTAGGGACTTTTGTTGCATTTGTGGGGTCAACTGTGAACTGCATCGTTATTGTTTCTGATAAAAAGGCTAGAGATTTTGTAATGATCCTCCCGTTCTAGATCATCACTATTCACAAGCATTCGGAAATGCTTTAAAATGATTGTAGAAAGCTAAGCCATCACGACAAGGTTGTGAATTTTGAGTGCAAATCGAAGCTGTGGTAGCAGCACTTGTTTGTGATACAGCCTCCTTTTTCTTCTTCTTCTTCTTCTTTTTTCTTTTGAGCATCTGTGATACAGCCTCCATGGAAACCTTGATGGTGACATGCGGCGGTTCAGGCCTGCTCCGTTATATCGTGATCTGATATAATTGTTGTTACGCTGTTTCGCACGGAAGTGTTTTGAGCCAGATCGGCAAAAGTTGGGCTACTTGGGGATCTTATTACCTATACTCCCTCCTACTTTTTATCTAAAAAAAATACTCCCTCCTACTTTTAATTGGTGTCATTAGCAACTTTTCTAGCTTTTGAAGTTACAATTTCTGAATCTATAATTTTATTTTCCAGTTTGCCCTGGTCATGGTTTCACTATGGACTGTTAACTTTGGCATGGCAAGTTCTTGCTTTGGTTTTACTTGGCGTTGCATGCATGGTTACAAAAGAAATAATTCAGTTCTTGTGGAATTCAGCTCATGCACTAGGCAAATGTAAATTACAAGTGAGCCAGCCCCTGGCATGTAGGGTCCATGCTATGGCGGCCCTCCAATTGGTGTAGTGTGACGTGTGTGGACCGCTGTGCTCGAAGACACAAGGGCGCATGCGTCACATCCTATATCGTGCGCGCTTTCTATCCTACGTTCCTATCCTCGCTGGGCATCATCACCGTCTTTTCCTTTGTTCGTTCCCTTCTTTTCCTCTCTTTTCACCTCATGCAATCTTTTATTTGAATCATAGATGAAATCTGAGGAGTGATTTTTGAAAAAGTTTTCATGAAGAATGAATCTTCTGACTTCCATGTTGCTTTGATGGTACCGAGAGATCGCAGGATTTACAATTGATCAGTTGAAGGAATCCTTAGAAATGAATGATAGTGCGATTCCTTCACAGCTCCAAGTAGGATGTTTGATTATTCCCAAGTATTTTCGTTTGCAAGATTAATAGCATAACAGTGAAAAAAATACTATTAATTTGCAATGACTTCGCTTTGCAAGTAAAATAAACAAATGCCAACCTGCCCTTCAAAGTTCAAACCAAACTGTCAATTGCCCAACTTTCCTACAACAGCGATCAACCAACTTTCTGTGTATAGATCGCCAGTAGCCTTTCCACACAAAATGTTATTCACAACTTTCACAGGAAATGCAAACAATGTCGTCCAGTTCCTTAGTCATCTTATACTATTAATATATTGTTTCAACTGTGGCTTCTTCGAAATTTTTTATTTGGAAAAACAAATTAAAATCACACCAGCATCACCACCACGGCGTCACCTCTTGGCCACCACCCCTTCCGTTCCTCTTCTTCCCCAAAATTCCCCAACGCCCAAGCGCGGAGCTCCACCCCCTGAGCGCGAATTCCAAAGCGGCGCTCCGATCTCCCCTCTCCTTCCCTCCTTTCCTTGCGCGCGTCTAGGGTTAGGGTTCCGTGCCCTTCTCCTCTCCTCTCCTCCAGGCGCGCCCGCGTCCTGCTCCCGCCATGAGGGTGCACCCGGCCCCGCGGAAGCGCACCATCGCCGTGCAGCGCTGCGCGGCCGCCGCGGCTGGCGGGAAGAAGCTGCGCCGCCTGCCGCACATCTTCGCGAAGGTGCTCGAGCTGCCCTTCGCGGCCGACGCCGACGTCTCCGTCGAGGAGGACGCCGCGGCGCTGCGCTTCGTCGCGGCCGCCGACGGGTTCTCCCCCGCCGGTGCCCGCGCCCACGCCGTCGAGATCCACCCTGGCGTCACCAAGGTCGTGGTCCGGGACCTCTCCGCCGCCGCGGGGCTGACGACGACGACGGCGCCGCCGCGTTCGAGCTCGACCGGTGGCGGTACCGCCTCCCGCCCTGTACGCGCCCCGCCATGGCCACCGCGACCTACGCCGAGGGCGAGCTCGTCGTTACCGTCCCCAAGGGCGCCGGGCCCGATGACGAGGATGGCGGCGACGGGGCAGCCGTGCTTGGTGGCGCCGGCGCCGAGAGCGTCCTCCTGCTTGTATAGTAAATTTTATTTATGCCATGACACAACTCTTTTGCTGATTCGCCTGTTTCTACTGCTAATATTTATATCCTGCGAGAAAATGATGGTGGTCTGCTAATAACAGGCAGTAAGAGTAAGAATAATGTGTGTAAACCGCTGTTTGCAGCTAATTCTCTGTGGGAACTTCTGGTCTGCTTATGCAATTTGTTGCTAATTTCTGTCAGGTCTAATGAACTAGTACACCATGTAGTGTGTAGTTGATCTGATTAGGTGCATAAGACTGTAAGGTTGAGCATGAAGTAGCATTCCAGGTTACAACATTGTTGTGGCTGGATTAGCTTGCCATGTGTTTAGCAGTAAACCAACTAGCACTTTGGTTCCGAGTTCCGACAGTCTGTTGATCAGGTTTCATGAGCAACTGGGAATGTGCTGGTGGGATGGTTTCATGGGGAATCACAAGGTAGTCATGTATTGAGCAAGTCTGGACCTAGAACACTCCAGGGTTGACTTCACAATATGAATGTTCTTCTGAATTTACAATATGAATGTTCTTCTGAATTTGTAGTTCTCTGCTCATCAGCTGTTGTCCTTCATTTGTATGTTTAAATTCTGTAATTGTTGTTATCTTGCAAACTTAGTTTGAATCTGTCGACGGGGATGATTGTATTGCAGTTGGAGGTTAGGTGGTCACTATATGCTGAGCTCAATCAAGTTTTCCTTTTCCAATCCTTTGTCTACATCTTATAAACTGGGTACAATCTTTGCGTGTCTGTATCTTGTTCATTGCTTTTTCCACCTATCAATCAATCACCAATCCATTTCAGAGGACACATCTAGTTTGTTTTTCATGCACTCAAAAAGATGTTTGCTTCTCCATACAATGTAAAATGTTACATACTTATAGCAAGAGTGTGTCACATCACCTACTTAGCGTATTTATTTAGGATCGGTTTCCCTTTTTATCTTTATGCTTTTCTGTTATAATGTGTTCACTCTTTCTTTGTGATGATCACCTGTCACAAGGTGCTCAGCTTGCTTGTCAAACTAGCTAACTGCATGCTATGTATCATCCAAAAGACTATAGACAGAACTTGATCCCTCAACCCCTGTCCATTCATGTTTGTATTTGGAGGATGTGTTAGTGTAGGAGTGGTGGACTATATTGCACTTCAAGAAATAGCTAGTGGGTTAGAGCAAGCAACCTCTTTCTTGAGTCTCCTTTTGTGACCTGCTCAAGTATGAACAGTCCATGCTGCTAAATGTTCTTCTTAGTTTTCTGAACCTCTTACTTGATTGATATCGTGGAAGCGATAGGTAAGGGCCAGTAGGGTCTCATTTTTCTGGACCAGTCTTTTTTTGCATGCTCTTCATACTTTACCTCTGCCGTCTATTAGTATGTCATTGTTTTTACTGTGCTGTTTATTTTCTTTCCCCCTTTTTCTGCTTGATCACACCTCATTGGCGAAATATTTGCTGAACCAGTCGATTTTTTTTTATGCTTGATCAGTATTTGCAAAGTCTGAGAAATTTCACCATTTCTGCTGCGACTTTCTGGGTGGAGTGGAAGCAAATTGCGAGCAGCACCATGTATTTCACCCCTTCTGATGCTGATTTAGCGCAAAACGAGGAGGTATTTGTTTTCAGTTGCGTTGCCTGTTAGGAAAGTGATGGAATTTTCCATTTTCCTATAGTTATTATATTGGCCGAAAAATCTTGGTTTACCTGGGCTAGGTAATGCATGATTTTGCACAGAAAAAAACTTTTCCACGCGTCTCGCATCTGCCAGTAGATTTTTCGCTCTATGGGCGCCATGTAAAAACCGGGAATGATGAGTTCATGCTGGTCTCGCTTTCGGGTCTCCATCCATTTCTTGTTCTTGGCGGTATGTTCGGAGAGCATCAGCATGACGGAATTTTTGCGAAACAGGGCAGGAATAACCGAGTGCAGCTCGTACATGGCAGCACGAGAGAGCATCAGGTGTTGTGAACGAGTGAGTAAATTCCCAGTACTGCATCCATGACCAAAATTCATTTATCAAACGCTTGTAACAGCAGAGCGCCTTTTCCTTTAAAATAAAATATTTTCCAGCTTTTATTGAAAGCCAAAAGGAAACAAGAGCTGATGCATACATCCCACCATCAGAACGTGAGTGTGAGGGTGAATCGGGGGAACTGGAACTGGCCGGCATCCTCAATTCATAGCGATCGACCCTGAGCTTTCATGGACCATTATAAGCCCAGAATCAAACATGACAGTGTAGATCTCTCTTGGTTGTAAGACACAAAATTATGGTTGGAGTGCACATCGACATAGATCAGATGGCTCATCTGTTTTCATTAGAATACTGACATAAGTATATAAAAGAGAGTAAAATAAACTAGAGCATTGATCTTAAACTAATACTAATTGCAGAACACAGCAAAAGAGCATAAAGCATACTCAGGACTGAGTGTTGTCACCATCCGTCAGGTCTTCGGCAACTATCTGAAAGTAACCGGGACCGTAGTACTTGAGCAGATAACGAGCATACAGAGTACTAATGTCCACGGCTTAGTTGGAGATCAACCGAATAGCTGTGAGAGGAACATCAAAAATAGAACACACTGAAGACGACACCACATTCTCCGTATCGCCCTCGATGCCATACGCGTGGGTGTCGTCCTCGACGTCATAGACACACTGATACTCGTCCCCGGATTTTCCTCAAACAGGTAGTAGACCTTGTTGGGTCCAATGGTCGGAAACCTATCCGCGTCAACAGCAAGGCTCCTGGTGCCGAGGATGAGAGCTCGGCTGCCAATGCTCTTCACCTTCTCGACCACACGCCCTGCAGAGTCCATCCTGCGAACCACCACGCGCTCGCCTGCTTTCTTGGACACGAGCAGCACTTCGCCATCGTCGCAGGCCACAACGAAACAACGGGATCCCATCCGCAACTCCTGCTCGAACAAACTGTTTGCATACGAGAAAGGAAGAGTAGATGACGATGCCCGGACATCGGCAGCAGCATACTTGGCTGCTACCATGAGCAGCCTGCTTGCAGGGTCGTCGCCGTACTTCTCGACATGGAAGGTGTCTCTGGGGATCGGTCCAGGATCTGGCCGCCCGGGACAAAAGACCCCCTTTTGTGTCGGTTGATTTACCCGTGACAAAAGGGGGGCCTTTTGTCCCCAGAGCTTATCACCGGTTGGGCTGTCGGTTCCTATACCGCTTCCCAACCGGGACTAAATGTCGGTTCCCTATTAGTGTGACGGTACTAATAATCAGTTGTTGTGCAGTACTGTTCGAATATGAATATGGAATTTGGTAGATAAGATAATGAAAAATAGATTCGAATACATCTATTTTAGTATCATATCAGAATTGGACACGCATAGGGATATCTATATTCACTAATAGTGAGTATATACTAAAAATAATATTCTTATGCCAGGGCCCCTTATATATTCTATTCTATATACCTAAAAGGACAGGGGGAGTAGCAGGTTTCTCAGCCAGACTGTAGGTCCAGGCTTCCCATAAAAGTAGTTCATCCTTCCTGACTAGGTCACGCTCAATTATCAGGGGGCTGCTAAGTCGACAAAGACCGGGGCTTGGCCCTCGCATATGCTGCTCCTCAGATTCCAATTCCTACCTACTACCTACATCAGCGGGGCCAAATATTCTACGGGCTATGTGCATGTGGGCCGCGAGATTTCAAAAAAAAAAGTGCATGTGAGCCTGCCAGATTTAAAAAAAAATGTGCATGTAGGCCAAGGTGTACTAGGTGTTATCCCCTTCCGGGGAAGTCAGGAGTCCATTTTGCCCTCGGTTTTTATCTACCTTCCACATACTTATATTGTTATGAGTGCATTGTGTCATTCGGATCCTCAAACTTACGAAACACATAATTAGATCCATGAACTTGCTAATTGTACATACAAATCCTAGATCACTTTAACTTAGGTCAAACTGACTGTGCTATGACATTAGTCTGGTATGTGGGCCTCACGAAACGGTTCAATATTTCATCTCTCGTCCATTCCTTGCTCCCTCCCTCTCCCTCTCTCGTCTATCCTCTTACCCACCACCTACTGCTGACGTGGTGTTGGTGCGTGCGAGCGACATCAACAAAGGTCACATCCTCCTTCCCTTGGCCTTCCGTGTTGTGTCGTGGCTCCCTAGGGAGTCAAAGCAGGGCAAGAATCTGGCCATCCTCAGCAGCAGCCCCTTCGGCTCCATGCTCCTTGCCGGCATGACCGTGTGCCCGTGTTGTTGCTAGCAAGCCAGTCATCGCTTGTGTGCTATGCATGCCCGCCGCCGTAGCCGTGGCCAGTCACCTGAAATAATGAGTGTGCCTGCTCGGCACCCGGCCGCTACCTTGCTCGCCCCTGCCTGGTCTGACCCGATGACCGTACCCCGCGGCCGGTGATCTGCGTCGTGCGGGTGGGATGTTGGCTCGAGCCGCCGCCATGGGCCTCGTCACAAGCTGCCTTTATCAGCTGTTCTGCGTTCATGTAGATCCTGCCACCTTCATTCCGGCGCTTCCCCGTCAAGTTCAAGAGCTGCCAATATTTTGTTCCGCCAGCCTTTAAAAGAAACAGAAGTAGCCCATGGACTGATGAAATTAAATTACAGAAGCGGAGCAGAAGATTGTCTCTTGGATTATTTATTGCCCTCTGCCCAGAAGTATTGGTTGCTGGAGTTTATTTTCTATGGGAGCCAGGTGGACAAGAGCTACATGCGTAATAGTAAAAGGATAGTCGAAGGGAGAACAATTGCCGATAGAAAGATGACTCCCTCGGCACTGTGCTGCTTATCTTGCTCAGGCTCATGCGTACGTTGAGTACAGAGTTCCGGAAGAAGATAGATGGGGTAGAACATCTTTCGGCAGTAAACTATCGTCTGAATGGATGGCCGATACCTGGGCAGTGGCCGCTGATGGATGAAATAATTCCAAGCCGATTAGAGATGATGTATAATGATGACTGATGATGAAGGGAGGCAAATTTATTTGATCGGCTGCAGCCTGCAGGTCACGTATATGCATGTTGCACATATGCATGCATGTGTACAAATTTTCAAAGGACAAGTTGCTTGTGGAAAACAGCCGATGAAATTGAAGATAATATCAGCCGATAGAAGAATTTTCGCCCTCAAGATTCAAAGATCATCACGCCCCATCAAGATGCCAACATCTATCGTCACCGAAACAGCCATACTCCTCACGATTGTCGTCGACACAAGCAAGCCGATAAAGACGAGATAGAAGGTTCGTCGACGAAGCAGAGATGGAAGCCAATCGGCTAAGCACCCTTTTACTCAGAGCTTGGTCTGCAACGACGTATTCAACCAGGGCTCCGCAGGCTTATTTATGTCCCTTGGCAGATGGTAAGGGAGAGCCGATGGAGATATTTACGTCTCGTTAGATAGATATTTGAATTTAATTTTTTAATAAATTTATTTTGAGATACAAATGCTGCACGTAATTTTTACAAATTCGGTCAATTTGTGGTACGGACATCAACGATGACTATCGTTTTAGGAATGGAGGGAGTAGCGATTAAGCTTGCACGCCAAAAAAAAAAGATATGGCCGAAATGTCAACTAAGATTATTCTTTTTCCGGAATAGCCAAATAATGAAATAGTACATGTGGAAGAGGTGATGGCTGATAGCGATGGCGGGAAAAAATTCATGAGCCGATAGTTGGTGGAGCTCTAATAATTTTGGTGGCTACTTCTTTATTGCTAAATGGGAAACCGAGGACATACAAGTTGAGGGCCAACCGATTTGCGGACACCTCGGCTGGCACCTCGTGCTCAACATCACGGTTTGCGGACATACAAGTTGTCAGGGAAGAAAATTAATACTACAGCCTGTCCGAACAGTAGATGGACAACCAAAGGAACAACTCTTGAATTCTTCAGAGCACTTACCATGCAGACTCTACAATAGTTCAGAACTAATCATGATTAATCGATATCTAGTCACGGTTGATTCATCTAATCGTTAGCGACTAGGATTGATTTAACGATTTGAAAACATTGCGTAGGATACTTTGGCAAGATCGGGTGACCTGCTGGCGTGATTGTGAATTAGCGCATATCCACTTGATTGCGACACTGATGTAATCAACGCAGAGCACGTACGACGCTGTTATATATAAATTTGTCTCGAGACGTGTTTCTGGCTTTGTGAGTTGAATTGCTTCGGGATGTGGGCCCTCCAATTCTCGTGCTTGCATAGATTATTATGGGCACATGCATGGAATCAATGATCGGTGCTGAATGAATCATCCTATGCGTGTGTTGCATGCGCAAAAGAGTAGTCGTACATGTGCCAAGAGTAGAGGTTTGCAAGTGCGTGTTGCCTAAATGCGCTCTTCGTGCCTCCTTCCTATACCTAATCTATTTTTTATATGACGCCATTACGACCTCGCCTGGGAAGCGATCGAGCAGTTTAATTTTCCAGGCCATTACGACCTCGCCTGTAATTATTTTTTTCTCCTCTTAATTAAAAACGTGCTAAGGTACGGTCGCAAAAAAAAAAAAACTCATCAAAGAGATACAGAAGGATATGATATAATCTTTTAATTTTGATGATTAGGTCTTACAAAATTAGATCCTACAAATAGTTAGTCATGTGACTCGATCATGATGTGACATGCAATGACTTTTCTCATTGGATCTTGCAAAATTGGATACTACAAAGGATGATACAGACCTAGAAAGTCACTCCGTTTGGTAAAGATAAAGATAGGCCAATATATCAGTCACGTGTCACATCATTTGTTTTTAATTTTCATCAACAGTTAGTTTACTACCCTGGGGCCGGGCTGGCCCCACATCCTTGCATCAATAGGAGTATTAAACTTGGACTCCTCGAGCCAACCTTCAATGGATTAATATATAACGTCGTGCACCCCCCGTCGTCAGAGCGTCCGGGCTTCTTCTCCTAGCGTGAGTTGAGCCTATTTTCTTCCCCGACCTGCGGGGATTTCTGAGAGCTCAGCGCATCTCCAGGTTTCTCCTCTACGAGAGGTAAGTAGCTAGCCTTGCTCTTCACATCGTTTCTTGAATTCTTGTTGAGAGCTTTGCTTGTTCCAATCCGGGTTACCTGTTGCAACACCGCAAATCAACTATATAGTGTAACATCCAAAAACACAATTATTGCAACATGCCAAATGTAGAGTTAACCCGCAATCGTTCGCGACGTATACCTTCGTAGTACGCACGGCCAATCGCATCACGGTGGCCCAAACAGCAACAACAATCAGGGTGATGTCTAGGCCATCCTCGACGACGTTGAGGCCATAGAGATGGGGGGCCTGCGGAAGGAGCAAACGACGAGATCTGAGAGACGAAGAGGAGAGCGTCGTGACGATGAAGCTCTTGCGCATCCGTATGCTAATTTTCTAGCTGCAAATCATTGACGAAGAAGGCAGGTTCGGTGCCGATTCATGGTGGATCTTGCTGCAAATGAAGCCGGGGGTGGAGGCAAGCTGTAGATGCTTCTCCATGCTCGTCTTATTTTTGTGGACTGAGATGTGGGAGCAGATGAGAAAAGAAGCTCGGTAGAAATGCGTGGACAAGTAGAAACCCCGTCGACTATGTTTTCTGTGGAGGAGGATGGTTGCGGGCCCTGCGGTCTGCGCCGATATGGAACATTCTAAGCTAGTTGTAGCTTGGGTTTGTTGGCACCTAGCTAGTTGGCACAACATTATTTGTACAAGTCGTCGTATGCCTTGCTGGCTTGCCAGCTTGCTGCTGTGCACAACATTATTTTGTACCATTTTTTTGAAAAAAAATATATAAACGAAATCTTTTTGATAAATTAAAGGATACGGTATTCTTTTTTTTTGAGATTACACAGTACAACTCAGACACTCACAACGCACGCACACTCACCCCTATGAACACACGTACGCAAACCCTACCCCTATGAGCATCTTTGAAGACTGAGCCGGCAAATCCAGAGATACGAAGTCACCACTGGCGCCTCGCTGTCGACGGGAGCGTCGCCTACCACTGAAAGCACAAATGCCGTTAAATCCTTGAAAATTCGCTCCCACAGGAGTCGAACCCAGGACCTGAGAGGTGTTACTCGGATGCCTTAACCACTAGGCCAAGACCCCTTTCACAAGGATACGGTATTCAACTGAATACCTTTGAATTGAAGTGGGTCCGCCCCTGTCGCCATCCTGCTGAGGTATGTACTCCCTCCGGTTTCATATTAGGAGTCGTTTTGGACATGGGTTACGTTACCAAGGCTTGATTAATTGAGGGGTAATTTTCCCTGGATACCCATATTAAATAGCGTGTTGGGTCCACTTCATTCACTAGCAGCTCCCGTCCTAACTGGTTGGCGACGACGGTCTCGAGACACGGCGTCGCGTGTTCGATGCCTCACGCCTTCAATTTTTTTGCTTCACGTGGAATTTTTGCATGGCACTGTTGCGCCTCGCTCCTTTCTTCGCTGCCGTCGCGCGCGTTCGCGCTACTTCCATCGTTTCGTTTCCTATTTTCGTCCAGGACACGAGCCAACCATTTTTCCATCTCGGTTTTGTTTTACTTCCAGCAGTAAGGCTAAGTACTCTTTCCCTCTCACATTATTTTTGTGCATGAATCATCTCGGTTTTTTATGCTTCCCCGGGTACAACAGTGAGCACACCCGAGATCGGCCTGTTGATGCTCCAATGGATGACCCGGGTACCACAGCGGGCACACCTGCTGGCTGCTAGACCTCGACTATGGCCGCCGGCGCGACGATCTTCGCGCGCGCGTCCATGGTGACCTCGTCGACGGCCGCCGGCGTGACGAGCCTCCATGCCGTCGTCGCCGAGCTTAGCCTCCATGCAGCGACAAGCGAGCGAGAGCAGCGGAGCGCGGCGATAGCAGCGAGCAAGCGAGCGAGTTGAGCGCGGCGAGGGAGGATAATTTAATGCTGCGTGCGCGAGGCGGCATCTGTTGTGGGACGTTGCGCCAACGTAAAAGCTGCAGAAGCCAAGGCGTCCCGCTCTCGGGAACAGACAAGGGCAGGGGCAAATACGTCCGGTCATGCGTTGGGCAACGTAGGACGACTTCTTTTCTGAACATCGGCAAAACTCCAGGACGACCACTAGTACGAAACCGGAGGGAGTATACAATTAATTTATACAATTAGTTAACGGTCATCATGGTCCAACAGGTAGGAATCATTTTAGTATAGTCAGCGAATGATGGGTCAACACACCCGTCAGTGGCGGAGCCACGCCCCCTGCTGTGCTAGCAAGAAGGAAGAAGCCAAGCTAACATTTATTAGCTTGTTATAAGCCCGGGGCTTAACTACTGGTTCATGGCTCCGACCGTGACACCCGTTGCCGTGTAGGGTAGGCCTAATAATACGTTTACAGTGGTTTCTATGTGTAGTATTAATTAGTCTGTTTTATTAATATTTTGCTGATGTGGCACACTATGTAAAAAACGCAAAAACCAGACACTGCAACTTAGAGACG
This sequence comes from Eragrostis nindensis, assembly GCA_012490785.1. NCBI lineage: Eukaryota > Viridiplantae > Streptophyta > Magnoliopsida > Poales > Poaceae > Eragrostis > Eragrostis nindensis. Next base: position 376,681 of record JAAXCT010000179.1, on the reverse strand, counting down.
TGGATTTAAAACGTGTCTCCGAAGTTAGTTTGGAGACGCGTTTGTACAAAACACGTCTTCAAATTGCTCTTCCTCACTTTAGGCAGGTAAAATAGGAGACGCGTTTCGTTTGCTCCGCGTCTCGTGTGTAAGAGGTCGGAAGAGGTTGCGGCACAGGAGACTCGGTTTCCAACCCGCGTCGCCAAACCAAAATACCCGGACCCGAATTTTTGATTGGCTTCAGCTTATTCGGCCTCGCGTCCGCTGGCCAGCCCTCACCCCACCCGGCCACCCCTATCCGCACAATCCCCACTTGCGCCGCTCGCATGCCTGCCCTGCCCCCCACCGCTCCCCACAGCCTTCACCCAAACCCTAGCCGCCGCGCCGTCGCAGTCATCCCCAAGCCACGCGCCCTGGCCGTGGGTCGTCGCGGTCGCAGTCCCCGGCTGCCGCGCTCTCTCGCCGCTGCCGTCGCGAGGTCCCTTCTCGCAGCCGCTCCGGCCAGATCTAGCGGTGTCGGCGGCTCTGCCCCGACCGGCGGCGTTCCCTGCGGAGGCGTGATGGCAGCGCTCGGCGTGGGAGGTGACCGGTCGCGCCTCTACTCCCTCTTTGGTGCCTCCACCTGGACCAACGCGGCCGCATCGATCTCGTGGAGAAAGCACGGCCCTCTTCTCAGATCTGCCGCCTTTGAGCTGCGGAGACGACGGGCGCGGCTCGTGCATCGTGGGCTACGGCGGCGGCTTTCCTGGCGCTCGACCTCAGCATCTCCGCCTCCGCGTCCGCAACCACGGCCTCGTCCTCTCGCTCCTGTACCACGCGGTCTCCGCCTCCACCTCCTACAACGGCCTCCTCTGCTCGAGTCTGCTCGCGCGAGCCGCTGGTCCGCTGTACCATGCTAGACTGCTAGTGCATCGATTGCCCCTGCAGGAGGACGGCTGCATCCCCTACATGTCATAGCTGAGCACGGATCTCGCCAATGGGTACTCTGTAAGTTCCTTCCCTTGCTCTACATTTTCAAGGTTGTGCTCGCGCATCAGGTGTTCGATGAAGTGCCTGACCTAGCCGGTTTGGTTCTTCTACTGACCATTGCTCTAGATGAAATGTTGTGTGCGTGCGCGCTCTGATTTTCGATGTGTCTGCATCTTATGGTCCATATGAAATGGTTCATATAGCAACGTTCTGTTACTTTGGAAACAAGTACTGCATTTTCAGAACTGTTTCGTCCGTAGTAATCTTTGTTACACACTTCAGATGTGATTTCTGTACTCTGCAGTAGCTGATAGCTTTAAAAGTGTCGGCACATTAGAATTGACTCACCCTATTCACTGCTTAACTATTTGCTCTGCACTTGTATCTGTGCACTACAGCCTTGCCTGTGAAAGATAATAAAGTTTACATGCGCTACTGAGGTCGTAAACAGTTGGCTCTGTTTAGTAGTTCTGTTGTTCGACACTTTTCTCAAGCTTTTAGTGTCACTAGTACTAGTAGAGATCCCTCTCCATTTTTGGAGTACTGCAAGCGAAACATATGTATGCTTGGCTTCCTCAAAATAATTTATAACAGTGTTTTCTCTCTATGTTGCAGCTCCAGGAGAGCTCTTTACTGAAATTAGATGACATCTGCAGGAAGGCCGATATTGGTTGCTGCACGTTCATATGGTCTAACTGGGATGGTCAGGGTCAGCGTGAAGGTACTTTGTTGTACTCGGACCAAATAAATTTTTTAACCTTTAGCCGTATATCATGACATCAGTCATGGCTAGCAATACCTGGGAATTTCGAATATCATTCAACTAATCAACTATCAACACATAGTTGCTCTCACTTGAGCCTTGTTGGTTGTCTTTGTTGCCGTTTTTAGGCAATTCTTGCTATGCCACCTATGTACATGTAACAAAAGCATTTTGGGAAGATGAGCATTCTTTTTGTTTTTCCTTCTTTTCAGGAACACAGTGTTATAGAATCAAAACCAGACTATTTGATATATGTTACTGTTGACACTTCTGTTTTGCAGATTTGCAAAATCAATTGATATATGTGGCAAAGATCCTGTTGTACACAAGCATACTCCATACATTGTTATCCTGGTAAGGATTGCAGAAAAATGGGCAGATGCGCATGATTGTCTCTTGCCTTCAACTAGGCAAGAGAAAAGGGATTTTAAGGTACATTTTTTCAGGACTGTTGGCCTATGAAGCAAGCGAATTGGTAATTTATTTTGACTGACAAAGGCACTAACAAATGCTGTTTCCATCAGGACCTAATTCGGGCCCATATGCTCAATGTAGATGAAGATAATTACAAAGAAGCTGTTGAATCTTCATATAAAGTCTCTGTCACTCCAGGAATCAGTAAGTTTCTTTAATCTTCCTTTTCAACTTCTCTTTAATAGCACCCAGTAAATTTACCTTAATTTTCATGAAGCTATATTGCAAGTCTTTGCGTAATATTAATGAACTAAATATATGTGGTGCCACCCCCGGTTACCCTCAGCAAGAAGCAGCAGAAGAAGGACGCCATGAAGGCGGCCAACAACAGCAGCCAGGCGGCTGACGCCGAAGACCCCTTCGCCTCCCACTACGGCGACGTCCCCGTCGAGGAGATCCAGTACAAGGTGATCTCCGGCCACGTCTGGATCAAGGCTGTCTTTTTTAATCTGGTTCTTTCTAATGTTTGATTCCTTGTCTATTACTAGACAAGAATAATAGTTTACTGGACACATTACTTGAGTAGTTATGTTAGTCATTCCCTGTCCATATACTCACTGAACCTGTGTACGTACTTGCTTGCAGAATTCAGATGATACTCTCATGATTCAAGATATGTGATTCCAATGGTCCAGGTTGCTCGCCAAGGTACTTAATTTTTTATAACTTTGCAATTCTTTGACATTTCATAACAGCCAATGCCTGAACCCAAAACACTTTCTGATTGTGTTATTTATTTGTTTATGCATCAACGTATATATATTTCTAAGTTCTGCAAAACACTTTCTGGTTCCTCATTGTCCAAACCAGATTGTCTAATATTTAAGATTGCAGCTTGTTAACCTTGGGATGCCAAGTACATGTATCAGTAGCATATCGTGACTTACCATCTGATTGCCTTCCATGTGCTATCTTTTCAGATTTCAAAGCTATTTTGGATGCATTCTGATACCACATGCCTTGCCCGAGTGTAAATTTTGCAGGTTCTAACTTTTGACATAATAATGGTACTCCTTTGCATCCTGTTATCTCTATATATCCTGTTATATCACTACCCTTGTTTCTATGAAGTGTTATACAAACAAGTCTTCCTATTATGTTAAGATTTATTGTGATTCATGGAAACAAACTTTGATCTAGTTTTTAACTTAAAGATGATCCACTTGACATAGCAGCAGAAACATTGTGATTGTAGTGCTGAACTTGACATATGTTGTATTCTTTGACCAGCTCAACATCTTGTTCAATTCATGGAGCAGCTGATTACTTCTCTTGATTTGGTGTTCCAAATCTACTTCAGTTCCTGTTTTTGTGCCTTCAAAACTCTTTATCTTACTGCATACTGAAGTAGTGAATAGAGGTGGTTCTAGAGGTGATATTAGTTAATAGGATATCACTTCAATGCAACTAAGGCCCTGGATTTGTAATGTATACCATAGACAAAACATGTGTATTTGTATTGTATAGAATAGATGAAAACGTGTATTCGTGATGTACATGAGGTATATTGATGAAAACGTGTATTCGTGGTGGACATGAGGTCCTTTTTTTTTTTAATTTCTTTATTTATCATAGCAGACGCGTTTTGAGCAATACGCGTCTCCAATGACCCCCACATAGCAGACGCGTTTTGAGCAATACGCGTCTCCAATGACCCCCTCATAGCAGACGCGTATGGCTAAAACGCGTCTGCTATGTGAGGGTCATAGCAGACGCGTTTTTCCGCGTCTGCTATGACCCCTCATCAGAGACGCAATTTTGGAGACGAAAAAAAATTTCGTCTGCAATTAGACTTGACCAGCGTCTCCAAATAGCATTTCTTACATAGTGGCAAACGAGTTAAAGAAGAGAGAGAGAGTAAAGAAGGAAGAAACCATTTCTTCATGAGGAAATGAGGTCCACGCTAGCAACGAGGTGTGTAGAAATCGACAAAACGCTGTTGGGGTTTCTTGCCTTCTTCGCTTGGATCCTGCGCTCTGTGTCGTGCACGTTACGCGTGTAGGGAGGTATAAAGGATCCAATACTACATGGAGAATGATTGGTTGGATTTTTATTTGAACTGTAGTTAAAATTACTCCATTGAAGATGATGATTTCTTGATACAATATCGTAAACTATGAATTGTGATGATTTGTTCCACTGGAACTGCCCTAAACAACATTTTCGTTCGGAGATTCATGTGATTTTGATCTGGGTCTCAACGTAATGGGCACTGCTGCTCCTGATCTTGTGCTTGTGCTTTGTTTTGTTTGTTGCTAATTTTTGCTGGCAATGCCTTTAATTTCGATCTCAAAAGCTTCGGCTGGACTCTATGCAGTCTTGCCCAAGACCAATCATAACTTCCAACGAGAATTTTGACGATTATTTTTTCTAGTACTGGTAATAGGAGGTGGGTGTAGATTGTTATTATACACCCTAAGCTAGAATATCATTGCCGTATATAAACTACATGAATCAATTTTGATATATCGCCACTTAAAGGATTTAATTTGGTTGGATGGTTGGTTACCGGCACAGATTTTTATCACTGTATCAGCTCCCATAAAATTATCGGTTTCTGAGCAGCTACACCTACACATAATATCTTTTTTTTTTAAACGCCTATATAGAACTTACCAGCAAATCAATCATGCACTTCTCGATTGTAAATATAGTACTGAGAAGGGGTTGATCTGCATGCCTTTTCTATTATAAATATAGTACTGCACCTTATTGATTGTTACAACTTCGAAAGAATATATTATTGTCACTTCTTCGTAAGCCCTCATATTCAAGTACATTCATCTAATTTGTTTGCAGGTAGCCATGGGTGGAGGACTCTTCAAGCCTTGTGTTCATCCGGACCTCCGTGATGTTTTCTCTAAGATGTCTTTCGGTGACAAGCTTGGCTTTCTAGTACGTTTTAATTAATGTTTAAGAGTAATTTATACATCAAGTATTTATTTGATGTACATACTTCATACAGTATACATACAGACATGCATATTCCTTGAGAATATCAGGTAGTGGTTATATATTAATCAGTATGCATGTACTCCCTCCGTTCCAAATTATAGGTCGTTTGACTTTTTCAACTATAACTTTGACCACTCGTCTTATTCAAAAAATTGTTCCAAATATCATATTTTTTGTTATGACTTACTTTATTAATATAAGTATTTCAATAATAATTAAAATTTGACTATGTTTGCATAAATTTTTTGAATAAGACGAGCGGTCAAAGTTGGGGTTAAAAAAGTCAAACGACCTATAATTTGGAACGGAGGAAGTATGTAATTGATGTGGTCAGCGTTTTATTTTATAGCAAGATAAGGGTGTTAATTACAGAGGATGCATACATATACAGTTGAGCTCAGAATTAATTACATTTTGGCATTTATGAAGTATTTTTATACTAGAATAATTGGTCATAATTAACATCTGTAAACATTATTTTATTTGATCATATATATATATAACGCAACTAAAAGTTGAAAATTGTTTGAGCTAGTGATGCCACATTTTCATTGTTTGATATGTTTTAATTAATATTTCTGATATATATATATTCATTTTAATATCTCAAAAAAGCACCAATTGAAGATTGATGCAGCATTTAATTAGGGCAATCTGCTGTAATTAAGTATATTTTCAAATGAGTATGTGTGCCAATATGTATTTATTTTCCCTGCATATGGTGGTAACTAAAAAATTTTGTTCATAAATATGGTCATTAGAAGCACGCATATATATACTTAAGCTTTATCATGCTTGTATACCACCTTATTAACTATTCAAGTTATTTGAAGCTTTCCAATTGATATTCCTCATTAGTTGAAGTATTTAATTTACATATGCATACCTAAATAAATTTCCAATGTATTAATTTTTCTTAATTTCCTGTAGTTCATGCATGCATTTGACAAGAGAAACCTGTGGCACAAGGTGCCCGTTCCGATCGGTTTACTCTACCTGCAAACCCGACGGACCCTCCTCGAAAAATACAACCTGCTAGCTGTTGGGAGTTCTCATGGTGAGCTGTTTGACCCCAAGGAGTTCATGTACCGTACCGGAGATGGGAAGTACAACGATCCCCATAATGCTGCGGCTGGTAGTCAAAACACCTTTTTTGGGAGGAACATGATGCCGGTTGATCAAAAGGATGAGGTACTTAATTATACACTATTTACAAAAATCTAGTAATTTTCTTACAAAATTCCAAATTTCTAAGTTCTAAAAATACAAGTTAATAACTTAATGTAAATTAATTAAGCACTTATTTCCCTTTTATTTTGGTATATATATACATGCCCTAGATGGGCTCTCTCTTATCAGCTGATTTCGGTTTGCATCCCTATTATTTTGTTCAATAGAAAATTAGATCTGTACGTATTGAATTCAGTTAATGAAAAATAAACCTGAAATTAAAGTGAATGAAGACAATTAAAGGAGTAAAGATCACCAAAAAGTGTTTGATTTTTATTCCTTATTTAATATTTAGTTTGACACTTTGACTTCAAGACTAATAAAACTCTTCTTGATGAAACTTTTTGCTTGGTCGTTCGTTCTGCAGGCTTCAAATAAGACACAAGTTTTGTCAGTATTAAAAATAAGAGCTAATATGTGGTTGTTAATTTAAAAACATAACCATTTTCTTTTTTATTAGATCATACCGTTAACATATGGAAATTTGAGGTATACTTTTAAATCATCAGATTATGCATAAAATAATTAACTATTATTTGTCGATACAGTTGATGAGCCCCGATCCGTTTGTTGTGGCGACAAAGCTGTTAGCCAGGAGAGAATACAAGGACACAGGAAAACAGTTCAATATACTAGCAGCTGCATGGATACAGTTCATGGTTCATGACTGGATAGATCATATGGAGGATACCAATCAGGTGCATGCTTGATTTAATTCCTTAATTTGAGAGACTTAATTTGTTGAAGTCTTAAAAATAGAACTTTATCGTCCTTTGAGAATTTCAAATATATATTGTAGTTACATGTGGCAAATCGAGTGGGCGGGGGCTCGGGTTTGGGGTTCAGGTTGGACGTGTTGGGTCAGTTTGACATTCTAGAATATCTCGGGTCGAGTCGGGTCGGGTTGGGTGATGGACGGGTCAGGTCCACAAATTTCAATATCATATTTTTTATGATATGTTGATTTGAGTTGGATTGGATGCTACTTGATCTCGGATCAGGTCAGGTCAATTTGACTTTTCAGAAAATGTCGGGTTGGGTCGGATTTGAGTCGAGTCGAGGTTTCTCGGGTCGGATCTGGTTCTGCCACCTCTACTTGTTAGTTGTTATATAATTCAATTTTATTGGTTTCTTCAGATTGAAATCACAGCTCCAATCGAAGTGGCCAAAGAGTGCCCACTCAAATCGTTCAAGTTCTACCCCACAAAAGAACTGCCTACGAATTCTGATGGAATCAAGACTGGTCACTACAATGTCCGCACAGCTTGGTGGTGAGTAATGCTTAATCTTTTCTCAAGTTAAGATGTTTATAAGAAATTTCTCTTAACCACAAAGAATGAACTTTTAAAAAATAGACTATCGATGAATATATATAAATTAATGCACATTTGTGCATAAAATATCATAATTTTTTGCAATTTCTATGATTACATATACCAAGGGATGGGAGTGCAATATATGGTGATAATGAGAAAAAGGCAGAAAAGATCAGGACTTATGTTGATGGAAAACTAGTGATCGGAGATGACGGTCTTCTTTTGCATGAGGAGAACGGTGTGCCATTATCGGGCGACGTTCGCAACAATTGGGTTGGGGTTTCGATCTTACAAGCTCTTTTTGTTAAGGAACACAATGCAGTTTGTGATGCAATAAAGGTAAGAGAAGCATCACTACTATCTATTTGTTTAGTTTTTAAGAAGATTTTTTTGTTCTTGACTTCTTGCCACCGTACCCAAAAAGCTGTTAGTTACCAAGGCATCAATTTGTATTCTTTATACTGAAAATATGAAGAAAGAATTACAAATGTTGTTTTAATTAATCTCAGGAAGAACATCCCAACCTATCAGACGAAGAATTATATCGGTATGCCAGATTGGTCACTTCTGCTGTCATTGCAAAGGTTCACACTATTGATTGGACTGTCGAGCTTCTCAAGACTAAAACCATGAGAGCTGCAATGCGCGCAAATTGGTGAGGATATGTTTATCTCATTTTCTCATATTTGCCGAAAGAAAAAAAACCATTGGTGATGGTATTACCTTTCCTAGTGGAAATTTCATTTACATATATATGCAATTTCAAATTAATTAGTAATAATGTGTACAATTTACCTGATATTCCGATTCTTTTGTGAAGGTATGGATTATTGGGTAAGAAAATAAAAGATACATTTGGTCACATAGGAGGACCGGCATTAGGTGGGCTTGTGGGATTGAAGAAGCCGAACAATCATGGTGTACCTTACTCTTTGACTGAAGAGTTTACCAGTGTTTACAGAATGCACCCCCTGCTACCAAGCACTCTCAAGCTCAGGGATCCGACCGCGCAAACTAATGCAAATAATTCCCCACCATACCTGGAAGAGTGAGTACACAATTTATGTTTGGCATCCATTCCTCTCATTTTTGTATGTAAAAGATGAAATGCAAACTAACAACTTTCAGTAAATCAGACAGATTTATTATGTTTTTTTAGCTTCTTAATTAACTATACAGTAAAAAGTAGAATGTAGAATCTTGGTCACAATATGTTTTCTGCTCGGTTAGCACATTTTTAGTATAACTGACATAAACACTGACACCATTTCTTTCTTGTGTCGAAACGTAGCATCGATATTGGAAAGTTGGTTGGTCTCAAGGGGGAAGAACAGCTATCAAAATAGGGTTTGAAAAACAAACATTATCAATGGGATATCAAGCTTGTGGTGCACTTGAACTATGGAACTACCCAAGTTTCTTCAGGGACCTCATACCACAAAATTTGGATGGTACCAGTCGATCTGACAAAATCGACCTTGCTGCCCTAGAAGGTATGAAATTTGGACCAGTTTTATACCACTACCAGTAGAGGATCATGATTTTGCACCATATCAAATTGGTACAAGGGTCCACTAAGAATAATCTAATGCATAAAAATATTGAAATAACTCATACTGGCAACAAATTAAGTACTAGCTAGAACAAGTATTGTAACCTTAGACTACTATGTTGAAATTTATCGCAACATACTTTTAAATTTTCATGAATTCCCAAACTATTATTGTACTAATTACCAGATTTAAAATACAAGATTCTCTTACCGAGACATATATCATGTTTGTATCTTGTAACCTTAGCACCACTCTCTAAGCAATCACAACAACCATTTATTTCAAAAACAAGGAGATTGCAGCATACTAGTATAAACAACAATGTTAAGCAACATATGTACTCTTCGAGTTAAATAAAGAGGATTACTGTGTCTAGTGCCTTTGATAATGATTACACTGAGATTAATGTCATTTTCTTTTCCTCCAAATTAAAGTATACCGAGACAGGGAGAGAAGTGTACCAAGGTACAATGAGTTCAGGAGGAGAATATTTCTGATTCCAATAAAAAGCTGGGAGGATCTGACAAGTGACAAGGATGAAATTGAAGCCATAAGAGCAATATACGGAGATGATGTAGAGCAATTGGATCTTCTTGTTGGTCTTTTGGCAGAGAAAAAAATCAAGGGATTTGCCATAAGCGAAACAGCATTCAACATTTTCCTCATAATGGCATCAAGGTGACATTTAGTCTTAACTGATATTGAATGCTAGACAAAGTACCAAATTTGATTTAAGGCCTTGCTAAATGTATTAGGCAACAACTGAGAATGTGGCTTAAGCTAATTTTGACTGATTGAAAATTCACCCAAACCATAAGGCAAGAAAACATAACAATGTGACCACTATGGGTACTTTGCTAGTAGTTTCAGAATGTTACCAGAAAAAAAAGAAGTCAAATGTGGAAGTACTAATTTGAGATGATAACCAAGCGGTTATAATAGATGAATATTAATTTAACATCTGTATAAACAGGAGGCTCGAAGCAGATCGATTTTTTACAAGCAATTTCAATGAGGAAACATACACCAAGAAGGGGATGCAATGGGTCAAAACAACTGAAGGCCTACGAGATGTGATGAACCGGCACTACCCTGAATTTACTGCCAAGTGGATGAAGTCCTCTAGTGCTTTCTCTGTGTGGGATGCAGACTACTAGTGCAAAAATAAAAGGCCCCCTACCATATTTACTGCATGCAATTTGGCAAGTTCTATGATGTATTTTTGTTTACAGAATTATGGTGTTTTTTCAGTGTAAATAAATATACTTAAATATGTCAGTGTAATGTGGGTGGGAAAATAAGTAGGAGGAGACCATATAACATCTCCTTCAATGTTCTCTTTGATTACATCTTTCTTTTCTTTCTTTTGGTTTTGGTTACAGTGTATACATGTACATCTACTTATGCCAATTAAAGAAATCTTGGACTTGATCACAATCTTTTTCTTTAAAATAATCAAATCGATCTCTAATGTATACCTAAACAAATTGATGATATATTGTCTATTTGGCCTAATCCATTGACACCCCCTAATTCTTCCTCTCTAACCAAATAATAAGACACTAATACACCATTAATCATATGCAAATGATTAAATACAAGTGATACTTCTAAGAGAGAACAATTCATGAAGATGATTTGACAAAATCACAAAATATCAATCTAATGTAAATCAGTGGTGAACATTTCAAGTAATATGCCAATCCAAAAACAGAATTCTTCTATTTTTTATTTTGTAGTGGGCGATTTCCTTTGATTTTATTAAAAAGTAAAAAAATATTCTTGTTAAATTATTTGTTAGTATATTGATCAATCTGATTGTGTATCAGCTCTACCATGCCTTTTACGTATAGCGAGTGACAGTGCCTTGTTTTAGATGTGTCCACACGGTTCCAACAATTAATCCAAAATGTGTACTTGTTCAGGTGCTGATCAAAGGTAAGTTTCTATCTTGCAAATCTCCCCTGCACCTCTGACTCATTAAACTTCCAAGTACCAACTTCCGGACGCTTTGGCTTGATCATCTGAGGCCGACACTGACCAGGATCTGTATGATCAATCGGGGTGTCTGGTCTGACCGGTCGCACCTGAGCAGCAGCCAGCAGGGTGACCCGAACCTCGTGAGGAACTTGCTTGCCCCCCCGAGTCTAGAAGCTTTCACAGTAATTTGTGCAACGAGTTGCGAAAGCGTTTTGAATATTAAAATTTGCACTATATAATGAAGTTGTAGTTTTCGAATTCTAGATCAAGTTTTATATTAAACAACGTTTGATTCCAATGCGTTTGGTGTTCAAATTGTACGTATAATGTGCTCTATAGAAGTAACGAATGGAACGGGTTGTGGTTTGATTTAATTGAAATGCGAGGGTTTTTCTAAAATAATTGTTGAGAGGGTACCAGGACGGCGGGTTGATTCAATGAAAACTTAAGGTTTTATTTGCAAATTTTTCTAAACCGGGAAGGTTGGATTGCGGGTTGATTTTGAGAAAATGTGAGGGCTTTTTTAACATTACCTAAGAATGGAGGTCGGACTATGGGTTGATTTCGGAAAAGATCGAGATTTTTTTTGCTAAATGATCGAGATTCGCATGATCCAAGCCGTCTGCCTGTTTGAACCGACGGACGGGAATGGGATGTGACCACGCTCCCAGACCCCAAGACCCCGGTTTGGTGCAGAAATCGTATGTATATAGGTAGATATAGATGGGTGGTCGAGAAAAGAAGCCGCTTGCTCTCGCTTGCACGCAGGGCAAGGGCAACCATCCGACCCAGTTAGATTGATTTCCATGTCGCGCCTGCTACACAGGCTAGCACCGCATTGAGGCAATCTCTATCTCTACTACTTATATCTACTACTTACTAAAACCAAAGAGGAGAAAAAACTTGATCGGACTTTCTTCCGCTCCCCCGCGAATGTGTCGCCCCTCCTCCGCGCCTTCCACGCGTCCACCTGGTCCCACTGCCTCCGCCTCCTACCAATACCGTGTCGTTCGTTCCTTCCCCTTCCCCTTTCCTTTTTCCTCCCCTTCCTCGCCGCCGCCTCCAGCCCCCAATCCCGATGCCGCGCCCGCTTCGTCGCCAGCCTGCTGCCACGCCCTTCCTGCGCCTCCGCACACTGCCGGCCCCGCACCCTGCTCCCTTTTTTTCGTGGAACCCTAAGCGCCGTCGCCACCGCCAGGTCGCGAGCAGAAGCCCTCCATCCGCCTCCGCCGCATTGATCTTAAACTAATACTAGTTGTAGCAGAACATAGCAATAGAGCATAAAGCGTACTCAGGACTGAGTGTTATCACCATCCGTGAGGTCTTCGGCAACTATCTGAAAGTATCCGGGACCGTAGTACTTGAGCAGATAACGAGCATACAGAGTATACTAATGTCCACGGCGTAGTTGGAGATCAACCGAACAGCTGTGAGAGGAACATCAAAAATACTAGAACACACTGAGGACGTTATTTTCAAACTAAGAAAGGCCTAAGACAGGGTGATCCTTTATCTCCAATACTCTTTAATCTGGTTGTTGACATGCTTGCTGTCTTAATAGCTAGAGGAAAAGAGGAGGGTCAGTTTAAAGGCTTGGTACCACATCTAATTGATGATGGGTTATCAATCCTACAATATGCTGACGATACAATACTCTTTATGGAACATGATCTTGAACAAGCTAGAAATATGAAATTACTCTTATGTGCTTTTGAGCAATTATCAGGCTTGAAGATTAATTTCCATAAAAGCGAGTTATTTGCTATGGGGAGGCAAAGGATCATGTTGAGGAGTATACTCAACTTTTTGGCTGTGGGATGGTGATTATCCCTTTAGGTACCTTGGTATACCTATGCATCATAGGAAACTGAGTAATAAGGATTGGAAAATAATAGAAGACAAGTTTGAAAAGAAATTGAGTAGTTGGAAAGGCAAGCACTTATCATATGGGGGACGGCTTGTGCTTATAAATTCTGTCTTGAGTAGTCTTGCTCTTTTTATGTGTTCATTTTTTGAGATCCCAAAAGGTGTGCTAAAGAAACTGGACTATTATAGATCTAGATTCTTTTGGCAAAGTGATGAACATAAAAAGAAGTATAGATTAGCGAGATGGGATATTATATGCAGGCCAAAGGAACAAGGGGGGCTAGGAATCCTAGACCTTGAGGTCCAAATAAGTGTTTGCTTAGTAAATGGTTGTATAAGTTGTTAACTGAGGATGGGCTATGGCAACAAATGCTGAGAAATAAGTACTTAAATAACAAGACGCTAACTCAAGTTCAAGTGAAACCCGGTGATTCACATTTCTGGTCAGGTCTAATGGGAGTTAAAGACCAATTTTTGCAATATGGCTCCTTTATTGTAAAAGATGGTTCTCAAATTAGATTTTGGGAGGATAAGTGGATAGGTGACACTCCCTTGAGAGATGAATTCCCCATCCTTTATAATATAGTTAGAAAGAAACATGACACTGTATCCACCGTGTTAGGCTCTATACCACTTAATGTGTCCTTCAGAAGAGCCCTAATAGGACCTAAGTTGCAAGCTTGGCACAATCTTGTTACTAAAATAGCTCCGATACATTTGAGGGATGAATCTGATATTTTTAAATGGTCTTTAAACCAGAATGGTAGATTCACAGTTCAGTCTATGTACGGGGCATTTATAGATACAAGTGTGGTTACAACTAATAACTATTTATGGAAAATTAAGGTACCTCTGAAGATTAAAGTGTTTCTCTGGTTCTTGCATAAAGAAGTAATTCTCACCAAGGATAATCTAGCTAGAAGGGGTTGGCATGGGAATCATAAGTGTTGTTTTTGTAGTAACTTAGAAACTATACAACATCTTTTCTTTGAATGCACTTTTGCTAGATTAGTTTGGAGATTAATTGAATTATCCTTTGGTATAAAACCACCTGTTAGCATTGCCAACATGTTTGGAGGATGGATCAGTGGGTTTCAGCCTAGGAAAGAAACTTATGCTAGTGGGAATAGGCGCCATATGTTGGGCAATATGGCTTAGCCGTAATGATATTGTGTTTGACAAAACTGCTATTTTAACTCATATGCAGGTAATCTACAGGGGTACATATTGGATGAGAACATGGTCACTCTTCCAGAAGGAGGAAGGAAGATCCTCTATGCTAAAGGCATGCCGGCTTTTGGAGACAGTGACTATGGACATCTTCGCCAAACATGGGTGGAAGTTTAGCAATAGGTTGTGTGGTTGAGTTGAGATGAACTGTTTGCTATTTCCATTTATTTGGTTTGGTGATTCCTCTTTGGTACTATGTTGTAGACGGAGTCTACCCATAGTAAAAGTTTGTAATAATGAACAGCTAAATACGCCGAAAGACGTAGAGGCTGGGATACTTTCATTTGCTTGATGAATATATTTCCCTTTATCTAAAAACACTGATGACGACACCGCATTCTCCGTATCGCCCTCGATGCCATACGCGTGGGTGTCGTCCTCGACGTCATAGACACACTGAGATACTCGTCCCCCGGATTTTCCTCAAACAGGTAGTACACCTTGTTGGGTCCAATGGTCGGAAACCTATCCGCGTCAACAGCAAGGCTCCTGGTGCCGAGGATGAGAGCTCGGCTGCCAATGCTCTTCACCTTCTCGACCACACGCCCTGCAGAGTCCATCCTGCGAACCACCAAGCGCTCGCCTGCTTTCTTGGACACGAGCAGCACTTCGCCATCGTCCCAGGCCACAACGAAACAACGGGATCCCATCCGCAACTCCTGCTCGAACAAGCTGTTTGCATACGAGAAAGGAAGAGTAGATGACGATGCCCGGACGTCGGCAGCAGCATACTTGGCTGCTACCATGGGCAGCCTGCTTGCAGGGTCATCGCCGTACTTCTCGACATGGAAGGTGTCGCTTAGGGGATCGGTCCAGGATCTGGCCGCCACGGGCGCGCGCCTGGGGCACCCTTTTGTCCCGGTTGGTGTTACCGACCGGGACAAAAGACCCCCTTTTGTGCCGGTTGATTTACCCGTGACAAAAGGGGGGCCTTTTGTCCCTAGAGCTTATCACCGGTTGGGCTGTCGGTTCCTATACCGCTTCCCAACCGGGACTAAATGTCCGTTCCCTACTAGTGTGACGGTACTAATAATCAGTTGTTGTGCAATACTGTTCGAATATAAATATGGAATTTGGTAGATAAGATAATGAAAAATAGATTCCAATACATCTATTTTAGTATCATATCAGAATTGGACACGAATAGGGATATCTATATTCACTAATAGTGAGTATATACTAAAAATAATATTCTTATGCCAGGGCCCCTTATATATTCTATTCTATCTTATATTTACTAATTGGAGGCTCCTTTTGTGGCCTCCACGTTAACCGGAGGAAAAATCCTAGAAATTCTCACAAAAAGCAAAACATCTAGCCACCTAATTTGATGCTAGACAATGATAGCCGTTGGATGTAACATGAAAAAAATTACCCACCACTTATATTTACTAATTGGAGGCTCCTTTTGTGGCCTCCACGTTAACCGGAGGAAAAATCCTAGAAATTCTCACAAAAAAGCAAAACATCTAGCCACCTAATTTGATGCTAGACAATGATAGCCGTTGGATGTAACATGAAAAAAATTACCCACCACTGCCATTATATAATTTTATTTAATAGATTTATTAATAATAAGTAGAATCCGTTGTATTTGGAACTTACATCAATCATGTTCGTGTATACAATATCTATATTGGGAAATCGCAGCTGTTTGTGGGAAGAAAGGAAACTTACGACGGTGAAAACTCTCTCTTTCTTCTCTCTCAAACTTCATTATATGCAGGGAACAAGCATCGCTGACCTCGATGAAGTGGAACATAATGGCGCCATACTGAAGCATACGGTGGCGCAGTCATGATAATCTCGACAACTCCAGGCGCCATGGTCGTGACGTACGCCGGCATCCGATGAATGACGTGAAGGCCGGCGATGGCGTCAATGCTGCCGGAGTACGATTTGGTCCGCTGGTGGCCGTGTTGCCTGTAGCAAGCCAGTTGCACCATCATGTGCATGGGAGCCATGTCCGTATCTCTCAACGATCTGCCGCTTGATAAGCAGCCCTTTTCAAGATGAATTGGATCTTGGATCAATGGAGCGAGATTTTGAGCAGAGAACGCATTGGGTTATCTTTGATTGGCTTGCTGCAGGTCGGTAGCCTTCTTTTGTATATATACAGAGAAATCCGATCAGAAAATTCAGGTTAGCATTGACCCTGATTAAATGAGCTCTTCCTTAAATTCATTTTTTCTTGAAAAGTGACAAACACGTCATTGAAGTTGTGTAAAGCATCAAATTGTGCACATACTTTCTTCAGCAAGGAGCAGGATTGTCCACAGAGCACGCCTGTGTGGTCCAGCAACCTTGGCACATACGTTAGACTCAATCCAGGTTAGAACCGTTTATGTTATATACCAATTGGTTAATATGTGCTATACCTATACACATCTTCCTCGCAAAAAAACAAAATAAATGATATACACATTTGTGCTTGGGAGTATATCAGGTACGAGCACATACTTACCACATCATTAAATTGGTATTCTTATCCCACCCTCAGTCAAGTGAAACGATAGTAAGAAATATGATATGGTAGCCATGTATATAAAGATTTTGGAGTACAAGATTAATTTTGTCAGTAAAAAAACATAAACCACAATATAGATATTCGAGTTGTGTGGTCACCAAACCTATGTTATTATTCGCACTGACATACCATTAGGTGCGCATTAGTCTTAAAATAAGTGTCTATTTGATTATTTCGTCTATGATCATAATTCAATAGACACACACAAGAGGTGATAGTGTTGTGTATGGCTTAGTGTCCTTTCAGTGTCATGGAAGAAATCCCTACGAAAATACTGATAAGAGCGATGGTTGTATCTAACTTCACAAGAACAGCATAAGGAATTTTGCAACCAAATAACATCCAATGATGCTGGAATCCATCCTAAATCTCCATTAATGCTTCTAGGAAGAAAAAGGATCATGAATTTTTAATCGTAGCATATATTTCTTTAAGTTTTCTGGCACCAATAGGTTCAGTGCTTTATAGAGTAATTTTCCAATACTTCACCCGGTGAAGAAAGTACTATTTAAATAGTTTCCTTATGTCATTTAAATATCCATGTACAATCAGTTCTTAGGAAAAATGTAATTTTTTAACTCAAAGAACATAGGCATTTCAAAAATTGCAAAATTATTACAGTATAGTCTAGAATATTTCCCTCAACTAACAATTGTTTAAATGTCTAGCCCTTGTAGGAGCACGGGTTGATAGGCTAGTATACCTAAAAGGACAACGGGAGTAGCAGGTTTCTCAACCAGACTGTAGGTCCAGGCTTCCCATAAAAGTTGTTCATCCTGACTAGGTCACGCTCAATTATCAGGGGGCTGCTAAGTCGACAAAGACTGGGGCTTGGCCCTCGCATATGCTGCCCTCAGATTCCAATTCCTACCTACTACCTACATCAGCGGGGCCAAATATTCTACGGGCCATGTGCATGTGGGCCGCGAGATTTCAAAAAAAAAGTGCATGTGGGCCTGCCAGATTTAAATAAAAATGTGCATGTGGGCCAAGGTGTATTAGGTGTTATCCCCTTCCGGGGAAGTCATGAGTCCATTTTGCCCCCGGTTTTTATCTACCTTCCACATACTTATATTGTTATGAGTAGTGCATTGTGTCATTCGGATCCTCAAACTTACAAAACACATAATTAGATCCATGAACTTGCTAATTGTACATACAAATCCTAGATCAGGTCAAACTGCCTGTGTAGATGTTGACTGTGCTATGACATTAGTCTGGTATGTGGGCCTCACGAAACGGTTCAATATTTCATCTCTCCTCCATTCCTTGCTCCCTCCCTCTCCCTCTCTCGTCTATCCTCTTCCCCACCACCTAGTGCTGACGTGGTGTTGGTGCCAGCGACACAACAAAGGTCATATCCTCCTTCCCTTGGCCTTCCGTGTCGTGTCGTGGTTCCCTAGGGAGTCGAAGCAGGGCAAGAATCTGGCCATCCTCAGCAGCAGCCTCTTCGGCTCCATGACCGTGTGCCCGTGTTGTTGCTAGCAAGCCAGTCATCGCTTGTGTGCTATGCATGCCCGCCGCCGTAGCCGGGGCCAGTTTGTGTGACAATGCCCACCCCCTATTGCACCGACGCTTCCCCGTCAAGTTCAAGAGCTGCCAATATTTTGTTCCGCCAGCCTTTAAAAGAAACAGAAGTAGCCCATGGACTGATCGATGAAAATTACAGAAGCGGAGCAGAAGATTGTCTCTTGGATTATTTATTGCCCTCTGCCCAGAAGTATTGGTTGCTGGAGTTTATTTTCTATGGGAGCCAGGTGGACAAGAGCTACATGCGTAATATTTTTTTTTGAGATCAACCGGGCCTTTCATTAATTTAGCCAATGGCTAGATTACAATCAGAAAAGAGGAATCGCCATAGCACTGATGGGGCATCAGCTTGCCACTCCACCATCGGTGAACTATGCGTAACCAGTTTTGCACATTCATGCGCTACTTTATTACAAGATCTGTTGATAAAAACAAACTTGAATTCTATGGTACCCCGGCTGAGATCATCCAACTGTTGAAGAATAGTAAAAGGATAGTCGAAGGGAGAACAATTGCCGATAGAAAGATGACTCCCTCGGCTGACGCGTTATGTTCGGTATCGGCACTGTGCTGCTTATCTTGCTCATGCTCATGCGTACGTTGAGTACAGAGTTCCGGAAGAAGATAGATGGGGTAGAACATCATTCGGCAGTAAACTATCGTCTGAATGGATGGCCGATACCTGGGCAGTGGCCGCTGATGGATGAAATAATTCCAAGCCGATTAGAGATGATGTGTAATGATGACTGATGATGAAGGGAGGCAAATTTATTTGATCGGCTGCAGCCTGCAGGTCACGTATATGCATGTTGCACATATGCATGCATGTGTACAAATTTTCAAAGGATAAGTTGCTTGTGGAAAATAGCCGATGAAATTGAAGATAATATCAGATAGAAGAATTTTCGCCCTCAAGATTCAAAGATCAGCACGCCCCGTCAAGATGCCAACATCTATCGTCACCGAAACAGCCACACTCCTCACGATTGTCGTCGACAATTCGCCGCTCACTGTTGCCGTCCTGAGCCAGCGATTGCGCCAGATTGGAGACAAGCAAGCCGATAAAGACGAGATAGAAGGTTCGTCGACGAAGCAGAGATGGAAGCTCTGAGTACCCTTTTACTCAGAGCTTGGGCTGCAACGACGTCGTATTCAACCAGGGCTCCGCAGGCTTATTATGTCCCTTGGCAGATGGTAAGGGAGAGCCGATGGAGACATTTATGTCTCGTTAGATAGATATTTGAATTCAATTTTTTATTAAATTTATTTTGAGATACAAATGCTGCACGTATTTTTTACAAATTCGGTCAAATTTGTGGTACGGACATCAAGGATGACTATCATTTTAGGAATGGAGGGAGTAGCGATTAAAAGCTTGCACACCAAAAAAAAAAAAGATACGTGGCCGAAATGTCAACTAAGATTATTCTTTTTTCCGGAAAAGCCAAATAATGAAATAGTACATGTGGAAGAGGTGATGGCTGATAGCGATGGCGGGAAAAAATTCATGAGCCGATAGTTGGTGGAGCTTTAATAATTTTGGTGCCTACTTCTTTATTGCTAAACTAGCAGGTGGCCCGCGCATATTGCACGGCCAGACTCGTTACATATTTTTCATAGATTCATAGACATACGTTCTGTTTGAATTTTTTATTTCCTGACAAACTAAATCGTATGTAGTCATATATGGGCTTATTCTCAGCTGATTGTATGAAGATTCATACCATGTCTTATTTATTGTGATTGCGACTTGTACAATTCAAAGATGGGTCTTCTCATCCTGCTAACCCATATCTTTGTCGTGTTACTTGTTCATGTCACATGTAGTCCTACAGTCCTACACAAACACGTTAACTCTGCTCTTGCCTAGTTTGCGATGACCAAGCTCGCTTTCATTGTTTCACCAGGACTACACGTTGTCAATAGTTAGTTGCAAAAGGAATTTCTTTTAGCGGATAAATAAGTATTAGCACATAAGTCGTGTCAACTCAAGAGCTTATTTACTCAATTCTCAGCTATTTTCTTACTCCTTTCACAACCAAATTTTGTTACCTTATTTCTTTTCAATATTGACACTATCGAAGTGCAGGAAGTGCAGCTCGATTCTGACGGGTACTGGCACATGAGATTTACATCATTAGATGTGTCAACAAACTATCACCACTGCAGCTTGTCTGAAGTTTAGGAAAATAATTTTAATACTGAGAAAAGTCATTGATGATTTTTCATGACGGGAATTGAGAGGGGGAGAGAGAGAGGGGAAACAGTAACGCTTCTGTGAGGTGCCTCTCGGCAGTAAAAATCTTGTCCTATGTAGACTATTTAACCAAAGGATCTCAATCTTTGTCGTTCTTCTACTTGCCTCCGTAGCACTCAATAGAGACCCTATGACTTCTCCAAGATCTAGCTAGCTACATTATCATGGTCGGAAGTGGCTGATAACCATATGAAGCAGTGCTCTGTTCCATCCTTGCTTTCCCTGCTCTTCCCATGAGGCTCCACACCCGTTGACACTACAAAGTATATATGCAGTTCTGCAACACGTCGTCAAGACACTAATTTTATCATGTCCAGTCATGAATCATGAGCTCACCATGAGAACACTTCTCGTCACTCACGTGATCCACTCTTTCCTGCATGTATAATCCTTCACCGTTGTAACACCAGGCCTTGTGCCACGACAGCCCAGCCCACGGCCCAGTCGATGTAGCAGCAGCTATACAAAAAGAAGCAGAAGCATCGCGGGGGAGCAGAACAAAAATCAATCGAGAATTGGGTTTTCCTCTTCGATCGTTGTCTTCCTCGTCGGAGAGGCGCGATTCTGGTGCATCGTCTCCTCACGTCCTGGCTCACCACCGGTGGCCACAGGGTGTGACAACCGTCAGCCTTACCAGATGTTGTCGGAGCGAGTCCACCACTTCTAACATCGATTTAGCCGAACACCCATGCTCGACTTGTCAACAACGCCAAACAAAGATGACATGGCAAGTTCATTAGTCTTCGTGAGCTCTATCTATGCACCATTGCTAGCCTAAGCCTTAAAATGCTCCTTGCATAATGCTTGAAGCCAATCAGACATCATGTTCGAAGCCGACCGTTCTCATGATGATCAGTTGGCTTCCAGTCATGAATCATGAGCTCACCATGAGAACACTTCTCGTCACTCACGTGATCCACTCTTTCCTGCATGTATAATCCTTCACCGTTGTAACACCAGGCCTTGTGCCATGATCAGTTGGCTTCCATATGATGAGTTCTCAAACTGAACTCCAGGTGCATAACGTATTAGGATAGAATATTAATTCTTTCTTTGATGTATACAGGAACTCTACGACTCTTTCATTTTTTGCACACACAGAGAGAGGACTCTTTCCTTCCGTGCACTGATACAGATATGCTTGTACGTAGTTAGAGTTTTGACATATCATAATGAACGGTTCAGCTTCTTCTTTTTTTTTATTAATATGAGTATGCTGTTTAATCTAGACCGTTAGATGTTCATAAAATCCAACGGCTCATAGCTTTTCTTTTTTTTGATTAACGTGGTAATTTCGTGGCTTTGAGAGCGAACGTGGTGGCTTCTTTTTCTCTTCAAATACTAAGATAATAGATAGGAAACCGAGGACATACAAGTTGAGGGCCAACCGATTTGCGGACACCTCGGCTGGCACCTCGTGCTCAACATCAGGGTTTGCGGACATACAAGTTGCCAGGGAAGAAAATTAATACTACAGCCTATCCGAACAGTAGATGGACAACCAAAGGAACAACTCTTGAATTCTTCAGAGCACTTACCATGCAGACTCTATAATAGAATCTAAGTCTATTATTACCTCCTAATTTATAGTCTTTTGCTGATGTGACAGTATATTTACTGAAGAAAAATGGAGAAAAACTAAGACTTGATATCTTATTTGGACTCCAAGTCTACGGTCCTCGAGTATGGACTCGTATAGAGTCTGTATTGGAAGTGCCTTTAATCGGCTACTACTTTCGTATGATAGACATCTATTAATTGGAAGAAATTAAAAAGGATAGCCGATGGAAGAATCCTGCTACAAAGGAGCTTGAAGTCTTGCACCTGAGATGGAAGCACGACACCTACACCCGGCAGCGCTGCCGCCGTAAGTTGATAGTTGATACTAGTTAAGGTACGTAACACCATGAAGACGATGACTAAGTCCTGATGACAAGATTAACGCGGGCGCCATCTCCACAGAGCTGTTGGAGGTAGTCCGATGATGCCGCTACCAAGCTATTGGCACTATAAAAAATGAAACGACTTCTAAGAGCGTCCCGATTTTTTTTCAGATGTGGGCGAATTTGCCACAGGCATCCAAAAATTGGGGCGCTACCGTAGCACAGAGACCGCCCCTGAAGAAGTATTTCGAGGGGCAGGTGGTGGCCTGTCATAAAACCAAGGGGTGACTATGTCCACTCAAAACATCCATTGGCGACTAAAGATAAATATAAAAGCCAACGTGACTAGGACAATCAGGAGTACCGACATGAAGGCTAAACATATTTGATCCTAAGGAAAAACATGTTCTCAATGTGCAAATACTCAAATACTCTAATGATATGTATATATATGGATTTATTTCTATATTATTATTTTATATGCTTAATTTAAATTGTGTCCCTCACTAAAACATCTTTCTCAAAAGATGCGTGCCATTTCGTACTGGCGGAAACACTTTTGCGAGAAACATTCTTTTTGAAATCATTATGTATAGCATCAGCAAATTTATATTTCAAACACTGAAAGTATTAGTGGGAACGATATTTCGAGGGGCGGGTGATGGTGTCACCAACCCTTGAAATGGTTTCTTCGGGGGCGAGTACGTCACCCACTTCTGCAAACTGCTACTCCCTCCATTCCCCAGTATAAGGATTCCTGGCATTCAAATTTCTTCCCAAAATGTAAGCATTCCTACCATTCGTGGGCCCACAGTCAACCAGAATCCTTGGATTTTTCCCACACGAATAACTCCGGCGGGCCCCACTATCCCACCCTCCTCCATCACCGCGCGCCTGGGCCCCTCCGTCCGCGCCGCCTCCCCTGCGCCAAGCCCGCCGCCGCTACCTTGCGCCCAGCCGGCCTCGCCCGCGTCGCCTCCCCTGCGCCTCAAGCCCGCGCCCGCGCCGCCTCCCCTGCGCCTCCAGCCCGCGCCGCCCGCGCGCGCCCGCCCAGGCGGCCCCGCCGCGCGCCGCTGAGCTCCAGGCGACGAGGGGCATCGAGAGGAGCTGCAGCCACGCCGTCTTTGGGGCCCTGCGCACCGGCCTCGCCGCGGCGACGGA
Organism: Eragrostis nindensis; assembly: GCA_012490785.1. Lineage (NCBI taxonomy): Eukaryota > Viridiplantae > Streptophyta > Magnoliopsida > Poales > Poaceae > Eragrostis > Eragrostis nindensis. Next base: position 353,008 of record JAAXCT010000179.1, on the reverse strand, counting down.
GCGGTGGGAGCGCGTGACGGCGGCATCCTCCACCACCGCACCATGGTCGCAGATCCATTCCTTCCCAGCTGGCCAGCTCGCCATGGATGGCGGCGCTAGTGGTGGTGGAGCTCGAGGAGGCGCGATGTCCTGTCTGGAGGGAAGGGAACTCTGTCGACGGCGACCTCGACCTGCCCTCCCTCCCCTGTGCGATGGCGTCGCCGGCTTCCCCTTCCTTCTCCGCCCGGCTGGTGCTTGGCTGATTGGAATGCTTTCAATGCTACTGTACGGCGGAGTAGTCAATTCGTGTGTGCAGGAGAATGAGCAGGGGCAGCAGAGTAATTTGCCATCCTCCTTATTTCCAAGTTTGAACTCCAGGAATCCTTACTTTCAGGCACGGAGGGAGTATTTATCGCTGCGACTGTGAGAGCTAAGAGCGAGTGATGTACCACCCCTAAAAATAATGTTTTACCCACCTCTAAAAACGGTTTCTGTAGTACTGTGGGTTACTGCTATAACGACAAGGAGTTATTAATGCTGAGGACGCCATGAGGAACAAAGAAGCGGTGCCTACAGCAACATACAGTGCCAAACAGTACGGAACAGTTCCCCTTCTATGCTCCGGCGACTGCTTAAGTTGCTGTCATACCTGCAACTGCACGGGAACTGTGTCCGCCCTATATCTGGCCAACGGGCCGTGCCGGGCCGGCACGGCACGGGCCCGGCCGGGCTCGGGCCGTCAAAGGGGAGGCACGGCATGGCCCGGAGAACACAAAGGGCCGTGCCGTGCCAGCACGTGGGCTGCATCTCTCGGCCCGAGCACGGCCCGGCAACCCTTACACGGGTCGTGCCGTGCTTTCGGCCTTGAAGGCTTCACAGTACCGGGCGGCCCGGGCACGCATCTGCAGGAGCCGGTCTCCTCCTCAACAACAACAACAAAAAGAAAAATCGCAGGGGCTGGTGGCGATGGAGGAGAGGCGGCTGCGCGGTGGTAGTGGTGGAGGCGGCGGCGCTGGAGGAGCCAGGGAGAGGGCGGCGATAGGGAGGAGTTGGGGAGATGGAGTCAGCCATGGGAGAGGGAGGCAGAGCCGCGGAGAGGGAAGGTTGGGAGGGGGCGGCGGCGCGAGAGGAGTCGTGGGGAGGGAGACTAGCCGCTGACGGGAGGGAAGGCTGGGAGAGGGCGGCGGCGCGAGAGGAGTCGTGGGGAGGGAGACTAGCCGCCGGCGGGAGGGAAGAGGAGTCGTGGAGAGGGAGATTGGCGGTGGCGGGAGGGGAGGCTGGAGCGGTGCCGACCATGGGAGGGAGAGAGAGTCCGAGAGGACGGGTGGAAGAGGGCGGCGGTGGAGAGGAAGGAGGCTGGTACTAGGGTTTGGAATGGAGGAAAACAAGCAATATATACTCTAGCTAGATGACGGGCTAGATGGGCCGTGCCTTACCGGGCCGTGCCTGACAGGCTAAAAGGGCCATGCTGCCGGGCCAGACGGGCCGAGGTAAACGGGCCGTGCTCGGGCCGGCACGGCGGGCTTGCGCCTAGGCCCAAGCACGGCCCTAGGCGGGCTCCGGGCCGGCACGGCCCTTATATGGATCGGGCCGTGCCGTGCTCGGACCGGGCCAAAAATAGTGGGCCTCGGGCCGGCCCATTTAGCACGGCCCAGATGGCCAGATATAGTCCGCCCTTTGCAGTACCATATACTAAATTCGAAGCTTCATGCACGTAGGAATCATTGTTTTGAAATTGCTAGATTAATCATAATTTACCAATGATTAATTAACAACTCGACCCCTGAACATCGATCAGGGAATTCGATTCAATTATATTATCTAGTCAACCGATCAAGCGACTAATCATCAATTAGTCACGACTAATTAGGTATGCCTAGTCATGAAGCGTCTTCAGCTTAATAGTAAGAGCAACTCCAAGAGCCTAGCTAAATCTCCCTCTCTATATTTCTATTTAGCTATCCATTTAGCCCGTATTCCCTCTGCAGATTTTAGTGTACTCCAACAGCCTCTTCAAAAACAAACTATCTATATTCAAAAACCACTTTATCCGTAGCTTGTACCACTGAAGCAATTCATCGAACGGCTACTATGCGTCGTGCACCTCGGGCTAGCTCCAGAAGACGACGCTCGCGTTGTTGCAGCTGGAGCAGGGTAACAGGTAGGGAGTCTTTGGACTAGTCGAGCAGCAGCACAGCGTGCAGGTGAGCAGCAGCGCGGCCTACGGGCGAGCGAGCAGCAGTCCGAGCGGCAGCGCGGCGCGGCGGCGTGGCGCGACCCATGAGCTCGCGAGATCCCTCGGCCCCCATGGAGCAGCGTGGCGCGCCGACGAGCTAGCAGCACAGACGAGAGGTAATGGCGTGCGAGCAAGCTGCGGCGCAGCGACGCGGCGCGGCCCATGGGACGAGGCGGCGCAAGAAACGGACACCAGCGATGCGGCTACCGACCACCTTGCACGACGTTCCCGACCACTTCTTGAAAAGCGCGTCATCCTATGCCTCGTCACGCACCTCTGCCTCGTTCGCGCGGCCGTCGTTTGCAAGCGGAGGCGCTGCATCGCCGTGAGCCAAGCCGTCGCCTACAACTCCTCAGATGGCAGCTAGTCCTGGCCCCGCCTCCTCGGCGCCACGCCGCCCTCTAGTCTTCGTCCCCGCCTCGCCGGCCATCAACTTCCGCCCATCCTCCCTCGACTCCCTCCCAGACGTGCCGGGTCACCGATGGGAGCTCGTGGACGGCCGCAGGAGCCTGCCTCAGACCCCCATGGAGCGCGCGCTCCCTCTGCTCCACGCGTCGCGCGTGCAGCCCGCGACCAGGCCAGCAACCGTTCCGGGCTCCCTCTTCTGCCTGCCGCGCCTCTCCAAGCTGCCGCTCATCGACAACGCCCTCTTCGGCGAGATCCCGCCGGAGATCGGCAATTGCACGTCGCGCGTCCGATTCCGGGCCAGCGGCAACCACCTCGCCGGCGACGTCCCTGCCAGGGCGCGGGGGAGGGCGGAGGGCCGGGGAGCGCGATGGTGGGATGGCTAGCGGGAGGAGCTCGGCATATTTGCCGAGCGAGGGGCGCGAGTTGCCGAGCGAGATGGCGAGGGGACACCGATGCCTAGTCTGTTGGATGCGTATTTTGCTAGTATTTTCATTTTTTTAGCTATCTGATATGGAATAGAGAGTCTGTTGGAGCGTCTTCAGCTCAATAGTAAGTCTAGTGGGTAAACCCACGTATTGCAGCTGCCACCATTTACCGAGCACGAGTGGAAAGGAATATTTCTAGTTTACCAAGCTTTGTGCTCTCCTTAATTGCTTATATGTTCTAATTTTCACCGGCAATTATAAGCACAACATTTTGAAGACACAAATGTAAGCTATAGACAGCTTTTCCCGAGTTTTGACTTGCAGATGCAGATACTTAGAACGAGTGGTCGATCTGGTCGACTAGTTCAGAACTAATCATGATTAATCGATATCTAGTCACGGTTGATTCATCTAATCGTTAGCGACTAGGATTGATTTAACGATTTGAAAACATTGCGTAGGATACTTTGGCAAGATCGGGTGACCTGCTGGCGTGATTGTGAATTAGCGCATATCCACTTGATGGCGACATTGATGTAATCAACGCAGAGCACGTACGACGCTGTTATATATAAATTTGAAATAGATTCAATGGATCGTTATTAGTAATATTAAAATTAATATCATTGATTACTAGACATAGAGATAACTTATAAATATTTTCAATGATGTAGCCCTTAGCAATATTAAAATTAGAATCATTTTGCATTAGTTATAGAGATAGTATCTTGTAGATAGAGATAGTATCTTGTAGACCTGTGATCCTATCTACAAGATACTATCTCTATAACTAATGCAAAATGATTCTAATTTTAATATTGCTAAGGGCTACATCATTGAAAATATTTATAAGTTATCTCTATGTCTAGTAATCAATGATATTAATTTTAATATTACTAATAACGATCCATTGAATCTATTTCAAATTTATATATAACAGCGTCGTACGTGCTCTACGTTGATTACATCAGTGTTATTCTCTCTCTCTCTCGAAACCTCTCGGTGCGACAGTGCGGAGAGGCGGAAAGAGGGCGAGTTCCTGTGCTCCCGCCGGCGAGAGCGCCGATCCCCTCCGCCTCCGGCGGCCTTTGGCCCTCGGATGTGTGGGGGATCCGCGTCTCTTTGCCCGGCGGTGTAGATTAGGCCTGCGGGCTACGTTTCCGGGCGGCGTTGCTTGGGGGAAGACGACGCGGCCGTCATGGAATAATGTCCCCCTGGCTCTCTTCCTCCTCGCCGGCAGTGGCTCCGGTGTCGGCGGCGGGCCTGTGGGGTTGGAGCTCATCAGATCTGACGGTCTGGTGGCTCGTGTACAGGAGTTTTGTACCGTCCGGCTGGGGTGCGGCGATGCACTGGTGGAGCGGATTCGGCGAGGTTTGTCGTTCTGCTCCTTGTGTGTCTCGTTTTCCGACGGCTCGGGCGGTTGTGTTTCCCCGTTGGTGGGATTTTGTTCCTCGTCGTTGTCGGTGTTGACGGCGGCGGTGGATGGTTCTTCTGTCGGCGTCGCTGGTGTGCCCAGTGATGCTCGACTCCGGGTCCTGCTGTTGTCGGCGACGGCCATGACGGCGGGTATCTGTTCCTCTTCCTTCCTCTGTTCGATGACTGCCGATGGTCGTTCGGCTTTTGCAAATGCGCTCGGGAGGATGTCTGAGCGCTGGATCTTGCGGCACTTCCAATGTTTGGAGTCGTCGATGGAGGAGGAAGGTGGATTCCGGTGGACTCCGGCGAGCGACGACGGCGTCCAGAAGTTTCACGGCTTTTCTCGGTGTAGGGGGTTGTGTGCAATTTACAGTGTATCCAGGGTGTTTTTTGTAAATGTTCATGGATGTACTGTTCTTTCTTAATATAATCCCCTTCCGTCGCAAAAAAAAAAAGATAGGATCACAGGTCTGCTGCTGCCCAGCTGCAGCTACTGGACAATGGATATTGGGCGTGCTTGGTTCCCGGCCTTCGATTGCCACGCCACACGCGCGGCCGCCACAAAGTGTGGCGCCGATTTTTGCCGCCGCAGAGTGTGGCGAGAAAATGACTTGCTTTTGCATACGCCGTACACAGCAGCAGGGGAGCAACCAAGCAGTGGCCATGTGCTTGTGACAGACTAAACGGTGGCGTGGCTGGTTGTGGCCACCAACCAAGCACGCCCATTGTCTTGGCTGGCTGTAGCTGCCGGCTTAGCACTATCGAGCACGCCCATTATTTCATTTGCCTATTTAATTTTAGATTGTACAGTCACATAACTGTTTGCGAAATGTTCTAGCCTAATCAATGATGGGTGATGGATCAATCAGCCTCCGAGTGTTGCACGCGCCTATTAATTTATAGCTGACGAGGAGGTAGTAGTCGTACATGTGCATGTGCAGAGACCAGAGGTTGCATGTGCGTGTTGCATTGAGCAAGCCCAATGGTCGGCGAATCGACCGTTGTGTCAGCCTTTTGCTTCATCGGGCGGAGAGAAAGTAGGAGAGAGGGAGCACCTCGGCGCTGCAGGACGAGCCGATCGCGTGGGAGATGCTGTGTACGGTCATGTGAAGAAAAAGGAGATGCTCTGTATGACGAGTGGGCTCAACTAAATAGAAAATGAAGATTTAAATGCATGAACAGACAAAGGGTTGGACAACTAGTCTGTAATCTTGTCTGAATAAGGACTGGAGACAAGTGCTACTTGTCTCGGATTGGGCTTGCTCTTTGTGTGCTTCGTGCCTCCTTCCTACTCCTCCTTCCCAGAAAGGCTGTCGTTCTGGGAGGAGGGAGTGGAAACTAAGGCCGGTGGAAAATGACGATTTTGCCCTCATTTAATTCTCGACCCCACCTGTTTCCAATAAAAAAAATCTCGATCCCCACGGCGCTCTTCCTCATCACGGCGGGAGGGAGGCGACCTGCAAGCAATGGATGTCCGGCGGACGCAGCAGCGACCTGAGCTTTGTGGGACGGACGAGGATGCCGCCATCGAGCTTCGCGCCCACCTCCGCACAGCCGCCACGCACCTCCGCACGGCGGAAGCCCAGCTCGCCGCCGCCGCCGCCCAGCTCAACCCCACCTCCGCACCTACACATAAATCCCGGCTCGCCGAAGCATCAAGCCGAGCTGCCCCTTTCCCTGCTCCTGCTCCACCACCATGGCAAGCGTAGCCGCCCAGATCTGATGGCTCAAGTTGAGGGGGGATGGGGAGGAGGTCGTCCGGTGGCGATGGTGGCCGGGCCTAGATGATCGTCGGGAGGGAGGTGGAAGAGGGGAAGCGCTGGCAGAGCCGGGGTGGAAGGAGGAGGAGCGCGTTGAGGAAGCGGTGGTGCGGGTGACGGCGGGGAGCAGGAAGCGCATGGCGAACTCGCTAGCAACTCGAGGCGGAGCTAGCGGCGTTGCCGCCGTATCCGTACCCATAGGTGGAGCTCGCGGCAGGGTCAGCAGATAGCCCAACGGCGGCACCAGGCATGGGTGGGCCCAAGTGGCAGCAGCAGCGACTGCAAAATACGGCCAGCGACGAGGTGCGCGAGCCGCGATTCCGGCTGCCGCGGCGACGAGCAGAGCGGAAAGGCCTGGAGGACGGGAAAGTGCGAAGCCAAGATCTGATTTGGCTGGAGAGAGAGGAGGAGCAAGCACCGAAGCACCCAGAAGCACCCAGAGGAGGAGCAAGCACCGAAGCACCCAGAAGACTGATTTGTTTTTTATTATTGTTTGGATCACGATGCAGACTGGGGAATAAAGATGGGACGTGGGCCCGTGAGGAGCAGAGGCGCAGACGACATCCTTTTTGGGAAAAAAGTTTTGCTCTAAAACGTCAGCTAATATGGGAAGGAGGGAGTATATCTTTTATACTCCCTCCTTCCCATATTAGCTGACGTTTTAGAGCAAAACTTTTTCCCAAAAAGGATGTCGTCTGCGCCTCTGCTCCTCACGGGCCCACGTCCCATCTTTATTCCCCAGTCTGCATCGTGATCCAAACAATAATAAAAAAACAAATCAGTCTTCTGGGTGCTTCGGTGCTTGCTCCTCCTCTGGGTGCTTCTGGGTGCTTCGGTGCTTGCTCCTCCTCTCTCTCCAGCCAAATCAGATCTTGGCTTCGCACTTTCCCGTCCTCCAGGCCTTTCCGCTCTGCTCGTCGCCGCGGCAGCCGGAATCGCGGCTCGCGCACCTCGTCGCTGGCCGTATTTTGCAGTCGCTGCTGCTGCCACTTGGGCCCACCCATGCCTGGTGCCGCCGTTGGGCTATCTGCTGACCCTGCCGCGAGCTCCACCTATGGGTACGGATACGGCGGCAACGCCGCTAGCTCCGCCTCGAGTTGCTAGCGAGTTCGCCATGCGCTTCCTGCTCCCCGCCGTCACCCGCACCACCGCTTCCTCAACGCGCTCCTCCTCCTTCCACCCGGCTCTGCCAGCGCTTCCCCTCTTCCACCTCCCTCCCGACGATCATCTAGGCCCGGCCACCATCGCCACCGGACGACCTCCTCCCCATCCCCCCTCAACTTGAGCCCATCAGATCTGGGCGGCTACGCTTGCCATGGTGGTGGAGCAGGAGCAGGGAAAGGGGCAGCTCGGCTTGATGCTTCGGCGAGCCGGGATTTATGTGTAGGTGCGGAGGTGGGGTTGAGCTGGGCGGCGGCGGCGGCGAGCTGGGCTTCCGCGTGCGGAGGTGCGTGGCGGCTGTGCGGAGGTGGGCGCGAAGCTCGATGGCGGCATCCTCGTCCGTCCCACAAAGCTCAGGTCGCTGCTGCGTCCGCCGGACATCCATTGCTTGCAGGTCGCCTCCCTCCCGCCGTGATGAGGAAGAGCGCCGTGGGGATCGAGATTTTTTTTATTGGAAACAGGTGGGGTCGAGAATTAAATGAGGGCAAAATCGTCATTTTCCACCGGCCTTAGTTTCCACTCCCTCCTCCCAGAACGACAGCCTTTCTGGGAAGGAGGGAGTATTGTGCAACTTGAAGCTCGCCTCGAAACCAATCGACCAGTTTTCTGGGCAGGTTTGGCAGCATCCATAAAGGCCAGGCCAGGCCAGCCTCGCACTCACACGCCTCAACCACTCCCGTGCACACTCTCACAAGCCCTCGCCAAGTGTGCCACCACCACTCCACAGTGCGCCCGAGCTCACCCGCGGTTACCATCCAAAAGCGGCGGCAAGTTGCCCAAAGCACTCTCTCCCCGCACCCTCGAGAAAGCTCTCCTCCATTCTCCACTGTAGCTTGAGCTCTTTCGCCAGATCCAGTCGGCCCCCCTCCTTCTTCCTTCCCAGCAGTTGCCGGCGGCAAGGAGGGGGTCCCACCCAGTTGCTTTTAGCTTAGGTAGTAGTAGTAGTACTAATCGTAGCTTATTTCTCTGTAGTTTAGTTGGAGGTGCTTCCGGTTTGCCGTCATCGTTGTCTTCTTCGCCGGCGTTTTGTCTTCCTCGGCACTGGTTGCTCCTGTTGCTTGCTTTTCCCATGTGGATGTTAGGCGTGATGCCTTGTGTTGTCCTCGTCATCTTCCTCCCCGGCGAGTGTTCCTTCCCCCTCTTCTTGTACTTTACTGCTCTGGCTCATGTTTTTTGGTGGCGAGGCGTTGCTCTGATGATGTTAACTCAGCCTGGATCATTCACAACTCATCAAAGGGATAGATAAATGCTTTCTTTTGCAAATGAAGGGATAGATAAATGCGGATGAATATAATATATATTTAAAATTTTATGATTAGATCTTACACCAGCAACCTTCAATCCAGATAAACTACCTCTCACTCTCTCCCTATTTTGTAAACACTACGGATGTAGGGTTTCGTCTTGTAGTGGAGTTCTTGTCTTCTCTTTTTGTTGTGTTTTGAATGTGGTATAATCCTCCAAGGTGGTTTCTAGTGGGATTATACATGGAAACCTTGTGAACCGCGGGGAGAGCACGGGGGTTCTTCCTGCCAAAACTGAGCGAGACAGGGTCACGGGAGGCCGTCCTGGTTCGGCCGAACATGGGGTTCCCGTTCAGCCAACCCTTGCATGCTGCCTCTTGTGCTGCCTTTCATCCGGGACACTGCTAGGTGAGTCCCCAAATGGGTACAGGGTGGTTTGTGGTAAGTTTAGACCTGTTTGTGGGCCCTTGAAGCCGTGTGCCAGCCTCTGATTGTCTCGAGATGTGTTTCTTGGCTTTGTGAGTTGAATTGCTTCGGGATGTGGGCCCTCCAATTCTCGTGCTTGCATGGGCACATGCATGGAATCAATGATCGGTGCTGAATGAATCATCCTATGCGTGTGTTGCATGTGCAAAAGAGTAGTCGTACATGTGCAAAGAGTATAAAGGTTTGCAAGTGCGTGTTGCCTAAATGCGCTTTTCGTGCCTCCTTCCTATTCCTAATCTATTTTTATATGATGCCATTACGAACCTCGCCTGGAAAGCGATCGAGCAGTTTAATTTTTTTTTTTTTTTTTTGCGGAAAGGGAGGGGTTATATATTAAAACAGAGCACAGTACAAACCCAAATTACAAACAGACCCTGAAAGAAAAGAGAAATACAAAACAAGTACAAGGACTTTTCTGCAAAACTCCACTTCCAGGATCTTCTCCAAACGCCGCGACGACGATGACGCCGATACACCGGCCACCGTTCGCCGGCGCCATCTCCACTCCGGCAAGACAAGGAAACCCAACGCATGTTGAGCCGCAAGATCCAGCACCTCGTCACCTTCCACAAGATGCATCGAAGACGTTGAACGACCATCGGCAGCTTCCCCATCGACGCCGGATGGAACAAGATTCCGCCGCCGCCAGCAGAGCCGGCGACCGGAAAAACAGACCCCCACACGGGGACAAACCCACTCCACACGACATCACCGGAGAACAAGCCACCAGATCCGCCGCGAGAGACACAAAAGCCGACCGCCGTCACTGAAGACGACGCCGGAACCCTAACCCTAAAGGGGAACCTCCCTTTCGCAAACGAGAAAAGGAGCAAAAGACTCCACACAGGCTTACCAGAAGGCTCGTCGTCGTCCCCGACTCCTCCGCCTCCAGATCCGCCTGGGGAGAAAGCAAAACCGGCGAGCTTCGCCATAGTAGTCGCCGGAGACCTAACCCTAACAAGAGGGAAAACTAACCTAAACTACCTACTAGTAGCTAGGAACCAAGCCGGACGACGATTCGGCAAGCTCCCCCCAACGCGCCGGAGCGCGCGGCCGCCGGAGCGGAGGGAGAGCCGCCGAATGGCCGCCGGAAACGGTCGCCTCTCTTTTCGCCCTCTCTCAACTGTAGCGGGGGGAGGGGACGGTTCGAGAGCGATCGAGCAGTTTAATTTTCCAGGTCCACTCACGATTTTCCTATTTCGCACGCGCACGAGCGTTCGCGTGCGCGCGCGTCGCGCCGCAGCGCTGCTGCATGCCCACGGGTAGGCCCGGCCAAGTCGCGTCGCGTGAGTGAGGGTGCGTTCGTCCCATGGGATCTAAACTTTAGAGGGTTTTTGCAATGAATATTCTAATTACAAATAAAATTAAATTACAAAACTAATTTCAGGACTCCGTTCGAATTCGCGAGACGAATCTAATAAGGATAATTAAGCTGTGATTAGAAGATAGTTACTGTAGCATCAGTGTAGCAAAATATAGATTAATTAGGCTCATTACATTCCTCTCGCGATTTAGGGGAGGGGTCGTGACATAGGTTTTGTCATTAAATTAATAAAAATATTCTTAAATAGTAAGATTCTCTTTGATGCGACAGGCTCTAAAATTTAGAGGGAGAGCGCCGAACACACCCTGAGTGTGGAAGTAGCAGGAACGCGTGTGCATCATCTGCATGCATCGAGCATCCTTGCAGTGCTGTGGACCATGTTTTTTTTGCAGGAGAAGCATTTAAATGTATTCACGTAGCTCGAGGCACATGGGCAGAAGTTTTGGTGACTCTATCTCCATGTCTCCTCCCCTATCCCCACAACTTTCTTTTTTTTTTTAAAGTTTCATTCCCACTAACTTTTTATTTCGGTAAAATTTCGATGCAACTTTTTTAGAAACTTTTGTCTCAACAAGTTTCGATGCAACTTTTCTGAAAACTTTTATCTCAAAAAGTTTCGGAGCAACTTTTATAGAAACTTTTGTCTCAAAAAATTACAACAAAACTTTCCACCCAAACTTTTTCCCTCCCATGAGCCCACCCATGTGCGCTGACCTCACTATAGGACGCACGTGAAAGCATTTGGCAGAGTGGGTGGCCTTGTGCAGACGGAAAGGTGGAGACATGCACCCACCCATGTGCGTGGGCCCCCGTACGACTGCACGACAGGACGCGGGAAATATAGGCGGGGTGTGCGTTGTGTTTTGTCTGCTGCTGTCGGAATCGATGCGCTGGGACGTCCGCTCACACGCGCGCGCTAATTAGCCTCTCGAAGGTTTCATTCACAACTCATCAAAGAGATTTTGTAACTCGGAGTTGCAAGTCATTGTCTATAATGACTATGCATGGTATATGTAATTATTTTTTTCTCCTCTTAATTAAAAACGTGCTAAGGTACGGTCGCAAAAAAAAAACTCATCAAAGAGATACAGAAAGATATGATATAATTTTTTAATTTTGATGATTAGATCTTACAAAATTGGATCCTACAAATAGTTAGGCATGTGACTCGATCATGATGTGACATGCAATGACTTTTCTCATTGGATCTTACAAAATTGGATCGTACAAAGGATGATACAGACCCTAGAAAGTCACTCCGTTTGGTAAAGATAAAGATAGGCCAATATATCAGTCACATGTCAGATCATGCATTTGTTTTTAATTTTCATCAACAGTTAGTCTACTACCCTGGGGCCGGGCTGGCCCCACATCCTTGCATCAATATTAAACTTGGAGTCGTCGAGCCAACCTTCAATGGATTAATATATAACGTCGTGCACCCCCCATCGTCAGAGCGTCCGGGCTTCTTCTCCTAGCGTGAGTTGAGCCTATTTTCTTCCCCGACCTGCGGGGGTTTCTGAGAGCTCAGCGCATCTCCAGGTTTCTCCTCTACGAGAGGTAAGTAGCTAGCCTTGCTCTTCACATCGTTTCTTGAATTCTTGTTCAGTGCTTTGCTTGTTCCAATCCGGGGTACCTGTTGCAACACCGCAAATCAACTATGTAGTGTAACATCCAAAAACACAATTATTGCAACATGCCAAATGTAGAGTTAACCCGCAATCGTTCGCGACGTATACCTTCGTAGTACGCACGGCCAATCGCATCACGGTGGCCCAAACAGCAACAACAATCAGGGTGATGGTGAGGTGCTTGCACACCATCGATGTCTAGGACTCTAGGCCATCCTCGACGACGTTGAGGCCATAGAGATGGGGGGCCTGCGGAAGGAGCAAACGACGAGACCTGAGAGACGAAGAGGAGAGCGTCGTGACGATGAAGCTCTTGCGCATCCGTATGCTAATTTTCTAGCTGCAAATCAGTGACGGAGGGGGAGAAGAAGGCAGGTTCGGTGCCGATTCATGGTGGATCTTGCTGCAAATGAAGCCGGGGGTGGAGGCAAGCTGTAGATGCTTCTCCATGCTCGTCTCATTTTTGTGGACTGAGATGTGGGAGCAGATGAGAAAAGAAGCTCGGTAGAAATGCGTGGACAAGTAGAAACCCCGTCTCCTAAAAAAAAAACAAATGACTATGGTGGCGTTCGGATGCAAATAAGAGGCCCCTCTATTTACTGTAGATGTCACATCAATACTTCCGGCACGATTTATGTGTACTAAACAAAGTCAAATCACAAAACTAAGTCCAGGACCCCCCCTCTATTTCGCGAGACGAATGCAATGAGGGTAAATAAGCGGCGATTAGACGATGGTTACTGTAGCATCACTGTGTCAAAACATTGATTAATTAGGCTCGTTAGATTCGTCTCGAAAAATAACGCCCGTCTGCACAAAGGTTTTGCAATTAAATTTTATTTAGTACCCCTAAATAGTAAGATTCTTTTTACTTTAGAGGGTAGAACTTTAGAGGGCTCTTTAGAGCCCTCATCCGAACGCACCCTATGTTTTCTGTGGAGGAGGATGGTTGCAGGCCCTGCGGTCTGCGCCGATATGGAGCGTCCGATGATGTCGTTTTTATGGAACATTCTACTTGTAGCAATAAAGTTTCTCGAATTCTTGTTGAGTGATTTGCTTGTTCCAATCTGGGTACCAGTATGGGGTACCATGGATGGATTTGAGCTCCGATGTAGCTTGGGTTTGTTGGCACTTAGATATGGCAATGGGGCGGGTTCGGGGTGGGTAGAGCAAATCCATACCCGCCCCGTCAAGCGTGTTGGGTCAAAATCCCCACCCGCCCCCGTCCCCATGGGTGGAAATCCATCCCCGTCCCCGTCCCCGTCGGGTATCGGGGCGGGTATCGGGTCGCCCGCGGGTGCCTGATGCGTCGCCACCGCCGTCGCTAGCCTTGCCTCGTCGCCTGCCTGCTGCGTCGCCGCCGCGCTGCCAGCCTCGCCGTCGTGCCTGCCTGCTGCGTCGCCACCACGCCGCCAACCTCGCCATCGTGCCTCGCCTGCCTGCTGCGTCGCCGTCGTGCCTGCCTGCCTCACCGCCGCGGCCATGGGCGATGGCGGACGAGGCGGCCGAGCTCATCCTGGCGAACAGATCGGAAGGAGGCCAGGCGGAGGCAGTGAGCCACGGCGACGCAGACGACGAGGTCACGAGGAGCCACGACGGCGCGGTCGGAGGCGTCGCGGGCGACGGGGAGCCACGGCGGCGCGGTCGGTGGGTAGCCACGGCAGGCGCGAGCGACGGCGTTCCGCGGCGGCGTGGGCCAGAGAGGGTGGAGGCGAGCCATGGCGGCGTGGGGGTGCGACTGTAGGGCGCGCAGCATCGTGCGGTGGCAGGGACCGACGGCGGGGAGAGCGTGCGGCGTGCGGCGCGTGTGGGAGTGGGGGATTGGGATTTTGCGGCGTGACGTTCGTTCACACGAGGAAGAGGATAAGGTCTAGGGTTGGGTTCCGCTGGTGGTCGCACTGGGCTGGGCTAGAAATGGCCTGGGCTGGGCCGAAAGTCTAAAATACATTAGCAGCGTTTCAGTTTTCGGGTACCCGATGGGTTACCCAGGGGTGGGTACAAATCCCCGCCCCGTACCCGACTCATGTCGGGTCGGGTAAGGGTGCCACCCATGGGCGAGAAATGAGCCCCATACCCGGCTCCATCGGGTCGGGTACCTAGGGATGGCAATTCGGGGCCGGGTACCTACCCGGTACCCGGCCCCATCCCTATTGGCACCTAGCTAGTTGGCACAACATTATTTGTACAAGTCGTCGTATGCCTTGCTGGCTTGCCAGCTTGCTGCTGTGCACAACATTATTTTGTACCATTTTTTTGAAAAAAAATATATAAACGAAATCTTTTTGATAAATTAAAGGATACGGTATTCAACTAAATACCTTTGAATTGAAGTGGGTCTGCCCCTGTCGCCATCCTGCTGATGTATGTATACAACTAGGAAATGTTCGCGCGCTACGCTCTGCGCCCGGAAAGAAACACGTTCAAGGGTCCTTGCACTACGGCGGGCTCAATACTCGGCCTGTCCTGCTGGCCATTTTTAACTTGTCCAAATAGACTTCAGCTGGACCCGTTCCGGCCCAATAAAACTGACCATCGCATGGCTGGCTTGTGGTCGCTTTGGAATCAAAAGCAACGTGGAGCGTCCTGGTCCAAGTGTTACTACCGTGAGCCATTGCCTCCTCTTATCGTCTTGGTTTCCCCTGCTCATCAAACAACGCACACAGATACAACTCGTCTGCTCCGCCATAGTTCTCTCTCTTCATTCTAATCCTCAATCTATTCCAACCATGGAGCACCCTATCCCAGTTCCATTCTCCCCGGACCTCCTCGACCGCTCTTCCCGTCGCCGTCTCCTCCGGGGCGCTTGCATTGTATGCCAGCAAATCTAGAGGACGACGACGTCGGCGAACGGCCTGGTAGGCGGTAGCGAGGGCTCCCCTTGACCCCAACCTCCACCGCCTGGCCGGTTCATGGTGTCGCATCTCCCCCTCCCTCGTCTCTCATCCCAGACGGAGCGAGACGCGACGGAGCGGTCCAGCTCGGCTCCTCCGTCGCGGCGCGGCAGGGGACCCAGCTGCTGAGCGCGCCACGGCACGGGTGCGGCAGGTCGTCAAGGTACTCTCTTCTAGTGACATTTTTCTTTCGTTTGCTGCTGCGCCACCTTCCTGCCCTGACTCTTCTAGCGCCTATGTCCTGGCCTCGCCGCTGCTGGTCTGGAAAACACAATCGACGAATGATGGGCCACGAAAGCCAGGCCCGACGTCCGTCAGAAGGACACCAAAACAACTTAGAAAAGGGTGAAGAGGCCGAATGAGTGAACCTGCAGACGGAGAACGCAGGCCCGAAAGACAGCTAAGCAAGGCGGTGGTGCGGGACGCGTCCCACGATAGTGGGAGAGCGGTGACAATACGTGTCGGTACCGTAAACAGCCACGTGGGTTGGAAATGCTGTGGGAAGCCGTTGGCTCCCACTGTTGTAAATTACTCCGTTTGTTTTTCACTCGCGCATTTGTCTGGATATTTTTTCTCCAAAACAGTCGCGTATTTCAGTTGGCTGCTGGCGCGGACGCCTCGCTGCATGTGCATGGTGTTTTGGGTAACGTGGTAATTAAGTGGATGTGAATGCGCGGACGTTTTAGCTGGAGGCCAGCTGCATGCGCGGACGTTTCGGCTGGATTAGCCTAATCCTTCTACAAATAAACTTGCCCACCGCACTGCATTAGCCTAATCCTTCTTCTGCAAATCAACTTGCCTTCAAGCTCTTTACACTGCAGCCGCATCGGCGAAATTTTGAATGAGGGCGCTGTGTGGCGAAATTTCGATCTCAGGCGCGCGGCGGCGAATTTTTTATCAAGCACGCGGCGGCACAATTTCGATGAATCGCACGGCGGCGAAATTTCCATCCAGCATTAGCGCGAACGGGAAACAAATGAAAGGTCAAGCATCATTAGCGGGCAAATTTGTTCCAGTAGAAACGTCCGCGCCATGCAGCCATGCAGCTGAAACGTGCGGGCCCGGCGCCATGCAGCCGAAACGTCCGCACGAGTTAATGACACGGTTTACTCCAGACCATCGCGAGACGATTTATATCAAACAGTTTTTCCTTGGTCTCTATACCCAGATGGAATACGCGAGTAGAATATTAATTTATACAATTAGTTAACGGTCATCATGGTGCAACAGGTAGGAATCATTTTTAGTATAGTCAGCGAATGATGGGTCAACACACCCGTCAGTGGCGGAGCCACGCCCCCTGCTGTGCTAGCAAGAAGAAAGAAGCCAAGCTAACATTTATTAGCTTGTTATAAGCCCGGGGCTTAACTACTGGTTCATGGCTCCGACCGTGACACCCGTTGCCGTGTAGGGTAGGCCTAATAATACGGTTACAGTGGTTTCTATGTGTAGTATTAATTAGTCTGTTTTATTAGTAATATTTTGCTGATGTGGCAAACGAGTTAAAGAAGAGAGAGAGAGAGAGAGAGTAAAGAAAGAAGAAACCATTTCTTCATGAGGAAATGAGGTCCACGCTAGCAACGAGGTGTGTAGAAATCGACAAAACGCTGTTGGGGTTTCTTGCCTTCTCCGCTTGGATCCTGCGCTCTGTGTCGTGCACGTTACGCGTGTAGGGAGGTACAAAGGATCCAATACTACATGGAGAATGATTGGTTGGATTTTTATTTGAACTGTAGTTAAAATTACTCCGTTGAAGATGATGATTTCTTGATACAATATCGTAAACTATGAATTGTGATGATTTGTTCCACTGGAACTGCCCTAAACAACATTTTCGTTCGGAGATTCATGTGATTTTGATCTGGGTCTCAACGTAATGGGCACTGCTTCTCCTGATCTCGTGCTTGTGCTTTGTTTTGTTTGTTGCTAATTTTTGCTGGCAATGCCTTTAATTTCGATCTCAAAAGCTTCGGCTGGACTCTATGCAGTCTTGCCCAAGACCAATCATAACTTCCAACGAGAATTTTGACGATTATTTTTTTCTAGTACTGGTAATAGGAGGTGGGTGTAGATTGTTATTATACACCCTAAGCTAGAATATCATTGCCGTATATAAACTAATGAATATCAATTTTGATATATCGCCACTTAAAGGATTTAATTTGGTTGGATGGTTGGTTACCGGCACAGATTTTTATCACTGTATCAGCTCCCATAAAATTATCGGTTTCTGAGCAGCTACACCTACACATAATATCTTTTTTTTTTAAACGCCTATATAGAACTTACCAGCAAATCAATCATGCACTTCTCGATTGTAAATATAGTACTGAGAAGGGGTTGATCTGCATGCCTTTTCTATTATAAATATAGTACTGCACCTTATTGATTGTTACAACTTCGAAAGAATATATTATTGTCACTTCTTCGTAAGCCCTCATATTCAAGTACATTCATCTAATTTGTTTGCAGGTAGCCATGGGTGGAGGACTCTTCAAGCCTTGTGTTCATCCGGACCTCCGTGATGTTTCTCTAAGATGTCTTTCGGTGACAAGCTTGGCTTTCTAGTACGTTTAATTAATGTTTAAGAGTAATTTATACATCAAGTATTTATTTGATGTACATACTTCATACAGTATACATACAGACATGCATATTCCTTGAGAATATCAGGTAGTGGTTACTCCCTCTGTCCCAAAATATAAGGGATTGTTGACCTTCAGACATCACCTTTGACTATTCGTCTTATTCGAAAAATTTATGAAAATAATATTTATTTTCTATGACTTGTTTCATCAATAGATATACTTTAAATATAACATAATTATTTTATATTTTCATAAATATTTTGAATAAGACGAATGGTCAAACGTGATGTCTGAAAGTCAACAATCCCTTATATTTTGGGACAGAGGGAGTATATATTAATCAGTATGCATGTACTCCTTCCGTTCCAAATTATAGGTCGTTTGACTTTTTCAACTATAACTTTGACCACTCGTCTTATTCAAAAAATTGCTCCAATATCATATTTTTTGTTATGACTTACTTATTAATATAAGTATTTCAATAATAATTAAAATTTGACTATGTTTGCACAAATTTTTTGAATAAGACGAGCGGTCAAAGTTGGGGTTAAAAAGTCAAACTACCTATAATTTGGAACGGAGGGAGTATGTAATTGATGTGGTCAGCGTTTTATTTATAGCAAGATAAGGGTGTTAATTACAGAGGATGCATACATATACAGTTGAGCTCAGAACTAATTACATTTTGGCATTTATGAAGTATTTTTATACTAGAATAATTGGTCATAATTAACATCTGTAAACATTTTTTTATTTGATCATATATATATAACGCAACTAAAAGTTGAAAATTGTTTGAGCTAGTGATGCCGCATTTTAATTGTTTGATCTGTTTTAATTAATATTTCTGATATATATATATATATATATTCATTTTAATATCTCAAAAAAGCACCAAATGAAGATTGATGCAGCATTTAATTAGGGCAATCTGCTGTAATTAAGTATATTTTCAAATGAGTATGTGTGCCAATATGTATTTATTTTCCCTGCATATGGTGGTAACTAAAAAATTTTGTTCATAAATATGGCCATTAGAAGCACGCATATATATACTTAAGCTTTATCATGCTTGTGTACCACCTTATTACTATTCAAGTTATTTGAAGCTTTCCAATTGATATTCCTCATTAGTTGAAGTATTTAATTTACATATGCATACCTAATAAATTTCCAATGTATTAATTTTTCTTAATTTCCTGTAGTTCATGCATGCATTTGACAAGAGAAACCTGTGGCACAAGGTGCCCGTTCCGATCGGTTTACTCTACCTGCAAACCCGACGGACCCTCCTCGAAAAATACAACCTGCTAGCTGTTGGGAGTTCTCATGGTGAGCTGTTTGACCCCAAGGAGTTCGTGTACCGTACCGGAGATGGGAAGTACAACGATCCCCATAATGCTGCGGCTGGTAGTCAAAACACCTTTTTGGGAGGAACATGATGCCGGTTGATCAAAAGGATGAGGTACTTAATTATACACTATTTACAAAAATCTAGTAATTTTCTTACAAAATTCCAAATTTCTAAGTTCTAAAAATACAAGTTTAACTTAATGTAAATTAATTAAGCACTTATTTCCCTTTTATTTTGGTATATATATACATGCCCTAGATGGGCTCTCTTCTTATCAGCTGATTTCGGTTTGCATCCCTATTATTTTGTTCAATAGAAAATTAGATACTGTACGTATTGACTTCAGTTAATGAAAAATAAACCTGAAATTAAAGTGAACGAAGACAATTAAAGGAGTAAAGATCACCAAAAAAGTGTTTGATTTTTATTCCTTATTTAATATTTAATTTGACACTTTGACTTCAAGACTAATAAAACTCTTCTTGATGAAACTTTTTGTTTGGTCGTTCGTTCTGCAGGCTTCAAATAAGTAAATGAATGAATTAATGTTGAAACTCAAAAAAATAAGACACAAGTTTTGTCAGTATTAAAATAAGAGCTAATATGTGGTTGTTAATTTAAAAACATAACCATTTTCTTTTTTATTAGATCATACTGTTAACATATGGAAATTTGAGGTATACTTTTAAATCATCAGATTATGCATAAAATAATTAACTATTATTTGTCGATATGAGCCCCGATCCATTTGTTGTGGCGACAAAGCTGTTAGCCCGGAGAGAATACAAGGACACAGGAAAATAGTTCAATATACTAGCAGCTGCATGGATACAGTTCATGGTTCATGACTGGATAGATCATATGGAGGATACCAATCAGGTGCATGCTTGATTTAATTCCTTAATTTGAGAGACTTAATTTGTTGAAGTCTTAAAAATAGAACTTTATCGTCCATTGAGAATTTCAAATATATATTGTAGTTACATGTGGCAAATCGAGTGGGCGGGGGCTCGGGTTTGGGGTTCAGGTTGGACATGTTGGGTCAGTTTGACATTCTAGAATATCTCGGGTCGAGTCGGGTCGGGTTGGGTGATGGACGGGTCAGGTCCACAAATTTCAATATCATCTTTTTTATCGTATGTTGATTTGAGTTGGATTGGATGCTATTTGATCTCGGATCAGGTCAGGTCAATTTGACTTTTCAGAAAATGTCGGGTTGGGTCGGATTTGAGTCGAGTCGAGGTTTCTTGGGTCGGATCTGGTTCTGCCACCTCTACTTGTTAGTTGTTATAAAATTCAATTTTATTGGTTTCTTCAGATTGAAATCACAGCTCCAATCGAAGTGGCCAAAGAGTGCCCACTCAAATCGTTCAAGTTCTACCCCACAAAAGAACTGCCTACGAATTCTGATGGAATCAAGACTGGTCACTACAATGTCCGCACAGCTTGGTGGTGAGTAATGCTTAATATTTTCTCAAGTTAAGATGTTTATAAGAAATTTCTCTTAACCACAAAGAATGAACTTTTAAAAAATAGACTATCGATGAATATATATAAATTAATGCACATTTGTGCATAAAATATCATAATTTTTGCAATTTCTATGATTACATATACCAAGGGATGGGAGTGCAATATATGGTGATAATGAGAAAAAGGCAGAAAAGATCAGGACTTATGTTGATGGAAAACTAGTGATCGGAGATGACGGTCTTCTTTTGCATGAGGAGAACGGTGTGCCATTATCGGGCGACGTTCGCAACAATTGGGTTGGGGTTTCGATCTTACAAGCTCTTTTTGTTAAGGAACACAATGCAGTTTGTGATGCAATAAAGGTAAGAGAAGCATCACTACTATCTATTTGTTTAGTTTTTAAGAAGATTTTTTTGTTCTTGACTTCTTGCCACCGTACCCAAAAAGCTGTTAGTTACCAAGGCATCAATTTGTATTCTTTATGCTGAAAATATGAAGAAAGAATTACAAATGTTGTTTTAATTAATCTCAGGAAGAACATCCCAACCTATCAGACGAAGAATTACATCGGTATGCCAGATTGGTCACTTCTGCTGTCATTGCAAAGGTTCACACTATTGATTGGACTGTTGAGCTTCTCAAGACTAAAACCTTGAGAGCTGCAATGCGCACAAATTGGTGAGGATATGTTTATCTCATTTTCTCATATTTGCCGAAAGAAAAAAAAACCATTGGTGATGGTATTACCTTTCCTAGTGGAAATTTCAGTTACATATATATGCAATTTCAAATTAATTAGTAAGAATGTGTACAATTTACCTGATATTCCGATTCTTTTGTGAAGGTATGGATTATTGGGTAAGAAAATAAAAGATACATTTGGTCACATAGGAGGACCGGCATTAGGTGGGCTTGTGGGATTGAAGAAGCCGAACAACCATGGTGTACCTTACTCTTTGACTGAAGAGTTTACCAGTGTTTACAGAATGCACCCCCTACTACCAAGCACTCTCAAGCTCAGGGATCCGACAGCGCAACCTGATGCAAATAATTCCCCACCATACCTGGAAGAGTGAGTACACAATTTATGTTTGGCATCCATTCCTCTCATTTTTGTATGTAAAAGATGAAATGCAAACTAACAACTTTCAGTAAATCAGACAGATTTATTATGTTTTTTTAGCTTCTTAATTAACTATACAGTAAAAAGTAGAATGTAGAATCTTGGTCACAATTGTTTTCTGCTCGGTTAGCACATTTTTAGTATAACTGACATAAACACTGACACCATTTCTTTCTTGTGTCAAAACGTAGCATCGATATTGGAAAGTTGGTTGGTCTCAAGGGGGAAGAACAGCTATCAAAAATAGGGTTTGAAAAACAAACATTATCAATGGGATATCAAGCTTGTGGTGCACTTGAACTATGGAACTACCCAAGTTTCTTCAGGGACCTCATACCACAAAATTTGGATGGTACCAGTCGATCTGACAAAATCGACCTTGCTGCCCTAGAAGGTATGAAATTTGGACCAGTTTATACCACTACCAGTAGAGGATCATGATTTTGCACCATATCAAATTGGTACAAGGGTCCACTAAGAATAATCTAATGCATAAAAATATTGAAATAACTCATACTGGCAACAAATTAAGTACTAGCTAGAACAAGTATTGTAACCTTAGACTACTATGTTGAAATTTATCGCAACATACTTTTAAATTTTCATGAATTCCCAAACTATTATTGTACTAATTACCAGATTTAAAATACAAGATTCTCTTACCGAGACATATATCATGTTTGTATCTTGTAACCTTAGCACCACTCTCTAAGCAATCACAACAACCATTTATTTCAAAAACAAGGAGATTGCAGCATACTAGTATAAACAACAATGTTAAGCAACATATGTACTCTTCGAGTTAAATAAAGAGGATTACTGTGTCTAGTGCCTTTGATAATGATTACACTGAGATTAATGTCATTTTCTTTTCCTCCAAATTAAAGTATACCGAGACAGGGAGAGAAGTGTACCGAGGTACAATGAGTTCAGGAGGAGAATATTTCTGATTCCAATAGAAAGCTGGGAGGATCTGACAAGTGACAAGGATGAAATTGAAGCCATAAGAGCAATATACGGAGATGATGTAGAGAAATTGGATCTTCTTGTTGGTCTTTTGGCAGAGAAAAAAATCAAGGGATTTGCCATAAGCGAAACAGCATTCAACATTTTCCTCATAATGGCATCAAGGTGACATTTAGTCTTAACTGATATTGAATGCTAGACAAAGTACCAAATTTGATTTAAGGCCTTGCTAAATGTATTAGGCAACAACTGAGAATGTGGCTTAAGCTAATTTTGACTGATTGAAAATTTACCCAAACCATAAGGCAAGAAACATAACAATGTGACCACTATGGGTACTTTGCTAGTAGTTTCAGAATGTTACCAGAAAAAAAAAAGAAGTCAAATGTGGAAGTACTAATTTGAGATGATAACCAATCGGTTATAAGAGATGAATATTAATTTAACATCTGTATAAACAGGAGGCTCGAAGCAGATCGATTTTTTACAAGCAATTTCAATGAGGAAACATACACCAATAAGGGGATGCAATGGGTCAAAACAACTGAAGGCCTACGAGATGTGATGAACCGGCACTACCCTGAATTTACTGCCAAGTGGATGAAGTCCTCTAGTGCTTTCTCTGTGTGGGATGCAGACTACTAGTGCAAAAATAAAAGGCCCCCTACCATATTTACTGCGTGCAATTTGGCAAGTTCTATGATGTATTTTTTGTTTACAGAATTATGGTGTTTTTTCAGTGTAAATAAATATACTTAAATATGTCAGTGTAATGTGGCTGGGAAAATAAGTAGGAGGAGACCATATAACATCTCCTTCAATGTTCTCTTTGATTACATCTTTCTTTTCTTTCTTTTGGTTTTGGTTACAGTGTATACATGTACATCTACTTATGCCAATTAAAGAAATCTTGGACTTGATCACAATCTTTTTCTTTAAAATAATCAAATCAATCTCTAATGTATACCCAAACAAATTGATGATATATTGTCTATTTGGCCTAATCCATTGACACCCCCTAATTCTTCCTCTCTAACCAAATAATAAGACACTAATACACCATTAATCATATGCAAATGATTAAATACAAGTGATACTTCTAAGAGAGAACAATTCATGAAGATGATTTGACACAATCACAAAATATCAATCTAATGTAAATCAGTGGTGAACATTTCAAGTAATATGCCAATCCAAAAACAGAATTCTTCTATTTTTTATTTTGTAGTGGGCGATTTCCTTTGATTTTATTAAAAAGTAAAAAAAAATATTCTTGTTAAATTATTTGTTAGTATATTGATCAATCTGATTGTGTATCAGCTCTACCATGCCTTTTACGTATAGCGAGTGATAGTGCCTTGTTTTAGATGTGTCCACACGGTTCCAACAATTAATCCAAAATGTGTGTACTTGTTCAGGGGCTGATCAAAGGTAAGTTTCTATCTTGCAAATCTCCCCTGCACCTCTGACTCATTAAACTTCCAAGTACCAACTTCCGAACGCTTTGGCTTGATCATCTGAGGCCGACACTGACCAGGATCTGTATGATCAATCGGGGTGTCTGGTCTGACCGGTCGCACCTGAGCAGCAGGGTGACCCGAACCTCGTGAGGAACTTGCTTGGCCCCCGAGTCTAGAAGCTTTCACAGTAATTTGTGCAACGATTTGCGAAAGCGTTTTGAATGTTAAAATTTGCACTATATAATGAAGTTGTAGTTTTCGAACTCTAGATCAAGTTTTATATTAAACAACGTTTGATTCCAATGCGTTTGGTGTTCAAATTGTACGTATAATGTGCTCTATAGAAGTAACGAATGGAACGGGTTGTGGTTTGATTTAATTGAAATGCGAGGGTTTTTCTAAAATAATTGTTGAGATGGTACCAGGACGGCGGGTTGATTCAATGAAAACTTAAGGTTTTATTTGCAAATTTTTCTAAACCGGGAAGGTTGGATTGCGGGTTGATTTTGAGAAAAAGTGAGGGCTTTTTTAACATTACCTAAGAATGGAGGTTGGACTATGGGTTGATTTCGGAAAAGATCGAGATTTTTTTTTTTTTTTTGCTAAATGATCGAGATTCGCATGATCCAAGCCGTCTGCCTGTTCGAACGACGGACGGGAATGGGATGTGACCACGCTCCCAGACCCAAGACCCCGGTTTGGTGCAGAAATCTTATGTATATAGGTAGATATAGATGGGTGGTCGAGAAAAGAAGCCGCTTGCTCTCGCTTGCACGCAGGGCAAGGGCAACCATCCGACCCAGTTAGATTGATTTCCATGTCGCGCCTGCTACACAGGCTAGCACCGCATTGAGGCAATCTCTATCTCTACTACTTATATCTACTACTTACTAAAACCAAAGAGGAGAAAAAAACTTGATCCGACTTTCTTCCGCTCCCCGTGAATGTGTCGCCCCTCCTCCGCGCCTTCCGCGCGTCCACCTGGTCCCACTGCCTCCGCCTCCTACCAATACCGTGTCGTTCGCTCCTTCCCCTCCCCCTTTCCTTTTTCCTCCGCTTCCTCGCCGCCGCCTCAGCCCCCAATCCCGATGCCGCGCCCGCTTCGTCGCCAGCCCGCCGCCGCGCCCGCTTCGTCGCCAGCCTGCTGCCACGCCCTTCCTCCGCCTCCACACACTGCCGGCCCCGCACCCTGCTCCCTTTTTTCGTGGAACCCTAAGCGCCGTCGCCACCGCCAGGTCGCGAGCAAAAGCCCTACATCCGCCTCCGCCCACATCACCTTTCCTCCCACTCAAGCACCCTGCTCCATTTTTCCCTCGGAACCTTTTTTTTTTTTGTGACGTGCAAAGCACACTTTTCATTAAGAAGAAGAGAATATACTAATCTCCAGACAGGGGAGTCAAGGGCTTCTCTGGGCGTTTTGCACTCCGTGTCTCGGTTCCTGGCATGACACGTACGTCTGTGCGATCGACCCTTCTCTCTGTGTGCTGGACCGCGCTCGAGGCGTCTTTCGCTGCCTTGCTGGGCCTGCATTTCTGGGCCGCCGGTTGCCTCAGACGGTGTTTGCGTGTTCCTTTGGTCCGTTTTGCAGGGTGAATCCTATACGTAGGGCGGGTTATAGTTAAGCATTGGTAGAACAGTGTTTGAGATTTGTGCAACGGCTGAGATTCGCGCGGATGGAGAAGGGATGGCTGAAAAGATGCCACGTGTCGCACTCTGATTGGGGCGGGTTGGGAGGTGGAGAAAAAGAAACAAATTTCAAACTTTAAACGCGTTTTTCTCCTAAACTGTAAGTCTGTTTTTGAATCCGTTTGAACCTACGTGTTTGTTACAATTAATTCTACAAAATGAGATCCAATATGAATATTTTTTCAATTTTTTAAAATTTGAAATTTTTGTCAATATTTTGAATGTACTATATCAACATCTTGTTTGCACTATGTCAACATTTTGTTTACACTATGTCAACATTTTATTTTATTTTAAAAATGTTAAAATAAAACTACAAAAATATTGATTCTTCTATTTCAAAATGTTGACACTCTGATTTGGGCTAGGTTGCCTAGATTTAATGGACTATTAGGCCGATCTATCAAATGTAAACCGTAGGACGCCCTGCATATA
Source organism: Eragrostis nindensis (assembly GCA_012490785.1). Classification (NCBI taxonomy): domain Eukaryota; kingdom Viridiplantae; phylum Streptophyta; class Magnoliopsida; order Poales; family Poaceae; genus Eragrostis; species Eragrostis nindensis. Next base: position 326,962 of record JAAXCT010000179.1, on the reverse strand, counting down.
GCCAGTCCCTTTTGCAGTTCTTTCCACGGGCGTCGGTCCTGGTTTTGCTGCCCCATCATTCCTCGGTGTTCGTCGGCCCGTTGAGGCTATCAGCCTCTCGCGCCGCCGGCACACCCGCGCCCGCGCCGCTGGGCGCTCCTCGCCGCCGCACAATTGCGAAGTAATCGCTGCATCCTCCTTCACCTACGGCCTGCAAGCTACCGCCTCGGCGGCTCCTCCTCTTTCCTCGCCTCGCCAGCTCCTCTCCTCCCTCCCCAGTGCCGCCGCCCGCTCCTCCTCTCTCTCCCCAGCCCAAGCGCCGCGCCGTGCCTCGCCAGGTCCTCCTCCCTTGCGACCGTCGCCGTCACCCATCATGCGCCCCGTTTGCAACTCCTCCTAGCGCCGCCATGCCACCTCCGCCGGCTTCTTTCTTCCTCCGTGGGCTCGGGCAATGGTGGCGGCGGCACGCTCGCAAGATCCTCCCTGGTATGCCTCCTCGACCTCCGCCCCATCATCGACCCCACAGCAGCATACAGGCACGAGGACGAAGAAGAAGCCAACAGGAGGCCGCCACGATGCTCCTACTGCATACCTCTTCCAAACTACGACAGCCCCTTCTCCAACCCTGCGGCATGGCAGCCCCTCCTGCTCCATCTTCTCGACTCGGACAACCTCTTCCCTGACTCCAGCAGCACCTGCTCCAACACCGGCAGCCGTGGCAGCCCCCACCTCCAACAGTGACGAGATCGTCCAGGACGCCCACAACGTGCTTGACGAAATGCCGGTAAGGTAGAAGTTTGTTTCACCTTAAATTTTATTGACGAATTGGAGTTGAAGGTATTGTTCAATCCATTTGTTAGAATAAGGCAAGGCCATGATCCAGGGTTGGTACAAGAAAGATGGGACAACTTGCAGGGCGTTGAAACTTCTCTGCAATTGCTTGCCAGTTCAGGAATAGAGCTGCTCTGAATTCTAATGATCATACTCAAAAACCATACATTCTCTTTACCTCAACTCTCCAGGGGGGGAAATGGTCTCTTTCCTAACAATTCTTGCTTGAATTTCTAATTCTGTCTTGGCCAATGTTCCCAATTTGAATCAGTATCAGGTTAGTAACAGAATATTTGTAATGTCGTTTTTTGTTTCTTGCCTGCTGAACGGTACAAAGCGCTTACATGTTCCTAATTCTTCCCTGGTTTCATCAAAATCCAGTATGGCTTCTGCTTTAGAATACTAAAAACAGAAGAGACAACTAGGAACAGGTAAAGAAATTTTAGATTCGCCTCCCGTTTATGTACACCTAATTCAGGCATGAATCTACCTCTCTGAAAATAACATCAGATGACTGTGATGACGTTTAGACGTAAGCCGTGCTCCTATCCACAATTAGTAAGAGTTAAGTTGTACTAACGTGATCTTATAATTGATTCTGGTGATGTTTACCCATAAAACGTGCTCCTTTCTGTGAACTGCTTCAAACAGAGAAGAGGCAAGAGCCATTTGGGAATGCTGGGGCTAGGACAGTCAAATATTTAGGTGCTAACAAAGCCATATGATCTTACAATATATTTTTTTTTTGGTTGGGAAGGGGGGGGGGGGGGTACTATATTAGATTGAAAAGACATTTCTTCTTCCTGTCGGACTAAGGTTTGCAAAAGTGAATTATCATGATTGTAAGACTCAATACATAGTTACATTATTACTTGCTTTTGGTTCATTGTGCCGTTTTCAGGTTTAATCTGTTGGTCAAGCTACATTTGTTTTTCTTTACCTTGCCTATATTCTATATAAAGAGTCCGTTGCCTGCTCCCTGAAACCTCACTGACCTTCAATAACTGTTCAGTGAGAGCTACCAGCAGACAGTTCTCATGTTGGGTAAATGAGAAGTGGAACTATATCTTATTGTAAACTTCAATAGACCTTTCCTTCTCGTGATCAATGATGTAGGGCCTGGGTTAGTACTGGCTACATCAGTTGTGCTACATTTATGTAGGCTACTCCTATGTTGCCATTTGTGCGTTTCTTACCACATTCGTGGAGGTCAAGTAATAAGCTGCTTATGGCATCTTGAGCGTTTAATTTTCTGTCTTTACTTCTCATGTTGCCAATATCTGCATCATCTAAAACATTGCAACACCATGTTGAGTTTATCAATTTGTCTGCCACTACATTACTTTGCATTACATGAAAGCATCCGCTCGGATTGATACAACAAACTACAATGGATTTTTCATAAAAAGTGCATGTTCTAAATGTAAAATGCATAACATGCTCTTATAACTTGGAAAAAATCACTTCATTGCTGGTTAACGAATGGAATTTGTCTCCTACTAATGCCGGATGCACTTATTGGGTACTTTTCCCATATTGTCTGTTGCATTTACACATCCTTAAAGAATCAGGATTCATTTTGAGTCAGTCATCTGCCACTCAGGTATTTGTGATGATTGCGGGATAGACTTAAAAGATGTATATGTTGCTTCATGACATGGTATACGTGTCTACACATATAACTATATAGTACTGTCCTATGATCTGTATTTGTTTATGTTACATGATTCTACAACCAATCACATGTTCTTCTGTATTTTTGGATATGCTGATGAAATTGTTTTTGTACATTCTGAGTTCTAGATATGGCACATTTGCATCTAGATCAATGGCGCTCTTGCATTGCTTCAGCGGATCTATACTTGGTATAATTGAACAGGATATGCAAAACCATTCTGTATGTTTTTCATTTCCGTTTGAGGTATTGCTATTAAATGACACCAGGATCATCAAATCTTTTTTTTTATAGAAAAAGTGTGCTACCGAGAATGTAAAAAACTTATGTTGTCCAGATACTTTCTATAGTGAATAAGTAGTTATATGCTGAGCTGATTGGCACAGGAAGCATTGATAGTTCAATGGTTGTTGTATACATGGGGGCGTTACTCTTTCAATAGAAAAAATTTTTTTGCTGCATATTGTTGGCAGTGTGTAGAATCAATCTTGATTAAGTTTATTACTCTCCATTGTGATACATAATTGTACAGCTGCTGATTGGTCAGAGCTTAACTTTGCTTGATTTTTGATTAGGCCGGGCTGTTCTCAATAAACTCAAAATGGTGCGATCCATTATATGCCTCAGAAAATACAGAGAATTGTTCATGTGCCTTCTGACGTGTGTCATCTTAAGGCTACACGACTATGCTCGAGTGAATCTGCATTTCTTAAGTGTTTCAGCTGCTGTCAGACAAATTCTGATGCAAATGCCACTGATTTTCCGATTAAGCTTTTTGTAATATAAACATAGTATAATTTGGGAACCATTCAGAAAACAAAGGAGAATAGAGGATTTTGTGCTCAAGTAGCTATGCAATAAAGAAATAGGATCCAAGTGGAGAGAAGGTACGGTTGTGCTGCTTGCTGCAGCCTATTCAGTAAACACGAGAGATCTGTCCAGCTTTCTTCAGCAATGGTTTGATTTGCTGAGATTATGGCGACTTCGTTGAGGCTGATGTGGCTGCGCGTTGGCATTCTGTTGTTGTTTCATATCCACCTGCAAGCCACATGTATTAGGATGGTTCCTGTTTCTTAATTGCACGTTGTGATGACATCATTAGATGGTATTCATGTATAAACGTTGCATGCCAAAGCGGAAGAGTTATCTTCCTGCGCCCAGTGTCGTGGTTGTATATGTTTTTCTGTATGATCACTACATGATTGTCTTGAATTTCATATGTTTGTTCCCCATCTTTCTATGCTTCATATGTTCACCTCAACCCAAAGCTAACACGTTAATCACGGACAAACGCGAAGCCAACACGGCGCAGCGGAGCGCGCCTCAAAAGTCTAGTTGAGTTACAATGAGCAACTTTAGGAGGGATCCCAAAGTGCAGTACAAGACACCAAAGTGAGCAATCTCTTTCTTGAGTCTCCTTTTGTGCATTTGCTGAAGTGTGAACAGTCTGTGGCTGCTAAATGTTGTTCTTGATTGGTATCGTGTAAGTGATGTTTAGCGAAGGCCAGTAGGGTCTATCATTTTTTTCTGAACCAGTTGATTTTTTTGCATGCTCTTCCTATTTTACCTCTGCAGTTTATTAGTATGTGATTGTTTTTGCTGCGTTTTTACCTTATTTTTTCTTTCCCCCTTTTTCTGTTTAATCACACCTCGTTGGCGAAATATTTGCTGAACCAGTCGATTTTTTTAAATGCTGATCAGTATTTGCAAGTCTGAGAAATTTCACCATTTCTGCTGCGACTTTCTGGGTGGAGTGGAAGCAAATTGCGAGCAGCATCATGTATCCTTACCCCTTCGGATGCTGATTTAGCGCCAAACGAGGACGTATTTGTTTTCAGTTGCGTTGCCTGTCGGGAAAGTGATGGAATTTTCCTTTTTCCTATAGTTATTATATTGGCCGAAAAGTCTTGGTTTACCTGGGCTAGGTAATGCATGATTTTGCACGGAAATTTTTTTTCCACGCGTCTCGCATCTGCCAGTAGATTTTTCGCTCTATGGGCGCCATGTAAAAACCGGGAATGATGAGTTCATGCTGGTCTCGCGCGCTTTCGGGTCTCCATCCATTTCTTGCTCTTGGCGGTATGTTCGGAGAGCATCAGCCCATGACGGAATTTGTGCGCAACAGTGTAGGAATAACAGAGTGCAGCTCGTACATGGCAGCACGACAGGGCATCCGATGTTGTGAACGAGTGAGTAAATTCCCCGTACTGCATCCATGGCCAAAATTCATTTATCAAACGCTTGTAGCAGCAGAGCGCGTTTTCCTTTAAAATAAAATATTTTCAAGCTTTTATTGAAAGCCAAAAGGAAACAAGAGCTGATGCATACATCCCACCATCAGAACGTGAGTGTGAGGGTGAATCGGGGGAACTGGAACTGGCTGGCATCCTCAGTTCATAGCGATCGACCCTGAGCTTTCATGGACCATTATAAGCCCAGAATCAAACATGACAGTGTAGATCTCTCTTGGTTGTAAGACACAAAATTATGGTTGGAGTGCACATTGACATAGATCAGATGGCTCATCTGTTCTCATTAGAATACTGACATAAGTATATAAAAGAGAGTAAAATAAACTAGAGCATTGATCTTAAACTAATACTAATTGCAGAACACAGCAAAAGAGCATAAAGCATACTCAGGACTGAGTGTTATCACCATCCGTGAGGTCTTCGGCAACTATCTGAAAGTAACCGGGACCGTAGTACTTGAGCAGATAACGAGCATACAGAGTACTACTAATGTCCACGGCGTAGTTGGAGATCAACCGAACAGCTGTGAGAGGAACATCAAAAATACTAGAACACACTGATGACGACACCACATTCTCCGTATCGCCCTCGATGTCATACGCGTGGGTGTCGTCCTCGACGTCATAGACACACTGATACTCGTCCCCCGGATTTTCCTCCAGTAAGTAGTAGACTTCATTGGATCCAATGGTCGGAAACCTATCCGCGTCAACAACAAGGCGCTCCTGGTGCCGAGGAAGAGAGCTCGGCTGCCAATGCTCTTCACCCGCTCGACCATACGCCCTGCAGAGTCCATCCTGCGAACCACCACGCGCTCGCCTGGTCGCTTCAACACGAGCAGCACTTCGCCATCGTCCCAGTCCACAACGAAACATCGGGTTCCCATCCGCAACTCCTGCTCGAACAAACTGTTTGCATACGAGAAAGGAAGAGTTGATGACGATGCCCGGACATGATCGGCAGCATACTTGGCTGCTACCATGGGCAGCCTGCTTGCAGAGCTCTCGTCGTACTTCTCGACATGGAAGGTCTCGCTCAGGGGATCCGCCCAGTACACGTTATGATCAGAGGCAGAAGCCAAGACAAGAGTCGGTGAAGGGCCAACCACCGCGGCTGTAATCCGAGTCTTATGGAGGGAGAAAGGCAGGGGAGCCAAGAAATGTATGAAGGAGCCGGTGAAAGGGTTGAGGACGCTCACGGCGCGCGGATCAGGGCTCTTGTAGTCCACCAAGATGAGGAAGCCGCCGGTAGTGGTGGTGAGCAAGATGTAGCCACGCGGCGGAAGCGATTTGCGGAGGAAGCGAGCCGGTGCTGGCGTTGAGGAAGAGGCGGCTGCCGTCGCCATTCGTGGGGTGGAAACGCCTGTCGTGGCGGCTGGTCTTGGGGTCGGTGGTGGCGGTGCGCCAGGGGCGGCAAACGGCGCGGAAGCTCATGTAGTAGTCGAGGTCGTTGGTGGCGAGCAAGCAGTCGGAAACGCGGTTGACAAGGTCCGCCGGAAGGGAGGACCAGTCCACCATAATTTCCTCCGTCGACATGGCTGGGAGGATCGATGCTTTCAGGTTTTTTTTTTTCGAATGTGGCAGATGATGAATTGAAAGAACCGACTGGTCAAGGAGTTATATAGAGGCAACGAATTCGATTTTGACGCTTCAGTTCCCTCGGGATGCCAACAGGCCATATGCACTGTTGAACGTTTGGGCTCCGGGCTAGCGGAAGAGGCGGATCCATGCCATTACTGCGCATTTCATTGGGAAATCACCGAACATGTGGCGCTTCCGATCCGCTACGTTTGATTTTCAACAACAAAAGTTGCACTGCTCCTACTCGTTCTGTCAAGATCGCCAATTGCTGCAGTTCCCAAGTCACGTTCATTTGCTTATTCCAACTCGTTTTGCGTAAATAAAAAAAAAAAAATCCCACTCCACTTTCACTTGCAGCACTGTTTCCTTTCAAGTGTTGGGCCATGCATTTGGTGCAGAACGCACAGTGAAATGGAGAATATTCCAGTCACCTTCATTTGTTTATTTTCAAGATCAGGAGTCAGGAGTTGCAATTTGCAAAGGGTTTCGGATTTTCCTAGCAATTTTGCAGAGGAAAACGAATTCGAGTTTGACGCTTCAGTTCCCTCGGCATGCCAACAGGCCAGATGCACTATCTAGTTGAGAGAAGTTGTATGTTCGGGCTCCTAGCTAGCAGAAGAGGCCAATGCATGCCATTACTGTGCATTTCATTCATGGGAAATCACCAAACATGCTGCGCTCCCCGTGGCCCCCCTTACTATTGATTTTCAAAAATAAAATAAAATACTAAAAGCTGGAGCAGCTCTCCAGCTCATTAAGGCCCCTTTTGTTCCAGCTTCTGGATTGTAGAATCAAAAGCTGAAACAAAGGGTTGGATTCTGGACTCAGATTGTGGAATCTGGGAGGCCAGATTCCACAATCTCACAATCTGCTTCAGATGAGCTTTGATGGATTTTGCTACGCCAAATGACCAACGTGCCCATCACAGTGTTAGGAGATGAAGAAATTAACATGAATAAATTACGTGACAACATTGCTAGTGCTTTGTATGCTAGGAGTGAGCAGTTATTTATGAGAGGATATTTGTACCGACATTATGTATTCTTAATTATTCTGAATTTTTTGTAATTTTTTAATTGCTCCAAAGCGACTCTGTTACTATAATGTGTATTTAATTAAACAAACATCACATGCAATGCAATGAAGGGCAATTCAGACTTTTCTCTTCCTGAGACAAGAATCCATAGAGTCACAATCCAAGGAAACAAACAGCTTCAGGTTTTGATTCTTAGAATCTGGATTCTAAAAATCACAATCTAAAAGCTAGATTATTAGAATCATAAGCACAAACAAAGGGGGCCTAAACCCAGGAATCATACACTTTATTATTCAGGTTTTGGAATCTTAGTAGAAAGTCTGTAGCAAGAAAGAAAATAATTCAGTACTACTAGTTACTACAGAAGAAGTACACGCATCAGGATCAAAAACTAATTGAAGTCTTATTCCGGTCTCTTGCTCCACTCATGTTATGCTTGATAAACCATTATCCAGGCTGTGATTGTAAAACAATAGAAGCCCAGATCATAAAACAAAGCAAGCCCAAAACGTGAAAGATGTTGTGAACAAAACATCTTCGCCATATTGTGTTTGTATGACAAAAATATTCATTTATAAAACGCTTCTAACAGCAAAGCGATTTTTTTAAAAGAAAAAAGAAAAAAATTCCAGTGGAACATGCATTTGCAACTGCTGGGCTGCCTGCTATTGCCTGTACACTAGTACCGAATCAGACAGGCAGAGCCATGTGAGATGTGATCACGCCCGCGCACCATTATGATCTAACATGAGCATCACCTCCCCACCTAAAACAAGTCCAGCTCAGTTCAAAAAAAAAAAAAAGTCCAGCTGCACAACAGCTAACATGAGACAAACAAACAATAAACATATACACCAAACTCAAGCGAAGTACCAAAACCATCATGATCACTAATCAACACAGCACAACTAAACTAAAAGTACATTCAATTAATATCATGGTACATTCAGTACTTGAGGATTACATGCTCATCTTTTTGGATTTTTCTCATGGTTCTGAATAGAATTACATAAGGCGATAGGGTTCACAGATAGCATACATAATTTACATCCAGGTTCCTTAGCAGTAAAAAGTAGTGATCTAACATGAGATGATAACTAACGCAAAGCGCTTAGTAGTAGTGGTAAGAACATATGAGATGAGATTCCCAACCTACCGTTGTAGTCAGTCACTACAAAATAGGGCCATTGCGCGATTTTTGAGTCGTTGGCATCATCAGTTGTTGTCATGTCATTCATCAGCGACACTTTTCAGACTGAACCTACCGGTAGTAAGCTTGGTGGAAGGCAGGAGCCATTCCATTGTTGTTGTAAACCCCCATTCCATTGCCATAACCACCATAGGGGGGGGGTAGCTCATGGGTGGGGAAGGGTATGGCATGGCAATGCCGACGTTGGCTACCTCCTTGACTGGGTACACATATGGTTCCCTAATAACCTGTGGGGTCTGGTACAGGCCATGTCCAGCCGTCCTATCATAAGGATAGGGGGAGACTGTAGCATAAGATGTGTGAGATGGGGAGGTTGTGGCGTATGATGCGTGGGAAGGGGAGGCCGTGGCGTACGATGCGTGGGAAGGGGAGGCCGTGGCGTATGATGCATGGGAAGGGGAGGCTGTGGCGTATGATGCATGGGAAGGAGAGGATGTGGCGTATGACGTGTGGGAAGGAGAGTGGGTAAATGTGGTAGGAGCTGGGAAAGAAGACACACAACCGTTGTTAGCGAGACGACCTGCCTTAGCTGGAGGCATTGGACCTCCATTGCTTGCGCGGATGCGTTTATTAGCAGGGCCACTGCTACCACCACTCGAAGCGCTTGATGATGCTTTTTTCTTCTCTGTCTTGGCCTTCTCCAGTTCTTCAAGCTGCTTCCGAAGATCCTCCAGGGGAAACTCGTCTTCCAGCTTGCGGTCCTCAACACACTTTATAACAGCTCGCAGCGCCGACTGCTCTTTCTTATTCACATTGCTCTGCAAGATGCATATAATCAGATTCTACTGGATTACATACAAAAGGAAACACAAAACAAAACCCATCCAATGGGGGACAATGATATTAAGTCCTATATTATCAACTTAAAACAGGTTCCGTCTTGTATCATATGGAGGATATATAGCAATACGCACACAAACACAAATACCATAGTTAATTCAATTAAAACTTTTTAAGTTCAAGAAAACTTTTAGAATAGTTACTATGCATACCCCTGATTGGCCACTGCTAGTGCTTGAATCATCTAAGTTTGTGGATGATGTCTTTTTAGAGTCTTCCAGGTAGGACTTCAAAAGAGGAACTGGAGGGAACTTCTCCTGAAGACCAGCCTCATAAGCAAAATTCACAGCATCAAGCTGCTGCCTCTTAGCAATTAGTTCCTCGATGATATCTGCAACAAAATAATTTATTAACAGTGTTAACTCATGGTTTAGTCATGCAACACCAAGAAAAATATTAAGTAGTTCATTTTTTTCTTGAATAAATATTAAGTAGTTTGTACATAAGGATAGAGTGAATGTACACAAACCAAAAAAACAAACTGTGAGCGCCATGAAATTGGCAGCAGGCTCGATGATAATAATAGATACAATTAGAAGCAGCAGAATATCAACAGGACATTGTTGCTATTGAAGCAGCATCATGACAAATTAACACTCCTCCAAGTCATTTACAAGGCACATACGCAATTGGGATTCAAGGCTACCAATTAATATAGTAATATGTAGGTTATATAAAAAAATGGTAATTCCAAATTAATCTTCGAAATTATTTTCCTCTTATTCTGATCTTCACAGAATGAACAATGATATACAACAGGTCAAAGTTTAGTTGGCAATGCTATACATTTTATAATGGAGAGAGCTTCGAGCTTCCCCTTAACAGAAATGTTTTCCCAAAAAAGGGTTTAGAGTAGAATGTAATGCATGTGCTGGAAGTTGGAACAGAAAAGAAGCCTATTAGACACTTTCAAGGTGCAGCAAGATGTGTGGGTGTGGCACTAGACTGCCTTCCACTCTAAGGAAACAGAACTGTAGGCACAAGAATCTGACGACATCTAAAGGCTAAAGCAATGGCCCCAAGACAAGCGTCACTTAAAAATGAAGGCGATCAGGGACAGAGGACACACTTATCCTTAGCACTTGACAAACACTAGACAAGCTTTTCTAGCACATGGCTATGATAGAGACCAGACCACCCCTTCCAGCAAAAGACATGGCTTGTTCTAAAAAGACATAATCCATCATAATCATACTACTACTATCATAACCTTACACAGTAGAGTTACAGAATGTAGCGCTAGTGGGGGAATTTTTTTCCCCCTTCATTCTCTGCTTATCGCAGTATTACAGGGGTGAAACACTTTACCCTGCTTCCAAAGCCTATTGACATACTGCTACTATTCTGATTTACAATTACTGATACCAACAACTTCTTACTATTAACCATTCAATGCTAGATCTAAGCCAATTTCATACCTAATAATCCCCAGATTGATCATCTGCAGGTCCGCAATTTTTTTTAGCATTTTTTGATACATACTATAACACTTAATCATCTGAACTCCTGAAGGTTTGCAGTTTTAGCATTTCACACATAACACCAGAAGAAACAAGCAACAAACATTGTGTAGCAAACTGAACAAAAAAAATGCAGGCGACAGCAAGCAGGAAGCGAGCACAATTATACCAGCCATTTCTTCCTCCAGGCCGAGGGTGAGGGCGAGACGAGGCATCTGCCGGCGCCAGGAGAAGCTGACGACAATCCTGCGATAAAGCGGGCGGTCCTCCCTCTCGGCGACGGAAAACGTGGCCACGTGCTGCAGGAAGGCGTGCGCGTCGGGCGGCTTGGCCCCTTCCACCCCGCCCTTCCGCTCCGCGGCCTCCTTCCACTCCCTTGCCATGGCCCGCGCGCGCTCCCGCGCGTCCCGCGGCACGAGCGGCCGCGCGGCGCCGATCTCCGGGTCCGGGTCGGCCAGCGCCGGCAGCGTGGCCTCGAGCATGAGCACGCAGGCCCATGCCAGGTCGGCGGGGTTCTTCACCTCGCGGCGGTCGACGGGGAAGACGTCGGCCACGGCGTCCATGACGAACTTGGCCGGATCCACGCAGAGCTTGAGCGCGGGGGGCAGCTCGGCCCGCAGCGCGTCCGCCTCCTTCCGCCGCGCGACCACGAAGCCGAGGAACGCCGCGGAGTCCATCCGGGCGCAGAGCGCCCGCAGGCTGTCGGCGAGGCCGGCGGCGTCGGAGGGAGAGGCGGTCTCCTTGACGGCGGAGCCAGCGGAGGCGGAGAGAGAGTCGAGGTGGTCGAGCGCCCGCGAGACGGAGCCGTCGATGGAGGCTTCCCTGCGGTGGAGCGCGTCGAGCGCGCGGTGGGTGCGCGCGTCGAAGGCGCGGCGGCGGGCGCGCAGCGCGTCGGAGCGTGCCGCCAGGCCGCGCTCCAGCGAGCCGAAGTGGTCCTGCAGCTGCTGGTACAGGCACGTGCAGGTGGCCAGCAGCTGCTGCTGCCGCTCCAGCTCCGCGAACCCCGCGCTCACCGCCGCGGCCGTCACCGCCTCCCCTTCCCCCGCCGCCGCAGCAGCCGGCGACGCCATGGCGGGCGCAGCGGCCGCTGCCCGCCTCGGATTCCCGAAACCCTAGCCCCCTTTCCCTCCTCGATCCGCCAAACCCTAGCTGAGGAATTCCAGTGGCGTGGATTTTTTCCTCTCGCGTCCGTCTCGAATGCGAGGGGAAAGGGGAAAGCGAGAAGGGTGGAGAGGGGGAGGGAATAAAGAGGTGGGTGGGGAGGCAGAGCCGGCCAATGCCGCGCCGACGCGTGGTGGCCGCGGCCCTGTAAAGTGGTCGCCGGAGAGAGGGCGCTGGCGGCGCTCCGTGCTACGCGGGACGAGACGGTGCGTGCCGCGTGCAGGTGGGGTACGGGGAAGTGGGGCCCGAGTGTAAGAGGGAGAGGTTAGATGCGTTGCAGTGAGGGTGGAAACGGCGGGGGGGTGTGAAAGCTGGTGGCGTGGTGGCGGGCAGTGTGGGATGGCGCGAACGGGAGGGGGAACCCGCCAACGACGATGGTTGGCTGCCGACGCCGCGAGTCTGCCACCATCCAACACACGCAATGAGTGGTGCCACTAGCTTGTGACCGGTGTCCAGGCCTGTCCTGCGTCACGGCTCACGCACAAGGGACGACGCTTTCAGTGTCACGGGCGCATGGTACGAAGCATTGTGCAGTGTAGGAGTATCATTGTGAAATACTACTAGGCAGCTGGTTCTATACAAATTTTACTACAAAGCCTCATGGTCATGGACACTGGTAGAATCTAACAGTTTAATTTGGAGTGACTAATGAAGTTCAATGAGTATGCTAATCTCTACGGCCTCATGCAGGGCGTACATGAACTCTGCCAACAAGCCTTGACTCGTCCATACTCCATAGTCGGCTAAGAGCATCTCCAGCAGAACATCTAAAGAGGAAACCAATACCAAAAACCTGTCAAAACGGCAAAAAAACTGCTCCAGCAGATCACCTAAACGAATACCAATACCTAAAATTTTTTGGTTTCCACCTAAATTTCTCTCTCCTCAACCCATATTTACGTTTCCACATCCAGGAAACCTAAAACCCATCCACGCACGCGGGAAACGCCCCACTGCTTACCGCGGGACATTTCCCAGCCGGATTCCCCCACCCGCCGCCGAGACATCCTCCACCCGCCGCCGAATCTCCGCCCTTTGTCGTGGATCCGGCCCCCGGCTCCGCCATGGACGGCGAGCGGCACCTTCCCACGCCTCGTCTGCCCCTTGCCGCCCCATCAGGCCCAGGCTAAAGCTTCGCCGTGCGGGCAGCTCGCCGAGGCCCGGCGGCGTGGGGGCGCGCGAGGCCTGCGGCTCGTCGTGGTTCGCGACGCGTGGGGGTGCGCAGGGTCGGCGGCTCGCCGAGGGCCGTCAGACGGCTTGAGGCAGTCTTGACACGGAGGCGGCGTGAGCGAGCTTGAGGCGTCGGACGGCCTGGATGCTGCGGCGGCGCGGGCAAGCTTGAGGAGCCGCAGGCTTGAGGCGGTGGACGGCGAACTTGAGGGGGAGGGGGGGTAGAGGGTGAGCTGGTGTGGCGCGAGCGAGCTGAATCGCCATGGACATCGAGCTTGAGCGCCGCGGGCAATTGGAGCGGAGCAGTGGTGGCGTGCGTGGTTGTGTGGATAAGGCTGGAGATTTTGCAAAAAGACCTCGTCAAAACTTGTAATTATTCGTAGTTTGTATGTGTCTTGACATTTTATAAAACGCCCCTTGAACTGAAGAGTATTCTAAAATGCTTTATAGGTTTTCAGTTTTGGGTGGTCTGCTGGAGAGGAGGGCAAAATTTTTCTAAGAATCTTCTCTCTCCTCTACCTAAAACTTGTTTTAGGTTTCCAGTTTTGGTCTCTGCTGGAGATGCTCTAACTGAACGCTTAACTTTCGGTTATGTTGATAGCAAAGGAGTTTCGCCAAAGAATCTATGATGTGGAAACAAAAATACTCAACCCTTGGATGAAATATCAAGGCGTAGCAGTGTAGCACTACGTTTATCTTCTTTTTTTTTTGCGAAAGGGGGATTGCATTAAAATTAAGGAGCACAGTACAACCCACACATTTTACAGGTAAACCCTGGAAACATCTTACAGAAAACCCTTAAAGAAAAGGAAATAACAAAGTAGCCCTTTTCTTTCAGGACCTTCCCGCAAACACATCTTCCCAGCAGCCCGCCTCCCCTCCTTCGATGTAAGCACTACGTTTTATCTTCCTTTGGATGCCCTGTAAATTCATTGATGTTTGCGACTATACATGTCGGTAGGGCAACTCCAAAAAAAAAAAATATATGTCTGTGGGGGGCACCACTACTGTTGCTGCCTGGATGTTGGTGTTCATGGTTTCAGTGATGTTGCTGGAGCTGTCGGTGCACTACTGCTGTTGCTGCCTGGATACCGTACATCAAACCGTATTGAGGGACGTGGACCGCGTCGGTGCTGACGCGTTGTTTCCGTACGCCGTGGCCGCCTCCGGAGCAAGCGCGTGTTCCTTTCCTCCTTGTTCGCCGTGGCCGCCTCCGGACTCCGGAGTAAGTCGGTTGTCGACGCTGGGCCTTGGGCCACCAAGCCCCGAGGCAGCTTCCTAGCCGTTTCCAGCCATGACCAAGAAAGCATACCGCCAGGCCATAAACAACTCGTGTCTGGGCATGATTTTCATGCCTTCCCCTACGCCGGTGGCCTCAGCAGACCCAGACTTGGTCATGGATCTGAGCCAAGAAAAAGTTCCAAATCCACTCAAACAAAAGGCCGTTGGGTAGGGGGCTCTTGCAGCTACCTAGGGAGTTCAGGGAAGAGCGGATGCAGGATATGGAAGATTAGGCGAGAAAATCTTGGCTGTGTTTTGCTTTGGTGAACTGAAGTGGGTGAGGGAAAGAGAGGTTGGAAGGGCCGTCGCGCGCTTTGCGGGACCAACGGCATGGACGGCGGCGACAACCTTGTGGAGCTGCGATGGGTGTCGCACGCCTGCAGCGGTGACCTCGTGCGGCAAGGTGGATTCGAGAGCTCGATGTGGTGGTGTGCTTTTGCATTTTGGTCAGAAGCGAGAGGATGAACAAGAACAGAGCAAGAGAGAGAGAGAGAGAGAGCAGTTTCTGCTGGGCACGGCGTTTGGATGTGGATGTGGTCAGGCCAGCAGCAGCAAGTGGCCAGAAGCATGGCCGCGTGGCCTCCTGCCTCCTGCATGTGTGCCAGCGACAAGAAAAAAATGAGAGAGAGAGAGAGAGAGCAGGTGGTGTTCGGTGAAAGGAACGAATGGACAGTGCTCTTCCACGTTGGAATGTCTCTTCTCCCCTGCTATTTTGATGGCCTTCAACATACATGTTACAACTTTCAACTTACATGAGTAGAATAAATAGTGTATTAGTGACCAAGGCCAATGTTTACATGCCAATTTTACTGGCGCGGCGGAGCGCGCCTCCCTTTCTAGTAGGAGTATACTGGGTGGTGCTCAGGCTCAGCTGCTCATCTTTGCATGCAGAGAGACGCATGATTAGTACGTGCCGGTTGCTAAAAAGGCGCGTTACAATGAACACTGGCGTGCATCCGTGCTATCATTCATGCTAAATATTAGAATCCTCTTCTTTTTTTTTTTTTGCAATATTAGAATCCTCTTAACGAACTTGTACAGCTAGTTTTGGTTCTGATAAAGACCACGCTGGCTCCATCGTAACAACTGTACCATGGCTATTGATTAGTTCGTAAATCTAGCGGTGATAACCTTGCCAGCCAGTACAAACATTATGTGGCGAGCGTTTGCTTTTCCACCGTTTCGTGGCTTTGTCTGGTAAGATGTTCATCTCCTGGACCTGGTCACTTCGCTGGTTTTTTTTTTTTTTTTTGAGCAATTGGTCACTTCGCTGTTAATTTTTTTTTGAACCTATTCGCTGTTTAACTTTTGCTTTGGAGGCGTCCGGCAAACTCTTCATGGACTTCGGCCTTTCACGGGATCCATGGACCATGGGCATGGATACACTACTCGATCGTGCATATGAGAATGGAGAATTTTTTTATTTTAATCGATTTTTTTATTATATTTTTATTAATAACCGCACGTTTTAGAAATTTGCAAGATTAGTCGCCCAATCGCCCGTCTATTAGGCGATAAGGCCTTATCGCCCGGCCCAAGGGCGAGAAGAAGCGCTACAGTAACCTTGTCGCCCGTCCTTCGGGCGACAGGACTCTTATCGCCCCACATTCGGGCGACAGGTACTGTAGCGACTCTTGTCGCCCAACTTGGGCGACAGGTTACTGAGCGATTTTTTATTTTTCGAATTTTCTGCATTAAAAATAAGTTGCTGGTAAAGCATCCTCCTGTGGCCATGATGCGGCCATGATGCTGCATCCGGCCGTCGGGTGATGCCAGAGCATCCTCCTGACTCATGTAGCGCCCCAAGCAGCGGTCGCCTTCCCTTATCCTCTCTCATCGCCACCGGCTCCGTCTTCGAGCTTCACCCAGTTTAGCCTCACAACTTTCATCGCGTCGAACCTTTCCCGCCGCTCCGTCCAGATCGAACTCTCGCCGTTCCTTCATCCTCCACACGCCGCAGTCCGATAATCGAAGCCTTCTTCTCAAGCCGGCCATACCTCTCGACTCCGTCGATTCCCGCTTCTCGGTGAGTTTCCACTCGATTCTCGCGATTGAAGCTTCCTCACATCCCTAAGCATCCATTTGAGTCATCTCTGTGAAATTCCACCACTAAAATCGACGGATTTCGACGTTGTAAGGGCGCCTGTTCCTGAGTCCCCTGTTTTTACCGTTCATCGCTTAATCCAGAAAATGTCAAACTCGGCTGAACTTCAAAATTTGATATAAATTCGTAGAAAAATTGTAAAATGGTAAACCAATTTTGTTCGAATCCTTGTTCCTAGTAACCAGTGGAGTAACATGAACTCGTGAAATCTCTACCAATCTTGTACAAAATTCAGAGAATAAAAACCTAAAGATAATTTATAGGCATTTCGATTCATGTAAAAATGCTAATTCTTGGTATGCATGCATCTCATAGCATTCCTGAACCTTCCCTCAAAGTGAAATATTTAATTTGCACTTATTTTATCAATTAGCGCTTAACAGCTAGCCTGATTCAGGGATTTTTAGTTTAAAACTACCAGCAACTTTTGGGCTGTTATGTGTAAAAATGGTTGCATCAACATATTTATTCACCACCATTAAAATCACCATTGTCTTTAGATGTGTAAAAGTATTTTTTAATTTAGTCTTTGGGAGACTTAACTGTAATGCAGAAAATTCGAAAAATAAAAAATCGCTACAGTAACCTGTCGCCCCACTGTTGGGGACAAGAGTCGATACAGTAACCTGTCGCCCGAATGTGGGGCGATAAGAGTCCTGTCGCCCGAAATGTGGGGCGACAAGGTTACTGTAGCGCTTCTTCTCGCCCTTGGGCCGGGCGATAAGGCCTTATCGCCCAATAGACGGGCGATTGGGCGACTAATCTTGCAAATTTCTAAAACGTGCGGTTATTAATAAAATATAATAAAAAAAATCGATTAAAAATAAAAAAATTCTGAGAATGGACCATAGCCGTTTAGCGGGCCCAGAATGGGAGTAGCCGTTTAGCGGGCCCAAGATTACAGTTAAAGCCCACCGGAGCTTTGTTATTAGCGTCGCTGCACCATTGAGCAGACTTGGCCAAATGGCAGTTTATGAACATGTTCTAAAAAAAATATTTATGAACGAGGAGTACTTTTCGGAATGAAGAGAAGATGAAAGAAACTATAAAGCTGTCCATCTTCATAGGAGCTCCCAACAACCCAATCCTAGAAAATCTTTCATTTGTTATAAAAGGACCCTGTATGACCAAAGTTGAAACAAATTATATCATCAAGATGGATATGTTAACCTCACAGCATACATAATCAGTTTCTCTATTAAACATATAAAATCTGTTGCCAGTGAAAATGAAGAAGAAACAAATCTTCATTTGTTACTGTGACAGCTTTTAACCACGGGGGGTGCTGATTTACCTTTAGTAACAACCAAAATTAGGTCGGGGCGCAGACTCTCCCCCGAACCGTTCCCCTTGCTACAGTAGCGCGCGGGCGATTCGGCGGCGACTCGCTTTCCGGCGGCGGCTCCCACTGGTCTCCCGCCCCTCCGGTGGCCCGTAGGGCTTCGGAGGGCCGGGAGATCGCCGGAGCTGCCGTCCGGTCCTTTCCTAGCTATAGTATAGGTATAGCTTAGGTTTTTCTACCCCTAGGGTTAGGGTTCCGGCCATGTTGGCCGGATTTGCTCCCTCTCGCGCGGATCTGGCGGCGTTCGAGTCCATGGCGGCGAAGACGGCACCGGTGAAGCCCGTGGAGGTTAGTTTGCTTCGACTCTTTTGCGGATGGGTGGGAGCTTTGGTTCCCCTCGCCGGCGTTGTTGCTGCTGGTGGTGGATGGTGTTTCCCCTTGCCGGTGTTGCGTCGGGTGATGCTGGCGTTGCTGGTAATGGTGGAAGTTCTTTCCAGGTGGTCGCCGTTGAGTTTCGGCGTCGATCTCTTCGGTCTTTTGCTTCTTGAGGCTGGTGGTCGCTGGGTGATGGTGGTTTGGATCCTTTCTCTCCTGTCGGTGTTGTTGCGTTGGCCGGATCGATGCTTTCGTCGTGCTATGAGTCTTCGCGCTCAACCAATCGGCTGTTTTCCAATGAGTGGAGGTCGCCGACATCGAAGGAGGGGGAGGCCGGCTGCTGGAGGCGGCGGTCGCCGGCGTCGAGAAGATGTGGAGAAGAAGGAGGAGTTCTTTGTAATTTCCTTTTTCTTCAGGGCTCTGCCTGTAAAAGTTTGGGTGTACTGTGCTGTGTTGTTTCTTTAATATAATGCCCATCCTTTCGCAAAAAAATAGTAACAACCAAAATTAGCTGTTAACTTGGTTTCTTCAAGTTTTTTCTAACTTGCTACATTCAGTAGCTTGGTTTCTTCAATATTTTCTAACTTGCTACAAGTGACAGACCAAGCAAATTCCATGGAAAGTTTGATAAAGTTTGGCGAAAGTGCAATAGCAAACCAAAAATGCCCATATTTCCAAACCCGGCATTTGTGTGTATTCTGCTTGCATTTATATGTATACCTGACAATAGCATACATAGAGATTCATGTTCACAAAAAAAGGGAAGCAGTTTACGGTGATATGAAGTTTGTTCTTGTATAACTTGTTCTATTGGTAACTTGATTTTGCTTGGATTTTACATATACAAACTGTACATTTCGAAATAGCATTTTGTTTATATGGGAGGGAGATATGCAAAACGAAGGTGAAATGTTGTGCTTTGGATATCTTTTTGGCAATTTGGCCAAAATGTAACTTTCGTCAACTTAATGAACAGAATATTCACTTCACACCATTAATCTTACCACGATCAGACCTTCTGCATGGATACAATAAGCATCCTCTGTCCGTCACCCGTCCCCAGTATGCACTAGGAAGGTAGGTAGAGCCAACGTGCCACTGCAAATTCCAACCTCATTTGCCCTGCACTATGCTACCTCCAATTGTAGTTGGGCAAAAAGCATTGTCTTACAGTAAGCCTAACCTCAAATGCTGACAAATATAGTTGGAGTGAAGAAGCATTGTCCTACAGTGAGCTTAACCTTGAATGCCCATAACGCGACAAATGTAGTTGGAGTGAAGACCGCCCACCATAAGGCTAGCCTTGGACGTCCAACTTTATAGCGACAAATGTAGTTGTAACAAAGACACTACCTATGATAAATCTGGCATTGATCCCTTCAATGCGACAAGTATAACTTGGGTGAAGGCATCGATCCTAACGTAAGTTTAGCCTCTGATGCCTCTAATGAGACAAATGTAGTTAGGTGAAGACATTACCTACGGTTAGTTTAGCATTGGATGCTTCTTCACTCCAACTACGTACTCCCTCCTTTCTTTTTAGATATCATTTAGTCTCGGGCACGGGAATTAAGGAGGGATGAAAAAGTAGTGAGCGAGCTGATGAGCAATGAATGAGAGAGATAAAGAGGAAACTGCATTGGGAAACGAGAATGACATTTATTTTAGCAAAATTAGATGTTGCTAGAATGACACTTAGGCCCTCTTTAACACAGTTTCTAGAACAGATTCTGCTTCTGTTTCTCCTCAAAAATGCCAAACAGGTGGTAACCGAAACAAATTCTGAAGAAAACCAGTAGAGAATCCGTTTCGTTGTTGAACGTGGAAGCAGAAGCTGGAAAAACAAGCTTTTAGCAGATTCTCCTCTAGAGGCGGGTCCCACATTCTCAAACAACTAGGATGGCAATCCCACCCGCGGGCGCTGGTGTCAGTTTGGCCCCGCGGGGCACACCCGCACCCGCACCCGCGATACCTCGGGGCGGGGCTGGGTGTTATATTGCCCCCGCGGGTGCCCCGCGGGTCGACCGAATGTCAGCCCAACAAATTTTCATCCCGGTGTTCAGTCCAGCCCAAGAAGAAATGTTCACGGTCCAGCCCACCACGGCACCATCTCCCAACCCTAAGTCACGTACTCACGTGCTGGCTGTTCACGCTCACGAGTTACGCGCCGCCCCCGACTCCCAATCCCGCTCCCAAATCTCGCCGCGCCGCCACCACGAAATCGCGCCGCCGCGCTGTCACCACCAAATCGCGCCGCCGCACCGGCTTCCAAATCCCGCCACCATCAATCGCCGCAGGCCGCGCCACCAGACATCGCCGCGTCGTGCCACCAGACACCGCGTGCGGCGTGGCTCGGCCAATATGCGAAACGGCGAGCTCGGCCACGACGGCCGATGCGTGATGCGACGAGTTCCGAGAGCCCGTGACGTGCGCGACGAGCCTTGCAACCACCTGCTGGTAATCTGAATTATTCATGATGTAGTACTCGCCCTATGCAAACACGAGCAATCCACAAGGCAATACGAAGTTTTCTCTCTCCGATTTGTGAACCAGGTGCTTGGAATCAATTGTATTTGCTTGCAGTAGTCATCTCCCGGGCCTGCTTCGGCGGCGACTACTCCCGGGGCCTCGAGATCTTCCGCCGCCGCCCGGCGACGCGACGCGACGCCACGCCACGCCACGCAGCGCGACGCCACGCCGGCGACGCGCGACGGCGCCAGTCCGACGCCGCCACGGCGCCACCCGCGGGTCACCCGACACCCACCCGCCACCCGACGGGGTGGGCGCGGGTGCCATTTTGCACCCGGGGGCGCGGGCGTGGGCGCCATTTCGCACCCGAACGTTTTCTTGTCTCGGATGGGTGTTTGCCAAACCCGACCCGAACCCGACCCATTGCCATCCCTACAAACAACCCACCTGCACTGCCATCGCTTGCGGAAAATCAGCACGTCTCTCCGTCCCCACTGACGGGTCCACCAGCATTTGAGACAATGTTTAGTTAAAAAAACTCGTAGACTACAAACCGAACGTCCGAATTGCAAACCGATTACACCGTTGCGATTGTTGCGACGAGATCTTCGAAACTAGACCACACTTGACTATATTTTATATTTTTTTAAAAAAAATGCTCAAAATAACATTAGTAAGGAGGGAGTAGTTTGATATTTAATTTGTTATCTGCAAATATTTTCAGTTCAATATGGTACACAATGTTTGGATCGAACTCAAACTTTAACTTAAGAGATATACAATATCAGAAGAATCTGTTTTGCCAAACGGCCTATTTGGAGAAGCTGTTTTGACAGAGAATCCAGAAGAAGCCAGAGAATCTGTTTTGCCTCAGAATCCAATGCAGAATCTGTTTTTTTTCAGAATCCGAAGCCCTCCCAAACAGGCCCTTATTTTGAAACGGATGGAGTACATTTATTGCCCCCCGAGCGTGACGAGTGGCCGGGTGTCGCGAGGCGGGTGAAGGCTTCTTCCCAGAATACATTGTTATGTTGTTCTACGCCGTCGACTTGATGGCGAAGATGGCAGTGCACACCACCTGTTGTACGTGGTCCTCCATGTCCTCGCGGGAGTCGCGCTGGCAGTTTTTTCGATAGGGACGAGCCTCGCGGGGCGCACAACC
The DNA here is from genome assembly GCA_012490785.1 of Eragrostis nindensis. Classification (NCBI taxonomy): domain Eukaryota; kingdom Viridiplantae; phylum Streptophyta; class Magnoliopsida; order Poales; family Poaceae; genus Eragrostis; species Eragrostis nindensis. Next base: position 305,095 of record JAAXCT010000179.1, on the reverse strand, counting down.
GAATGGGGCAGGGATGGGGGAGAAATTTCCCCCACGGTGCTAGCGGGACGGAGCCCCTCAGCTATTGGTGCGTCGACGGGGATGGACTTTCCCTCACGGGATCCATGGGACCAGATATGAAGAGGCCCATCTCTAGCATATTTCAGCCCAACAACAATAGCCCATCATATATAATTTGAACTCATAGAACCCTAAACCTAACCCATTCACGCACCTGCCTCTCCTCTCTCTCCGCTCGCCAGTCGCCACTGCTTTTCTCTCTCCCTGTTTGGCTGCCGCTCGCCCTCCTCTCTCTCTCTCGTTCGGCCGATGCTTGCCCTCCTCTCCCCCCCATCCGGTCGTCGCTCGCCCTCCTCTCTCTCCTATCCCAGTCGCTTCGTCTCCAAAAACACCAAATCACATTCGAGGCCGCATCGTCAACGCCGCCGTGGGGTCTCTTTCAATCCCGTCGCACGCCGAGCGCTCATCACCATCGACTCGTCCCCGCCTCGCCATGGCAAGCTTGCCACGTCATCCCCGCGGGCCCGAATGGAGATTGGGATCCGACGGGGATGAGGATGGGGAAAGAATTTTTAGTAAGCTTATCGAGGCGAGGACAGGGGTGGGATAATTGCCTGGACACCATCTATAAAGATGACCATCTCCCAGACCCCATTAGTAAAGGAGCCATACCCTCAATACCACTAACGAGTGCTCCTCTCCCTCCAAAACACCAAAATGCCCAAAATCCAACAAGTATGTTTCTCTTTTGCCCCTTCCTTCCCGTGCACACGATAGAGCCCAAAACCAAATCGAATCTGGACTGAATTGAGGGGCGCATCTCGGTGGCTTGTTGGCGCTCGCCGCACTTGCCGCGCGCGCCAGCCCGCCGCATCTCCCTGCCGGCGCCGGCGAGCTCACCGAGCCGCCCCTGCCCCCGCCACCTCGACCTGCCTGCGCAAGCACTCTGTAACGCCCTGAAAAATTTATCCTTAAAATTCGCAAATCAAACCGAAACTAAAATCGGAAGCTTTCAAAATGTTTTGAAAATCTTTCTCTCCCTCTCATTCCTTCTCCTCGGCGCAGCACGTATGCGTGCTGACTGCCATTTACCTTTTACCGTGCCTTCACTCCTCTGCCTGTCTCGTTGCGTCGAGTCGTCTCGTCACTCGAGTCGTCTCGTCAATCCAAAACCACACGCCAAAGTCATCCTGAGCCATCTCGTCGCGTCCCGTCGTCGTCTTGTCAATCTAAAACTACACGTTAATGCCACCATGCCCACTTGCATGCTGCACCTGCCGCTTGCTTGAGCCGTCTCATCGCACTATCACCTGGCCCCGCCATCTTGTCGCTCTGCATCGCAAGGCAGCCCATGCCCACTTGTTTGCGCATTCATACCACCTACATGAACCATCACATCAACCCAAAGCCGCACTCCGCTCCGGCAGCCCCGCTATCCCATCACTCTAAAGCAACACTCCACCCCGCCGTCACGTCAATCCAAAACCGCAAGCCAACGCAAGCCATGCCAACTTGCCCGCACCGCACGGCGCTCCACTCCAGCAGCTCTCCATGTGCCTAGCTGCTCCTCTGCGTGCAGTGATCATTTCAGCTACACCATGCATGTGCATCCAAGCTAGTGGCCAACTTGCATGCAAGCTCGCGTCCCATCACTCCAAAACCACACACCAACGCCTTGCCCGCGTGCATGCCGCTCCAATCCAGCAGCCTTCCTCGTGCTCCGCAGAGCATTCACTACGCTGCTCGCTCTAGTCCCATCGCCTGCTCGCGCACGACACATCGCGACGCACCGTCCAGGCCCCTCTCCTCTCTCTGCAGCTCAAGTCTCGTCACCCAAAGCTGCACGCCTCGCACTGCCCGCGCACGCAGCTACGCGACGCACCGCCCACGACGCAAGTGGCCAAGTTGCCTGAGAGCTCGCGTCCCATCGCTCCAAAGTTGCACGCCACGCCATCGGCCCCGCCGTCCAATCCACGCCACGCCATCGGCCCCGCCGTCCAATCCTTGCCGGCGATTTTCGCTTCGTCGCGCGCCTATAAAAGGCACCCTTGAGCCCCGCCTCATCGCAGCCCCGCCGAAGCCGTCGTTCAGGTGAGCACTAGCCCGCCTAGCTGCCACCTTCCCTCTCCTCTGTGAATCAGACTCCACCAGTGAGGCTTTTCCATAAAACTGAGCAAACGCCAGCAGCCCAGCCTGTTAATTATTTCCGAATTTATTTTCGGATTAATCCGTAGCCTCCACTGTAAAATCCATATCTCCACCGTCAGAACTCCGATTGACCTCATTCTTCTTCCTAAATTCATCTAAAATCGAGCTCTATCCATTCCTACCAGTTTCGTATTTTATAGAGCTCATCCTTTATTTCTTTTATATTATTTGTGTTTGTTTGCTTGTTTGCCGGTCGCGTAGCTAACGGAGAGTACGAGTACGCGGAGGAGGAGGAGCAGGAACCAGGAGCCGGAGACTTCGAGCAGGAGCTCCCCGAGGACGTCAACGAAGGCAAGTCACAATCCGTTTTCCCTTTGATCATACTGCTCCTATGTTTTGTAAACACAACCCGTAGCAGCTATTTTCTTGCATGAAATAATTGACCTGATGATTGCAAAACCTTTGTGTAGTATGACCAAGACCACTGAGCCTTATATTACCTGTCCTATATTATTCCCTGTTAAACCTAGGATATCCATGTATGAATATTATTTACGCATGGATGATTTCCTTGTTGTAGAAATGCTTAGGACTGTGTATCACTAAGTGCTCTACTTATACTTAGCTTTTGCAAATGTGAAAACCGTGATTGGTGTTGTGTGGTAGTAGTAAGGTTGGGTGATAACTTAAGAAAGATGAATGAATGAACTTGGGTTAGAGCTGAGGTGATCCTGATGATATTTATGGAAGATTAAGTGTCGCCTCTGTGGTGTGCTTATGACAAGTGATATGGGAGATGAATGCCGCCTCTGTGGTGGGGTTCATGTATGGGGAGATGATCGCCTTGGCTCGTATAAGGACCGAGTTGCTTGTGACATCCTACCTAGCCGTTTATTCAGTGCGACCACACTACCGTGTATGCGGCACGGCTTAGTCTAAACCCTGCCAGCTAGTCTGTTAATCGCCTGGAGGCTGGATGATGCAATGGGAGCCCATGGAGCAGGTGGACGTGATGCAGACGTGTGCGACCCGGTCGAGGACCTAGATCAGAGGCTAGACCCCTGGATAACTCCCATGGCGATTAGTCGGGACGATGCTGTGATGGGTAATGGCTTTGTGAGTCTTCACACCCACGTCGTCTGGGTGGCTTGTGAAGCACTCAGATTGTGGGTACAGCGTACAACCTCTGAGAGTGTTAAATCTATTCGAATAGCCGAGTCCACGGTCACGGACATGGCTTTGGTTCGGTCCAAGAACTAGCATGGGATGGGTGCTTATCTCCTTGATGAGTGAGTTGTTTTCAGAATAGGTCCGGCCTTCCGCCGAAGGTTGTCGTGGACGGGGTTCCGGCAACGTAAAACTTGATCAACCCCTTAATATCTTAAGTTGATGCTTTTGCTAAAACTGCTTTATACTGAACCCCTGCATGTGTAAAACTTGCTTTATTGCAATATTAAACCTGATGGCCTTTACCTTGCTACTGCCAATTGCATACATTTATCCTTTGATAGTAGGGTAAGGGTTGCGACTTGCTGAGTACTTTTGTACTCATTCTTGCTTGCTGATTACAGAGGAAGATCCAGACTACGTCGACGCCGACGGTGAGGAAGACGATTAAGCTTGGTCTCGTCCGCACCCGAGTTGCCTGTGGCATTAGTCTACCGCTTAGTTGCTTCCGCTATGGTTGAAGACCTAGATGTTATCATCGGGGTCTGTTTGTACTTGTTGTTGTTATCTTTTGATATTCTTGTTGCTTATCGATCGACCCTAGCCAGGTCGCGACTTGTAATATCACCTGTTGTAAGACTTGATTGTACCAGCGACTGATCCAGGGACTGGTATAATAAAGTGTTTAAGCTCCTGGGATAACCGGAGTGCTTCAAGCACTCGACTTGCCGCGCCATCCCGTAGCCTCGTCCTGCCCGCATCGTCGCCGTCGCCGTCGCCTCCATCGCCAGATTTGGGGGCACGCGGGCGGCTTCCTCCCCTGCCGTCGCCGCGGGCATGGCGCGCGCACCCGCGCGGGTGAGCTCCGGCGCCATCAGGCCTCGTCTCCCCCTCCGCCGGCGTCTCCCCTCCGCCGCAGTCGAGAATCTATTTGGTTCGAATCCTTCACGGAGCACACATGGGCATTGTCGGGAGAGAAAAGAGAAATCTGGCCCGTGTTGGGGTTTTGGAGGGACGGGCACGTTCGATAGTGGCGTTGAGGAGAAAGTCTCTTTACTGATAGTGTTAAAGAGATGGTCACATTTAATAATAGTACCAAGGCAATTATCCGCAGAGGGTGAGAATGGTGGCTTTTCCTCCGCGGAGATCATCTCCGTTGCCAGGCTGAGAGCTCACCGGCCGTAAGAATCGCCGTTTAACCACGTGCCTTATAAAGCACTGGTACTTATCCGGAAGGTGGGAAATTGATCTGATCATCGTCCGAGCATGATGGCATGCATCTCAGGGCGATTTATATATTAACCAGGGCCTTTTCTGAAAATACTATAGCACACTTGAACATACAAAAGGGCCCCTCCCAGGATCCCCATATTAATCCGTAGACCCCCCGCCCCCCTCCCGACGAGGAGCACGAGAAGGAGCAGGCAGAGCCAATCCCGCCGCGCGCCGCATCGTCCGTCTTCTCCCAGCCCCTAAATCTCCCGCGATCCCCGAAACCCTAGCAATCACCGCTGCAATCCGACCACTCCGCCGCCTCGGCGGCGCCCTCCCGATTCAGGTGAGCCCCTACTCGGCTCAATCGCCTGGAATTCCGAACCGAAACTGCCCCGGGCTGTCGGAGGCCTCGCCGTCGCGGATTTTTTTCCCCTTTCGTTCTTTTTTGGTGGAGGATTGGATAGAGTTTTCCCTGGTGCTAAAAAGAGGCTTTCTTTCTCGTGTTTCTTGATCCAGGTGCTCCCGGCGATGGTTTTGGGGAGGGGGGTTTGAGCTGTTTTGGATTGGTTTTGAGGTGGGTTTTGATGGGTTCGGAAGGGGAAGGCGGCGGCACGGGGGTGAAGAAGATGCGGAAGAGGAAGCTGGTGATGGAGTCCAGCGACTCCGAGGCTGATGATTACTGCATCTCCACGCGACAGGAGGCTGGCGCCTCTTCTGTGGGCAATGCTGGCTCCGGCAGCCGAGGAGATGGTGATCAGTCGGAACAGACAGCGGCAACTATTAGTTCTGCGAAGGTTTCAGGTGTTAAGTCCAGTGAGGGAGACGGTTCAGTGAAGAATAAGGGAGGCCAGCCGGAGAGTAGTTCACAGCCTGATCCCAAGAGGAGCAGAGTTGAAGCTGTTCGTGAAGGAGACGGTGGAAGCAATAAAACTGTGTCTAAGAGTGTTACTGGTGGTAAAATGCTGCCCCGGGGGTTCCCTGCATGGCGGTTGGAGAAGCCAGAGGTAAGGGCTGGGTGGGTTCTTGATGGTGATGGAACGGTGGGGATGAAGACAAGCAGTGGCTCAAAGATGAAGGAGAAGGTTGTGAGTTTGGATGACAAGAGGGGGAAAGTAGCGGTGCAGAACCATGAAAAACGGACGCCACTGAAGACTGACCAGGGCAAGTCTATTGGTTCTGGTGACCAGGATGTTATAATAGTGCAAGGGAGAAAAGGCCTTTTGAAGATCCTGCCGAAGAACAACAAGGTGATCGGTGACAATGGTGATAGCAAGATTCTGTCGAAGAACGCTGAGGTGGATGAGAAGGCTGTTAAAATTACAATGCCAACAAAGAGAGGGGTATTGAAGATCCTTCCGAAGAAAAATAACGTGGTGTCAGAAACCAGTGGTGTCAAGGTTCTCTCCAAGAATAGTAAAGTCGATGGGGAAACCAGGAATGACAGGATTCTGGCAAAGAAGACCAAGGTGGATGAGGAGACCAGTGACGGAAAATTCTGACAAATAAGACTAAGTTGGAAGGAGAGTCTGGTGGTGACAATGTGCCAAAGAAGAACTCTTCCATGGATTCCAAAGCTGTTGCTGGAAAGTTTCTGCCGAGGAACAGCAAGGTGGATGGTGAAACCAGTGATAGGTACAAGGGATGTGAGGAGAAAAGTGCTGCCCTTGCAGCGCTCCGTAAGCAAGATGCAAACGGTAAGAAGGAAGTTATGGGAAAGTTAGTCTCTCCTATTATGCTGCGGAAAAGTGATCCAAGTGTGGTGGGACTGAAGATCTCACAAAACAATCATAAGCCCTCACTGAGTCGGAAAGATGAGAATATTACTAAAGCAAATATACACAAGAAGCTGAAAACGAGGTTCCTTGAGCATAAAGGGTCACCAGATAATTTATCCAAGAAGGCAAAATCAGAAGTCAATGATCTGCAAGGCAAATCTGGTACACTCAACAAGCATGAAATGAAGAAGCCTAGGGGAGGACCTCGCAACAAGCTCAAGCAGGATATCAGGAACCAGATAAAAAACATACTTTTAGATAATGGATGGAAAATTGATCTACGGAGTAGGAGAAACAAAGATTATGAAGACTCTGTCTACGTTTCTCCACATGGAACCGGCTATTGGTCTATTACTAAAGCTTATGCAGTTTTCCAAGAGCAGTTTAAAAATCAACGTGGCTGCTCATCTAAACTTAATAATATTGAGCTAGATGCTTCCAATGCCATATCAAAGGATGATCTGGCGATGCTGAAAAAGAATATTGTTAAGAGAAGGACCAAGCACGAAATTGATGGTGCTGCGAAGAAATCTGGGGACAGCAAAAGCAGAAACCCAAAAGCCATCCTTGCCAGTTCTCGAAACAGACATCAGAACAAGGAGGATAGAGTAAAAGTAAGCCATCGGGGTTGTGGACTTCGTGTCCGCGGTAGTACTCATAATATGGAAGATAACATGGATGGCTATTTTCCTTATAAATGGAAGCGAACTATATTGTCATGGATGATAGATCTGGGGGTTGTTTCTGAAGACTCAAAGGTCCAATACATCAACAATAAGGGAACAAGGGCACTGTTGGAGGGTAAAATTACTAGGGAGGGTATTTACTGCGGATGCTGCTCCAAAATTCTTACAGTCGCAAAGTTTGAACTCCATGCTGGTTCGAAAGAGCAGCAGCCCTATGCACACATATTTCTTGAAGATGGCAGGGTTTCGTTGTTGCAATGTTTACTTGATGCATGGGAGAAGCACACACAATATGAAAAGAAGGGATTTTACAAGATAGATGCTGGTGATGACCCGGATGATGATACTTGTGCCATTTGTGGTGATGGTGGTGACTTGGTCTGCTGCGACCACTGTACTTCAACTTTTCACTTGGATTGTTTAGGAATCAAGGTGAGTATGCAAATATAATATGTGCTGCACTTTTATTATTAATATTTTATAGACGATTAGAAATGTGTTAAAATATAGAGGAACACATCTCTCTTGCATCACCAGCTCATTGTGATGAATACATATCTGAACATGGGTTGACACCATAATAGGGAAATCACCAGCCATTTATAATGAAATTGCTTATATCATTCCCTTGATTTGAGCATGAGATTTTCCGGGTAATTGTTTGCTAGCATGGTATGCTATTTTATTTAATTTTCCTATATCTTCCTAGTTTAAATTTTTCTACGGTATTCTTTTTTACGTTTATGTAGTTAATGCAATTCTCTTTTCAGATGCCTACTGGAGAATGGTATTGTCGTAGCTGTATATGTAGGTTCTGTGATTCTGCTCAAGAAGATACATCCTCTCCCGAATTACTTTCTTGTGTTCAATGTTCAAGGAAATGTAAGGATTACTAACTGTATCTGTCTCTGCCTCTCTGCACCTGGACTTTGTCTTACAAATAATTTGCAGATCACCAAGCTTGTGCATCCAGAACAGGAAGGGACACCAAACCTGGTACCCCAATTGATGGCTTTTGCAGTCTAGGATGTAGAAAGGTACACTGCATTCTTAGTTGTTTTCTTTAGCTGCTGTAAACATCTTTCTAACCATTTACCTGCACTAGTTGTTTTATTTTCCCCTACTCTCCTTGCAGCCTTCCATAAAGCATGCCTTTGTGCATGCTATACATTATTCTTACTTATGATTTACCTTGATCATGATTCAGCGTCTGACAGTACTAAACAGGCAGCAACGATTAAGATTGCACGATTTGTGTTATTTTGTTCTTTAAGGAATTGATTCTCCAAACAATTGGTTTCAATATGGTTTTCACCTGCTATTACCGATTTACCATTGTGTTTATGTCTATCTGTTTCAGTCGGCAATCTCAATTAGTGTTGTTACTGTTGCCTAAGATCTCAACAAAAGTATCGTATTTTATGTTATAAAGTTTATATGTATATTCTGTTGTTTAGATACTGGGACACTAATCCAGCTACGCATGTTGAAATGATACAGATTTATAAACGAATAAACAAGCTTCTTGGGGTAAAGAATAATTTGGAGTCCGGATTTTCGTGGAGTCTGGTTCGCTGTTTTGCTGATGGTCAGGCCATAGCCCCCAAAAAGAAAGCACAGTCGGCGCATTGCAACGCCAAGACGGCCCTTGCCTTCTCAATTATGGAAGAGTGTTTTCGGCCACATATCGATGAGAGAAGTGGGATTAATATGATTCACAATGTTGTATATAACTGTGGGTGAGTATACCGTTGCTGTTTTGATTGGTAATATAATTCCATAACAACCACAATAAACAAAATGATACGTACCTGGTTATATGATTTTCCTGAAGTAGCTGTAATTGCACTGAAAATCAATATTCGGATCTGTAAGAGCATGTGTATGAGGTCATGGGGTGTTGGAAGTTATTATTTGCAGGCATGCACGGACTTTCCTGAAGCTCATTTTTGTGTCAGTATTCTTAGGATCCACTAGATTCTTATTGCCACAGTCATAAAAAAAATGCACCATTTTTCATTTTTTTAAATATAATAATCACTTAATGCAATTCTGTAATATGCTATTGCAGGTCAGATTTCAGTCGGTTAGACTTTAGTGGCTTTTATACATTTATCCTGGAGCGGGGTGATGAAGTCATATCTGCGGCGTCTGTTAGGTATATCTTTATGTCTTTATGCTGCTGCATTCTTTTGTATTAATTCTGGATTAATTTCTTGGTTGCAAAGAGTTTTAGTGGTTATCTAGGGAAAAAAACGGCTTGTTATGGAGTATGGACATGGACCAGGTTGATGGCAAGCAAAGAACTGTTGCTGGGCATGGTTCTCAAATGTTTCATTTGTTTTTCTGCATGAATCAGGATTCATGGAACTGACATAGCAGAAATGCCATTCATAGGCACCAGGGGCATGTATAGGCACCAAGGAATGTGCCGCCGACTGCTTAATGCGATTGAATCGGTAAGTTGGTTTTTTGTTCTGTATTTTAAGTCCATGTGAGTACTAGTGAACAGTTGTAGCTGTCACAGTTCAGATTTGAGATTTTTTCTTTCTTGGCCTTCAAAGATATTTGTGCCCTTTCCTAATTCATTTTCCATGTAGGCTGATGGTGTTGTTTCAGATTGTTTTCAATAACCATGTAAAAATCCTGATATGTTGCAGAATTAATATTATCCATCTACAAACTGACTTCAGGCTTTGGCCTTCTGTTTGACTTATCAAACCACACTTTTTTTTGGGTAGCACCGTGCCTGCATTACCCTTTCAGATCTTCTGACACGCTTTGGTGGTTAATCTATTGTTTTGTAGGCCCTTGGCCTTCTCAATGTCCGAAAACTGGTAATACCTGCTGTACCTGAATTGGAAAATACTTGGACTAGTGTTTTTGGATTTAAGTCTGTCGATCCTTCCAAGAAACAAAGGATCAAGTCGGTAAATCTCTTGATTATTAATGGTACCGGTCTTCTAGAGAAGAGGTTGCTGCCAACAGGCACAGAGGATGGACAGACCACTGTCATGCCAGGTCTGGAGACTATTCTGAGAACACTTTCTCTAATTCTCTTGCTTAGAGTATTGTAATTCTGTAGCATCTTATTTTTATTTTCAGCAATGCTGTAATTCAAACCTCAACAATGCTCATTTATTTATGCAGCTAATGCTGTTGGATGTGATAAGACAGAAGCTCAAATGTTTCATGAAGCACGTGGATCCCTGACACCTGTTCATGTTTCTCGCGATCCTGATGTTTGCGATGATCTTGAAATTAAGTATCATGACAATCATCGCCCTTCAACTGGAAGCTCTGCAGGCTTGATATCTGAAGACCTACCTCCTGCTGCTGAAGAAACTGAAGGGGCTCTAGAAAAGACATCTCCAGTGTCCGTAGGTGATGTTAAGCTGAATACACTTCCAGGGGTTGATTGTGAAGATAACTTGCAGAGCAAGTCTGATGCAGACGGTATTCAAGAAGGCAAATTTACAGAAACTAATGGGAAGCTGGTTGCTGAAAACACTGTTGCAGAACAGAATCATGAAGATAAACCTCCTTCCAGTCGTATAAATTCACTTGCTATTCATGTGACAGTGGATTCATGTTCTCGCTCACACAATGAAACTGGGAAAGGTGAAAATGGTTCACCTAGTCAGCTTTCTGCTGAAGCTGCTCTCATAATGGATAAAACTGATTCTAATCTGAACATCAATTGTCAATCTGCTCACTCTGCCAATAAGGGGGATACGTGTGTTGTCCCTGTTTGTGTTCCTTCAGTCACTATGGATGGAAGGCCTGATAACCATGATTTGAAAACTATGGTTGCTAATGGTCATACCCAAAGCTCAACTGAAGCTAAAGGTTTGAATGATATAACTAATATAATAAATGGAACATCAGTAGATGCGTATAGAAATAAAAGTACCAGTGAAGTCGACAGTGCTCCTGCAGTTGACCATGGAGTGTCTATGAATGGATATGTTCAGGAAAGCGACGTTATGGAGGACAAAATTGGTCCATTTTCACCAGAATTGGAATGTTCGTATATGAGTAAAGATATGATGGAGAACTTAAATGATTCAAAGTTGACTGAAACTGATAAGGTTGAAATGAATCATCTAACTGTTAAGGTGGGTACAGATGAAGGCTCCAATGATGCAGGAACGACAACACCCACGCTTGACATTTCAAATGAAGCTTGTGATGAAGTAATGGCTAAGCCAACTCAAACTTGTGGTGACGGTCAACTCCATGGAGATGATGGCATACGCAGCAATGGCATGGAAAAGGACCTAGCTTATAAGGAACCTGTCAATGCATGATTGGTATTTTCTGCTACATGAAGGTATCCATCTAGATAAAGAGTTTATTTTAGCAGAGAACTTAATATCTTATCCTCATTTAAAAATTCCTCCCTATATTTGCTCTTTCCGTGTTATTAGGAATGTTGTTAATGGTATGGTCTAGACAATATCCTTTTATCAACACACATATGATAGTTGCAGGCTGTGATATTGTTGACAAAGATGCTTTGGTATCTCAATGGATTTTTTAGAGCTTGAAGTAGAGCAGCAATTTTGATCTTTTGGAAGTGCATTACAACTTTTTATTTCACTAATGAAAGATGTAATAACTTGAGTGCATCTTGGGTTGCAGCATCCTATGAAAGTCAGGGTGCAATCATATAACTCTTACCGACTATTATACTAAGCTTCTTGGAACCCAAGTATTAGTCTTAGAAGATGTCAATTACCGCAGTTAGGGGTACTGTTATGGGAATTGGATGATTGATACTGATTCTATGAATACAGCTTCAACATCTCAGTTCTATTACAGCAACATACTTTTCAGTTGCATGAACTTTTATGCTTGCTTAAATTCCTTGATGTCTTTTCTGGTAGCTTTTGATTCTAGGCGTGCTTCTGTTTGTACAATTATTAATTTGATGGTTTGGAAGGAAATCTAATGCTTGCTAGAAGATGACTGGTTTTGTGTTAGAATATGTGTTAAATGTTGTTTTTGTATGTGCAATCATTTTGGTTCCACTTTGGGTAACTTGTATTGTCTATGATTGAAGTTAATTGTTCTATGGTTTTAATTACCTGGGAAGCAAATTATCTGTGTTACTTTAAATTTCTTTGGTGCACATCAAGACCGCAAATAATCTGGCGTGATTCCATTGTGCATTGCCATGACAATTTAACTTTATTCTGTACTAATATTATTGTGGTTCTTTCGTACTCGTTTTCTTGTTCTTCATGGTTTCTGAACTGGGAAGATCTCTTGTTTTCCATGTTCATAGGTTTTGAAGAATGTTGGACAGTCTGATTTTCTGCAAGAAGCATGTCTCAGTTTGGTCCGCTGTTTTGCACTTCCCAAGTTCCCAACAGCCATGGCTAAAGCAACAAACTAGTTGCGTTTTGCTGCTGTGGCCCAGTCAATGTTTGAAGACTTTTGGTTCTTTGCTGAGGCCGTAGAAGTGTAGATCATGAAGCTTTGTGAGCAGACATAAGTAGCCTGCACCAGAGCACTAATATACGACCCACAAACTGGATCAATTGTTTTTGTTGTCGTGCATATGTGGGGAGTTCTGTTGGCTTCCCAATACACCTGAGCTGTCCCTGAAGATGGTTGGTATGCATGGTGAACGTGGACACAAACCATTGCTACTATAATGTGACCCTGTATAGCTATAATAACCATCCTTGTTGTATGGTTCTCTTGCTGATGTGGGCGGGGTGGTAAATTAGTTAAATTGAGCGTCGTGATTGCTGGAAAGTAATTTTTTCGCTACTCCATCAGTAATCAGATTGCCTGGTGGCGGTTTAAGTTATTTTTACTGCTTGTTTGATGGAAAATCAAAAAACGCATGTACATATACTGTCATAGTTTAGCTCTCGATTGTGCCTGAAGATCAATGCAATGGACAATGCAAAAGGCTAGCAGGTTAAATGCTTGGTTTTAGCTTTTTGAGTTTGGTATCAATCTCGAGTTATGCAGGCACACCGGGCTGAGGATCTGTACGCGTTGCTTGATTAGGTTACATCGTCTATGTTTATGGTATTAGTATTGCAATTTTGAAATTGATTAAGTCGATTTATTTTGACACTAATTAGTCGCAGAAAGAAAAATACGAGCAAGATGGCCCTAATTCGCAAACCGGGAGACTCTCCAGTATAAAAAAAAATAAAAGGAAAAGGAAATTAAATTTAGTGGGCCACGTTACCGGCGCCTCAACCTCACACCAGCCCAACTAACTGAATTAACAATAACCCAACCAAAAGCCCATGAATTGCACGCCCCTCGATCCCACTCCCCATCCATCCCAGCCGTCGATCCACTTCGCCTAGGGTTCATTCCATCAGACACCCATCCAACTATATAACCTGCTCACCCACGCCGCCGCCAGTGAGAGAAGAAGAAACCCTACCACGCGCAGCCGCCGCCGCCCGCCGCTTCCTCCTCCTCCTCCGGCGTCCGCGCCCCTGCACCACCTGCCGCCGCCGCCATGGTAAGACCCGCATCCTTTCCCGTCGCTTCGTCCCCGTTGGGCTGATCTCGTTTGACGCGTGGATGGTTGTTTCGCTTGTAGTCGCTTGTCGCGGGTGAGGACTTCCAGCACATCCTGCGTCTGCTGAACACCAACGTGGACGGCAAGCAGAAGATCATGTTCGCCATGACCTCCATCAAGGGTATCGGGCGCCGCTTCTCCAACATCGTCTGCAAGAAGGCCGACATCGACATGAACAAGCGGTCAGTTCTATCATGCCTTGGTTTATAAAGTCAAATGCGTGCCCGGATCGTTAGAGTTGGTAGCGTAGAGTGACTCGCAGTGTGATTTCTGCTTGATTCGTGGCAAGTACTTGATTTGGTAGCTGGATCGTTAGAGCCTAGAGGAGATTGGTGTGTGGCATAATAGCTCATTTGGACATTGCTAGTAGAGCTCAATTGCATCTTCAACTTGGTAGTTTGGCAGTAACATATTTTAGGCTTATAATTTGGATTTTGAAATGGGTGCTACTGCTTGACGTATTGAATGGTCAGATGGATTTGTATAAGGTTATCTTGTGCTTGGCATCATTGAGGAGGTTGTGTAACCTGTTTGCTTATAACAACATAACTTAATGGCTGCCCTTGGAAAGTTCTTTGAACAGTCTATGCAATTGAACATTCGATTTGTAAAGGATCTGGAGAACTGCAAGTTACAGCAATGTGTGTATTGTAGAATTCTGAAGGCAATCTTGAGTTACCGCTTTTGATCTGTTGAGTTCTGGAAAATGTTTTCAAATGCCATTTACGTTGTGTAAACTTCATATTTGGATTATGAACTAGTTGGGAAAGATTTTTCTTCTGTAATTATCATTTGAAAATGAAAATATATTGCATTTTGAGTGATCCCCTTAGTTAAGTTGAGAAATGGTAGCCCTGTCTGATTTTAAAAGTTAGGCAATTTGGGTGGTATTTTAGGTTGTAGCTGCTGATTGTGCATTGTTAGCATGGCAATCTGTGGTGTTCTAGATCAATCTGAATGCAACTTGAGTAAACTGTTATGAATTCCATTAGAAGACTTATTTCATCGGGAATAATTTTCTAACTACTGTAGGATTGAAATACGTAGTAAATCTTTGCTTTTGCAATTAATATTGTTCATGTTCATTAAACTGGAGATTAATAATCAACCGTGCTGTGTATGTTTTTTATATTGCATCTGGAACATCTCTGACAGTTTACATCTATGCAGGGCTGGTGAGCTGACCCCAGAGGAGCTTGAGCGCCTCATGACAGTGGTTGCGAACCCCCGCCAGTTCAAGGTTCCGGATTGGTTTCTGAACAGGAAGAAGGACTACAAGGATGGTAGGTTCTCCCAGGTTGTCTCCAATGCCCTCGACATGAAGCTCAGGGATGACCTTGAGAGGCTGAAGAAGATCAGGTAAGTCTTGCAGTATGCATTTGTGTTGGCTTATTGTTCTATTAGGTTAATCTTGTACACGGATGAGTTTCACGGACATTGTTCAAACATTATCTGCATTTTTTTGGCAATAGTCATGATAATTCTACTATCCTTTGTTCTTTTTTTAGTCACTACGTAAATAACTCTTCTTTTTTCTTTTCTCCAGGAACCACCGTGGTCTGCGCCACTACTGGGGCCTCCGTGTCCGTGGCCAGCACACCAAGACCACTGGCAGGCGTGGAAAGACTGTCGGTGTCTCGAAGAAGAGATAAACCCTGCCAGCGTCGCCTGCTTATATTTCAGATTTTCATCAAGAGAGTTGCGTTATGTTTTGCTGGAGGATGTTTATCTTAGGATAGATGATGAGTTTGTTTTGGTTATGAAATCTGGATATATGTTTGTAACTCGTTGGTACCTGAGTCTACTGGACTCCATCAAATGTTCTCTGAACCGGGTGAATTTTTGATTGAAAAAGTGGTTAGTCGTTAAAATATTAAATCCTCAGTTGGGGGTACTGGCGATGTGGTTTCTTTTTAGCTGTTCAGACATGATGCAATGTTTGGTTGGATTGAGTACTCGGATTAGAGCATGTATATGAAGAGATAAAGTAAAAGCCATGCCATTAAGTATGAAAAACAGTTTTGTAGACGCTTAAAATGCAGTTTGCTAGTTCTCGGTGGACCGTAATTGTACGGTCAAACCATATTGGGTAAACGCGGCAGCCGGCAGCCGGTCGGAATCCCAGGGACGCGAGCTCGGAATCCCGAAACCGTCGTGTGCCGTCGCGTCCGGATACCGAAAGCGACGTGCCCATGCGCGAGGGCGACAGTCAACGTGACGTCAAGCCCGTTTACTCTAAAAAAAATACAATAATCTGTTCCTCCAAAGCAAAAGCCGATTTCTTTTTTTTTTTTCCGATTACACAGTACAACTCAGAACTCGCAAAGCACGCACACTCATCCCTATGAACGCACATACGTCACCCTAACCCTATAAGCATCTTCGAAGACTGAGCCGATTTCTAGCACTGTATTCATCGCGAAAAGATTTTAAAGCTAGACCTCACGTGCTTATATTTTGATATTTTTTCTTGATCTAAAAAAATAATAATCCAATAATCTTAGTTCGTGAACCAAAATTTTTTTGGTACGATAATTATTTTTGCTGATCAAATTTTCTTTTGTTGTTCCAAAGCTTTTTTTTATTGGTCTAACATGTCCTTATGTTGGTCTATTATTTTCCTTCTGTTGGTCAAATATATTATTTGTTGGTCTAATTTTTTAAAATATTTTTTATGGATCCAACATTTTCTTTTTTGATTCACCATTTCTTATTTGAGAAAATTCTGAACATATAGTAAAATGATGTTTTGTTTTGAAGATTTCGTCATAATGAATGAAATTGGCTTTGAAATTTGAACGCTTAGTTTGGAAGCTATGGCATTCAAATTTTCAAAATCATGTTCATATCTGGTGACATCTGCAATTTTATTTTCTCTGCATATGAACTCTTCCGTTGTCAGAATGCATGGCCGTGGGGTACTCGTCGAGCATACCAACGGTCAGCGGCAGCTCGTCGCGGCGCGCAGGAATCGCCGGAGTTAGTCATCATCGAGTACTCAAAACGGCCAAGCACATACGACACCCCAAATGTACTCTTGGCGTGCACATGCTTTGTTCGTTGCAAAAATAGTACACAAAGCTGACGGATAAGTTGTTCAGACATGGTTGCCCATGCCATTGATCGGAGCATCAATGAAGTCTGATGAACGGACCATACACAATCACGCAAACCTCGTTCGGACAACGAGCTGCGTTCCCCCAAATGACGTTGACCGGAACTTCAATTAGAGTAGTTCTGATGACCGAATTATAGACAATCGCCGAAATGACATTGACCGGATTAAGGCATGTGCTGTAAATGCATACGGTACCTTCTAGATTACTGAAAATTTCTGACATACGGGACCTACACTGTACTGATTAATGATTATACGAAGTATATAACTATATTCAGTGTGACGGCAGACGGGGAATCCGGCCGGAGACTGCAGCACTGCCGACATCCGTGCGCCGCTTGTCAACCTGCTAGTTCATCCACTTGGTCGCGCTCGTGTGCCGCCTCTCTTCTCCATCCGCCGCATTCGGAGCTGCGCTTGCCGCGCGCATGGCGACCGAGATCACCGCCGATGAGCCGCTAGTTCAGAAGCCTCCGCGCGAACCCGAATCCCGCGGTCGTCGCCCCCGTTTCTCGTTCAAAAGGTCAGCTTCTGCGCCAATCCGGCAATCCTGCGATTATGTTCCTGCCCCCCACCCGTCGTCGTCAGCCGCTCATTCCGCCGCCAGCAGCCCCTCCGGCGGCCGTACTACCCCGCCCATCGAGGAAGGGTCGCCTCCCCCAAGGCCCCCCGGATCTCCTACGCGCCATCCTCCTCCTCCTCCTCCTCCTGCGGAAGCTGAGGTAATTTCTTTTTAACTGCTCGATTCAGTTGCAGGTGGTTGAATTCGAATCTACTCCATTAGCTCAAGACTTGTCATTATACTCCAGCTTGTAGCTAACAACAGCACTAGGAGCCGTGAATGCTGATAAGGCGAATTAGGAAAGTTAATTATTGTATAAACAGGGTTAGTCTCGTGCCCTGCTGAATCAGAACTAACCCTGTTTACAATAATGTTAGTAAACAAAAAATCTTGTTTGCCATAATTAACCTTCCTAATTTCAAGTAATTGTTTACCATAATTAACTGGTTAGAATAAGCATGCCCTGATAAGGCGAATTAGGAAAGTATAATTGTTTCCATTTAATCACCTCTCGTGCATTCTGCATTCCACTTCCTCTGCCCCTGAATCGGAAAAAAGAAAAAGAATTACAAACATAGATGCCTGCAATCAAGTTAATCTGTTGAACACATCTAAAACACCGCGTTATGATTCTTTCTAAACAAACAATTTCAGTAGCCAATGTTGATTGAGGACTGTTTTGACTCACATTTAGCCCCCAATGTCCAACATTTATTTTTGTTCCTTATGTACTCAGAATTTGATGATTCAGTCTGAATTTCTTCATCTTTGATCTAATGGGGTGTAACATACGTATTGCATTCTTTTGATACTTTGACTTCTCAATACACCTTGACTTCTCAATCTGCCTTGTCCCTTATAAAACCAGGGTCGGCTCTGGACGATCGCCTAGGGTAGAAGCCCCAAGTTTTGTGCATACATACATAGTTATGTTCAACAATGCAGCCTATTAAAACCTGTTTAGTCGAGGTTTGGTTTAGGGTCAGTGCTATGGTAAAATCAACCTAGGAAATCCAGTTTGAAAAAAAAAATTAAATCAACCTAGGAATCGTCTGTTTCACATCCTTGATGGACCCAACTGAGTGCTCTGTCTCGATGGTGGCCTAACATGGATTAGAAATTCTGAAGGGGTCTCATCCAGATCTCAGAATCAAAAAGATGAAATAATTGTGTGTACTCAGAGGATGCTAAGAAGCAACCCATGAAGGAAGCGAGGATGGCATCACTGCTTTTTCGCATCGACACGTACGCAATTAGGCATGGTTGCTGCCTGCCGATCGTCATGCCTGTGGTAGTGCCGCTCGCCTACTCTGCCAAAGGGGGCAACGATCCTAGATCCCTAAAATTATAGATTTAATGTTCGACATTTCTACTAAATGTAGTTGCCGGCTTGGTGCAAAGGTGTATGAGGAGTAATCAAGCTGCAGAAGCAACAGGTAGTAGTGCTATACTAGAGTAAATAGATTTTGGAACAACTATTCACAAGGCTTTGCTTGATTCAAGGCACAAAGAATTAGCAATGGTAAGAAGAGTAAAATGAATAAGGCCCTGTTTGAAAACTAACAGTTAGCTGCTAAAATTATCTCTAAAGGTTTAAACATCCTAGCTAATTGTTACCATCCCAACTAACAATTATCTAATTAGCTCCGTCAACCCAGCTAATAGTAGCTAGTAAGCGGCTAATGGCAAAATAAGAATAGAACCACACTATTAACTAGGTAATAGTTAGAGGTTTCAAACACCTCCAACTAATAGTTAGCTAGCTAATAGTTATCCATCTAATAATTAGCTATTACGTAGCTAGCTAACTATTATCTCTAGTAGGTATCAAACACAACCCAAGGATCGTGTGGTAATATGCTTCCATGCCCAACTGTTCTTGCATGAGCGGACGGCCCTAACGCCCTGAGGAGCTTAACCAATCCCCTCAAAGGCTAATCCTAATTTCCTTTCTAACACATATATCTGTGTTCTAAAGGCCCTAACTCCGACATATGACTTCCTTCTTCCATACGTAAAGACACAATGTATTCATCCTTTTCGAATAAAGCATGAGATTTTAAAATTTTAAAAAGCTTGTAAAACTTGTTGTTCAACAATAATTAATTTTTTAAATAAATAAAACATTAATTAATTTGGCCACAATCATCATACATTGATCGAGTTCCTAAATGATATTACCTCGGTGTCAAAATCTATGTCGATTTGGACATTGAGACGGTCTCTAAAATATAATATTGACTAATAATTTTTCTGTAAAATATAGTTAAAGTGTACTTTTGTGAAATCATATTTCAATACGAATCTACGATCATGTCATTTTCACATTTCTAAACTTAATACACGAAAAATATTTGCAGAGTAAGTTCAAACAATTTTACTTAGGACAATCTCAGAACGGCAAGAGTTTTGATATTGAAGGGAGTGCATTATCGAAAAACAACACATTATTGTAGCAAATTAGCTGCGGAAGTTTGCGCGGGGCACCTTCTAGTTGTTGCTGACTGCTATGATTTTCAGGGCTTGTTCGCTCTCGACGTCATTCTCTTTACATACACTGCCGGTGTCACGGTGGGGGTAATCCACTAATCAAAGACCTCGACGGCAGCTGGGGGACTGCAGCGAAAGCGTGTTTCGGCATCGCGCTGATGGTGTGCATCGCGTCGTTGGGCGTTGGTATCATGGCAGCCGTGCACCGCGGCTTCTTGATGAGCAGGCGCCGAAAGCTCTCTGCCTTGTGTGCCAGGTTCGGCACGGTTGTTTCCACTGTCTTGTTCATCATTGCAACCTCGTGCACGTTCGGGCGTGTCGGATGCGTGGCTGGGGTTTTCGCTGCTGCTGTGGTAGCGAGCATCATGATCTGCGTCTGGGTATACGAGAAGCCGTCGGCGGCGGAGGCCGTCTCCACTTTCTGGGGCCGTATCAGTATCCGTATGTGGCGGCAGGGGGCGCCTGCTGCACCAAATATCGTCCAGCTTGCTTCCATCGTAACCCAGCAGTGAGAAAGCCTCTTATCGTAACCCAGCAGTCATGATTTGAAGACAATTGTTCTTAGGTGACTACTGTTGCAACACACAGTTTGTGCTGCTATACATCTGAACCTGTGTAACACGAACTTAGCGGAAGTATGGGATCGATACTGATACATCCTTACTGATGCCGCGATATTATACTAGCAAACATGGAAAGTTTATTCTCAGTTCCCAAAGTATTGATTGGAACAAGCGGATGTCTAGATTTGGTTTCATTAAAATTGTATAATATGCTTGTAAGTCATAATTTTATAATCTGCTTGTCAGTCATGCATGAAGTCAAGTTAAATTGTTACTTTTATGACAAAACATGTGCTCCCCTATGCTAGGATACTCCTCCATCAGGAATTCAGGATGCAGCCTTGCAGGAGTGCAGATAAGTAGGGGGCTTCTCTCCTCTTGCACCTGGCTGTTAACGTGTTAAGTACTAAAAAACTCGATCTAGCCGCCAGGCATTGCAATTTAAGAAGAAGACTTTATCACGCAGGTCGAGAAAAACCCTCGAACCTTTGCCCCACCCGTACACAGCGTGTCGGATACCCATTTTCTAGATATCCGGTAGACATGCGCAATGTATTCGAATACCAACATAGGCAAAATCCCACGAGGGGAGAGGACGCGTGACCTCAGGCCCACAGATTGGACCCACGGCCCATCAAGGGGCCTACTCGCACGAGGCGTTGCGGCCACGGCTCGGCTCGGGATTAGCGCGGGCCCGCGAAGGGTCCCGACCCAAGCAAAGGCTATCTCGCCCGACTCCACTCATCACTGATCGACTCGCGGCGGAGTCGAGCGATTGCCGCGGTCGAACTCCGGCCAGCCGTCGTCCCACGACAGTTCGCCTCAACGGTGGTCGGAGACGGTAGAGGGCTCGACCCGCATTGGATCCGACCCCGACGAACGTGGGTCGAGCTCATCTGCGGGAGAGACACCCCGGTCAACCTCGGACCCCTGACCGGCCGATTTTGGATAAGTCTTACCCTCGCATTTACTCTTGGACGGTGGAAAAGGACGCTGTGACCGACGAACGATGGTGTGGGCACATCACGTCCACTTGGGCGCGACGCGGCGGTTACGCAAGCGAAGTACACTACAACAGCCGACCACAGTGGGTGGAATGACCGCCGCCCGTCCCCACAGAACCCGAGCAAGGACACTCGACTCCATCCCCTCCCTTTACTTTTTCTTCTTTCCTCCATTTGTAACCGTCTTACCTTGGCATATAAAGGCAAGGCCGGGCCCGGGGGAAGAGGAGAGTTCTTTTTCTGATCCATTCAGACTTGCACTCACACGCACTCGCATACACAGACTGAGACTTGGGAGCGCATCCCTCTCTCAAACTTGTAATCCCTACCACGAGCAATCGAGACCGGACCTCAGACTGGACGTAGGGCGTTTGCCTAAACCAGTATAACTCACCATCTTTTTCACCAATCCACCTATCGCAACTGAGACGTGCACAAATTTACTCGTCGGCCGGTTACTAAACACCGACACAGCGGCACCGTAGCCCATGTGAGACGATCAACGACTTAGGCCGGACCTTAGACCTGTGCTTTGGATGTGGGACAGATGAGAGGATTTTTTTAACCTCAACTTAAATTCGCTCCTATCAGAAATCGAACTCAAGACATGAGGAGTGGAGTGCCACTGAGACCACATAACCAGTTCAGCTCCGTTCTTGGGCCTGGCCTTTGATTCAATCGGTAAGCTCGAAGGTGGCTGGGCCTTCTTTTCCTACTTTGCTGTTAACTCGGCCAGTTTTCTACCACAACACCCACCAAGCCCACGGGAAAATATTGCAAATGTAGTGTACTAGAAACACGCACGTGATGTGCACACACAAGCACGAAGAAATAAGCTTCGCATCAGGAGCGCGCAGCGGCTTGGCACTGGCGCCGTGCCTGGGCTACATGTCCGGCAACATCTCCTAGCTCGTCGATCGCTGACGTACGTGTGGAAGAAATTAATGAGAGGGCATTCGGAGTGCAGATCGGGCTCGGGAAGAACAGACGCACCAATTCGGATTCCGAGTTCGACTCGAAATCGAGATCGGACTCGTACCAACACTCGCTTCACCGAGGCGCAGCATAGGAGCCCAGGCGCGTCCTCTACCGGCGGCTACACCGTCCTCGCCTCCGACGACTCATCATCAGCGGATCCGGCCCTGCCGGAGCACGTAGTCGTGGACGTCCCGTGCGCCGGGCGCCGCCGCTGGCACGCCGTGCCCCACCACCGTGGCGCCGTCATCCCCGGCCGGCCGCCCGTGGTCCCGTACGCGCCGTGCTCACCATCCCGGCCTCCCACGGACGCCGCAGCCGACCACGGACCGGACGAACGTGCAGCGCCGCCCGCCACCGTCAGCCCGTTCGTGAGGGAGCTGGTGAGGTCTCTGTGGCTCGGGTACGTGGCGCGCTGGCCGTGCCCGCGCTGGTCCTGCTTCAGGCCGTGACCCAGAAGCCCGGCCTGCCGTGGCGATGTTCTTCGCCGCGGTGTTTATGTTCGCCCTCTGGATCGCCAACGAGCGGCAGCGGATGAAGGCGAAGGCCGGTCAGCAGCTCCCCGTCGTAGCGCAGCAGGAATCTCCGTGCGTGACCATCGAGTAGTAAGTACTAGTTTCAACGGCCAATTAAGCACACGTCACCATCCCGTGCATGCCAAACACGTACGTACGTGCTCTTGGTGTACCACGCACGCGATTGCGCGCGCTTTGTTCGCTTCAAGAAATATATAGCTGTTGTCAGGACGAAGCCCTGTATGCTCTGTTCGTGTTGACTCCAGCCGGCGTGTGCTCTGTTTCGGTCGCCTTTTTATTCTCGATCACCACTACTCCCACCACTAGCGGCGGGAGTATAAAACGCGTCGAGGAGGGAAAAAGCGCGGGACGAGGAGGCGTCCGATGTTTCTCATTCGACGGCGGACGGTGGCCAGCACGCATCGCGTGTCCGCGTTGGCCTTTCGTCTATATCAATAGCCGAGCTCCCCTGGCTACCAGTTTTTCTTTCAAGCCGCTCGCGTCCTCCTCCACCTGCAAAGCTCTCTTTCTTTCTTTCTTTCTTTCTAACCCTAACGCCGCCGCCGCTTGGCTACCTATCAGCTTTCTTCCATCTCCGCCGCCACGCGCCGCAATGAACCCAGAGGTTAGGCCCGACGGGGATCCCGCCTCCGGCTTCAACATGCTGAAGCAATTCCGGGACATGTGAAGCAATCCGACCTCGTCCCCCTCGCTGTGCAACCCGAGCTGTTCTTCCCCGTCCACCATACGCCCGCCGCCGACGGGGATCATCCCTGTCCGGGCCATGCCTTGGCTGACGCGGGGGATCAGCTCACCAATGGCTCAGCAGTTATGTCCAACTCGTCGCTGACGCCCAGGGCGGACCGCATAAGCCTATCCTTAGTCAAGAGCATGGCGGCGCCGTGGCCGGCTTTGGCGCCGCTATCCGGCGGCCGCCGTCTTCCCCCTCCGCTTGCCTCCCCGCCATCTTCCGGTTCGTCGACGCCGTTTTACGACTACTCAGCCAAAGGCAGCCCCTCCTCCGGCATCTCTAGGAGTACCCTGCGTATCAGCTGCAGCGGCGAGGGGGGTTCGCCTCCCGGCGGGCACTCCGGCTCTCGTTCTCCACGGCACCCTATTCATCCTCCCGCTGTCGTTGGGGAACCTGAGGTACTTATGTCCTTCAACTGGCACTATTTGGGCTTATTTGGAACTAGTCATGTCAGGTGGGGATCATGGCAATGTTGCTGAATGCTCTGTTTTTTTCACTAGTACTCCGCCTTGCGACTCGCTGTCGAGCTCGAGCTCTTTGGATATTCTGGTGCTGTCGCGGCGGCGTTGCTTACAGAAATCAATAAATTAACCGGCGGTTGGGGGCCCGCAGAGAAAGTGGCGCGTCGGCGGCATCGGTGGGCATTGGTCTCATCACGGCCGGGTACGGCTATTACCGGAATAGCAGGCGCGGAATGCTCTCTGCTATCTGCAGCAGGTTCAGCACCATTACCTCCACTGCGCTATTAACCATTGCACTGCCGTGCTCTGATGGTGGGCGCGGCGGATGCATTGCTGGGGTTGCCTCTGCTGGTGTGGCAACCAGTATTATGACCTCCATCTGCATCTACGAGGAGTCGGCAAAGAAGGCCATCTCCAGGTTCTGGGACTACTGTCTGCGGGGCTGGAAGAATCAGCCTGCCGCTGCAGAAAAGAGCGTCCAACTTGGTCGCGTCGAAGTGTAGCAGTTAGTACTCCTCTTTTACTCATGTTTGTAGTCTTTGTGTGAAGACAGATGGTCGATTGCTGTTGCTGGCAAAACGAAGGTTTTGCTGGCTGTATATCTGAATATATATTAGACATTGTACTTGAACGAAACGATAAATGAATTGAACAGAGTTGGACATATGGTACTATCCTTTTTCTCAGCATCTTGCAAAAGGTGAAAGAGTAATTTGTCTTTGCGCATCTAGATGTCAACTCCGCGGGTCATTGATGTGCTCAGCTATTAGCATCAGCGGCCAAACTTGTATGCTGTATTCCTTGCATCCTTGCACAAAAAATGCTACTTGTTGGTGATTTTATTTGTTGTCTAAAAATAGTTCTTGGTTATTGTTATTGTTGGCGAAATGTAGTGTTTGTTCATTGTACTTGAATCTGTAGCACAAACTTATTTTGCTTGAAGAAGAGGTATCGTATAACTGGATGATTAATTGATGATAACAATTTTTTGTACCATTTAGCAACAGGCGAAAGTTTTTTCTTTAATACCTAAGATGCTTGCTCTTTGACAAATATATTGTAGGCCATTTGATCAACTGATAACTCTTCACCCCAATGCCCCTCAATTCTTGCTCTTATCATGTTCATCTATTTTATCACTATCCTAAGAAGCTTAAACATGGACATTATATATGTTGGAATTGTGGAGAGAGGCATGAGTCTACCAAAACCTAACCAACTGAGCTATGCTTGCTCTGCTGGTACATGGCTTCATAATACACATAAAAAATAATCAATACAAAAGAAAATGCAGGTCTAAATATTTAAAAACAAAAAAAAGCAACTAAAACAGAAAAATAATGAAAAACTAAACTAGTCTTTGATATAACAAAATAAAACTATGCATTAGAGAGAGATATTTCAGTTCCACTCTAGACAAATGAAACTCTTCATACTGCTTTGTGATGCTTTTTTGACACGTGGCATGCATGGAGAAGGCGCCGCACGGGGGAGTTTATATGAATCAGGCGTGCATAGAGTTTTCTTCCGCCACAATGCGTCTAAGTGGGTGCTCGTCGCTTCCGCCCTGGGCGGATGGAGGCCAAGGGTAGCCCACCCCCACCGCCCCACGCGGTCTTGTCTTCCCACCTCAACCACGAGTGGAGGCCGGTCCGCTAGCAAAATAAAAAACGTCCATCCTCCTCAACCAGACATGAGACAACCACCATGGAAGGTAGCTCCAAACATCCGATGAAAGATCGAATGTTTCACCACAGAGAATCAAATGTTCCACCACGGGAAAGCGAACGTTCCGCCGCGAGAAATCGAATGTTTCACCATGGAAGATCAAATGTTCTGTGAAGGTAATACAAATGTTCTAGAGAAAAAGAAAGGCGCCGACGCCGGCACCGCAGCCCGCGCCGACGAGTGCGAGGCGCGACCCATCAGGGCGCTGCCGCGGCCGTTGCCCCCTCCACGGTGGCGTGCAGCTTCCGAAAATCAACTTTTGCGACGGCCCTGAGATACGGCCGCTTGCCTGCGTCGTTGGAAGGAAGAAAAGATTCGTGAGAACAGTGTTTGCCAGCCACGACCGCATGATTAGAAAAATCTTTCGTGAGACAACGTTGCGACACGTGTTGACTCTGGGAAGGGGCCGTACGTGAGGAAGCTGGCAAATCCGCGTTGGATTAGGAGGGAGGGAGATTATTTCCGTAAACGAGGTTGGCGGAAGGTGGTTTCGTTTTACGGTGGGCGGAAGCGATGGTTTCGGCGTCTAAATTAACGGCCACCTCGTTCACCACCACCGGCTCTCCACTAGCTGGAGCTTCGACCCTAGCCGCCACCGAGCTTCCTTCTTCGCCGCGCCGCCATGGCTCTCCCCGCTCCCCCTCTCCTCGCAATCGCCACGCTGTTTTTCTTGTCGAAGGCAGGTGGCTCGGTGCTTGAGCCCGCGCGCGTACCCGTCGAGGCGGCAAAGGGGATGGCGTCGGCGAAGGCCGCGGCGAGGGTATTCGGCACGGAAGACGACCTGCCTACGGCGGATTACAAGGCGTGCTGCTTCTCCCTGACATCTTCCTGCTCGTCGTCGCCGTCTTACCACTCCGCCACAGGCAGACCCTTTGGCAGCGGAGGGGGGTCGCCTCCTGCTCATCAGAGTTTTATTGTTACTCGTACTCCAAAGGAACCCGAGGTATTATTGTCTGATAGTATATTCTTCTTCTTCTTCTTCTTCTTCTTTTCGAATCGTCTGGTACTATATATTCTAGGAATTCGGTAACTGCTTAATTTGTTTTTTCAGGGCTGGTACGTTTACAACCTCGGGCTCTATGGGTATTGTGTCGGTGTCTTGGTCGGGACGGGTGCCGAACTCAGGGAATTCATCGGAAGCTGGGAGACTCCGGGGAAAGTGGTGTTCGGCGTCACGCTGGCGATGGCCTTCGCATCGTTGGCCATTGGCATCATCGCTGCTGCCTCCGACCGCTTCCCTTCGAGCAGACGACGAAGGTTCTCTGCTTTCTGTGGCAGGTTGAGCGCGGTTCTGTCCACTGCCTTGTTCATCATCGCAACCTCGTGCCTGATTGATCGTAAAGGATGGGTGGCCGGGCTTCCGTTTGCTGCTGTGGTTGCCATCATCATGATCCTCTTTTGGGTATGGGAGGAGCGGGCGGCAGAGGAGGGCGTCTCGAACTTCTGGGTCCGTCAGGAGCCTGCTCCGGCAAAGAGCGTCGATCTCACTTCCTTTGATCTCGAAACGGGACAGTGCAACTTTTGTAAGAAGGTCAGATTGATTGTTGATTGATTTCAGTCCTTTAATTGTTCTTGATTGATTGTTGCTTGTAATCTATCTGTACCTGTTGTGAGCACCACCTTTGACAGTGCCTCTTGTAAAGAATCAAAGGTATTAAGTGCATACTCTAATTGTTTTGCCAACTCTGCGGATATATTGTATTTGTTTTTTTGTGTCTTGATGCCAACTCGGAGGCATCAAACTAGTCATACGCTGTATTATTCCTCGTTTCATTGGGCAAAACTCATGTGATTTGCCTTAAAAGGTTGCCCAGTGTTTTATGGTACATTGCATTATTGGCGACAGGTCTTGATCTGAAACATTCAGCTGCAAACTTGCTGCTCTGGTTGGGACATAGTTAAGCTACTAACCGTACCAGATGCATATGGTCTATAGGATATTCATGTGCTCCTAAACCCTGAACGTTTCTTTAGTTTTATTCCCCAAGGTTTTGGAGACGGAACAGCAGGTCGGACGGAGGGGAAACGAAGTTTCTGCGACTCAGTTAGGATTTCAGAGAAAAGAATACGCTACGTACTCGCGTTAATCTAAAATTATTATTCCCCTGTTTCGTTCACTGAATCAAAATAAGTCCACTACCGAATCGATTTGGTTCATGGTAGAAACGCGGAAAACCATCCTCTATCTGATGCCGCGATAACCTGAAAAGTTTGTTCTCAGCTTCCAAAAGTAGTGATCGGAACAAGCAGATGTCTAGAGAGTTGGTTTCATGAAAAAAATTGTAAACTGCTTGTTAGTGATATAGTTTATAATCTGCCTGTTTATCATGAATTCATATTCAACTGTTAATATATACACATGTGCTTGGGTTGTTTGGTCGCTCGCATACTACGCCGCCACCCCAGCAGAGACAACCACCATTTCCCCTCGACGTCGTTGTTCCTGAATTGTTGTCTTGAAAGCCCAGCCCCATTCTTGGGCCTGGCCTTTGATTAAGCGGCGGCTAGCTCGAAGATGACTGGGCCTGAATTTTCTTCTTCACTGTTAATTTTGTACCACCGCATTACCGCAACGTGGTTTTTTTTTTACAAAATGGTCTTTTTGAACAAAATTTTCACTTCTGAACCCCTGGTGAAAAGATTTCTAAGAATAGACCCTTTTTTTGGGCGCCGTGTCTTTTGGCGATCAGGTCAGATAGGTGGGCGCCAAAAGACACAGCGCCCACCCCTGGACGCAGGCACACGCGCGAATGTTGAACTGACATGGTGAGCGCCAGAACCATTGGCGACCAGGTCCCATAGGTGGGTGCCAAAAGACTTGGCGCCCACCCGTGCAACCTGAACGCCAACAGACGTGGCGTTCAGAAAAGAGTCCATTCCTGAAATCTTTGCGCCATAGGTCCAAATGCGAAAAACTTTAACCAAAAGGTCCATTTTGTAAAAAACCACTTACCGCAACACCCAACCAAGCCCACAGAAAAGATGAAAAATATTGTAACAAATCCATCAGAGCTGTTTGTAGGAAGAGTTGGCCACCGATCCCAAGCGCCAAGAATCCAACACCACCATATATGAACACACGCCAAAAAGCAACTCCACAGCCAACAAGGTCAGCTCACAAGCATAGAAGAAACACACACGTGCACAAGCACGAAGACGTATAGAAAAGTTCGCCTTACAATGGCCGCATCAAGAGCGCGCAACGGTTCACGCACGCAGGAGCCGGGACGAATGGTGGGCCGAGCATCGGCAAGGCTGCATCGGTTCTTCCCGTCGCCGCTGCCGTCCTCTCACTCAGCAGCGTTTGCCCTGCTTCAAGCTTAAATATATAAAAACGTGCCGCGCGGTTTAATTAATTAAATTTGGATGCATCCATGTGCTCAATTTGAATTTTTTTCCCTTCTTCTTCCAATCTGTGGCACTTGGTGTTGTTTTGCAGAGCGCTTAGCCTATTTCCTAGAGTAGGCAGCACGCAGCTCGGCCTCTCTGCAGCACGGAGGATACATGACCGTGTTACGGCTAGAGGGGTATGTTTCCCCATTCGAATTATCAAGCTTTTGACTGTCTATTCCCTTGATCAAACATTCGAACGATCTTGCATCTCCAGTTTTGTCGATTCCTTCCAACGTTTCTTCTATAATTAACGGTTATGATTGGTTGGCACCTCATCAAAAGGGTGCTAATTTACAGGGGTGCATCTCCTTATGAGAAGGGTTACTGCAGCCAATTTTGAAAGTTTGCCACAACTATTAAGGCTAATTAAACAACCTAACACTGAGACTACAATAATAGCAACAACATAAAGATTAACAAGATCAACCTTTAGTACTCTCAGTATGCATAATGAAACATATATAGTTGAACCTTCCATTCTGCCAAGCTTTCCACAGAATGCAAAATAAAGTACACTAAGATTTGCTGATGAGCCTTCTCATGCGCACCCAGCATTGGATCAAGCCGAGAACTTGAAAGCTTCACAACATTACGTGAAATCAATAGGAAATTCCACAGGCGACATGAACATGAAGTGGAAAACCCAGAATATATACGTGACCGGGAAGAAACGATGCACAGTTGAATTTAAGATTTGGAGCACAAGTAACAGACTAGAGCAAGGTTTTATTCACCTGCCACAGTTAAGCATCACGCTAGATAAAGCATAGATTAAAAAGGTTCACGAAACTAAGAGTAATTAACTTGACAGCTCTCCGATCCAGTGGTAGCCTGGTAGGATGGCGAGCAAGCAACAGAAGCCCAGGACCAACAAAAGGGGAGCACATGCACGACATAGTAAACGGGCGCGTCGCCGCCGAGGGAAAGCAACTCGATCGAGCACAAAAGTGGTGGACGAAGCGTCGGAACTGAACCTCTCCATTCCTCAGTGGGGTGAAACGGCGACGAAACTGTCAGTAGTCCTGTCAGGATCAAAGGTCCAGCCCTGCATGAGGAAGAAAATGGGCTCAACTGATCAAAATCCAGGACTTGATCGAAAGGATGATTGCATGATACTAGAAAGAAGTTGTCTACTCCCTGCATTTTTTAATATATGATGCCGTTGACTTTTTTGTTACGTTTGACCGTTCGTCTTATTCAAAATATTTGTTTAAATAGCTAAATGTATAGGTTAATCTTAAAGTGCTTTTGATGAATTCAATGGTATTCATTTCACATTCGAAAAGTAATTATTTAAATATATATTGTTGTTCAAAGTTCAACAAAAAAGTCAACGGCGTTATATAATTAAAAACAGATGGAGTATTTTTTTTTAGGATTTTAAGGATTGGGTAAAACCAAAACCATCTCATAATTAAATCTGCTGCATATATATATATATATATATATATATATATATATAGATATATATATATATATATATATATATATATATATATATATAGATATATATATATATATATATATATATATATATATATATATATATATATATATATATATATATAGGACAGCGCTATTTAGCAACCCGGGTGCTAAATAGTATTTAACGCGCCAGCAGCTTCGCTCAGTCCAGCCCGCATCCCGCAACCATTAAAGTTTCTCCCCAGCAGTTAAACAGCCCCACAACCATAAACCTTTTACAGGTTCCAGCGAGACTGGTCACGCGGAGCACTGGAGACCAACCCGCGACCGTAAGAAACTGGGAAGCTGGTTCCCGCAACCATAAAAAGGAAACAGATAGATGTTTTGATTAGGAGCGACGCCCGCAGCGGTAAAGTTTGATGGTCTCACGTCCGTTTCATCCCACAAATACTAAAGGCCTTTTCATCAAGGAACGAGTCTTCCTCACGTAGCTAAACCATAAAATATTTATTGTTTAATTGGCTCGCTTCCTTTTTTTTAAATCTCATTTTGTTCGCTTCCTACAGCAAGCTGATAGTAGTTTTTTATGTTACGCAACCGTAAATGCAAGTTTTTATATGAAACCGATTACTCTGTAACAAAATATCAGCTATGGGTATCTGACTTTAGACTGAGTAAATTTAATATCCATGGACAGAGCAAGGTGGATCCAGCGCTAAAACAAAGATTTAAAACAAAAAACAGCTTGGGAAGTGATGACAGTTGCAAAGTAGACTGCCAAAGCGTAAAAAAGCATGAATCCGATTTGTTTGTCTTAAGATTGAAAAATTGAGTTAATCCCAAATCATAACGTATACCACGGATCAGGGCTTGCAGACATAATTTTTTTTTTATCACGGTACTAGTTTTATGTTTCTGGTCATGTAGACTGGAGTCGGCAGACGTAAAACATTTACACAAAGGATTTTGGGTTACAAATATACAATGTGCCAACAATTCAAATGCAATGCGAAACCAGAACATGATATGAACTCCCAGGTGAACCATAACATGATGCTGCTCATATGATGTCTTCTGACCATACATTCATTATTATTTTTTTACAACTATAAAAAAAATATCATGTCGCCGAGGTAGGTAATCCAAGACTCAAAAGCACAAGCTTTGGTCGGTATCCTCTAGATCCGTTTACAAAAAAGCTTCTGGTGGAAGCATTGGGAACAACCTTTTGACCATTCCTATTTGATTTGCCGCTAATATTCACATTTCCTGCACAACTGAAAACAAAGATGATATAGAAAATCAGAAAATACAGCTATGAAAGAAAATTCAAAGTCTACAAAAGAATATGAAGGCCTAGATTAGAGTTCTTAAGCACCAAATGCGCATGATTTTATTGCACAACAGATGAACACATAGTAATATTATAAAAATAAATCTATAATCAAGAGTGGTAAATGCAAAAAAAAAAAAAACCATATGTTCTTGACTACTCAAAGTATTAAATGAAAATTTGTAATAGCTCAAAACATCAACTTTGGTGATAAAAAAAAATACGGGAGTGAAACAGAAAAACAGGTATGCACAAGTAGAACCTTGGTATGTAGGAAGATATCTTTGTAGCATCTTTCTAGCTTTCATCCAGAACTATTATATGATTCGACTTTTAATAGTGGTACATGAACTAGATTATCAACAAACTGAATATCGCATGGCAACTGAACATAAATTATACTATACATGAACCAGATTATACGTCAGTGTCAATATATTCTATTGTTGGGGACGATGCACAGATGGTAGATCCAAATACAAATGAAAACAGTTCCGAAAATAGCTTATACCAATTAGGAGGATACATTCTTGGCTGTGACAATGCACAAGGATCGGGTATCGCAAGAAAGAGACAGGAACAAGTAAAACATAAATCAAGCCAGATGAAACATACGCCTGATTGTGACACTATCATCAATTGAACACAGCAGGAGGAGATGGTAGATAGCTTGATGCAACAATCAGTATGTCTGAATAAAATTGTTATGGATGAATCTCTCGATCTCCTATATTCTCAGCAAGAAACGGAACAAAATCCTTTCACTAGATACTACAAATATGTTATGGTCATACGACCGTCTCTCAAATTCCTAGCGTGCTGAGAACAAGGCTTGAAAATAACAAAGAGGCCAAATAGAGAGGTAATGCAGTCACATGCAGCTGCTTCATTGTCATCCATTTGTTAAAAATCCACCAATCATTATTTAAAATTAAACAGAGTCTTCATTCAGCAAGTATTGCAATGTAGCGTCACTGAGCACCTTATGATAAGAAACTAAAAAGTTGTTGTAGTGAAACTAACGATCATGCGACCTACAGATATACACTTGGTCCACAACATGTGAACCATAAAGAAAAAATCGTTCGGCGAATACAAACCTAGCAATTTACAACAACAACGATTTGTAACCAATTATGAGACCTAGCTGATACAAAAAAAATCAGGATGCTGGAATGCAGAAGCTGACTGATAATTGCTTCACAGCTCTACAAAAACGAGGGGACTTGAAATTATCACCTGCACTATGAAGCCTCCCAACCTCATAAATCTCATCGAGGGCCAGTCCATCATCATCACTTTTCATTAGCAACCATCCAATTCTACACAAACAAGCACTAAGCTTGATCCCCATAAACCAAATCCATTTATCCCAAGACGTCAAATCGAAGGGAATCTAGTAAAAAGGGAACTGAGAAATATCAACCAGAAATATTTAACATCTTGCTAGCTTTCATCCAGAAATAAATTTGGTTAATCCACCGCCACCACTTTGCATTAGCAACCGTACACTTCTACACATCAACAAGCGCTAATCTTGAATCCAAGAAACCAAATCTATTTATCAAGATGTCAAATCGAGTAGAATCCAGCATAGAAGGAACTGAGAGATGCTAACCGGTGTAGTGGATCCATGGACCTCGCGAATCAAGCCACAGATTGACACAATTCACTGCAACACAAGCTGCCCAGTAATCCATGAGTCGAAGGAAGTAGAAAATAAACTGAATCACGACATGGACATCAGAAGAGATATGCGTGCTCACACCGCATGAAAATCCAGAGTTGAAGGCGACCTCTTGCTTGCTCGTAGATTAAACTCGCATGAGGATCGGATGAAGGCTGAAAACGGATCGATGAGCTGCAACTGCTGCGAGGTCACTCCGAAAGAAAAATTGGGTGCGGGTAATGGATTACCTTCCGCCTGACCTCGTAGGTCGCTGCCCCGTGCTAGCTCGATGCCGCCCGGCACGGACGTCGTGGCCCCGCGCACGGCTCACGTCGCCCGGGGCCGCCATCCGCCGCCGCCGAATCGCATGTCCTCCCAGTCGGGGCTGCGCCGCCCGATCGAGATCCGAAAATATCGGGAGGATGAGAGAGTGGAGGACGGTTCATTTTTTGTTTCTCGTTTGCTGATGAGACTATTACGGTTGGGTGTGAAATCTTCAATTTTTATGGTCGAGTATTCTATGCATGGCCACAAGCGTTTCTCTGGATGGCTAAAGTTTACGGTTGAAAAAATTTACGGTTGTGGGATTTAGACCAGCCGGTTGTTTGACGGGTCGCTGGTGCGGTCGGTGTGCTAAATAGCTTATTTAGCACCCTAGGTGCTAAATAGTACTTCTATATATATATATATATATATATATATATATATATATATATATATACGGAGAGTATATTCTATAGCCGGCTATAGAATATGTTATTCTATAGCCACTTCAGTTTTACGATACATTTATCACAGATTTACGATAAATTCAGACAGATTTACGATATTTGCGTTCATACACATTTTGAAAGATAAACCATGGTAAAAATGTAGTAAATCACGTAGAAAAATGTCGTAAATCACTTTAGACGAATGTCGTAAATTACGATAAAAAGTGGCCATAGAACAAGTTATTCTATGGCTGGCTATAGAGTAGTAGTTCAATATATATATATATATATATATATATATATATATGCTAGTAGAAATTAAGTAAACCAGCCCGAGATGAATGGAGGAGGGAGGGAACTCACTACGACGAATCAGGTCAGCTACGAGACCCGGCTGGGCTACCGTATACGCGGCGACATCGAGGAGCGCACCCAGATCCGCACCGGCTTGGGCGACCAGCTCCTCCGTCTCCTTGAGCGCCGCACCCACCTCGGCACGGATGCGCACGCGCGCACGGACCTCCGTCGCGGTCACTCTCTTCATCAGCCGGCTTGACGACGACGTGCTGTTCCTCTTCCTCTTGCTCTTGCTCTCCCTCATCCGCAGGTCCGCACGGGCCGCGGCGAGCTCCGCCTCCTTGGCAGGCAGATCCGCGGCGGCAGCGACGAGCGCGTGCAAGCCAGCACGGGCCTCGGCGACCTGCCTCTCGGCCTCCGCCGAATGCAAACGGTTGAGGACGAGCTCCGCCTGCTTCCCAATCAGCGCCGTAGCGGCATTGAAGACCTGGCCGCGTTTCGCCAGCAACACGTCTGCGGCACGCATATTTGCATCGATCCTCCTGAACAGCTCCTCGATCTCGCGCCTGCCAACAGGATGTATGTCGTCATCGATCGGATTATTAATTTATTAGCAAAGGCAAAAACTCGTCCATGATAAAAAAAGACAGAAAAAAAACTTGTAAAGATCGGTGACCATGAGCTCCACACGCTACTCTACTAGTAACAACTCGACAAGTTCCTCGATCCCTATAAAAATCTGGTGACAGAGATATACAGTACGTAGGAAAATATCACTGACCGCTGGGGATTTTGATCTTCACCATCTGCCACTTCATCTCGTGGCGGGAGCTTGAGGACCGACCCAAGAGTGCACTGCAGAGGTGGAAGAGAACAAGTTTGTATGGACTGTGGAGAATGGAGGAGGAGAGCTCGCTCGGCGCATTTAAGGGAGGAGGGCGTCGCTTGGTTCACCGAGCCCGGACGTGACGGTCGTGCCATGCAGCAGCAGCAGTGACCAAACAAGTCAAAAGGCTACCACTCCTACTCCTGTAAAGTGCTCTAGCTATTTCCTACAGCACGCAGTGTGAACGCGCGTTTTTTTTTTTAAACCGTGTGAACACGCTTTGGAGCATGCAGTCACGGCTGGATACGCTGGGCTTCCACTAGACAAGTGTGGCTTTCACCTGCAAATTTGACAGTCTATTCCCTTGATCAAGCATTCAAAACGATCTTATATCTCCAATTTTCTCGACTTCTTCCAACATTTGTTCTCTATGTAACGGTTATATGATTGGTTTGTGGCGTCTAACAGTACCCAACCACCCTCCAGTTGCTCCCAGTCACTATTTATTGTGAAATCATTACCAGTTTTTTTTAAAAAAAATACATTTTGTTCATAGAAATTCTCAAAATTTCACATTTTTTCAGTGACCGTCGAAAAAATTTCTACCTTCTAGATCAAACACCTAGTCAACATAGGAAAAATCTAAAATTAGGTCCCAATACGATCCTAATCTCGCTAGAAAGAGGTGATGACAATGTCGCTGAAGCCCAATTGGTAAACAAGGACATCCTCTGGCTGCAAAATTCAAATGCTTTCACCCTTAAAATTTGAGCATTACCATTGCTTAGGAAAAAAAACACAGCATATTTAGCCGTTGGGTAAAGTGGAGGTCAAATTTTATGGGCATGGTCAATATTTCGCTTGTACCAGTCCCAGAGTCCAGACCAGGAAACACAAACAAACAAGTCGTTGAGCAGCCGGGGGCTTCTCCAGCACGCCACAACACAGGCACCTCGCTCCTCCGCCACCCTCCCTCTGCCGGGCCGCCAGCCTACGACTCCGACGACGACGCCGTCTCATCAACGCTGCGCGGAATGCTCCCCGCCGATCCACCAGCCGCTTCCCGTTCCCCGGCCTCCATGACCACAACACTCGCCGCGGCGGGCGGCACCGCCGACGACGGCGACAAGGGGAAGCGAAAGGTGGATGACTTCACCATCGCGGGCGCCGTCCGTCCTATCGTCGGCCCGTGCCCCATCACGGAGATCGAGGAGGTGCCTCCCGCTCCGCCGCCCTTCTCCCGCCTAGCCGCGAACGCGGCGGCGCGCTGCTTCGGGGAGCGGCGCGCCGGCCTCGCCGCGGGGGCAGGGCAAGGGCACGACAATCTGCGATGGAGAGCGGTGATGCCGCTGGATCTCCTTCGAAGCCGGCTGCAGCTGGAGCGCGGTGAGTGCTCCCACAAGAACCCCAAGGCGGAGGCGAAGGCGGCCGCCGCCGCCGCTGCAGACCGGGAGGACACCGCGGCGGCTCTAGAGCGCTTGACACTCCTGACGGAGATGCTGCACGAAACTATGGTGCTTGAGGAGCGCAGGATGAACAAGGTGCGGCAGTTCATCGATCGTCTCTTTCTTAATTTAGGGGACATTTTGGAGTCTGAATCAACATATCACGTTGACGTTAGCTAACTGGATATGTCAGCATGCATGAACCTGACCATGATTCTTTAACTCTGAATCCAAATTGCCTTTTGCACTTTTAAATATAGCAACAATCCAATTTATCGAACTGCTTTATTTATCCTGTGAATACCTTGCATTGTCAACATTTAGAATCATCACTTTTGCTGATTGTACTTGGAATTATTGTAAATACGTAGAAATGGAAGTAAGATGATTAACATTTTTGTTTTCTATACAACCTATACTACATCAGTTCCTTGTACATTAACAGATAAGCTGTCCGAATTCTTGCAGATCCGTAACAATTGGTTCAAGAAACAGATGGCTCTGGCGATTGCTTTCCACAATGCATGTGCTGATTCTCCTCATTCAGTTCCGGATTTCGCTTCCGCCTCGCTATCTCCGTCACATTGCGTGTGTATTCGCTGTTTTATGGATACTTGGCAGCATAAAACTTTTTCCGTGGACTGTTTGTGATGTCTGGGGCAGGCTTCAGCTTCCGTGTTGCACGGCTCATCTACATTTTCTTGGCGCTCTTTGTTGTGTATGCCTTGTACCTCATCTCGCAGCCTGTTGGTCGTACCTTAACTGGTGCGTTTCTAGCTATCCTAATTCTTTTTTCATCTGAATCGCCTGTTTATGAAGTTGTGTTAAGATCATTTTCCTTTTCCAATGTAGGCTTGCTTGGCAAGCACTGACAGAGATGCAGACGCTTACACTTCATCCATTCAGGTGACTAAATGATCGCTTGTTATATTTTCTTGTCTAATAC
Source organism: Eragrostis nindensis (assembly GCA_012490785.1). Taxonomy (NCBI): domain Eukaryota; kingdom Viridiplantae; phylum Streptophyta; class Magnoliopsida; order Poales; family Poaceae; genus Eragrostis; species Eragrostis nindensis. Next base: position 267,331 of record JAAXCT010000179.1, on the reverse strand, counting down.
TGAGTTAAAACTAGCTTAACTCTGAGCTACTTTGATCTTAATTTCTTCTTCTTGTTTTCTGATATGCAGGCTTGCCCGACTGGCAGCAGAGTTGGTGCATACTGACATGTCTTTTGCTAGAGCAGTTTTTAATTTCTTTCATTCCCAGACTCGGCTATGTCCAAGATTGCTCTTCACTCCCGTTATAATTAAATCATATATATGTTATTCACATTTCTCTTTGTCTGAGTGCTCGCAGTTTCTCCTTTTCATGATGAATACCAGTATATACTGCTACAACCTTCTTTGTGCTTCTTGTTTTGTGCCTCCCAAGTTTTACACCATTAAAGCATGAAATTGACCATGTAATTAACATCGAGCAGCGTTCTCATTTAACCCGTTGGCAGATTGTTGGTGAAAGTTCATTGCGAATCAATAGGAACCCAGTGAAAAAAACTCGGCCGAGGGGGATTGACCTCCACCCGCGGTATTGTATTAAGAAGACAGCCTTCTCACACCGGCCGAGAAAACCCCCGAACCCCTCTCCCCGCCGTACACGGGACCGCACCCCAGGTGAGATGCAACCCAGCCCGGACAGCTGTTCGTCGGCACTCAAGGCGCACACAACGAGACAACCTCGGGTCCCTGGGCGCACTGGGTCGGAACACCACGTGCTTTGGCAATGAGGAGAGGCGAGAGAGTTTTTTTTACCCGCAGCCATAATTCGCCCCACCTGGGAATCGAACCTGGGTCTGCGGGGTGCCACTCGGAAGTCCCAACCAGTTAGGCTGCGACCCCTTAGGCAATAGGAACCCAGTGAAGCCAGCGGATGCAGTAAACATGCCTTTTGTGGCACATTAGCAGGGCACCACTTGCCAAGAATTTGGTGGCCACCAAAAAAAAACATATCCAAGAGTTCCTCAATTTCATCAACTTATCTTACAAAATACATGATTGTAATAATTTGCAACTTCGATAAGTTTGACACAAAAAGAGGTGAGTATGTCACTCTGCAACATCCAAATCCCTATGCAGGAACCCAATTAAACAGCAACTACAAAAGAACATAGCTAGCTAAGGTTCAGACTTCAGAATTAGTGTTACATGATCAACTGTCAGCCGCAGAAAAGCCACGCTTGCAGTGCCTTTTTACAAAGAAATAATCATCATCATGAGCTGACAATACAGAAATGGTTGTAGCGTAAAACCTCACTAGTCAATGGCATCAAGACTTAAAACAGTTCCTCCTTTTGCTGTACATTTCTTTTTTTCGTAAACTCTATTTGAATTTTTTTTTCACTAATTGTCATTTTTCCTCCCATATATTATCTTTGTATCTGAAGAGAAAAAGAAGCCACCACGTTCACTCTTAAGGCCATGAAATTACCACGTTAATTGGAAAAAAGAAAAGCTACGAGCCGTTGGATTTTATGAAGATTTAACGGTCTAGATTAACCAAAGAGTCCATGCCGACTACAATCTGTAAATTTATAAAATTCAGATTTGGTAGAAGAAGATCTATACGTATAGGTGGATTTGAGAACAGGAAAATTTGAAATAGGAAATAAAACGTGAAATATGCAAGTCTGGATAAATAAAGAAAAGAGCTAGGCGTGTATATAGATGAATAAGGCAGTTCTCCTGATCGAGACCTTACATCTATCTATCTATTGTTTTGTTTTGGTTGAAAAAAAAAAAGGAAAATCTATGATTAGATCTAAGCAGCCAACTAAGATAGAATTAGTTAATTACGATCGTACTAGCTTGGAGCTCCAATAAAATATTATTATTTTGTTGTCTGGATTTAATAAGGAAGGAAGCAAGACGCCAACATATTCAAGACGGAACGTTACGTACTTGGTTCAATTTGGAATTCTAATTTCTTTATCTGTACAAGTCATAAGAGAACGCCATGGGATACGCCATGGGACATGATCCAGATCGACGTTGAACATGGAGCTTGACATAAAGTCGTACGCGGCTGACGAAGAACCAAGCAGCCATGCTCTGCTCGCGAAATCAGATTTCATGTAGGTCAAGAACTAAGCCATGGTGGCTCATCCAGTCATCCTATAGGAGACGGCAGGGTTCCACGTGATCGATTGTAGGGAAGCGTTAGCGTAACTCGAAGTAGCGTCGATGTCGATTAAGAATCAGGTAGCGTCGATGGTCAAGTTCCAATGTTTGATAACTAGGTGACACTGGCGCAGCTCATGGCGTCGTCATTGGCGGGCGAATTCGACGTGGATTAAGATTGAACAAGGCGGCAGTGGTGCAGCTAGCGGCATGGCGGTCTTATCGACGAAACGATCAAGAACAAGGCAGCAATTGAGCAGCTCCAGTTTGACGTGGATATACTCCTCTATCTATCTGCTCATGTTGCAGCAGGAAGATCCACGTCCACGCCTATGCTTGGCCAGATGGACGAGCCAACGCTGATGCGTCGCAAATTCTCACGCAGATCAGTAGATGGATGCATTAGCTCAACAACAGCGGTGAGTTCCACAGACTGATGGTCGGATTGGCGGCGGAGCATTCGTAACATAAACAATGCAGCCATATGAAGAGAGCTAGCTATTCGCATCCTTGAAATAGGCATGACAGAACGCCGCAGATCAATTAGCAGCCATATGATCCTATATAGCCTTGATAAGCTCCGATCCTAGAAGATAGAGAACCAGCACTACATGAGGACGTTGATTGAGCAGCAACAGGCAGCGGACAATTCTGCTAGATCAGGGCATGAAGGGGAGATCGTTTTCTGTTGTGGCAGACCTTACTCGAGCATGAAAACAATATTTACTATGGAAACAGGTCGTCCATGTGGGCCATCTATTGCTGAGGCCTGAGGATGTGTGGGTGCGAGGGCGAGAACCCCGACCTGGAAAGTTTTGGGGCCGTGCCGGTGAGCTTTCGCAGCATCCTGACGACTGACGAGCCTTCGTTGACACGACAATGATGGACGCCTAAATTAGGGGTTTAGAAGGAAGCTTAATTGAAGGAAAACCATGATATATGGCGCCTGCTAAGCCCGGCTTCAATTTTTTATTGTCGGTCGGGGTGCAAAGAGAAGCAACTAGCAAGCAAGGAAGCTTTGGTTAGTTTAATCCTCAATTACTCAACCACATAGGTAACTTTTTGCAAGACCAGAACGGTGAAGTCAAATCACTCCCTTCACCACAAATAATGATTATGAAACCTGAACATAACATGCAAACATGTACGACCATGTTTCTGTAAAGTAAGAATTTTTTGACTTATGATCGCACAGTATTTGTAATTATTTACCATGTACGAACATTTGTAAGTGACCTGACAAACTAAGTAAAATTAAATGCACTAACCTTAAAAATAAACTTTGAAAATAGTAGCATTCAAATAATATGCAATCAAACAATCCATGTAAGCGCAGTTAGTAAGTGCAAATAATGCTATTAAATACTTTGATGTAGGCGTCACAATAGTGGTTGTTACGAAACTTTGCAGTAGTAAAAAATATTCCATTCCATAATGATAACCAAACTTATATGGAGAAGATGGTTCATGCATGTTAATTCAAGGAAAATGAAATTCGAAATTTCAATTAATTAATAGCAAGCCTTTTCCATTTATTGAACAAGTATAGCTAATACAACAACATATCAAGCAATCTTTTTATTAGAAAAAAATGGACTAAATACATGTAGGAAGAAGGATTACAATTGCACAAAAACATTGTTTGGGTGCGGCATGACGGAGAAAATGCGTGGTGGCTTGGTGAATGGTTAGGCGACCAGTCAATGGAAGAACAATAGTTGTCAAAGATCTAGCCGCGCAATTTGCGCGGGCCAACTTGCTAGTTGCTTCAAAAACAATGTTCACAGGAATTTTACCAAGGGAAACAAAAAAAAATGGAATGGAAGAAGAAACATAAGTAATTAGAATTCGGAGCCATATGAGAGGAAAACTCAGAATATATGATCCAAAAAAAAATGATAAACAGTTTAATATAAGATTTGTAGCACAAACTAACAGACTAAACAAGGTTTTGATCACCTGCTAGGCTTCCACAGATAAGCATCACACCAAACAAAAGCCCAGGATCACCATTACAACGGAAACTAAGATTTATTAACTTGATAGGGAAGCAAATCGATCAAGCAAAGCTGGAGGAGCTACAAAAGGTGGTGGCAGCCCAGAGGCCGAAGCGTTGGAACTGAACCTCTCTATCCATCCTTCAGCGAGGGGAGGCGAGGATGAACCTGTGGAGAATGTCTGGCCCTGCGTGAAGCAGAAATGGCAAGTGATAGTTAATTCTGTAGTTGTATAGGATCATCATAATCGGCTAAAATGAAGCACCTAGTAATAAATCGGCTGTACTACACAAGAAAGAAGCGAGCCTGAGATGATGGATCGGAGCCAGGAACTCACAGACGATGCGAATCAGGTCTCAGGCCTCAGCTGCATTGAGACCCGGCTGAACGGCGTAACGCCCAAGCTGCTGGAACACGCGAAGCAAGCACAGCGTCACTGAGGAGCGCGCTCAAATCACGACCGGCCTCGAGGACCTGCACCTCCGTCTTCTTGAGGACGGCACGGAGTTGCTACCATGAACCTGCTTGGCGGTCACTCTCTTCATCAGGCGGATCGTGACGAGGTCCGCCTCCTTGTCAAGCAGATCCAAGGTGGCTTCAGAGAGCGCGCGCACTTCCGCACGGGCCTCCACGACCTGCCTCTCGGTCTCCGGCGAAGGGTGCTGGATGCCTGGATGAGCTCCTCCTCCTTGAGAAGCAGCTCCGTAAGGGCGTCGGAAACCTGCGTGTGTTTCGCCAACAAATCCTTTGTGGCACACACATTCGCAACGACGCTCCTGAACAGTTCCTCAATCTCGCGCCTGCAGTGTGTCATAATCGATCTCTTAGCAAAGATGAATAAATACTCCTACAAAGAGAGTACTGCACCAAACATGAATAAAAATAATAGGAATTTCCAGCCCAGTGGTGCTCGGGTACCACATGTCTCAGCCGTTGATTGTTTTTTTGGGATGTCCTTAGCGTTGATCTAGAGCAGTGCCTAACGGCATGATATAACACCGTCAATAACTGTACATCTTTCTTATCCATCCAATTCGCGAAGACACAACAGGGAGGCAGAGTCCAAAATTTTGCACCATGATTCCTTACCTTCCAGTATGATGTGTTTGGAAAATATTTACCTTTTAAAATTTTTGCCCACAACGCATCTGGATTAGAAACCATTCTCCATGCTAGGCCTGTGATCAATGCATAGTTTAAAGTTGAGAGGTCTCTAAGCCGAGTCCACCTGCACTTTTTGGAATGCAAAAGTAATCCCAAGCTGTGAGACATAGAGGCTTTTTATTATAATCCGGATTATTTCCTTTCCACCAAAAATGGCGAATAATAGAAGTAAGCTCTTTCGTAAAAGATTTAGAAAAAAGAACATGGGACATATAGTAAATTGGGATAGAAGAGAAGACTGATTTGATTAGAGTTGAACGACCTGCATGAGAGATAGACTCAGCTTTCCAATCACTAAACTTTGATTTAAACTTATTTTTTAGAAAAGTATAAACTTTAGATTTGGGAATATGAGCAGTAAAGAGAGGATGACCTAGATGAGTGGAATGATGTTGCATTTCAGCAACCTGGAAAAGATTTTTAATAGTACTCTGCATATCATGAGAAGTGTTAGCGCTGAAAAAAATTGAAGATTTGCTCCAGTTGGGAGTTTGACCTGAATCTGCACAAAAGCTTCTAGAATTTCCTTGATGCATTGAGCTTCTTGTAAGTTTGCTTGCCCACAAATAATGACATCATCTGCAAATAACAAGGAGTGAATTGGAGGAGTGTTTGGAGCCAGCATAACTCCTTGTATTTGACCCTCTAACATTGCATCCCTTAACCTGCAGGTTAGTTCGTTAATTGCTGCTATGAAGACATATGGAGATAACGGGCAGCCTTGTCTGATACCTCTGGAACTTTAAAAGAACCATAAGGCTGACCATTAATAATAACTGAAAAAGTGGGCCATTGGATACAAGCTGCGATGAGTTCAATAAAATGCTCATTGAACCCGATTCTCCTTAGAGCAAACTTGATAAAGCTCCATTCTAACCTATCAAAAGCTTTCGCCAAATCCAATTTAGGCATAAAAGCACTGACAGCCCATTTCTTTTGTTGAAAAGAATGTATGATCTCATGGGCTATAACGATATTTTCAGAGATTCTTCTACCTTTGACAAAGGCAAACTCTTCGATGGAAATATTTCTATCTGGAACCAACCCTGGTGCTCTAACTGGAAGTCTATGCATCTATACATCAAGGATGAGGCCCTTAATAATGTTCTTCCTGTCAAAGTTAATGAGCTATGGCTTAACAACCCAAGGAGATGGAATCAAACCCTCCTTGAAACCATTTTCTCTTCAGATTTTGTCAATCAAATCATGCAGGTTCCTTTGTCTCAAGTCGACCCTGATGTGTTGACCTGGAAACCCAGCAGGAAAGGAACATGGACAGCTCAAAGTGCATATAAGTTGATCCATCAAGATGAAATAGAGAAAAGAGTAAGTAAGTTGAATAGATCAGCTAATGCAATCTCCATCATAAATTTAAACTGGAAAAATAAAAGAATTTTACCTAGGTTCAAATGTTTATTTGGAGATTGATGTCGAGAAATATTGCCAATGCTCAACGCATTCACAGAAGAATGAAAAATATTTCCTCTAGTTGTTCTCGTTGTTCTCAACCTGAAATGATGAACATATTTTCTTTCATTGTTCCTTTGCGAGAGCTGTCTGGTATGGTTCCCCTTTGGCAATAAAAACAGACATGCTCTCTGGCACTTGTGCTGATATGATATCTAACATTTTCTCTCATCTTCAAAATCAGAAAGATATGGATCTTGTCTGTTACATTCTCTGGTTCATATGGAAGGCAAGGAATACTCACAGATTTCAAAATAAAGACATGCCTGTCCACTCTGTTATTTTTCAAGCTTTAGCAGCTCAAGTGGCTCAATATGAGGCATTTGAGGTTGAAAATGTTACAAATGGTCTTGCGTTGGAACTCCCAAGCTAAGTACATTCCTTTTTGCAAATCTCACCAAAGTCAAAATTTGTTGCAGAAGAAATGTTTTTTTATTGCAGGGAAAGAAACTGGTGGGATTTTCATTCCACATTAGGGGGTTCCTTTCCATGGTCGATTCAGCTTCAAGCACGAACAAATCTTTCTGTATTTGCATGCAGGTGCTCCTGAAACATCATCGGAGAAGTTGAGAGCAAGAGGTCAGAGATAAACATGAGATTTCACCCTCATTCCTAGGAGATCAATTCATAAGAGATGTTTTAGCTAGGAATGATGTGTTGTAAAGGAGGCAACCATCTCGTCACATGGTCCTTTTTGATCTATCAATATGGTTGTCCTTTCAAAAATCTTTACCTGTACATAGCCTACTTGGGCTAGACTTTGTAAATTTTTTTGGCTTTTGAATGAATTGCCCTTTATGGGCGTGTTCCCTTCCAAAAAACAGGGAGGCAGAGTTCAGCGGTGGCGCGCCCGGCAGGGCGGATCTCGGCGGCTGCGTGCCCAGTGGATCTCGGCGACCTCCATAGGAACGAGAAGATCGACCTCGCCCCCCTACATTGCCGCTTCCCTGCGTGCCACCTCCTTGCCGCGCCGGGGTAGGGTATCGCCGGAGGTCACCTGCAGCAATACCCTACCCCACCTTCGGCAGCCACCCGACCACCACTGCCCCAGCCCCCTCTAAGTCCTTCGGATTTTGGTTAGATTCTCAACCCAAACCTTCCAACCCTAAAGTCTATGTCGGAGATTGCTCGTCGGAGACGGCGAACTCCGGCGAGTTATGCACCCGCCGACTCTACTCCCTATTTTTCTCTATTCGCTCCGCTGACGGTGGAAACGGAAATCAGTTGCTACAGAGTGTGGTACGCCGGTCATATAAGGCGCCATTGAATTTCTGATAAAAAAGAAAAGGATTTTACGAGCACTAACAGATATGCCTATCCGTAATACTGAATCGTTTGTTAAAAATACGTGGCATGCATTTAGGCCAGTTGATCCTGATGGATCCTGATGATTAGTTCTAACATTTGGCATCAAGAGCCGATCTAGCTGCTACATGAACCCTAAGTCCGATTAGTTTAAGTTAAGTTCTCAATTACCTATGTCTAATGCTAATGATCTCAATTAGGCCTTGTTTAAGTGTTATTTAGGGTTAATTCGAATGATGAGTTATTGTTTATGCATAATTAGCCCTGATTGCTATCCAATTAGTGACGAGCTACCTGATTACGTTGAGTTTATCTCTCGGTCTTGAGAAATATAGGAGGGGAACTACCTGTCATGATAAAGGCAGCGTATCTTATGAGAACCAGGTTCGTGTGAGAACTATGAGAACTCCAATCTGAACCACATGATCTTGATCCAAGAGGGGCGCATAGGGAGAGGTGGGAGGGGGAATTTGCAAAGTATGATTAAGTGGACGGTGATTTTGCAAATCCCCCCTCCCACCTGAATTCATGCGCCCCATTGGATCAAAATTATATGGCTCAGATTGGAGTTCTCATAGTTCTCACACGAACCTGGTTCTCATAGGATACGTTGCCCATGATAAATGTTAGAATGGAGTATTTGTACGTAGCCCACTGGGCCGGCCACTACGCTAGCCCAGGCATGTGCGCTGCTATCGCGCCGCCCCTCGCTTGTGCGCGAGTCACGACTCACACGGACGGCCGTCCATTCCTTCGGCCGGGTCTTATATATGTAACCTGTGATTTGTACTCAATACACAACCATTATGCGCGACTATCTCATCTATCAAAAATTTCAAGAATCCCCAAAATTTACCCCAAACAAACCCTGACCTAAAGCTTGGCTGCGGTATCACATTTACCTGACGCTCATGAAGTTGTCGGAGTTACTGCGTGCGCATGCGCCGGCGCCTCCGCCAATTCCGTATTGTCGCCATCCCCGCCCTAAAGCCTCACAGCTATTTGCTTCGAGGATGACTCGCCGGCGCGCCTCGTCATCATCATTGAGGAAGGAGATGCACCTGTCAAGTCGTTGCCGCCGCACTAACGAATCCCCAGCCGCTGTTGCGCCAGCAAGGGACACCTCGAGGGAGCCGCGCGCGACCCGTGTCGCATGCCGGCGAGCCATCCCATGGCGGCGCGCTACTGTCATGCTTAGCGTCGCCCGCTGGTGGCCGCGCTGCCACTCAATAGGTCACAGAAGGAGGCGGGGAGAGGAAAAAGGCTAGAAAGAAGGCTAGGGTTAGGCTTCCTCCGTTTTTTTTTTTGGTTCTTATGCCCGCTCGATCTAATTTGGGCCGTTCGATGCAAACCAACGGCACCGATCTAAAAGGACAGGGAGGATCTTACAGGCCGCGCACGCGCGCGGGGGGGGGGGGGGGGGGGGGGGGTGGGATGCTGGGTTTGTCTAGCTTTGGCCCACTTTCCTTTTGAGTCCCCGGCTTAATGGTTTTATTTTTTCTTTCTTTTGGCATTTTATTAATGGGCCACACGATATATAATGCTGGGCCGTGCCAGTTTCGGCGGCATCGGGCCCATGATAATTTCGTCTACTTAATTTATGGGCTGGACACATAATGGGCTGTAGTTTGGACTGCTCACGTTTCCATGTTTCTGGGCCTTCACTTTTTATGAATTATGGCTTTTATTTTCAGTATTTATTCTAATGTTTTTCCTAACTGTTTCCTCGTATTGCTTTGCCCTTTTTTGTGTTGTGTCCGTGTCCTGTTATTTTGTGTGGTGCCTCTTTTTACTATGGCCTAGTACATAGCACAGGCGGCTGGGCATTATTTTGGGATCAATCTTTCATTATTCTCCGAAACACAAGGAATTAAATATATATTATTCTTAATATGTGATTACTTTCTTCAAACCTTTTTCATTAATATAAGCACATGTCATGAGGCTAATGGGTGCAGGGAAGCCCACCAGTCTACCTAGTCTTTCACACACACACACACAAACACACACACACACACACACACACACACACACACACACACACACACAAAAACACAGCAACAATATGTGCTTGCCGTAAGTTTATCATCTAGGATTTTTATATGATTTTAATTGTCTCGGTATATAAACCCACATAAGAGTCGCAGAGTATGTGAAGTTAACTGTTCTACTAAATATATGGGCACATAAATAGTGTCTTCCGCTGCAAATTTATATTTATTCTCTAAATCAAATTGAAATATTTATTTAAGAGAATTTATTCTTAGTTTTATGTGATGGCACGAGATTATTTTACTGTCATTATTTTTCAGGCATTATAATAAGTTGCAAAGTATGGGATGTGCATTTTGTTGAACCTTTTATGGGCATTAAGTTTCCCAGTAATTTCACTGGTTTTAATGGCAAAATATTTGCCCGTTATTTGAGAAATATTTTTTTCTAGAAATTTGTGTTCTAATATGAATGACTTTCAGGGCATTTAATCTTTATATAATGTTTACCTTATGTCTTACGCACTAAGTAGCACACTATTTAAGATTTGTAGCACAACAGACCAGAACAAGGTTTTGTCCACCTGCCACAGATAAATCTCGCCGAACAAAAGCCTAGGTTAAGGTTCACCATTACAACCGAAACTAATTTGATTAACTTGATATGGAAGCAACTCGATGGAGCCAGCTGGAGGAGCTACAATAGGTGGTGGCCGCGCGGAGGACGAAGCATCGGAACTGAACCTCTCGATCCATCCTTCAGCGATGGGTGGCGAGGATAAACCTGTCGAGAATGTCCGACTCTGCATGAAGCATAGATGGCAAGTGATAATTAATTCTCTTGTTGTACTACACGAGAAAGAAACGAGCCTGAGGTGATGGATCGGAGCCAGGAACCCACAAATGCGATCAGGTCTCAGATGCATCGAGATGCGGCTGACCGGCATAACACCCAAACTGCTGGAGCGTTCACGCAAAGCACAAGGGATTCCAAACTTTCGACTTTAAGCCATACGTAGTAATTAGTTCCAGGATTCCAAACTAATCTAACTGCGTAACTTCATACTACATAGAGTAACAACCAAAGCATCTCATATCCCAACACGTTCAAGAGAGACGACATCCACGCAGCTGGTGCCTCCTTCATTCTTTATCTGGAAAAACTTAATGCATTTGGAGTATACAGTCACCGTTGGCAAGTTCAGGCTGCTGCACCATTTCTTGCCGGCAAAATATATTCTAAGGACCACCTATGATGAGGATTCTATCTGGGCTGTTCATTTGCAAAATGAATGGTTCAGATGAAATAAAATACAGGTTACCACATGCTAATCAAACTTCAATTAAACAATCCAACTCGCCATTTCACTGTGCCTTATGCTGGTTGCATTCATCCAGGCAGTGAAGACAAAGTTAGCCTGTGCATCTTGTGCAAAGATATTGGCTTCATTAATTATGTGTGAAAGGCACAGGTTTCACCATATGGTGTACAGGACAAGCTGCTACTCAAAATTAAAAGAAAAAAGAGTTACAATCCATGATACAAATACATTCTTAATAATGGATTATACAAATATGAATACAAATAGCTTTGCTCAATTCCAACACCTGATTTGTTTCACTGATTTAAATTAATTAGTACCAATGCACGTAATGCACGTACGTGACTAAAAGGATTAAAATGATACTTAAGATATATGACATCAATCAGGAAGGAGCTAATGAAGGAGGCAATTGTTGATATATATTCTCAATCTATTCTTCAACCCAAAGAATATATCCTAAAAGACGCCTAATCCACATTGAAAGTGTTATGATAAGTTTAAACAACTACAAACAATCCGATGATTCACCAATATCATAAAAGAAGCCTCATCTACATTTTCATCCAGTCCACGCGAAGATCAATTGCATGACACTGGACAGGAAGGAGCTAACGAAGGAAACAGCTACATTTTGGGGAAGGAATCAGTCGCATTTTGAGAGATCTATGCAAAATGTTATGAAAATATTACAACATATCAATAAGAAAATTATACTGAAGTAACACTGGGATTAAAGAGTAATACCTGTAACACCCCAAATTTCAAATCAAAAATGAAAACGAATAAAAATCGCTCAAAATTTAAATTTTTGTCTAAATCTTATCCTTGCCATGAATTTTCAAAATAAAATTAACTAAATAATTTGAACTTTGTAGAATATGGAAATTTGAAATATAAAACTTGTGCTCGAGTGTTTGCCTTCATTTAAAGACCACTAAAATTTTGAACTTTTCAAATTTACAACAAATTAAAATAATTGTATGTTGAACCCTAGTAAATTCACCTTGAATTTAAAATTTTGAATTTCGAAAATTTGCACAAATACCACCATGAGCATTTTTGGGTTCACTGGTTTTATTTGGAATATTGGTTGAAGTTAATTTCCTATCCCAAATTTGAATTCCATTCAAATTTGAAGTCCCTCAAAATCCCACAAAAGAATAAACCCTTTTCTTTTCCCTAAAGCCCTTGGGCCGGCACCCCTAATCTTTCCCTCACCGGCCCAGCCCGCATCTCTCTCTCTCTCTCTCTCTTCTTTCTCTCCTCCCTCGGCCCGTTGCAGCCCACCACGGCCTGGGCCAAGCCAACCAGTCGGCCCACTCTCTTCTCCCAGTCCACCAGCCACACCAGCCCGCCTCACCTCTCCTCTCTCGCCGACAGGAGGGACCCGCCTGTCAGCGTCTTCCCCAACCTCCAGCTCGGCAGCCACCTCTGCGCCACGCCGCCGCCCTCCCTCACCACCTCTCTCTCTCCCCGGTCGCTTTCTCCGCCTCTGTAGCCACTCCGTCGCTCGCGTCAGCAGGACACACTGCCCATACCCCTTCCTCTACCGCGCCCATGCCGCCGTACGCTCGAGGATAAGGTCGCCGCCGTCATCTTTGACCGGCTAGATGAGATAGCCGGCGTGGCCATGGATAAGGCAGCCCCGACCTTATCCCTTCGCCTCGGAGCGTTCCCCTCTGCTTATTTAAGCCGCCCCCTCTCCCTCTGCGCAGTCTCTCTCTCCTTTCCCCAAACCCTAGCTCAGGGCGCCGCCGCGCGCCATTGCCCTCCTCGCCGACGGCTTCCTACGCGACGAGTCCGACAACGCGAAGGAGTCGAACAGCTTCGCCTTGACCTCGCACTCCTCCCCGACCAACAAAATCTCGACGCGGAGCACTCCTTCCCCTTTCCCGCCAAGCGTCGCCGTCGAGCTCCGCCAAGCGCCGTTGCCAGCCCACCTCGCTCGCCATTGGCTTCGCGCGACATCCGAGGTGAACTCCCCGTTTCCTCCTCTCTCTCCCGAGCCTCTTCCCTCTGTCTTTGGCGCACGGGATTGCTAGATCGGCGAGCTCCGGCGAGCCCCGGCCCTGCCGCCGCCGCCGCCGACCACCGCGCGCCGCCCCCCTTCACCCTCCGCCGTCCGATCTCAAGCCGACGGCCTAGATTAGAACCACCCATACCCCTTCGTTCATTTAAATCCCAGCCGTCCATCGAGATCCAACGATACAGATCGGTTCGGTCCACCGCGAACCGATAGACCAATGACCAGGCCGGTCCACAGCTCCTGTGGACTTGGTCCATGGAATTTCCTTTACAAAAATAATTCCCAATTCCCAGAAATTCACCGGGCCCCTGTACTTTTACACATAAGTCCCTAATCTTGTGTTAATTCTGTTTAGGTCCTGCACTTTTACAGAAACACCCATGTACTTTTCCTAAATTATACTTTAGCCCCTTCCTTTTTACACAGAGACCCCTAAACTTTTCGTTAATTATAGAAAGGTCCTTCACACAACTTTTTATAATTACAAACAAGCCCCTAGAATCTTTAAACGACTATATCTCTTCCATCCTAGTTCCGTTTTGAGTGATTCTTGCGCTCACGCGTTCGTAGAAACGTGAAGTACCTCATGGTACTGTTCTTGAAGCCATAGAAGGTACCTACAAACCATCAATGCCCAGATTCCTCTTTCTTTCGATGAACATTCATCCCGGCCAATCATTTGCCGCTAATCTCGCATAACACAAATATTCTTTCGCTTTATGGTGTGAATCTAGTCAATCCCGCCGTATCATTTCACATCGTTCAATCAAACCTAATCCCATGTTGCCACTAACCGCCACCTCACCTTATGGATTTATCGATCTTGTGTTTGTGAGGTCTTTCATTGGATCTTATTGGAATTGTTGCTCATTGCTATTTCAAATGCAACCATGCATTCATATCATGCATGCATGCCTAGATTATATACGCCTCTGCATCTGCACATCCTTTCCCCGAACCACCCATGTTCTTTAATAGAAATAACTTAGAGTTTTATATAATAGATATGCACGCAATCACCATCAATACAGCATGTGCATCTCATCATCCTCACCCTAATGTTTCAGTAAATAAAGTTTCATGCCAAACCCTGCACCTTGCTTCTTTTAAGAGAACTTAGATAATTAATAGTTTGTCTAGGTGAATATGGCCCTTATAAGGCCATGATTAAAACTTGTAATAAATAATCTTTCATAAATAAATATGCATTGCATAAACATAGCCGTTCTTCTTGGAGTTTTATCGATTCTTATTGCAGTTAATTGGATCTTGTTGGTTCTTTTCGATCTTTATTTTCTTTTGCGGTAGTTATTTATACGTTACATTTCTATACGCTAGCTTACGCAAGATTCGAGGAAGAGCCAGAAGAATTCAAGGAAGAACTAGAAGATCCAAGCTTCGAGGATGAGTTGAAGAATCCAAGCCCAAGCCCAAGGACAAGTCAGAAGATACAAGTTTCAAGAAAGGATTTGAAGACATCAACTTCGGCAGAAGAGCTTGAAGATCCAGAATTGAAGGATTGGGATAGCGTTCTTCAGGCAAGCTCTACTTCTCCTTGATCATGATTGAACCTACTATTTTTCGCAATGCACCTATATGGCCGTTCTCGTACTATGCATTACTTGTTATTTTACTGATTGCGTAGTTATGGTCCTATTTGCTTACTGATATTAATGCCATTATTTAGGCATTAATACAGGAATCCTTGTATACCATTGTTTACCTGTCACCTTGATAACCTTAGGATAGTTCCATCATTTCTATGATGGCACGATCACCTTGTTACTAGATTGCTTAGGACCCCTCGCAATGTTCTACATTGCCACACCTTACTCACTTATGTACTTTTACAAATGCGTGAAATGAGTTTGGTGGTGTGCGTAATATATGGGATTGGGAGTAGCACAACCGTGTTAGGTGATGATGATGGAGACAGTGATGGGATGGTTGGATTGCGGGCAAGGCCATTAGTAAGTGATTGATGGCGTGATGGATTGTGTGATAGTCCCCTAGTGCGGGAGATATGGTGCTTGCCCGGCCACATAAGGACCGGTTCATTCAACCTTAACAAGATGATTCTCGTACTACCACGGAACCTGTATGGGAAGGACTTACCCTACCTTCTTGGTGCCTACCACTTTGATCCACCTGGAGGGCAGTAGCGCAAACGGGCAACCAGGAGAAGACTCCGGAGTTTGTATTGCTTAGGAGATCTGGCCTGTGATCCGCACATCAAAGTGCAGTGGGTCTGCATGATGACTATTGTAGTCTCATGAGAAGCCCCTGGGTTGGTTCGTAGGTGGCATTGTGTGTGGTACTCGGAGAAGATGGATTGAGCGTTATGTTACTCTCCGTACAAGAGTGCATAGCCCGTGGGAAAAGATGTACAACCTCTGCAGAGTGTAAAATTCATCCGGATGGACGTTGTCACGGCATATGACGCATCTTTGTTGAGCTCGATATGATTAGCCACCTCTGATTCCTTGAAGTGTGAGTGAGCAGTAGTCTGCTCGTGTTTTGGAAGTGATGGCATGGATGCCGGGTCGGTATGACCATTGAGGTCAGAAGGCCCAACTAAAACTTGGGAACTGGCGGGAATGCTTCATACTCCCCCAGGGCCAACCAACTAAAATATTGACAGTTACTTCTCTGTTTTATCTAAGAATTCCTTCATATGCTTTAGTGAACCTTGCATAAAAGTTGCTTGCTGCAAATGAACCATACCGCCTATTCCTTGCTAAGACCAAATATGCATGTATATATATACCCTTGTGTAGTGTAGGGCTTGCTGAGTACCTTATGTACTCACGTGTTTGCAATCGTTGGTTTAGTAGGTGAAGACTTCGTAGATGACGACGACGATTGGGTTTTCGGTTCTGCTTCTCAAGTTTGCTTGTGGCGTTGGGCCATGTTTTCCGCTGTCTGCTTCACCGTTAGTTGGCCGTATTGACTTGGATAGTTTGAATCCTTGTCGTACCGCCACTAAGGGTCTTATATCAGGTATCTTACTTAATTACCTATTCGAAGTACGCTTTTGATTATCATATCTGTGATCTTGTGCGTATCAGCTACTGATCCAGGGACTGATACAGGATGCACAGTAGATTCCAGAAATGGGGTCTGACAGATTGGTATCAGAGCATTACTTGACCGTAGAACGAAAACCTAGGATTTGTTACGTTAAATGACTATTTTCAAAACTAGTTACAAAATCTTCCATAGTACCTCTCCTCCTATCTTTGAAAATCTTCTGTTCCTCTCCTGACCATCCGCAGAAGTCACTTCTCAACTCGCCATGTCTGCACAGGCACATTCAACCCAATGGATGACCCCGACTACGAGACTATAGAAGTGGAGAACACATTATACCAGGTTTACTGCAAACCATATGTGGCTCCCAAAAGAAAGAACAAGGGCAATGCCGCTATGGGCACCAAGAGGACATGTTTCAATTGCCGCAACCCCGAACATAAGTTCGCTGATTGCCCCTTCTACGAACCAATCAAAGAAGCAAGAACTGCAGAGACCAGTATGAGAAATGAAGCTTCTCAAATCTCAGCACCATCTACTGAGATTCAATCTTCAGCAAAAGAAAAGCATCAAGAGCAAGGAGTTTGGAATAACATGGATGATGCATACATGACGTCGCATTCTGTCATCGCCAATATACTTGAAAGGTTGAGTAGCCTGGAAGAGTCAATGAAGAAGATCAGTGATGAGGTTGCCAATCACTCTAAGTTCCTGCAACCCAAAGACGACAACGAGAGCAGCAACGCGAAGAGAAAGTATATAGTACAAGGATATAATCAAGTTACAAGTGGAAAGATCAAGAAGCCAAGATACACGAAAGAAGAACCTACCCTTCGCCAATTGACCAATGTACATGAAGACCCAAGTGGTGCAAGTCTTCCACCAGAGGTTCACTCGAAGGAAACCTCAAGCAACCCAATCAAAAGACCAAGGCTTTGTTTCCACTGCAGACAAGAAGGTCACATAAGAGCAAATTGCCCCAACATCGATCTAGTATGAAAAGTTTATAAAGGACAGTTGCCTTAGAAGCACTAGTGATAACTAGTGAGTTGCAATCCAGATAACCAAAATTATGTTGGGAATGTAATTCCGTTTGAGAGCACAAGATGTATTGGAGTTGCTATGGAATAACGCCTTGAGCTACCTTCGAGCAAGGAAAGAATACAAAATTGGGATCTCAACCCTAGTGGAATGCAATGACCATAGTTACATGTGCTTGGATAACCCTGAACATCAAGTCAATGAAGCACCCCAATGCAGTATCGTGAGCAACAGTTTTCTTTATCCGACTAATAAGTCATATGACCGTCTCAATTTCTTTTGGTCAACAGACTATTGGTCGAATTTTGAGGACAATCAGAAATCGATAGTCATCCTACCTTTAAGCCTTAAACCTCGTTCCTAGCGCGAACACATGAGACCTCAACAAATAAATCACGTTGTTTGTGTGATTCGATGATTTTGTTGATTCTGGCTCTTTATTTTCTATGATTGTGTGCTTTTAATCAGGCTAAACAACTTAATAACAATAACAGCAGTTTGCTAATAGAATAGCAGCTTAAAAATAGCCTAAGACCAAAAACCTTTTTCCCTAACCACTGCCTAAATCCCTGCGGGTGAAATCAGGATGCCGCCAAAGAAGTCCGCCCAAGTTCAGACTTGTCAAGAACACAACTCAGAAGCAGCAGAAGATCGTGACCCTACGGGACGAACTACAAGAGATGGAACCAACAAAAGGAAGAAGCCAATTACTCGGCAACGTCGGAAAGCAAAGAAAAGGAGACCCTTCGTTTCCAATAGCGTGGATAATGAGACAGGTCACAATGATGAAGAAGAAAACAACCAAGAGACTGAAGGTAACAACAACCAAGGTAGTGATGAGACTCCTGAAGCATCACCAGTCAACTTCACAGAAGTAGTGGTCATGCAAGCCCAACTGTTGCAAGTTCTTTCACAAGAACAACAGAACGACCATGGAATCAGTTCTAAGATAATAGAATTTATGAAACTCAGACCACCTATCTACGACAACACAGATGATGACCCATTGACAGCTGACGACTGGCTCAGGAACATCAATAAGAAGCTCAATGTTGTCAACGCTAATGATCAAGAAAAGGTGATGTTAGCAACACATCAACTAATCGGAGCAGCTACTGAATGGTGGGATAATTTCCTTGAAGCAAAAGCAGAACCAGACACCATCAGCTGGGAAGAATTTCAGCATGCATTCCGTAACCATCATATCCCTGAAGGAATTGTGGAAATGAAAGCGGATGAATTTCGTTCCCTGAAACAAGGTGCTATGATAGTGCAGGAGTATATTCGCAAGTTCATGAAGCTTTCTCGCTATGCTCCAGAAGAAGTATCACCTGATAAGAAAAAGCAAGATCGCTTTCGGAAAGGACTTAACCATAGACTGAATGTTCAGCTGGTCACCCATGTTTACCCAGATTTCAATACTCTGATGAACCGGACCATATTGCTTGAAGATGCTTTGTCAAAGTGGAAAAACGACAAAGAACAAGATATCATTATAGATGAAGAACAAAATATCATTCTGGACGAAGAGCAGAATATCGATGTATATGAGTTTAAACAGAAAGAAGAGTATCAAAAACTGAATAGAAATCATCGCAGGAGACGACGATATCAGAAAGCAGGCACAAGAAGCCCCTCGGATCCTCATCTCACTGTAAAAACTCGGCTACTCATCATGCGAAGGACATGAATCAACAACCAGGAAATGGTATGAAAGCCCCACGAGGACATCGGAAATGTTACCTATGCAAGCAGAAAGGACACTACATAGCAGACTGTCCTCAAGCCGACCAACACAGCATTGACACTCATACCAATTCAACCGAAGCTCCCCACCTGAATGACCTTTGAAGATGATCACAAGATACCACAAATCTCTATCTGGAAGGAGTAAATCACTGGAATAGAAGTAGAATCTGTGCTTGTCACGTTTGTACTCGGAAGCCCTAAATGTTTGTAGTGAACCACTATGTAAACAGGTTTGTGGAATAAATTATGATGAGATGATGTTTAATATCCATTCAGTGATTGTGTTATGCGACAATGTTTGGTTTGCAAAGGAAGCTCTGTAACCCTTCTCTTTTGGATACAAAGATGCTAAGACGGAATTCTCTAAGATAAATCATTTTAAGTGGGGTAGTCCACCCACTATCTTGGAATCTCCTACCTGATGGATTGGAAGTGCCGCCAAGTTCTATAAGTGAGAACACAGTAAGATTGGATAATCGATAACATGGCATAGATGGTTTTGTACGTTCCAATGTTTTCTAGTGGAAATCATGACTCAGAAAAGAACGGACTTCAAGCTACACCAATGGAGAAGATTTTACCTCCAAAGCTGGATAAGAGTCTTAATACACCGACCCTTTGAGGATAATTTGGAAGTAAAGGCGTTTGGAGAGGTAACTCATGGAATACTAAGAAAAGCCTAAATCCTTTGGATAAGATAAGCGGAGCACAATAAAACGTTATCATGATACCCAAGTCAAATCTTTTAAGTGGGGTAGGACACCCATACAACCCTGAAGAAAGGAACTTCGCTACATCGATCCGCAGTGCCAAAGATCACAAGGATAGAAAGAATCCTCTATCAAAGCTCGCAGCATCACGAAGCCTCCGATAAATTTTGTATGTTACCGCCGTCAAGCAAGAAGACGCAAGACAAGTTCTGCACCATCCAGAAAATCGTTCGAATCTCGAGGACGAGATTCCTTTTAAGTGGGGTAGATCTGTAACACCCCAAATTTCAAATCAAAAATGAAAAGGAATAAAAATCGCTCAAAATTTAAATTTTTGTCTAAATCTTATCCTTGCCATGAATTTTCAAAATAAAATTAACTAAATAATTTGAACTTTGTAGAATATGGAAATTTGAAATATAAAACTTGTGCTCGAGTGTTTGCCTTCATTTAAAGACCACTAAAATTTTGAACTTTTCAAATTTACAACAAATTAAAATAATTGTATGTTGAACCCTAGTAAATTCACCTTGAATTTAAAATTTTGAATTTGAAAATTTGCACAAATACCACCATGAGCATTTTTGGGTTCACTGGTTTTATTTGGAGTATTGGTTGAAGTTAATTTCCTATCCCAAATTTGAATTCCATTCAAATTTGAAGTCCCTCAAAATTCCACAAAAGAATAAACCCTTTTCTTTTCCCTAAAGCCCTTGGGCCGGCACCCCTAATCTTTCCCTCACCGGCCCAGCCCGCATCTCTCTCTCTCTCTCTCTCTCTCTTTCTTTCTCTCTCCCTCGGCCCGTTGCAGCCCACCACGGCCTGGGCCAAGCCAACCAGTCGGCCCACTCTCTCTCCCAGTCCACCAGCCACACCGGCCCGCCTCACCTCTCCTCTCTCGCGACAGGAGGGACCCGCCTGTCAGCGTCTTCCCCAACCTCCAGCTCGGCAGCCACCTCTGCGCCACGCCGCCGCCCTCCCTCACCACCTCTCTCTCTCCCCGGTCGCTTTCTCCGCCTCTGTAGCCACTCCGTCGCTCGCGTCAGCAGGACACACTGCCCATACCCCTTCCTCTACCGCGCCCATGCCGCCGTACGCTCGAGGATAAGGTCGCCGCCGTCATCTTTGACCGGCTAGATGAGATAGCCGGCGTGGCCATGGATAAGGCAGCCCCGACCTTATCCCTTCGCCTCGGAGCGTTCCCCTCTGCTTATTTAAGCCGCCCCCTCTCCCTCTGCGCAGTCTCTCTCTCCTTTCCCCAAACCCTAGCTCAGGGCGCCGCCGCGCGCCATTGCCCTCCTCGCCGACGGCTTCCTACGCGACGAGTCCGACAACGCGAAGGAGTCGAACAGCTTCGCCTTGACCTCGCACTCCTCCCCGACCAACAAAATCTCGACGCGGAGCACTCCTTCCCCTTTCCCGCCAAGCGTCGCCGTCGAGCTCCGCCAAGCGCCGTTGCCAGCCCACCTTGCTCGCCATTGGCTTCGCGCGACATCCGAGGTGAACTCCCCGTTTCCTCCTCTCTCTCCCGAGCCTCTTCCCTCTGTCTTTGGCGCACGGGATTGCTAGATCGGCGAGCTCCGGCGAGCCCCGGCCCTGCCGCCGCCGCCGACCACCGCGCGCCGCCCCCCTTCACCCTCCGCCGTCCGATCTCAAGCCGACGGCCTAGATTAGAACCACCCATACCCCTTCGTTCATTTAAATCCCAGCCGTCCATCGAGATCCAACGATACAGATCGGTTCGGTCCACCGCGAACCGATAGACCAATGACCAGGCCGGTCACAGCTCCTGTGGACTTGGTCCATGGAATTTCCTTTACAAAAATAATTCCCAATTCCCAGAAATTCACCGGGCCCCTGTACTTTTACACATAAGTCCCTAATCTTTGTGTTAATTCTGTTTAGGTCCTGCACTTTTACAGAAACACCCTTGTACTTTTCCTAAATTATACTTTAGCCCCTTCCTTTTTACACAGAGACCCCTAAACTTTTCGTTAATTATAGAAAGGTCCTTCACACAACTTTTTATAATTACAAACAAGCCCCTAGAATCTTTTAAACGACTATATCTCTTCCATCCTAGTTCCGTTTTGAGTGATTCTTGCGCTCACGCGTTCGTAGAAACGTGAAGTACCTCATGGTACTGTTCTTGAAGCCATAGAAGGTACCTACAAGCCATCAATGCTCAGATTCCTCTTTCTTTCGATGAACATTCATCCCGGCCAATCATTCGCCGCTAATCTCGCATAACACAAATATTCTTTCGCTTTATGGTGTTGAATCTAGTCAATCCCGCCGTATCATTTCACATCGTTCAATCAAACCTAATCCCATGTTGCCACTAACCGCCACCTTACCTTATGGATTTATCGATCTTGTGTTTGTGAGGTCTTTCATTGGATCTTATTGGAATTGTTGCTCATGCTATTTCAAATGCAACCATGCATTCATATCACGCATGCATGCCTAGATTATATACGCCTCTGCATCTACACGTCCTTTCCCCGAACCACCCATGTTCTTTCATAGAATTAACTTAGAGTTTTATATAATAGATATGCACGCAATCACCATCAATACAGCATATGCATCTCATCACCCTCATCCTAATGTTTCAGCAAATAAAGTTTCATGCCAAACCCTGCACCTTGCTTCTTTTAAGAGAACTTAGATAATTAATAGTTTGTCTAGGTGAATATGGCCCTTATAAGGCCATGATTAAAACTTGTAATAAATAATCTTTCATAAATAAATATGCATTGCATAAACATAGCCGTTCTTCTTGGAGTTTTATCGATTCTTATTGCAGTTAATTGGATCTTGTTGGTTCTTTTCGATCTTTATTTTCTTTTGCGGTAGTTATTTATACGTTACATTTCTATACGCTAGCTTACGCGAGATTCGAGGAAGAGCCAGAAGAATTCAAGGAAGAACTAGAAGATCCAAGCTTCGAGGATGAGTTGAAGAATCCAAGCCCAAGCCCAAGGACAAGTCAGAAGATACAAGTTTCAAGAAAGGATTTGAAGACATCAACTTCGGCAGAAGAGCTTGAAGATCCAGAATTGAAGGATTGGGATAGCGTTCTTCAGGCAAGCTCTACTTCTCCTTGATCATGATTGAACCTACTGTTTTCGCAATGCACCTATATGGCCTGTTCTCGTACTATGCATTACTTGTTATTTTACTGATTGCGTAGTTATGGTCCTATTTGCTTACTGATATTAATGCCATTATTTAGGCATTAATACAGGAATCCTTGTATACCATTGTTTACCTGTCACCTTGATAACCTTAGGATAGTTCCATCATTTCTATGATGGCACGATCACCTTGTTACTAGATTGCTTAGGACCCCTCGCAATGTTCTACATTGCCACACCTTACTCACTTATGTACTTTTACAAATGCGTGAAATGAGTTTGGTGGTGTGCGTAATATATGGGATTGGGAGTAGCACAACCGTGTTAGGTGATGATGATGGAGACAGTGATGGGATGGTTGGATTGCGGGCAAGGCCATTAGTAAGTGATTGATGGCGTGATGGATTGTGTGATAGTCCCCTAGTGCGGGAGATATGGTGCTTGCCCGGCCACATAAGGACCGGTTCATTCAACCTTTAACAAGATGATTCTCGTACTACCACGGAACCTGTATGGGAAGGACTTACCCTACCTTCTTGGTGCCTACCACTTTGATCCACCTGGAGGGCAGTAGCGCAAACGGGCAACCAGGAGAAGACTCCGGAGTTTGTATTGCTTAGGAGATCTGGCCTGTGATCCGCACATCAAAGTGCAGTGGGTCTGCATGATGACTATTGTAGTCTCATGAGAAGCCCCTGGGTTGGTTCGTAGGTGGCATTGTGTGTGGTACTCGGAGAAGATGGATTGAGCGTTATGTTACTCTCCGTACAAGAGTGCATAGCCCGTGGGAAAAGATGTACAACCTCTGCAGAGTGTAAAATTCATCCGGATGGACGTTGTCACGGCATATGACGCATCTTTGTTGAGCTCGATATGATTAGCCACCTCTGATTCCTTGAAGTGTGAGTGAGCAGTAGTCTGCTCGTGTTTTGGAAGTGATGGCATGGATGCCGGGTCGGTATGACCATTGAGGTCAGAAGGCCCAACTAAAACTTGGGAACTGGCGGGAATGCTTCATACTCCCCCAGGGCCAACCAACTAAAATATTGACAGTTACTTCTCTGTTTTATCTAAGAATTCCTTCATATGTTTTAGTGGACCTTGCATAAAAGTTGCTTGTTGCAAATGAACCATACCGCCTATTCCTTGCTAAGACCAAATATGCATGTATATATATACCCTTGTGTAGTGTAGGGCTTGCTGAGTACCTTATGTACTCACGTATTTGCAATCGTTGGTTTAGTAGGTGAAGACTTCGTAGATGACGACGACGATTGGGTTTTCGGTTCTGCTTCTCAAGTTTGCTTGTGGCGTTGGGCCATGTTTTCCGCTGTCTGCTTCACCGTTAGTTGGCCGTATTGACTTGGATAGTTTGAATCCTTGTCGTACCGCCACTAAGGGTCTTATATCAGGTATCTTACTTAATTACCTATTC
The DNA here is from genome assembly GCA_012490785.1 of Eragrostis nindensis. NCBI lineage: Eukaryota > Viridiplantae > Streptophyta > Magnoliopsida > Poales > Poaceae > Eragrostis > Eragrostis nindensis. Next base: position 242,896 of record JAAXCT010000179.1, on the reverse strand, counting down.
GAAGTACGCTTTTGATTATCATATCTGTGTTCTTGTGCGTATCAGCTACTGATCCAGGGACTGATACAGGATGCACAGTAGATTCTAGAAATGGGGTCTGACAATACCAACATAAAGATGGGCAATTGGGGATATCACTTTATAACATTATCTCTCTCGTGCTCCTCTATATATATATAATATCTTCTATTTGGACTGTTCTGCATAACATCTTCGTTATCCATAATGGTTATTCAACTCAACCAATGCTCATGATTTCCTACATCTGAAGAATAAACAAATCCATATGCAGTATAGTCAAGAGAAACGCAATATGTGGGCTGCTTCTACGCCATTTGTGTTTGAATGCATGATATTTTGGTGCAGCACTACAGAACAGGGAAAAAAAAATGGTTATCTCCAACAACAAAATTAAAAGTAATAATGTTACGTAATGCCTGTAGAGTGACACTGACACTTGCTCAGCTATAAATATCAACAATATGAGTAGGTACAATGGAATTGACATATTTTGTGCTATATATATTCTTAATCTTTCTGCATAAATGGGGATCTTATTTTAGATTCACCAACTTCAAGAATCCCCAAAATTCCCCAAACCACCTAAAGCTTGGTGGTGGGATCACATTTACCTGACGCTCATGAAGTTGTCGGAGTCACCGCATGCGCATGCGCCGGCACCCCCGCCAATTCTATATTGTCGCCATCCCCGCCCTAAAGCCTTGCATCCATTTGCTTCAAGGCCAACTCGCCGGCCCACCTCGTCATCGTCATCGAGGATAGAGTGCACGTGGTCGCACCCGTCAGATCACCGCCGCCGCACTAACAAATCCCCAGCCGCTGTTGCGCGACCAAGGGACACCTTGAGGGAGCCGCGCGCGACCCATGTCACACGCTGGCAAGCCATCCCATGGCGGCGCGCTGCCGTCATGCTTATCGTCGCCTGGCACCGCCACTCGGTAGGTCACAGAAGGAGGCGGGGAGAGGAAAAGGAAAGAAGGCTAGGATTAGGCTTCCTTCGGTTTTTTCGGTTCTTATACCCGATTGATCTAATTGTGGCGGTCCGATGCAAATCAAACAGCACTGATCTGATGGCACATGGAGGATCTCATGGCTGCACGCAGGGGTGATGCTGGGTTGGGCTAGTTTCGGCCCAATTTCCTTTTGAGAGTCCCCGTGATTAATGGTTTTATTTTCCTTTCTTTTGGCATTTTATTAATTGGTCTCACGATATATAATGCTGGCCGTGCCAGTTTCGGCTGAAGGCGTCGGGCGGTTTCTGTTCATGATTGTTGAGTTGATTTAATTTATGGGCCCTACACATAATGGGCTGTAGTAGTTGAATATACATGCAATGACTATGCATGACACATGGGGTCAATGCGATGCTTTCTCATATGTCCACCAAGTGCATGTTGGAACTTGAAAGCCATAGAGTATCGATAATAGTTGTAAAAGTGGGCGATGAAGAATTGAAAATATCTCCCTAAACTTGGATCCACCATTTTCTAACCATGGTCCTATGGTATGCAAAAGATATGCCAAAAAGTGGGCTATGTTTGTGAGGCATCAAATGTATATCTAAATTCGTGGTGTAGTCCTTCGTGTGTATACAACATATGATCAGAGTCATAACTTGTGGGAGTAGAATATGTGTGCCATAACCAAGCATGACACATGGAGTCAATGCGATGCTATGTCATATGTCCGCCAAGTGCCTCTGGGTACTTGAAAGCCATAGAGCACTGAGAACAGTTGTAAAGTGGGCGATGAAGATTTGAAACTATCTCCTTTAAACTTGGATCCACCATTTTCTAACCATGCATGGTGCCATGGTATATACAAGATATGCGATTTATTGTGAGGTGTCAAATGTATATCTAATTTGTGTAGTCCTTTGTGTGTACACACCGTATCATCATAGTCATATATAAACGTGCGGGAGTAGAACATATGTGCCATGACCAAGCATGACACTTAGAGTCAATGAGATGCTTTCTCATATGTCCATCGTGCGTGTGGGCACTTGAAAGTGAAAGATTAGCTAATGTCTTCCGCGGCAAATTTATGTTTATTCTCTAAATCAAAGTGAAAGATTTATTTAAGAGAATTATTCTTAGTTTTATGTGATGGCACGAGATTATTTTCCTTTCATTATTTTTCTGGCATTATAATAAGTTGCACAATATGGGATGTGCATTTTGTTGAAGCTTTTATGGGCATTAAGTTTTTCCAGTAATTTCATTGGTTTTAATGCTAAACTATTTGCCCATTATTTGAGAAAAATTTTGCTGGAAATTTGTGTTCTATTATGAATGATTTCTGGGCATTTAATCTTATATATAATGTTTACCTCATGTCTTACACACTAAGAAGCACAACAGACCACAACAAGGTTTGTCCACCTGCCACAGATAAATCTAGCCGAAAAAAAGCCTAGGTTAAGGTTCACCATTACAACCGAAACTAATTAAATTAACTTGATATGGAAGCAACTCGATGGAGCAAGCTGGAGGAGCTACAATACGTGGTAGCAGCGCAGAGGACGAAGCATCAGAACTGAACCTCTCCATCCATCATTCAGCAAGGGGAGATGAGGATGAACCTGTAGAGAATGTCGATCCGGCCCTTCATGAAGCATAAATGGTAAGTGATAATTATTTCTCTAGTTGTATATATAGGATCGTCATTATTGGCTAATCTCATCTAGCAAATCGGCTGTACTACTCGAGAAAGAAACGAAAGCCTGAGATGATGGATCGGAGCCAGGAACTCTCAAATGGCAATAAGGTCTCAGCTGCATGGAGACCCGCGTCGTAACACCCAAGCTGCTGGAACACGCGAAGCACAAGGGTGTCATTGAGGAGCGCACACAGATCCTGACAGGCCTCGAGGGCCTGCATCTGCGTCTTCTTGAGGACGGCACGGAGGGGCACGCGCATGGACCTGCTTTTGGCGGTTACTCTCTTCATCAGGCGGCTTGGCGACGTGCCTTTTAACTTCCTTTGGAGAGAAAAGCAGATTCATGGCGGATCATGACGAGGTCCACCTCCTTGTGAAGCAGATCCAAGTCACTTCCGCACGGGCCTCCACAACCTGCCTCTCAGTCTCTGGCAAAGGGTGCCAGACAAGCTCCTCCTCCTTGAGAAGCAGCTCCGTAAGGGCGTCGGTGACTTGGGTGTGTTTGGCCAACAAATCCTTTGTGACACATTCGCATCGTGTTACAGCATAAGCGAAGGCCAACAAAGAGTGTGTTTGGTTCTCAGACTCAATTTTCCACGCCAAACTTGCGGCGAGTTCCCGTTTTGCTTGGCTCACCCAAAACTTCAGCCGCCACACACTTTCTACCTGTCATCTTCCTTCTTTGCACTCGTCATCTTGTGTATGCTGATGTGGAGTGTGGCGCCAGAAAAGTGCGCCACACCGTGATATGGCATCCGGTGGCTAGAATCCAAGCAGGCTCAAAGAAAAGTCAACAAAGGCCAACTCCTGCTAGTCCAGTTGGGATTCCTACGTCGTAAATACGCGATGTGAACGCGTTAGACGAAGCTTGTTCGTGTTCATCCCACTCGCAACCAAAACCAGCCCAGAGAAGACTAAAAACCAAACAGCAACATGTCGTGGAGCAGCTGACCGGGGAGGCTTCTCCACTGCATCAACGCCGCCGACGATTCCGACTCCGATGACATTATTGATAGAAATAAATTTGACATGCATTTAGACTTGCTCGATCTGGTGCTGCTTGTGTCGTCGTCGCGAGAGTGAGAGAGAGAGGGCAAGGTTGTGAGGTGTTCCAGGCTCCAACATTGGTATTCAGAGCTTGGTCGTCTTGGGAGTTCTCCTGCTCGCCAGAGGAGTGCCGGACGAGGTGGCGTTTACCGGCGGCTGCGACGCGACGGGCCGTGTGTCGGCTTGTGGAGGTGTGCGGCTGCCTTGGTGTGGCGGGGGCGAAGGCGGAGGCGCAGCTCCGTGTCCGGGCGTGGAGCGATCAATGGCGTTGTGTCGCAGAAGATGAAGAAGAATGACGCTGTGTGTGCGCGCCACGCGCGCAGGCCGCAGCTGCACTTTGTGTTTGTGCATCACGTGCATTGGGCGTTTCGCGGCATCAAAGGATCAGGGCAGCTATTCCGGCATGCGATGCAGCCCAGAGATGTCGACGAGTGGGTGAGCTCAGTCTAAGCAAAGAGAAGGTGGAATCAAAGATAAGACAAGATTCCGAAAAGAAACAAAAACCTTATAGGCATTAAAAAATCAGTTTAAGTTAGTATATGCAAAAAATCAGTCCGAAGCGAAAGTGACACTTAAACTGATTTTTTAATGCATATACATAATAAAAAAACTCGACTGCTGCGGGGGAAGAACCGCCCCCGACGGCATTGCATTAAGAAGAAGAGCCTTCTCACGCAGGCCGAGAAAACCCCCGAACCCCCTCCCCATCCATACACAGGGACTCAGCTGGCCGTTTGTGAGCTGCGGCGCGAGTCTTAACCATGTGCTTTGGACTGGGGAGGACGAGGGGATTTTTTTTCACTGCAGCATGAACAGTAACTCGCGTTACTGTTCACGCTACAGTGCTCCGGTGCCGCAGGGGCTCGAACCCGGGTCAGCGCGCTCACAGGAGCAACGCTCCTGGAGCCAACGTGGCTGACCGCTCGGGTGCTCCACCCGTTGGCGCATATACATAATATATTTTGCATATACTAACTTTCTTGAAGAAATAATGGGTATTCATTATTCAATTGAATACCCTTTTTTATAGATGCAATTGAAGGCCCTTGCTTCAATGTAGATCCGCCTCTGCACCCCAAAGCTCCCGATTCCTCTTGCGATTGGTCGGTCGCCAGCAACAGCATCAACAATGTCCAAGCGTGAAGCAGATACAACAACTGTCGCCGTCGCCGGGGGGGGGGGGGGGGGGGGGGGGGGGGGTGGGTGGGGGGGGGTGTGGGGGTGGTCGTCGTAGTGTTGCCGCGAAGAAGAAGAGGGCGTATGTCGCCGACAAGGAAGAAGAAGATGGACATAGCGTTTCGCGCGGAGATGATGCACACGTGATAGTGGCCACATCAAGTCGGGCAGCTCTGTGGGGCAGAGGGACGTCACGGCGACAACGACCAGAGGCGCATCGCATCAACTTCGGCAATGGCAAGTCAAGTTAGGAGGGAGATTGTTAGAGATAAACTTGAATGTCGCGTGAGTTGATTATATATGTTAGTGTGTTTGTTAGTGCGGCATAGCTGCGAGTAGATCGTGTGCATGCACGGAATGGCTGTGTGGTGTGTGTGTGTGTGTGTGTGTGTGTGTGTGTGTGTGTGTGTTGTGTCGGGTGCACGCTGACCATGTCTCGCGGTGTGCGTTTGTGTGCACGCTGACCATCTCTCGCTGTGTGCTCGCGCACCAGCAGATTCCCTTTTTCTTTTCTTTTTTTAAATAAACACTAGGTTATGGTGCACTCACCAATTCTGGACCGATAGATGATTGAATGATGAAATCTCAAAGAGAGGTGTCCAAATCTATACAGACTTGTGCCTAGAAAAAATAGAACAGTGAAGTATGAGCTACAAGACAACAAGGTGTCCAAATCTATACAGACTTGTGCCTAGAAAAAATAGAACAGTGCAGTATGAGCTACAAGACAACAACTGGATCAAAGCATTAAAGAAAATCACCACCGGCGGCCCAAATATGTGAGTATGTCTGGTTATGGAGGAACATTCAGCAGGTGCAACTGATACAAGGTCAACAAGATGAAATTTTCTGGAGGTGGACTCAAAATGTCCGCTTACCAGGCACAACTAATAGGGACACATGCAATAATTCCAGTATCAGAACTATGGAAATCAAGGCAGAGCCAAAAGTGACCCTATTCGCATGGATAGCCATGCACAAGAAGATCCTCACGGCGGATAACCTAGAGAAAAAAGGATGGAGAGAAAATGCCGTCTGCAGCCTATGCAATGCACAACAAGAGAGCACAGAACACTTCCTGATCGATTGCCCTTTTCCTAAGCATGTATTGCAATTTGTGTTTGGATGGTTCCATTTTGCAGGTCCACAGGTACAGAACGCTGAAGGCACCTCAATAGCAGCATGGATACAACAAGCGGCGGAATCCATGACCAAAGAAAGAAGGAGGTTGCTGATCGGTGTCGTGCTATATACATGGTGGAATGTGTGGAAAGAAAGGAACGGGCACGCCTATGAGGGAAAGAGCAGACCACAAATATAGAGGTGGCGATGCTTGCTGAAGAGGAGATTGACATGTATCACAGGGCACATGGTGAAGCAGTAGACTCAGATTAGCAAAGTCTACAACTAAAATCCCCTGTTATCTCTCAGCTAAGATTGTATCAGTCTTTGTTCTTATGCTCTCGTTTTTCTTGGTTTTTCCTTCACTTTAGCCACCTTGTTGGCTAGTCCTAAGTCAGTGCTATTTCTTTTAATTATTGTTCTGGAATGGAACTCTCGTGTTAGCAGTAGCTAACCCGTGGCTCCTATGAGACTACTGTTGGAATTTGGAGGCCTGCCAGCCCATACGGCTGCAAGTGTTGAGGCCCAAATTCAGTTGGAAAGGCCATGGTGGTGTGGAGAGATGGCTGGGTGAAAATATTTGTACCACCTTCCTCATCTAGGTGAACTTGTCCCAAGATATAAGGTGGAGTGTTGGTTGCTTTCATACATGAGTGAAGCAAAGCAAGAACATAGGCTGCAGGAGAACACATACACACACGCATGCATCCGTGTTTTCGTGTCGTGTGAGTTCTACCATCGCAGTTTTATTTTTGCTACTCCATCAAAGGGATATTCACCGGCACCTTGACAGTCACGTTAATTAGGAATAATTGAATTGATGTGTTTAATGCACGCACGATTAACGTGAGTAATTCCTATTAATGTTTAGAGATTTCAGGGGGCGATTCCCGATATATCATGACAGTTCAATGCGATTTTTATTGCCTGCCCTCCCCTTGTGTATAAAAGGAGACGTCCTGGTGACGAGAGGGGACACACAGCAAGCAATCGCCATTCTCTCATATTCTGCGCCGCCGCCTTCGAGCCTCGCCGTCCCTCATCCGCCGTGCAGCAGATTGGGGAGAGCGGTGTCTCCGAACCAACGCCGGTGATCTGAAGACCTGCACGGGTGCCGGCGATCATGTTTTGGGAAGTGCATCGTCACAACCGCTCGCTGCCCTTCCCTCTCCAAACGACTACTTCCTCTCCGACGTCTACTTCCTAGCGGGATTCGTCTTGTAAGTCTGTTACTGTTCCCCGTCCGACAATGGTCCTTTTATTTTGTGTTGTCCGTTCGTCTCTATCGATCTGTTCTTTAGCATGTTGCTAGTCTGGTTTTGACTGAGTTTTGTAGATCGTCTCTGCTCTTTCGTATTTCGATCAAGTTTATCTTATGCCTTTTTAATTTTGTAACAACTACTTCTATCTCTTCTAATGCAAGGGCAGTGCACCTGCCATTTTCTGTCAAAAAAAATCGAACACTAGCAGATTTGCCTATCCATAATATTGACGCCAGAGTTTACTGCCTAACAAGTAACAATCTGGCGCCCCACCATAATGAACTCCAGTAGCCACAGACACACGATCTACGCACGAATCGAACAAAACTGCCACAGATCGGTGGGAGGAAGAGACGAGGGTGACTCACATGGGTGCACATGAAGGCCATCGAGGTCAGAGGGGTCGACATGCAGGTCGCCGCCAGGTCCGGGAACTTCGTCGCTAGGAGGGTCGAGGTCGCCGTGCTGCGTGTCACCAAGGTCACTCGCCACAGTCTCTCAAGGTTGTCGTGTTGTCTGGAGACGTCGCCGCCCCCCTCGTCGCGCCGCCTCGCAGCCCGCGTCGCCACCCGGGAGGGCGCGTGCGGCCTCGAGTCCGGACCACCACCGGGGAGGGCTCGCGCCGCCTCGGTGCCGTCGAGGAGGGGAAGCACCGGATCTAGCAGCTGCGAGTGGAGAGGAAGTGGAGGGAGAAGGATGCGGTGGGCAAAGCCGGCGAGAGGCCCTCAGGGAGAGAGGCAGCAGGCTGGGGAGAGAAGAGAGAGATGGGATGAGAGGGAGGCGGCGGGCTAGGGTTGCGTTGGGGTGAGAGAGGACCTTATATCGTTTAGGGTGAAACGAGGCCTAAATTGGGCTAGATAATTTGTAGTGGTGGGTTGGTGATGCAGTTCGTCCGCCACTAAAAGGAAAAACACCAGTGACGGGCATGATAACCTCATTGTGTCCTGTCATTGTAAGCTGCTCTAGTGCCCGTCACTAGTGAGTGCTCCGGGTACTATAGTTCCGCTGATGTCAGCCTGTCCGCCATTGCTAGGTGCTATATGTAGTAACTGGCGCGGGGCTTGCAGTGATGCGTCGCTGGGTGTCCACCACTACTGTAAAAAATGCTCTGTTATATTAGGCTATTTTTTGTACTAGCATAAATCGTGTGCATGCACAGAATAGCTGTGTGTGTGTACGCGCGCGGGCGCTGACCATGTCTCGCGGTGTGCTCGCGCTGAGAAGAGGCCTAGCTGTATGTGTGTATGTGTGTGTGTGTGTGTGTGTGTGTGTGTGGCGGGGTGCACGCTGACCATGTCTCGTGGTGTGCATGTGTGTGTCGCGGGTGACCGCTGACCATGTCTTTACGGTGTGCTCGATACACGGTGACCATGTCTCATGGTGTGCTCACGCACCAACAGATTCCTTTTTTCCTTTTTTTAATTGAGCATTAACAGATTTGCGTATCCGTAATATTGACGTTTTTTGCAGTCATGTCCCGACTGACTCGTTTGTTCAAAATACGTGCCATGCCGAGCCGTTGGATCGATCGAAATCAACAGCCCAGATCATTCTTCTTCGTGCCCTGCCGGATGCGCACATCACGAAACCAAACACAACCCCCGCCGGAAGCTAACTCTAACTTGACTGGAGAAAGCACCGCCGCGAACCAAATCTTGCACCATGAAGTGGGGAACGGTGGCTTTGGTAGTGCCGTTCGCTTGTCCATGAATGGATCCATACTTCAAAATCCACATGCGCATGTGTACCACACAGGAGGACGCGGCCGTAGAGGGCGTCCATCACAACACGATCTTCGGCATGGGGGGGCGGAGGAGGAGGTGGGGATGAACCTGGTCATCTGTGTGTCATCATAGAACAAGCCTAGCATTAGGGCCTTGTGGTGGAACTCATGATAGCGGTGGCAGAATCTGCGGCCGAGATGAGGCGACACCAGGGCTTGCAGACAAGGGTTGCGTTGATGAGGCATGCAGGGTCATCAGGAGGGATGCGAAGGAGAATCTCTTCAATGTGATCATCCAACAGCTGTGCTGGGATCGCCATGGTGCTTATTGCGGTGGCGGAGGTAGGGAGGTGGAGAGTGTGACTGTGTGACTGGAGATTCTTCTCGGGAGCGTAGAATATCCACACTAGGATTTTAGATGCGAACTTAGTTTAATAAAGTTTTTAACTCATATTACTTCTTTTCCGATGAAGGCGATATGCCATGGTGGTGTGATAGTGGCTCCACCACCTCCTCATCTAGTTCTCTAGTGATGAACACATCCTCTAGGAGTATTTCCGCTTCACCTCCTGTCCTTCAGCGCTTCAACTGCGGGATGCTTTGGTGGATGGGGCTTGTCGATCTAGATCTAGATTTGTTTTGAGAGGAACTGAAAGAGAGGAATGGGCATGAGTCCCACATGCCAGAAAGGAAATGGGACCACATGTATTTGTAACTAGAGAAGCTATCGCACTATGTCGTACCCGCTTGGATTGTGATTCTTTTCGCTGTTAGGTGCCGCAGAATTGGGCCTTCACAGTGGTGTCACTGGGGCAACATGGGCCACGACCCGTGGCCCAGCTGTTTTGCAATAAAGATGTCTGTAATATGTGGGAAAATGTGGTTTCAAATTGATATGGCCCATGTACAGTGACGGATCCACCGGGGTAGCAGGGGGGCCTCGAGCCCCCCCCCCCCCCCCACCCCCCCCCCCCCCCCTACCGGCCGCCGGACAGTGGAGCCCCCCGTAGAGCCCCCCTTCATTTTTTTCGGCCATGGAAGAGAGCTTGGAGGGTCTGAACATGGAAGGCGATAGAGAAAATTGGGAGCTCGTACACGTCTTAGGAGGAAGAGAAGACCTTCTGTTGACGGTAAAAATGTGTGTTCTACCGTTCGCACACGTGGCCTGAGAGATTTGCTTAACTCTGTTCAGGACCAAAACTTGGAACGCGGAGCGTGCCAGTCGATTTTCCCTGCAAATCGACAAAGACAAGAAGCGTGTAAAATTCCCGGACTATCGGCCCCGGACAGGCCGATGCGTAACCGCAGCCGATGTTAGTGAATAAAAGATAATAAAATAAGCACTCGGCTGTCGGCTAGAAACGAATCGACATGTCGCAACAATAAATACTCGCGCGATAAATAAAGCAAGGCATGCATCAGAATCGGCAATCGGCAAAGCATGCCATCGGCAACAACTATCGGCAAGCATCATGGTAAGGTGAATCGACATCGACGAAAGAAGGCTCAGACTTATACTTGAACAGGAACAATAAAATATTAAAGGCATGCAAGCATAGATCTGAACGTGGTAAACAATCGGCTAAACACCCCGAAAGAACGATTAAACCAATAATCACTAATTATACCCATATTCTGACAATCGCTTCACCGAGGACACGTCAACTAAGTGAAGTAGAACATGACACGTCAAACTGTTCTACACGATCGACAGGTACAAGTATAATCGGCAACTACCGGTCCCAGATACTCAATAAATTAAATCTAACTCTTAGCAACTGTTTCGCCGAGGACACGTCAACTAAGCGAAGCAGACAGGACAAGTCAAACTGCCTACCCAATCACTAAGAGCAGATCTAATCGACTAAGCACCTTAACCGTGACTCGAATAATTAGATCAAACAGGAAATCGACATTAGCAATCGGCAAACAAGGTTGCAGCTAGGACAAGTCAACTAACCGTAACAAAGAATTGGACCAGGTCTTAAACAATTCCAAGTCGTCGATGCATAATGTAAACCCTAGATTGATCTAAATTACCGGATAACTAGCAGCCACATCAATCTTAATCATGGACAAGTCGACATAACAAGATCGATGCGCTTACCTGACAAAATCCAAGTCGAAACCGGAGCCCCGATGGACGCCGATGTCGACGGAGATCTCGTCGAGAAATTGTGGCGATGCGCCGAAAAGTTGATTGTATTGATTGGTTGTTTTTGATTACAAGCACCTGGGTTTATATTTATACACCCGAGGCAACCGACTTGGAGACAAACACGTCTCCTGCTTGACCACAACTCGGTCAATTCTTTCTTAATCTAGAAAAAGAATTAAAAAATGACACAACCCCACATGCGCGCGCGTCTTCGGGATTTCTTTAGCTTCATGATAACCTGCGGGCCACCACTTCGGCACATAATCTTTTCCTACCCGTTGCATACTCCGTCTTCCACTGACAACGGGTCCTGGACCAAATTTTGGTGTCAACACATGCCCCCCCAAGCCGGGGTATGGAATCTCCATGCGCCGGATTGTTTCCTCATTTCTCGCACCTCCTCGATTCCCGCGCCGTACTCAACACACCTGCAACGCCCCTTCGTATATCGCGCCGCCTGCAGCACGTCCCATCTTATAAATAGATGCCATCTACTACACCTATCCTTCTTCCTCCTTTCACCGGCGCGTCCCTTCATCTTCCATTCTCTCTCTCTCTACCGACTCCGGCGCTCTTCTCGGAGAACCAAGAAGGAAAAGCTCCACGGGATCTCCAGTTCACACTTCTTTACCGCAATGGCGCAGCTTACTGCTTCCCCCACTGCCGTTCCCCAGGTAACAGTCTTCCGCTCCATCCCCGTTCTTGAACTAGAATAGGGTTGCTTGTTCTTGCGGTACTGTAGATCCCTTCGTTCATAAGCCATCCTCATTCTTCTCTAGATTCTTTGCCTGATTAAATTTATTTCCATTATTTCTAGGAACTGCAAAACCAGATCTTGATCCCTACAGAACTCGCCACACACCGTTTCTTAGGACCCATGGGCGATCCAGATCCAATAACTTTCATTTGCAGCGAAACCCTTAGAATGCCCTTCAAGAGATCACCAGTAGCACTAGGGACATGGGTAGGCAGCTTCAGATCATGGCCCACTGAGATCCAAGGCTGGCGTGAATGGTTTCTTAGAGTGAAGGCTGCAAAATCGGCAATATGGGCAACCGTCGGCATAGGTCACTGTTTAGAACTCACCCTTGCCGATATGAAGAAGAATGAGCCAATGCTATCGGCATCCTGCTACTTCTGGTCTGATGCACTGAATGCCTTCCTTTTCGGCCATGGACCAATGACTCCAACCCTTATGGACGTTAAGATACTTACCGATCTGGATATATCCACTAATGCAAGTCTCCAGAGTCTGAAAGTCAAACCATCACATCGGTTTGATGTCAGGGGCATCGGCGGATGGAAGAAATATATCACCACCTTCCGAGGCACAGGACCAGTATCAGACAAAGAACACGCAGCTTTTCTGATGATGTGGCTTGAACACTTTTTCTTTTGCGGAGCCCAACTCGGCCCTGTATCCAATCTGCAAAATTTAGCAGAAAGACTGGCAGCTGGCACTGAAATGCCTATCGGCAAATACCTGCTTGGTGCCCTCTACTCTTCACTTCATCAGGTCGCCGAGAAGCTCTGGCACAATACCCCAATCGGCAATATTGGTGGTCCATGGTGGTTCCTCCAAATGTGGCTCACCCTGCACTCCTACAAGGCTATGCAACTTCAAGACTTGCATTTATACAGTTTTCCAACCCCCAATCATGCCGGACGCCGATGCACTTCACTGGGAGAGGCTTTGGTATCAATAGATGGAGTTGGTATGAATGCCGATCTCTTGGCTTCATACTTCAAAGCTTTCTACAGAGGCATCAACAATGATCATCTTGATTGGTTCCCATATGGAAACCCTGAAATCATGGATCATTTTGAGATTCCCTTTACCTTCCGAGCTGACAATCCTCTCCAGAATGCAGTATCGGCAAACATCTTCGTGACCTGTGTCAAGCCTTGCATCTTGCCGACGGGATTGAATGCATCAGGCCACCAGAAACCATCATACGAATTCTACAATCCTTCATTCGCTGCAAGACAAATGGGTCTCGGTCAGATTCCTCCTAGTCTCTTCTATGCCGATAAGGTCAAAGCTCGTGCCATCATCGGATCGACTCTGAAGTATTCTTGGCTATTTGGTTTGACTGAGAATCTACCCATCGGCCATATCGACAACATCGTATTGGCTTCTTCTTGCACAAGGCTCTTTAGGCAGTGGTGGGCAGAATGGTCCAAGCATCTCCAATGCACCAACACAGCATCCTTTATCTCCAATCTTCAGCTTCCCGAACCGATAGGAGAGGTAACCGATCTCAATTTCCATCATTTTTCTCATCGACAAATCTTTAACTGTAGCTTTTATTTTGCAGTCTGATGCCGAAGATGCACCCACAGAAAGCAACAGCGGAATCGGCATTGTGTACGTGGCTGCACATCCAGATCCCGTCCTTGGCTCTGACGCACCAACACCAGCCCAAGTTCTCAAGGGCCAAACCTCTAGAACAAAACGTCAAGGCCCCCGTTTCAAAGTCCCAGCCAAGCGTCACAAGGCCCTCTTGAAACAACCAAGCTCTGCGCCAACTCCTCCCAGTAGCCCGGTAATCATTCTCATCTATATAATTACTTCATGATTGAACAAATATCAACATTTAACCTTTGTTTCAATTTTCAGGGCCATTCTGAAGAAGATTCTGAAGAAACCGAAGTCCATTCTCCTGAAGGTCACGCTGATACTGAACCTGAAGAAACCGAAGTCCGCGTCGATATCGATGCCGAAATTACTCAACAAGCACCGGCTGCCACCGCCTCAGAAGAAATCGGCATCGAGACGCACCAAACACCGGCTTCAGAGGAAATTGTCGTTGATACTCAGCAAGCACCAGCTGGCATAGCCTCAGAGGGATTCAGCATCGACACTCAGCCACAGGTTTGTTCTCGAGGCTTGTCCATCGGCATTTGTATCTTTACTGACTATATATTCAATTAGATGCAAGAGCGAAGGGAAGAAGAATCGGCAAACCTCTCTGTCGATGAACCTGAAACTTCACATGCAGCACCTGCCCAGACCATTCCAGAGAGCCGTTTTTCAGATCCTAGAGCCTCTTCTTCTCAGGCTATTCCGGTTGAAGCCGATGTCGATCTATCTGAGGTAATAAATGTCGATCTGTTCCCTTCATCAATTTACCATCTAACCATCCTCTGTACCCGCAGGCACGTGTAGTAGAGCCAATCGTCATCATGCATCATCGACAACCTCTGCCAATCGATGTTCGCAATGAGCTTCTTGATCTGGAAGCCAGAATTGACTTCGCAAGTACAGAAGATCTTACTCGCAATGCGAGTTCAGTTCGTGCTAGATTTGAAGCCATCCAAAATCGGCTTCCAAAGGATTTGAGGGTTGCACTTCATCCAGTAGCATACATGGAGTTCCGGCGCCTTGATTATGAGCAAGCTCAAGAAAACATCAACCGCCGATCCCATCAACGCCATCTTGTTGCTAAAGCAGAAAAAGCTCTTGAGCTCTCACAGCAAGAATTGGAGAAATACAACTCCATGAAGAATCGGCTAACAGAGGAGGAGAATCGGCTAACTCAGCTGAAGAAAGAAGCCGAAGACTTGAGAGCAGCTCTGCAGGCTAAGGAATAAGAAGTATCGGCATCGGCAGAAACCATTGCCAAGATCAATGCCAACATGCTCCAACAAAAAGACTTGCTCAACGCCTCTATTGAAGCTTCAGAACGCGCCGGGGCATCTGTTCCTGCGGAGATCGAATCTGACGATAATGACAACTATGTTCTGGCCGAGATTGATCAGCTCCGCACCCATGCACTAGATGTACTCCGTGATTATCTGTATCCCCGTCGTGCATGAGCTTGTAATCACCAAACACTATCTTACAATCTGTAATATATAATTTGCTTTCATGCTCCTTTGCCTTTTCCGTTATATATTTTCCCTAAGGGCGATACCATTAGCATCGACCATCTTAAAGGCGACGCTCTTAACGTCGGCTCCGATAAAACTTAACCGAACACTTTAAAGACCTACCAACAAGGTAGTATTACTTTAAATACTTTGCATTAAGCGCTCGACTGAATTCCCCATCTCTTTCTTCGATCGGCTGATTGTCGATTGCATTTCCCTTCACTTCCATCAACCGATCAACATCCAGATCTGATAACTGCTACAGCAACCGCGGAGTTGCCGATCCTTCCGTGATGCAAACACCCTCATCGGTAATATCCAATGCTTCACCTTCCCAGTAAGTTCCTGACTTGCACGGCAAGTTTTCCACCATCATCGGCAAAAAATCTGTAGTAGCCACACTCACCGATCTATCAGCTTGAATAGTTTCCACCTTGTCACCGACCCACTGGATAAGGAGTTGATGCATCGTGGTAGGGATACAGCAATTAGCATGAATCCAATCCCTACCCAGCAGTACGGCGTACGATCCTTTGCCTTCAATTACGAAGAACGTCGTCGGCAAGGTCTTGCTTCCAATAGTGACCTCAACATTGGTGACTCCTTTGACTTCAGAGCTCCTGCCCCCGTAATCCCTCAACGTCATGTTGGTCTTGGTCAACTCCTCAGGCAGTTTGCCGATCTTCCTGTATGTCACCATCGGCAAAACATTGACAGCAGCACCACCATCGACCATCATCTGGCTCATTGGCTTGCCATTGACGAAACCATTAAGGTACAGAGCCCTCAGATGGAGATGATCAACACCAGATGGCTTCTCAAACACTGCCTGCTGTGGACCCAATAACAACTCGGCAGAAGCTTCTTCTTCCGATTCATTAATATCCAACGAACTAAATTCTCGTGACAGCATAAATACCATATTGACAGGAGCTTCAACTTCATGTACTTGAGATTTGACTTTTGGTCTCCATACCATTTTTGACTTGGGCCCCTTGTCATGATCATCCTTCTGGTTCACTTCCTTGTTCAGCTCCCGGCAACGTGTCCTCTGTACCCTTCTCTTCTGCGTCTTGGTAAAAATACCACTCGGACACCATTGACCTTCTTCTGTAAACTCACCCTGATAATCTTCTTCATGGTCTTCAACTTGATTAACAGGTCCAAGCCTTTCTTGCACAGAAACCCTTGATGTCAGCCTCCCTTCAAAGCGATCATGCTGTCTCCTTATAGGAACCCGGCTTGAAGTACCAACTTCTCTGTACAAATCTCCAGATCTCCTACTACAACCTGGACAGCCTTCAATTGGTGGCAGCTTCATACCTTGCTCCCAACAATACTGGAAAAAGGGGCAGTTCCAGTGTGGATCGAAGTCATCATCACTAGTCCTCCTGTCTTCCCTCTCTCTCTTCCTTGAGTACTTGCCGATCAATCCGGCAGATCCACCAATCATGTTAACTGGAAAAGGATGTCCATCAATCTTCATCGGCTTCTGACCAGAGAATTTGATGCGATCACTCTCAATTGCCGATTGGATCTGTTGTCTAAACACCTTGCGCTCATTGGTGTGATGAGAGGGAGTATTATGCCACTTGCACCACTTGATCTTCTTCAACTCCTCAACTGAAGGCAATGTGTGATTAGGTGGGAGTTGAATAAGCTTTTCTTGTAGCAGCAGATCAAATATCTTGTCGGCTTTATTGATATCAAAATCATATTTCTTTTCTTCTGCCTTCTGCTTGACCCACGGACAGAGAACAGTCTTCTTATTCCTGGTCCACTCAGTAAGAGGAACTTCAGCTTCATCATCAGAATCAGAAGAGTAGTCGGCATAAGCCGCCTGAAACTGTCTGCCACGTGTATTCTGGATGTGCCCTTCATGAATCGACGCCTTCTGAAAGAGCTGTGCTAAGCCATCGACTTCCTGAGGTGCAAACTTATCTCTGATTTGAGGCAATAAACCCTGATAAGCAATCTCAGCCATTTGCCGATCCGTCAGATTCAGGTTATAGCACCTGCCACGGATGATTCTGAATCTCTGGACAAAATCGGCAACTGACTCCCCAGCCTTCCGACGAACAGCCGTCAAATCTGATATGCTCAACTCTGCAATGCCAGTGAAGAAATAAGAGTGGAATTTCTTTTCCAAATCGGCCCAATTCCGCACGGATCTCGCAGGGAGGGAGGTGAACCATGAGAATGCCGATCCAGATAACGACAGAGGAAACAGACGGACCTTCAATGCATCTTGTGCCGATGCCTCTCCCAACTGTGCCAAATATCGGCTAATGTGCTCCACTGTGGACACATTGTCTTGCCCAGAAAACTTGCAGAATTCTGGTAGCTTGTATCGATGTGGCAGAGCAACTTGTTCCATCCACTCTGGATATGGACGTCGATACATAAAGCTCTGCTCCTTGGGCTTGAGATCAAACTGCTCCTTCATGACTTCAGCCAACCTGGCGACTATGTCTTCTGATGTATTCTGTCCTTGCCCCCCAGTCAATTGGGCTGGCTGCTGTAACTGTGTTTGCACTTGGGTAGGTTGCTCCCTGTTGTAGTGCTCACTGTAATCTGCTACTCTATGATAGCCTTGCGGTATCTCCTGGTTGAACAGTGCAGGATTGACATTGGGAGCCACATGATACCTTGTTTGAGGGGTTTGACTCATCCTTGGTTCATTAGATACACTTGTCTCTTCTTGAGTTGCAGGTTGACCACCAGGATGTGCAGGACGTGCTGGCGTAGTAGTTGGTATATTAAATGATGGCCCCATAAATCCAGACTCAAACTGCAAGGTCCCATCAGCAAATGCCTTAAGCATGTTGTACAAAGTGTTAACAAGCACCCCTGATTGGTTAATGAAAGCATTGTGAACTGCAGTATTCACAATTTCATCAAACAGAGCACGATCTGGCATCTTCGCAGCTTTTATTGCAGCCAACTCTTCTGCTCTTATCACCACGGGAGAAGCTGATACTGATGTAATCTTGCCACGTGTCATCTTGATGGTTTCAAAGTATTTCACTTGACACTCGTACAGATAACTCTGATATGCCTTTTTCTGGTCCAAAGACATCTTCTCCCATGCACTCAACTCATTGTTGGTAGTAACTTCAGAAGAATCTTTATCATCTCGAACAACTGGTGCAGGAATCATGATCTTCTGGCCCTTTGTATCAACGAGCAAAGTACCATCATCAGCAACAGCTTGAACGAACGCCATCTGCTTCTAAGAACTTGATCTGTCCCACTGGGCGTGCCAAAAAGTGTGTTGACGGTAAAATGTGTGTTCTACCGTTCGCACACGTGGCCTGAGAGATTTGCTTAACTCTGTTCAGGACCAAAACTTGGAACGCGGTGAATTCCGGAGCGTGCCAGTCGATTTTCCCTGCAAATCGACAAAGACAAGAAAAGCGTGTAAAATTCCCGGACTATCGGCCCCGGACAGGCCGATGCGTAACCGCAGCCGATGTTAGTGAATAAAAGATAATAAAATAAGCACTCGGCTGTCGGCTAGAAACGAATCGACATGTCGCAACAATAAATACTCGCGCGATAAATAAAGCAAGGCATGCATCAGAATCGGCAATCGGCAAAGCATGCCATCGGCAACAACTATCGGCAAGCATCATGGTAAGGTGAATCGACATCGACGAAAGAAGGCTCAGACTTATACTTGAACAAGAACAATAAAATATTAAAGGCATGCAAGCATAGATCTGAACGTGGTAAACAATCGGCTAAACATCCCGAAGAACGATTAAACCAATAATCACTAATTATACCCATATTCTGACAATCGCTTCACCGAGGACACGTCAACTAAGTGAAGTAGAACAGGACACGTCAAACTGTTCTACACGATCGACAGGTACAAGTATAATCGGCAACTACCGGTCCCAGATACTCAATAAATTAAATCTAACTCTTAGCAATTGTTTCGCCGAGGACACGTCAACTAAGCAAAGCAGACAGGACAAGTCAAACTGCCTACCCAATCACTAAGAGCAGATCTAATCGACTAAGCACCTTAACCGTGACTCGAATAATTAGATCAAACAGGAAATCGACATTAGCAATCGGCAAACAAGGTTGCAGCTAGGACAAGTCAACTAACCGTAACAAAGAATTGGACCAGGTCTTAAACAATTCCAAGTCGTCGATGCATAATGTAAACCCTAGATTGATCTAAATTACAGGATAACTAGCAACCACATCAATCTTAATCATGGACAAGTCGACATAACAAGATCGATGCGCTTACCTGACAAAATTCAAGTCGAAACCGGAGCCCCGATGGACGCCGATGTCGACGGAGATCTCGTCAAGAAATTGTGGCGATGCGCCGAAAAGTTGATTGTATTGATTGGTTGTTTTTGATTACAAGCACCTGGGTTTATATTTATACACCCGAGGCAACCGACTTGGAGACAAACACGTCTCCTGCTTGATCACAACTCGGTCAATTCTTTCTTAATCTAGAAAAAGAATTAAAAAATGACACAACCCCACATGCGCGCGCGTCTTCGGGATTTCTTTAGCTTCATGATAACCTGCGGGCCACCACTTCGGCACATAATCTTTTCCTACCCGTTGCATACTCCGTCTTCCACTGACAACGGGTCCTGGACCAAATTTTGGTGTCAACACCTTCGAACCCATTTTACTCATCCAACGGAGTTCTAACTATTTAATCTCGTGGATACTTGAGCTCCAACCGGCGTCAATGGTGGTCTGGTCTGTGTTCATGCTTTGATAGCAGGAAGAAGAACATTACCTGGGCCGGATGGGCTGTTATGGGGCTATTTGTGAGCGTCAAACAGGGGAAAAAAGAAGAAGAGGAGGCAAGTCAAAACAACAACAAAAAATGCAGGAAACTCCCCAAGCCTTTTGGCAATTGCTTCATATTTTTCAAATGCAGGAGCTCAAGCAAAATAACGTTGGAGGTCCTTGCAAATTAAAATTCTGTTAATCCATTTAGTGGCAAAAATTTTGGTTTAATATGGAAAATAAAAATTTATGCAAAATTACCTTATTTAGTGAAATATGTTACTGACAAAAATAATATTGTGCCATGTCATCCTCAATTTCTCTTTTATTTTGAAGGGTCGCCATATTTTCACAGAGAATGAAATAATTCCACAATTTAAATATTTTCAATATTTTTTTTGATGTTCTCTTTGTTTTGTACTATAAGTAAACTTTGACTAACGTGCTCCCAAAAAAAACTTCTTAAGCGTCATGTATAGTTCAGCGCCCCCCCCCCCCCCCCCCCCCCCCCCCCCCCCCTACATTTCTCGTCTGGATCCGCCACTGGCGGAGGCACACCAGGGCCAGCCGGGGCCCTGGCCCCCCCTTGGTGCAGGAAAATCTATGAAGACCAAACGTATTGCTAGCTGTAAGAATCAATGTGTCCGTCTGCTGGTCTTGTTGGTAGATAACACGAGGGATAGGGAGCAAAAGGACTAGTGCTAGAGCCTAAAAAATTAACAAAAACCATGCAAGAACTCATCATCGATTCACTGCTCCTTCACAATCGTTTCACTTCATTGCTAGCAGGAGCTGCTCACTCAACTTTTCATCTAAACACTTTGCTGTTATGGGTCTGTCATTGCTCGTTCTTTTTAACCATTTTGCAGCTTTGGGAATTTCTCTGGAATTTTTTTTATTATTTAAACCTTTTTCAACTAATATTTTAATAACAGACCGTCCGGAACTATATTTCCAAATCTAGACATTTTGGTCGCGCCATTCCGAATGGCGCGACTGGAAACTCAATCGCGCCAAATGGATTGGCGCGACACAGTGCCACGTCAGCGACGCCGTCCACGCTGGCAAGGGGCGCCCAGAGTCGCGCCCATCGGAACGGCGCGACTCACAGAGGAGTCGCGGCAAACAGATCGGCGTGACTCGTCACTGAGTCGCGCCAATCCATTTGCCGCGACTCGCCGGGACTTAGCCCCGCGCGCGGCCCACCCGCTCCCTTTCTTCTTCCTCCTCTGTCCGAGCCGGCTTCCTTTCTTTCTCCCTCCTCCCCACATCGCCCCCCACCTAAGCTCCTCAAATCCGGCCGCGTTGGTGAAGGATTCGTCCCCAAATCGCGGGGGAGAGCTTCTCCAATGTAACTCCTCCATCTTGTCCAATTAGTTTTTGAAATGCACTTGATTTTCGCGGGATTTAGGTAGTTAGGGTTTAGTGCTATGATTAGTGATTGTGAAGGATTTGGTACGAATCGAGGTTAATCGGAGGTCATGTATCGCTCGATGGACCGATTGTAATGTTTCTTTGACGTATAGGATGGCTTGCATGGCATTTTTTTTGGTAATGGTAAATGGTTAGATTATGTGAGGGTTTATTAGCTATATGTAGTCATGTATTGTACATTTTTGTAGAGTAGAGAACTAAATGGTTTGAAAAATGTGTAGATGGACCGTGTGGTTCGTATATTTTTCGGCGGAACGGTGACTAAGGATGTGTTACTTTCATTATCATTATGTTAATCGTTAACTAATATAATTTTGTAATGTTACTTGCAGGGAGATGGCCCCCCACCCGCGCTACCGGCTCCTTGACACCACGTACGATGAGAAGCACCGCGCACACCTTATGGTTGACCTTGGTCGGGTATATTTTTTTTACTCAACACGTGTCCACTCAATTGGTGCTATTTATTAATAATTTCCCTGGTTTTGAAGGGCGCTAGGCGCTAGGCGGGCGGTGAGCCTCCGCCTAGCGTTTAGGCGTGATTAAGCGCGTGTAGGCGTTGCTAGACGTTTTGTACGGAACCAGATATTAGTCAAATAATGACCTGCTGAAAGTAGAAAAGAAAAAGGAAAAAGAGCAATGGTAGTCACATAATTCCCCATATCAGCCCATCTCTGTTACCTGGCCCAACAAGGCCCAACCAATCCCAACTCCACGTTACCCTAATCAACCACCCAGGCAGGCAAACACGAACTACAGCCGCCGCCACACATACAGCTCTACCACCGCCATGTCCCGGAGCAAGAAGAAAAGTTCAGATGCAGCAGTGCGAGATCATCGGCAGCCGCGAAGGGCTCGAGAGTGTGCAGGTGGGGATGGAGGAGCACCTGATAGCACCAATTTAGCCGGGATGAGCTCCCGCCAAGCACCAAATCGAGCTCCTACAGGCGACCTCGTACGCGCCTTGCCGACTCAGCGCTGCTTTTCCGCGCCTCGTCCACCTGCACGACCGCTTTGCGCCGCCGAAGCGTTTGCACCGCGTATTGAACACCTACCCCCCAAGGCGAGGCGGAAGGCTGCCGCCTAGCGACTAATCACGCGGAAGTGAGCGCCTAGCTACGCCTTTTGATTCCAGGATAATTACTAACTTGCATTGGAATTCGACTTTGTTGCAGGAGATGAAGTGTCTGCGGTCGCGCACACACAAGCCTTTGCCTTGGGATGAGCGCTACGCCGTGTACATTGGACGTGCTGGGTTGCTTCCTTTGGCGCGGTTGGTCAATGCGGGACTGCCCCGTATGGACTCAGCTGCCCTCACAGCACTAGTGGACCGTTGGAGGCCGGAGACCCACACTTTTCACCTGCCTTGTGGGGAGCTCACGGTGACTTTGCAGGATGTCGCCATGATCTTGGGGCTCCCAATCAACGGACATGCCATGACTGGCATGGTGCAGCCGCAGGGATGGAGAGACATGGTGGAGGCTGCTTTGGGACTGAGGCCGCCTGAGGTTGAGGAGGATGTGAAGGACAGAAAGACGACTGGGGTTAGTTCGGCGTGGCTGAGCGAGCACTTCAGTCATTTGGACGACCCGGAGGCTGAGGGTTGGCTTGTTGAGGGGTACGCTCAGGCTTGGTTGTGGCACTTGATAGGAGGGTTCCTCTTCATCCCCGATGGGAGTGGAAACACCATATCTTGGATGGTGTTTCCCATTGTGGTAGGGACCTGAGGATATTGCCACTTACAGCTGGGGCTCAGCAGTACTAGCTTACTTGTACCATCAGCTATGTGACGGGTGCAAGCGGTGTGGGGAGAGCTCGGGCCTGGGAGGTTGTTTGTACTTGCTACAAGTTTGGATGTGGGAGCATGTACCTGTTGGGAGACCAGACCGTATACCGGTAGAGGTAATGTTGCATTTCAACAAATTGTTCTTCCATTCATCGCCTAATTTTTGAGGTTTTTCACTAATCAAAACATGTGTTGATGCAATGCAGGAGTGGCAGTTCCACGATGAAGGGTCATTGCCAACTGTTGGCTATCTTTGGAAGAATTGCATCAATGTGGTCGGAAATAAGAAAAGGCGATACTTGCTTTACATGAACGAGTTTGATTGTTTGACTCAATATCAGGTGCGTTTGTCAGTATAGAAACTAGTTGTAGTTTGCACTATCTTTTCCGTTGTTATCATTTTGTTTACCACGTAAATGTCAAAATTTTGTTAGGTGGAGTGGACTCCCTATGAGCCTGATGAAGTAGTGCAAATGGATTTAAGTCCATTATGCAATCGTGATGCTGAGTTTTGGAGGATTGAGATCCCACTTATTTTCTACTACGCTGTCGAGTGGCACATCCCACAACGCGTCATGCGGCAGTTGGAAGGCTACAAGTTGCAAATGTGCCTTTCACCCCGACGAACAAGACTCTTCACAAGTAAGTGTCCTGAAAATATGAAGAAATGTTTCAATACATGCACATGCAAACCGTAATTAATTTGACACTATTATTTCCTCATGTGTGCAGGTGCGATAGAAGGAAAGATAGGGGTGCCGTCAACTGGGCGGAGAAGCATCAGCCATACATTGTGCTTTGGCAACAACGTGGCCAGAATACCGTGTGGCCCTATTCTGGACCTATGCACAGGGCAGCAGCGTTCAAGGAGTACTTGGAATGGTTACATGAAGTCTCTCGATTGCATCTGAGACCTGCTTTGACTGCTGTCCATATTGCCGACCTTCCGGACTCCGACGATGATGATGACCTTATAGATGACTACGATGCGGCTACCCGGATTGGCACTCAACCGGAGAGAGCGCCACTTCACAACTACACGGTAAGTAGTGCTTACTGACGAAAAGTGTTCATTCATCTCATTTCGACACTTGGAGTGACTATTTCTTTATTTTTATTGAAAGGCTACTCAAATGGGGCGGCTTGCTAACGAGGCGGGATTTGCCCTGCGCCATCCTCAAGGATCCGCGGACGAGTTGAGTGCTTTACGCTCATTTGCGCAGGTAACAAAGGAACCTTCCATCCTAACTTGTTTAAGCAACAAAAAATTGCTGCAATTGTCTCTAAAAAATCCACCATAACTTGGCCTCTATCATTTTTACATCGGGTACGTCGCAGCTGTAGGCACCTTGCTCTAAAGTTGAACTGCATTCAACATCATGATGTCATTGAGGAGTACCACCGGAGATGGCTCCTTCCGGATCACGCTCGCGGTCGATGACAAGAACACCTTCTGCATCTACAGGACACAATGTAGCGAGTTCTAGCCATGCACGTGATTCATCATCGCAGAGCGACGACGACGACGGCAGCAATGACGAGGGGGACAACGATTATGTCCAGGTAACTTGTTGACTAATTCATACTAATTCCAATAAAGCATTGTTTTCCATCAATGCCTTAACATTATGCATTGTTGTAGGAGGAAATTGGCCCATCCCATTACACGATGCACCCGGAGCTTCGCAGCCCTCTCCTCGACGTGCGCCATCACGGAGAAGGAAGGAAGTACATAGTGCAAATGTGCTTCCCACTGCCCCAGGTCGCGCTAGGAAGAAGAAGAAGCCCTACACACCGGCGCCTTGATCCACTCTATCTATTTCACTTATGCACTTTGATGGATTGAAGTACTATGTTGGTGGTTGCTTGAACTATGTTGGAACCCACCTTAGAACAATGTCGGTGTTTGCTTGAACTATGTGTTGGTTTGTGATCGAACTATTGTGGATTGGACTATGTTTGGTGTAATTTGTTTGTAATCGAACTATGTTGCTAGTAGGTTGAACCATGTGTTTGTTTGTTGCATGGTAATCAGCACCTGGGTGGTATCTAGGTGTTACATTTCTGCTGTGTTTGAAAAAAAGCTCGAACAAATGTTCGAGGTTGCAAATAGCAGACAACTACTGTCTGCATTGTTCTAGGAGTCGCGCCATTCTGTTTGGCGCGACCTGGACTTGGTTGCAGAGCGGCCTCCGGGACGCGTCCCAGAAGTCTCTGCAATCGTGTGTTCCCTGGTGAGATTGTTAAAAGAGTCGCGCCACTGAATGGTGCGACTCTCTTCACAGTCGCGGCAAACAACATGGCGCGATTGGGACTTAGGAAAATTCGACGCGACTCAAGGCGCCCTTGCCAGCGTGGACGGCCTCGCTGACGTGGCACTTAGTCACGCCAATCCATTTGGCGCGATTCAGTTTCCAGTCGCGGCATTCGGAATGGCGCGACCAAAACGTCTAGATTTGCAAATCTAGTTCCGGAGGGTCTGTTATTAAAATATTAGTTCAAAAAGGTTTAAATAATAAAAAAATTCATTTCTCTGCGCATGTTCCAGTTTTGCCGTCCCTCTCAGTCCAGGTTTGCACGGGCAATGGCAGCTTCCATTTATGCTCGCAGATACCGTCACAAGGATATCATTTGCGATCCTCAGGACTCTGTTCCCGGAGAGCAAACTAGAGATGGAAAATAAAGGTTGTCTACCTAATTATTAGCAAGATTTCATCTGAAAAAAAATATTAGCAAGTTTTTTTTGAGGGATAGTTATTAGCAAGATTTTGTGCAAACACAGTCAACTTTTGTTAGGGTCTTTTATGTTGACTAGCAATTTGCCTGTGAGTTGCAACGGGCCTCCAAAATGACACGTTTATTTATGGAGTGTGCATACTCATGGTGATGCTTTAAAACTTTAGAATAGTGATCAGGTACTATATAGGCATTTTTCCAATAAAGTTTAGAATTCACGTCTATATGAATTACAATAATCTGATAGTATTATGTTAACAAAGAATGATCATTAAGGTAAGGGTTAACATACTTCATGTTGTTTGTGGTAAAATGGATAAACAATTAATTGGTATTGCTACTCTATGACTATGAGATACCCCTTTTTTGAGAAAAAAAAACATTGAAAATTCGCATAATTGAAACAAAACTTGTACTAATAGAGGAAACAGGCTCGAAAAGGTTTGAAAAGTTTTTTAGGCAGGGAAACAAATTCGGACAAGGGTACCAATACGCACGCGGAGGCGGAGTCAAATTGGCAAGGGTAACCGAGAGACGAAATAATTACCATTTGACGACCTCGATCAAACTTTTTAATAGTATATATATAGAGGTTCTGGACGATATGTATCGGCAAGCTTAATGGTCCATAACGTGCCGGAGTGTCTCGTAACACGTTTTTCTGGTGTACGGAAAATTACCCATGCGTTGCAACGGTAGTCAAAATTTTTGTAGAGTAATATTTTTTTCCGAGGATATTATAGAGTAGTATAGAAGATTGTACGTGCATTGTTATGGGTGTCGATATTTTTATCGGATCATACAATTATTTGAGTGAAGGTAGTGCAAAATAGTGTTTCATTAAAATCTTGAACAACATGAATGCAATATCCAGTACTATATAATCTGGTAAACCATGGTATTATATATGATTCCCATTACCAGTATTATGATTTCCATTTTTACCATGGTATTACTCTCCATGTCTTCAGTGCGAATGAAAATAAAAACATCAAAGATGTTGTCTCATTGGTGGTTTCATGCATGACACATAATCATAAGATGATTTATGAGACCACACATACAATAGATGATTGTTTTAGTTGTCTCGTAGTAATTGCATCTTCCCTTACTTTATGGATGAGAAAAGAAATGTTTATGGGTTGCATAGCAACTACAACATTTACAATAGTGTGTAAGACGTCTTAAATTCCTAAATTTTAGCGTTTGAGGTGGTTGCCTCGCGAAACAACCGCCTTTTCTTTTACCTCCCTCTCTCTTCCACCTCATCAAAAATCTTAAGTGGCGTTGCATGAGACGGATTATAAGATTGACTACGTGTAGCGTTGTACCTGCCCTAAGCATGTGTATAGAGTGCATCTGACAGCCTTAATGGACGCAAGGAATGAGCTTAAACCCGTTAATAATGGGCCGTATCCCTCTTGGGCCGTATCCAACATATTCATGGTGTAATTTTACAAATTAGACCTTTTTGTAGAAGTTTATTATATTTGAACCCTTAGGAAAAACATGTCTAGAAAATGAACCCTTTTCTGAGTGCTACATGTTTTGACGCTCAGGTCCAATAGCTGAGCGCCGCAACTATTGGCGCTCACTCCTGCCACGTCAGCAGGCGGGCACACGACTCGGATGCTGAGCAGTCATGCTGGGCGCCGCATCCTTTGGCGCCCAAGATACATAGCTCGGCGTCGCGTAATTTGGCGCTCTGCCAGCTAGTAAAATAAACAAGACGTCTCGTCTCTCATTTCTCACCTGGTCACTCTCTCTCCTGCCCATTTTCTTCCTCTTGGCCGCGAATACAGAGCTAGCCGACGGCAGCGGCGGCGACGCGCTGGAGGTCGCGGCGGCCGTTTCCCATTAGATCTGGGCAGTTCAAGGTCCAAGGCAGCGAGATCTGCCCGCTCAGGCGTGGCGGCAACCCAACCGACGTGACGTCAGCAACTCAGGGACGCGACAACGACGACGAGCTGCTGTTCCCAGCGAGATGTGCCGGTACCCCGGCCTGGTCGAGTCCGCGCTGGGTGGAGTCCGGCTCATGGCGCCCAGATATGCCCCTATCCACGGTGGATCTCGCCGCATGCCATGATGGCCGAGGTGCACGACGGCCCACGAGGCAACGGCCACGGGCGGCTCTGGCGCCCTCGATGGTTGAGGCCGCGGCTTCGACGCGCTCGAGGCGGCTGCGTTGGTGTGCAAGCGTTGACTCGTCCGACGCCCACGAGATGTAATGGCATTTCGGCGGCGGCGCGCGGAGCAAGCCGATGGCGGTGCTCAATCGGCGCAGCCCCTCGGGACATGGCGGGCTTGGTCCGTGCAGCGCATGGGTCTAATCGTGGGCTCTGGGACGTGGCTCAATCGCCGTTTTCCGAGTCCTGCCACAGATCATCGGTGGGAGGAAGAGAGTAGAGACGAGGGCGACTCACATGGGTGCGCATGAAGGCCATCGAGCGAGGTCGGAGGGGTCGGCGTGCAGGTCACCACGAAGTCTGGGAACTTCGTCGCAAGGAGGGTCGAGGTCGCCATGCCGCGTGTCGCCTCGTCGCAGTCTCTCAAGGTTGCCGAGCTGTACGGGGACGTCACCGGCTCCTCGTCGCGCCACCTCGTAGTCCATGTCGCCACCGGGGAGGGCGTTGTTGGTATTTCTTGCACCAAACAGAAAACACCACCTTAGGCTGGTTAGGTCTAGAGTGAATATTCCCGGTTCGGCGCCAGAAATACCTGGGGTTAAGTTACTTGCTTAGGATACATAATAATCCACAACTGGCAACGAGTGCCAGAAATGTATTATTAGTATTTAATCATAAAAGATAATCCGCAAGCGTACGAATAACCGTTGTAGCATTTCACCCGAGAGTATTCCAGGGTATCGTTATTTATATTTTCCCAAAGGAAGACGTAGTTGACAAGTGTGTACTTATACTCATGGTGTTACAAATGATAGATCATAACCAATATCCAAATGCAGGGGTAAGGCAGTAAATGGATAGAGGATAGTGCGACACACACAGCAGGCAGTTCCACTCTCTGATAAAAGGCGAGAGGCGGCTCTAAGCTAGACTAAGGTTAAGTAAGAAGAACTGCTACTCCTAATGTACATCGTCAAGTAGCGTGCGTAGCATCTACCTATAGCCTAAGCTGCACACAAGCCAAGACTAAGCTGTTCTACTGCCAAGCCATCATCGGAAGATCCAGCGATCAGAGTCTGCCCCAATCTCCGGACATTTCATATATACTCCTACGCCATACCCGAACGTGGAGGATTACAAGGGACGGACTGGGCTGTCACCACCTGCCGCCTACCTCTACAAACCGTGGGGTACGAACACGCATCTAAGGGTGGAAAGGAAGCCCTAGCACCATGCTAGCGTAACTAACCACAACTCTAGATCCCTCGAGGCACCTCGCAAGGCGATAAACCTAGAGCACTCTTGCAAGACAATGGACCCGATGACTAAGCAAAAGCAACAACTAGATCCAGCGAGCGATTACTTAGACAAAGGATCAAAGCTAGCACTACGTTAAGCATAGGCGTTCGTCGCTCAAGAACGAGCGATGAACGATGAACGATGAAGAACGATCATCGTTAACCGATGATCGAGTATGAACGAACGACGAACGAACGATGAACGATCATGAACGAACATCGATGAACGATGAACGAACGATGAACGAACATGAACGAACGAAGAACGTTCATCCAAGATCAAGGATGAACGATGAACTAGCATAAGCACATAACTACTACAAGAACGATGATATTCCATTGATGTAAGAATAAGTCTTACAAAGAGAGTAAAATGATACAAGGGAATTTACCCCAAACTCTCCAAGGGACTTGGGAGCCAAAAGGGCAGCCCAACTACTCAGCCTAAGCCTAACTAGAGAGCCCCTAGCTCTGGATGTGTGGAGGAGGGAATGAGCCTCTTGTGTTGTGTGTCTTCTAAGGGGAGGGGGTACCCCTTTATTTATAGCCCTCCAAAGGCGGTGGAATTGAGGCGGTTCCAGATATTGTGGGCATTGATTGCAGGTGGAACCGACCTCCTGAAGTCGGTTGCAAATCGCCTTAGAAAGATGGACCTAGGGGGGCCACCTGGCAGGTCGGCCGACCTAGGTATTGGGGTCGGCCGACCTGGCCCTGGCCCCTCCTGGGCTGGGCTTTGGCAGGTGCCTTCCCCTCGGCCTTTAAGCCTCTTTTCCAGGTGCGTGGCCTCAGTTGATATTCTTGGTGGTTCTGGGCCTTTAATCCTTGAATTATATTCCCGCGGCGAGCGTCGTTTGGTGGACGTGTTGGAATCGTCGCCTTGGGCCTGTTTACACCTGGAAATCCCTGTTTTCCACCTGCACATCCAAATCTAGAGGTACACGTGGAAATAGGTTATTTGATAACAAAATGCAAGTAACAAGTGTTAGTTCTTCCTTATTTATAGAGCTAATTGACGGTCAAAAACTGGTTCTAAGGACCGTCAACAACTCCCCCAAGCTGTCCTCCTTGCTCGTCCCGAGCAAGAAGTTGGACTTAGGATGTTGATCAGGAGTTGCTACAATGTTTCATATCTCCCTAGGTACCATGCACACAATGAAAATACTCTCCTTTGAGTTGAAAAAGTTGGCATGGTAACTCACCCTTTACCTTACTCCTTATGGGGCGTATGGCTTTTTCCTTGTCTTGGGCGGTTGAGAGATAGAACGGTTATAACAGAGCACCATTCACTTGTCCATTGTTTGACTTCTATTTTCCAGAGGTTTTCAAAATTTTTGAAATAAAAGCAAAGTTCCTCAAATGATGCTTTCAAATCGCTCAATAAGTGTATATTCCTCACCAAGGCATTATTGTGTTGCCTCTTGTCATCCTACTTCTAAGGCTTGTATGTGGAGCTCAAGGCAGGGATGATATGAGGCATACTTGCATCACACATATTGCCGAACCAAAAGAGTGGATCCATGGAGAATGCAAGTCATACAACCTTGATCAAGATGTGCATGTGTGTATATGGTGGTGGTGAGGTGGAAGAACTATACTCCTTTTTATTTGTTCCTTCTCTCTCTTTTTGAATTTTTGAGGAGAACATGGCTATCTTTCTTTCTTTCTTTTTCTCAACATTTTTCTTTATTCCCCATTTTTTCATCATGCTCTACTTTTGTATGAGCAGGGGATTATTCTTTTTCTTTCTTTTGCATAGCCATATCTCCAATGATATATTTTGAGAGAGAGAGGTAACAATGAATTTTGGAGTATTTATTTTAGGTGGAAAGTGTGGTGGTATTGCTTAACTTCCAGTGTAGAAGTTTAGCATGCGAGGTGGAGTGTACGTGATCTTGATCAATGAGAGCATGACAAGCTTCTCACTAGGGTCACACAATTTTGATAAAGCTCAATGCAATGACAAGCAGCATATGTGTAGTTTTTTTTTTTGCAATGTAAGAACGACATATGGCTTTGGTAGGAATTTTGATCATTGAGGAACTTTATCATTTTTTTGTATTTTGTAAAATAAAACTCCGGAAGTTAAGTCGTACTTTGAACAAGATCATAGCAGCCCTATTTGTACCATATCATATCTCACAACAACTTAGACTTAGATCAAGCACTATGCAGCCCACAAGTTTCAAGTTCTAGGTAAGCATAAGCCAAAAATCTCAAAACTTGGGAGAGCACTAAGTTGTGACTAGGTACAAACGAGAGATAAAACAGAGCAACTATTCATCATCTCAACATAAGGAAGGCTAAACACTCATACTCGCATATAAAGAGAAACTACGAAAAACTAGCAACCACACTAAAGACTATTTTTGTTCTTTTTAGTTTTGTCATTTTTATTTTATTTTCAGATTTATCTTTTTTTGTATTTTTCATGAGAGGTGCAAGAACAAGCAAACAAAAGAAAAGAAAAGAAACAAGTTGCGATACATGATACCTTACGGGGGGGGGGGGGGGGGTATGGCATCCCCCCAAGCTCGTTCTTGCTCATGGGTGGCGTCGAGGATCGAACTCGGTGTGGCGAAAGTAAGCCAACATATCGGCTTGGCCCTGCTGCGTCATGTTGGTGAGCTAGGCGTTGGTGTTTTCTTGCCACTGATGGGTCTGCAGGACGTGTTGGTTGAGAGTGTACTCAACGTCCTCTCCTCGAGTCTCGATGCGTCCCATTTGCTTGGTGAGCGCATTCATTTGCTGCTCGAGATATGGATCACGAGCTGCAGACGAACGCCGCCCACCGGCCCTCGGTGAGTAGGACGTCGAATCGGAGGAGATTTCCTCCCATTGCGCGCGGGGAGGGTGCGTCCATTGGGCTTGGTGGTGGAGTGGTGTAACCACCGGGACCATACCCGGCGGGACCGTAGCTCGGCCCATATGCATAAGCCATGGGCTGCGGTGCGGGTATCCCGGTGTCGGCGGTTGGCTCCGGCCTGCGCGTCCTCCTGCGAGAAGAAGTACTCCTGCGTGCAGCTTCCTCTTTTTCTAGAGGTGTGGTTAGGTTTTTACAGTCATACAAACGAAGTCCCCGGTTAGGTAACGGGAATTCATTTGTATAACCGACATAATAAAATATGAGAGAATTATTTGGACCATGCTTAAGTGTATGACCTTGAATAAGATAATCCTCGGTGATAAGAGAGCGGGGTGTATCAATATAAGCAACATTAGCATCATGCAAAGCACCAACACCCGCAGCAATACGTGTAATCAACGAGGTGCACTCAATCGGTCCAGTCATTCTAAAATTTTCTAACCACTGAGCAATCATGAACATGACAGGAGCAATCTTTATTTTCTCAACCGTAGCATAAAGAATTTTCAGATCATCCTCGTGCACAATCCTAATATCACTTCTAGGAAATAAGGTAATGCCAAGCCACATGTGCAACAAGCGCAAGGTAGGATGGTGAATATGATTAGTTCGGGGTTTCTCACAAGTAGGAGATGCAGAAATTCTTTGCCAAAAAGCTAACTTTGAGTAACCCGG
The DNA here is from genome assembly GCA_012490785.1 of Eragrostis nindensis. Taxonomy (NCBI): domain Eukaryota; kingdom Viridiplantae; phylum Streptophyta; class Magnoliopsida; order Poales; family Poaceae; genus Eragrostis; species Eragrostis nindensis. The sequence goes on along the minus strand of JAAXCT010000179.1, from coordinate 210,162 downwards.
AATCGAACTATCAACATCAATGGTGCAGCGAGAATTAAAGCTGAGGCATTGACTAAGGATTTTCCATGTCAAATGATATTCCTCCCGGAAAAAACCGAAAGGTAATACCGTCATCTACCACGCATAGGGTGCATAAAAACTGTAGTGTAAGTAAGCGGGAACCCTACTCATCTACACATGCAAACTTATCCCACCCTATTGCCTTAAATACTCGAGATAATTCAGCATCCATACCGATCTTTTGCAGCAGTTCGGGATCAAATGCTCGCGTAGGAGCAAATGTACGGAGTCGGAGAGCTTCGTAGGCGCTCATCTCGTCGTCGCGCACCAAGTCGAGGTCGGTGTCGACGAGAAGACGATGCTCGGTGTTGGCTTGTTCCGCCGTTGCGGCTTCATGTTGAGGGCTTGACACTTGCTCGGTGGCGGTGCGGGCGCGAGTGCGAGGTCGAGATGAGCTCGAGTCTGTGCTCCCGGACCGGAACAGCGAGACGACGGCCTTCCCTGCGCGCTTCATGCTGCAGCGAGGTCGAGCAAGAACGCAAGAACAAAAACTCCGAACGGGTGGTGAGAGTGAAAACCAATCGATGAAACCGTCGGTGTTCTTGCAAGCGAGAAAACGCAACTCGGAAAATCAAACCAAAACAAAACTGCAAAGCAAAGCAAGAGAGAAATATTTTTGCAGAATTTTGAGGCAAGAACTCAATGAGCTCAATGGAAAACTTAAGAGCAATGGAGTGAAGTGAGTTCAGGAGTGGAAATGAGAGTGTGAGAGGGAGAGAGCAATGGCCGGCCACCCCCTTCTTATACACGGCAATAGCAAGCGTTTTTGAACGTTGGGAGGTACAAGTGACCGTTGGAGCAAAGGTGGGAGGGAGCAACGGCTCCCGTGGGTCGGCCGACCTGACTGGTTGGGTCGGCCGACCCCACCTTGGCCCCATTTTCTTCCCTCTTTGGTCCACAGCCCCCAACGGCCAAATGGTGATTGGCCACGGTTGCTATGTCCAGAAACTCCTCAAATGTATTTACTCAAAAAGATTTCCAAATAAAAGATTGCCTCGAATTCAAAATTTTTCAAAAAATTCAAAAATCGACATGTTGATGAAAAATTTCAACATGCAAAAATTTTTTGGCTTTTCCATGGTGATACAAGGATGGTCCAAAAATTTCATCCAAAGATGAGACATTTTGAACGCAAAAGTGTTTTTGAAAATTTTGAATTTTAAATGCAGGGCGAGGGAAAACTTCAAATATACTGGCGGAAAAATTCAAATAAATTTTGGTGGAGGAAATAAATATGCACGGTGGTTTTGGAAAAATCCAAATGCAAATTGGTGGTGGAAAATTCAAAAAGAAGCAAAGAAAAGTAAATGATAATGCCGGTTAACCTGACGGCCAGGGCCGTGTCGTTTTAAAGTCCGACGGGCTAAGATTTCTCCAACAGGTTTAGCTTGGTGGCGCGGACCCCGTCCTTGGAGACGAGGACGTGGAGGGCTGCGCCTTGACTTGCCACACTTGTTTCATCTTTGGTGGTGTAGGTGGCTTCTCGGACTTTGGGACGGGTTTCTTGGCCCATAATCCCGGCCTCGTGGTCGCAGGTTTCTTTAGTTGAAACTGCGATGGATTTTCAATCTTTGCCAAGTTCTTCCATAGAGCAATGAGGCTGTCCGTTTTCCTGGCTGTCACTTCAACTTCTTGGATGTTGGAGGTGTTTGGCCCATACTTGACCTTGATCATCGAGCATTGTTCTTTCCGAGGTTGAAACTCGAACTTCTCCTCCTTCCCATTGATGTAGAGGCGGATTTCTCCAACTCCAACATCAATTTGGGCCTTTGTGGTGCTAAGGAAGGGATGTCCCAAGATGAGGGGCGTTTCCTTGTCAATATACATGTCAAGCACCACAAAGTTCATCGGGACGATGTGGCCTCTTATGAATACCGGCACATCCTCCGCAATCCCCATTGGAAAGCGGAAGGATGAGTCGGCCAATTGTAGCCGCATCGCTGTTGGTGTGAGGAATCTATACTTTAATAGCTCGAAGATTGCCTTGGGCATAATGCTCACGCTGGCCCCAAGGTCACACAGTGCGTAGTCGAAGTGGAATCTCTTGATTGAGCAAGAGATTACTGGGAAGCCTGGATCAGTTTTTATTGTAGAAGGTTCTCTTCTTATTTGCCTGTTCTCCCCTGCATGGTTAGTCCTACGAGAGAACATTTCTCCTCTCGTAGTGATAACATTAACTTTTTCAATGGGAGATTCTGGTTGCCCAGGAATCTGTCCGGAATTAGCAGAAGGAACAAGACAGCAAGCTGAGCTAACTGAGTTTCTATCATTTTATTAAAGCTCACTGATTTTTGAAAGCAGAAGAAAGACCTTCTATTTTTGAATTTAAACTCTCTAAACTTTGATCATTGGCAGCAAGCTTTTTGTTGATTGATTCGTTGATTTTAGCTTGGCCATAAACCAAATCTTTGAAAGATGGCTGATTATTATTAAAACCAGAGAAATTGTTACCTCCTTGATAAGATTGACGATTTTGGTTAAAACCTTGACCTCCACTTGGACGATACCCATTGTTGTTGTTCATGTAGAATGCTTCTTCATGGGTATGGTTAGGGCAATCCTTCCCCATATAGCCAGTGTTGCCACATTCCTCACACGTAATGCGTGAGTCAAGTGAACGAACACTACCATGCTCGTTGAAGTCGTCCAAGCGCTTCATGACGAGGTCGAGCTTGGCGGACAATAAGTCCACCTCCTTGATAGGGTGTACGCCTTTAGAGCATGGTTGGAGACGTTCATCGCTCCACCCTTGATTGGAGACCATCTCCTCAATAAGTTCTTTAGCTTGAGCGACGGTCATTGAGAAGAAGGCTCCTCCAGCAGCGGCATCCATATGTCCACAGGTTGTTGGTGTCAACCCGTTGTAGAAATGTTGAAGAATGAGCCATTCTTCCATCCCGTGGTGTGGGCAGGCGGATATGTAATCTTAGAGCCTATCCCACGCCTCGGCGATGGTTTCATTGTTGGCTTGCTGGAAGCTTGAAATTCTTCCACGAAGGGCATTGGTTTTGCCCAATGGGAAAAACTTTGAGAGAAACGCGGTAGAACAGCGGTCCCAAGTGTCAATGCTGGCACGATTGGCATAGAACCATTGTTTCGCCTTCCCAAGAAGGGAAAGGGGAAACAAACGAAGTCTGATAGCATCATGGTTGACTCCTGCGATTGCCGATGTGTTGCATATCTCAAGGAATTGCTGGAGATGAGTGTTGGCGTCCTCCGTGGCCTTTCCACAAAAGGGGAATGGCCTGCACCATAGTGATTAGGCTTGATTTGACTTCAAACCCTGCGTCACCGGCGTTGACATTGGGCCGAACATTGGCAACGGAGGGAGCAGAGTAGTCACGAAAGGTCCTTTGATCAGCCATGTCAATAAGTGATGATGGTGCGGATGATGTGGGTTCGTCTGTCGGGAGTGTTGCTTGTGAGGGAGAGTCGACGCGAGGTCGGACTTTCCTTACAAGCGACTCTGGATTATCAACGAAGTTTTCCGACAAGTTGAATCCACGCATACACTATCCTGTTTTCACATCAAAGAGAGAAAACAGATCAAGGTTAGCCTGCAATGGAAATGGTTAAATCACATCAAGTGTAATCATAAGTAATCATTGTACACTTGTCAACAATTGTCTTCCCCGGCAACAGCGCCAGAAATGCTTGTTGGTATTTCTTACACCAAACAGAAAACACCACCTTAGGCTACTCCTAATGTATATCGTCAAGTAGCGTGCGTAGCATCTACCTATAGCCTAAGCTGCACACAAGCCAAGACTAAGCTGTTCTACTGCCAAGCCATCATCGGAAGATCCAGCGATCAGAGTCTGCCCCAATCTCCGGACATTTCATATATACTCCTACGCCATACCCGAACGTGGAGGATTACAAGGGACGGACTGGGCTGTCACCACCTGCCGCCTACCTCTACAAACCGTGGGGCACGAACACGCATCTAAGGGTGGAAAGGAAGCCCTAGCACCATGCTAGCGTAACTAACCATAACTCTAGATCCCTAGAGGCACCTCGCAAGGCGATAAACCTAGAGCACTCTTGCAAGACAATGGACCCGATGACTAAGCAAAAACAACAACTAGATCCAGCGAGCGATTACTTAGACAAAGGATCAAAGCTAGCACTACATTAAGCATTGGCGTTCGTCGCTCAAGAACGAGCGATGAACAATGAACGATGAAGAACGATCATCGTTAACCGATGATCGAGTATGAACGAATGACGAACGAACGATGAACGATCATGAACGAACATCGATGAACGATGAACGAACGATGAACGAACATGAACGAACGAAGAACGTTCATCCAAGATCAAGGATGAACGATGAACTAGCATAAGCACATAACTACTACAAGCACGATGATATTCCATTGATGTAAGAATAAGTCTTACAAAGAGAGTAAAAAGATACAAGGGAATTTACCCCAAACTCTCCAAGGGACTTGGGAGCCAAAAGGGCAGCCCAACTACTCAGCCTAAGCCTAACTAGAGAGCCCCTAGCTCTGGATGTGTGGAGGAGGGAATGAGCCTCTTGTGTTGTGTGTCTTCTAAGGGGAGGGGGTACCCTTTATTTATAGCCCGCCAAAGGCGGTGGAATTGAGGCGGTTCCAGATATTGTGGGCATTGATTGCAGGTGGAACCGACCTCCTGAAGTCGGTTGCAAATCGCCTTAGAAAGATGGACCCAGGGGGGCCACCTGGCAGGTCGGCCGACCTAGGTATTGGGGTCGGCCGACCTGGCCCTGGCCCCTCCTGGGCTGGGCTTTGGCAGGTGCCTTCCCTCGGCCTTTAAGCCTCTTTTCCAGGTGCGTGGCCTCAGTTGATATTCTTGGTGGTTCTGGGCCTTTAATCCTTGAATTATATTCCCGCGGCGAGCGTCGTTTGGTGGACGTGTTGGAATCGTCGCCTTGGGCCTTGTTTACACCTGGAAATCCCTGTTTTCCACCTGCACATCCAAATCTAGAGGTACACGTGGAAATAGGTTATTGATAACAAAATGCAAGTAACAAGTGTTAGTTCTTCCTTATTTATAGAGCTAATTGACGGTCAAAAACTGGGTCTAAGGACCGTCAACAGGCGTATGCCGCCTCACAGCCCGCACTGCCATCGGGGAGGCTCGCGTCGGATCTGGCAGCTGCGAGTGGAGAGGAAGTGGAGGGAGAAGGATGCGGTGAGACGAGCCGGCGAGAGGCGCTCAGGGAGAGAGGCAGCAGGCTAGGGAGAAAGAGAGAGATGGAATGAGAGGGAGGCGGCTGAGAGAAGAGAAAAGGCGGCGGGCTAGGGTTGCCCTGGGGTGAGAGGGGAGTATATCGTTTAGGGTGAAACGGGGTCTAAGTTGGGGCAGATAATCTTTAGTGGCGGGTTCGTGACGCAGTTCGTCCGCACTGAAGGGAAAAAACACCAATGACTGGCATGATGACCTTATTATGTCCGCCATTGTAAGCTGCTCTAACGCCGTCACTAATGAGTGCTCCAGGTACTATAGCTTCGCTGATGTTAGCCTGTCTGCCTTATCCATTCATCCTGCTCAGCTGCTCGTGTTCATTCCTATCACAGAAGCCGGTCCTTCCGCTTCAAATCGATTGAAATTTCTGCTTCCATGTTCCCCGCGCATCGTGATTAATCTAGCAATTAGCAACTCGAGTCGATTCCAGAGGTACGGAGCTTGTAGCCAGCATAATCAACTCCCTGCCATGGAGATCGAGCTTGAATCGATGCCCTGCCATGGGGATCGAGTTGCTAGCCACCTGAATCACAACACCACGCCAGCGACTCCAGCTTGGTGACGGACCCGCTAGTCCGGAGCCTGACGCCGGCGCTGGAGGCGAAGCCCGGGGGGTTCTCGACGTCGAACGACCTGCAGGATGCCTCCGGATCCGCGGCGACCTGCATGCTCTGTCCTCGGGCTACAAGGCACGCGCGCGAGCTGCTCGACGGAGCCGGGCGCCGACGCCGCGGTGCGGGGGATTTGGAGACGCGCAGCGCGCGAGGAGTGGAATGGTGCGAGCGCTGCGCCAGCGGCTGCCTGCCGGAACGGGACAGGACGACGAATCGCCTGGGATGCGCCGCGCCTGGAGCTGCAGACGAATCGGCCTGCCGCGTCGCGCCGCTGGCGATGAATCGGCCAGGAGAGGAGGGGAGCGGGTTCGCGCGGGCGAGTGAAGGGGGCCTGGAGCCGGCGAGGAATGGATGCGCCGCCGCTGCCGAGCGTCTGCCCGTGTTCGTGGGAGAGGGAGAGAATAGAATGCGAAACGGTACGCATAACCAGTGGCACAGGCGGGTAATTTCAGCAAAAACGCCCCACCACAGCCGGTGAAAGCAAGTCCCAACTTGCTGTGAGAATTGAACTACAAAAAAGCTGCTTTTGCTAAAAGAAAGAGGCCACAGCCCATCCATTTGGTTGTCTTTAGCTTTTTTAGAAGCAAAAGCAGGTTTGGAAGCCAAACCAAAGGGACCCATAGTAACTGATGGGGCATGTAGTGACGCGTCCTGGGTGTCCACCATTAATGTAAAAAATGCTCACACAGAATAGCTGAGTGCGTGTGTGCGCGCGCGCGCTGACCATGTCTCGCGGTGTGCTCGCGCTGAGAAGAGGCCTAGCTGTGTGTGTGTGTGTATGTGTGTGTGCGCGTGTGTGGCGGGTCCACGCTGACCATGTCTCGCGGTGTGCATGTGTGTGTGTCGCGGGTGCCCGCTGACCATGTCTTTGCGGTTGTGCTCGATAGGTGCACCGTGCACGGTGACCATATGTCTCGCGGTGTGCTCACGCACCAGCAGATTCCTTTTTTTTTTTTTTGAGTCGAGCACTAACAGATTTACGTATCCGTAATATTGACGTTTTTCGCAGTCATGTGCCGACTGACTCGTTTGTTCAAATACGTGGCATGCCGAGCCCGTTGGATCGATCGAAATCCAGCAGCCCAGATCCTTCTTGTTCGTCCCATGCGGGATGAAAAACCAAACACAACCGCCCGGAACCTAACTCTAACTTGACTGGAGAAAGCGCCGCAGAATACCACGACGGCTCTGTCGGTTAGCATGAGGTCCACACTAGGCCGGTGGCAAAGAACTAACCAAGTTTCTTCCTCTAAATCTGATGACAGAGATCTAGGAAAATATCACTATAGAGCCTGTTTGGAAGGCCGTTTTGGACCTAAAACCGGTGTTGTGTAAAATAGCAGCCTAAAATTAAACGACCGGCGTCGGAAATATGCGTTTGGATAGCATGTAATCGTAATTCTTTTACAGCGGTATCGGTCCATTTCACCCGGAAAAAATAATCGCCTCCCGAGGCGACATTTCTTTTCCGATGGATGTCGGGCCGCGCCTCGTCTCCCCGATTCGCCTCTCCTCCCTGCCTCCCTCACTCTCCTCCCGGCCATCGCCGCCGTGGTGGCACCCACAAAATCATCGAGCACTCAGCTGCGATTCGATTCGCTGTCAGGCGCGGCAGATTTGGTTCGTTGTCAGGCGGGGCGGAGTGCACCGGATCTGAAGGAATCAAAGCTTCATCGTCTTCCTCCTCCACGTCATGGCGAAGGAGCGGAGGTCGCGAGGCTGATGCAGTGACGGGCCCATCAGCTGAATCTGTGATCCGTCGGTGGCGGAGCGAGCGGAGAGAGTAAATCGGCTGCGGGCCTGCGGCGGCGAGATCCCCACTGATTCCTGCTTGTACAGCCGCTAGGCTCTGCTCTGTCAGACGCTTCTCGATCCGCTCCTCACGGCAGTCGATCTTCATGCTCCAGCTCACAGCACGGGAGATGCGACGGACGCAGCCCATGGTGCAGATCGAGAGTTGGATTTAGTATATGAACTGTGTGAGCGTGAGTTTACAGAAACGAGGGCATCATCAGGCCGGAATCTTTTTACCAAAGAGAATTTTCCGGTGGCAAAAGAAATCGCCGTATTCTTGTGCACAACAGGCCCTAAGGGATTTTGTTGCCGGTTTTGATCTTCATCTTCCGCTTCCTATTGAAGACTGAACCGAATCTTGCAGAGATGGAGAACTGGTTTGCCGAGGAAGGGAGCAGCGGCGAAGGAGCAGCAGCAGGAGCGAAGGCCAAGAAACGGCCCGCGCCCGTACTTGGTTCTCAAGCTCAATTTTCCACGCCAAACTTGCGGCGAGTTCCCGTTTTGCTTGGGTCACGCGATAACCTTGGGCCACAACTTTCCACATGTCATTTTCCTTCTCTGCACTCGTTGTTATCCAATTATCTACATTTTCTATGGAGGGAATTTGTATATATATTTGGTTCAAGATGTTTTCGTTCCCATTGAGCTTGAGCTGCAAAATTTCAGATGGTAAATTTGATTATTGACCCAAAAATAAGTTTAATCACTTTCGCAAAAAAAAAGTTTAATCAGCATTTCAGACACAATCTTATCTTATATTTACTAATTGGAGGCTCCACGTTAATCGGAAGAAAATCCAAGAAATTACCATAAAAAAGCAAAACATCCGACCATCGATTGTTTAGATATATTGTAAAGATTGAATCCTCGCCATTAGATGTTCCACCTACATCCTGGGGCCATCACGACCTGTCATCCAAAGAGGAAAAAAAAGGAAATCGATCCTCTTGATACGGAAATTGACGTTCTCGCTTTCACGGTAACCCTAGATCCATATCGAGCCTGCAATGGCAGAAGACATCAGATACACCTTCCCCTAATTTCTCTCTTTTCCTTGCACAATAATGGACATCGGCGATTGGCCTGGGTAGCACGAACCACACGGATGCAGTTTGCCGCAGCCGCTGCAGTCGTGAGGCACGGTGACCCGATTATATGCAGGGCAATGAATCCTAAACATGATGCTGGATGCCACTGCGACGGATATCACGTTGTCTTCAAAGGTTACCCGTGTGGCAGATATCGCAGGCTTGACGGTGGTCTACGACTCATACGACCTAAAACTTGCGTAAGATTTCAATCCTCTTTTGTCCAATTTGCATGCAAAATCTTACGAGATTTGAAGGAGGCGACCACCTACGCAGCATGTTCAGGTCTGCATCAATCTTTTGGCTAGACCAAAGCGAAGTATGCACTCCGTAGATTATTGACAATCTATGTGATGCAGGGCAAACGGCTCACGTCTTCCTGGGTTGATCATGCATGGTCTACGATCGGTGTTTGGGGCAGCGGTCGCCGGCTTGCGGCTTCCTATATTATTGCTACTGACGGCCTCGAGCTCCTCCACAAGATTATGCCGCACGGCCTCGAGCTCATCCACAAGATTATGCCGCGAGTAACTGTAAGTACGGGTGAAGGTAACCAGGATACCACGTCTCCATGCAAGCAGCTGAGATCAATAATCGTGCTCACTACATATTGCCAACATGAATATACCATCAATGGAGTGAATGTCCATCCGCAACCATCGACCAAGGGACCCGACCGCAATCCCTGACTCCGAAGCACAGTTTATTCACGCACGCACGCCTAGCCAAAGGAATATGGAACTCAGAAGATCAACCATATGTAGTTGTATGGAAGCATGCGAACCACATACATGCATGCTCAGGTCAAGAACTAATTAGTTAGCAGTACAAGCACATACGGATGTTAATGGATGGTACTGCTGACTACTATTGTACAATGCGTCCATCCTTAGAGTAAGATGTCCGAGAGCTTGAAGACAGTTTGATAGCAGATCAATTCCGACTGACTGGAGACGGCACCACAAAAGCTCATGGTAGCCATGAATTACATGCGAGCCGTAGATTACGAATGGCAAAGCTGTGCACTACAGCTCGGAGACCCCACATGCATCAGTTACAGCAGATCAGATTTTTCCACCTCAAGGACACATACAGCAGATGAGATTTTTTCGTCAAGGACACATACAGAAGATCAGATCATCTGATTAAGCACCAATACTCTGGACGGAAGAAGAAAAATAAGGTAAAGATCAATTTATAATACTCAGACGCATAGCCTCTAATTAATATATTAGGTCTAAAAGAGATCGAATTTTCTCTCCAAAGAGTAGAATGCAATCGGCAAATTTCATGGCTGCTATGAATATACCCAATATATATGCATATAAAAAACTGGAAAGTTGATAGGATCCTGCAGGATTGCATATCACAATTGTTTGACATATTGACCGAATCATTGAGTTGCATGTCATATTGTGTGTATTGGTTTAGAATTGCATTGTCCCGACTGTTTGACAGATTATTGCTTGAATCTTTGAGTTGAATGTTCAAGTTCACACAAAAGCTCTCTTAAATTTTCCTTTTTTTTTTCTTCCCTCAACCTACAATGCTAGGTGCCTGACATCAGCCGCGTTCTCATCAATGTAATTGTAACATGTTAGCTCTGATAGGTTAAAACATACCATATTTATTTCACAATAGAAAGTCTGGACAGCTGATTTCAGTGCATATCTTCTTAGTAATGGAAACAATGTGATCACAAAATTAATATGTGTGCATCCATATACTTGCGTATTGAACTCCGAGCAGGTGTGTTATGGTTTCCCATTAGTGATATGTTTACCTAAAGTTTTGCTTACAAACAAAGAACTTAATTCTCCATGTAGTCACGATGCCATAATTTCAAGTCAGTTTTGACACCTATCTTTTGCCTCATACGTTTCAAACTTTTTTCATCGGTGACCATAACAGTTATATACATGTTTGTGCATGGTTCAACGTTAGTAACATATATTCTACAATATAGTAAAATATAAATTAGAATCAATGATAGTGCCCCTCATTAGTCAGTGACATTGTAACAAAAGTGAGGATATGAGGGGTTAAAATTAATGTTTCTCATCAAGCCAGACTTAATGGGAGATCACGGGTAATGGCCTAACATGCAGAGTGTGGTGGTTTTAAAGTTGAAGAAGTCATGAACAGAACTTTATGTGGGACAAAATAAGACCAAGCAAAAAGAGTAATGTGTTGGATTGTTGGGTATAAAAAATTAAATAGAATGTCAAACTAAAGGATGTTGTTAATGGACTAAAACCATTTGGAAAGCCATATGACGATGAGATGAAATATAGTCTAATACGTAATATAACTGAGATGTGATATATATAAAATTTCATAGTTAGAGTACAGGTTTAATAAATAAGAAGAAAAATTAATATTCAAGTTACTCCATCTTCATGATTGCAAAAGCAATTCTAAACTAAGTATATCTATTTATGCGTCTCTCAGACTACTAGCCCGTGCGATGCACAGGTTGATAGGCTAGTCAAACAAGACGCATGCAATCCATTGACTGATATGCATCCCTCTCCCGGTCCCGGCAATCCAAACGACATAAGAACTCGGCGACGTCGCCTAGCCTTACATACCTGTGTCGAGCTTCTGGGCCATGCCCGGCTTCTTCTTCCACAACAGATCCTTGACCTTCTCGTCGAGCAGCACCTGCATGTACACTCCCAGTGAGACGTCAGTAGGCGGAGAATGGCCATGGGCGCGCACATGATGATGGTCGAAGGCCGCGCCGGCCGGGAAGGAAGGAAGAAATAGCTAGGGAATGCATGGCGTACCTCGTTGATGGCGCAATACCTTTTGAAAAGGTTCTCCATCGTCTGCAACATAACCGACGGAGCCGCCGGTCGCCAGCGAAGGGGGTCGTCGAGGTATCGTTTCGAACTTGCCGGTCGGTGGGAAGCAGTTAGAGTGTGGAGTGGAGAGGTGAGGGGAAGATTCTCGACTGGAGTGAGAAGAAATTGGGAGCACCGCGTGTAACAAACGCAAGCAAGAAACAGTACACTAGTACAGCTAGCTACTGTACGCGGGCCAAGCGTTTTGCATGGCGTGAACCAAACGCAACTAGTAGGACTCTATTTCGACGACATGATTCCAGTTCCATCCTTATGGGCAAAATTTTGTCTAGATGCTTATGGAATGGATCATTGCGAGGGAGGCTATGATAGAAGGGTTACTCCTCATCTTAATAAAAGGCATAGCTTTGTTACGATATGCTGATGATAAAATGCTAGCAGCTTCGAGGATGATTTCTGGTTCAACAATGACGTAGATATGGCCAGGACAATCAAGATAATGGTATACATGTATTAACAACTGATTGGCCTGAAATCAATTTCATGAAGAGTGATGCCATATATCTTGGGAAAGACAGTGAGAAATGTAGAACGAGAGAGGGATGACGCGGCGGCGTGGTGTGCTGGTGGGCTCGGCGTTGCTTGCGGAGCGTGGTGTGCTGGTGGCTCGGCGTTGCTTGCGGAGCGTGACGCGCGGATGACGCACTGGGAGGTTGCAGGGATTGCGGCGATCCCGGCGTGGTGGAACGAGCGACGTGGGGCACCAGCGCATCATCCGGCTCCGGATCTGGTGGCGAGGCTGGTGCGCGAGGTGGATCCGCAGTTCCTGTGGACGGAGCATATGGGAAGCAATTTCGTCAAAATAAACACGTCGTGAGACACTGATTTTGCGAGAATCAAGGGGAGTAGCACCGGTAACCCTTCTGATCTGGTGGATAGCCCAGAAAAACGCAAGCTGTGGAGCGTGGAGCCAGTTTGTGCGGACTGGTGGCTGTCAGGTTGGGGAAACACAGGCATCCAAACACATGCAAGTGATCATAGCACGGCTTGGTTTTGTAGAGAAGCTCGTAGGGAGTGGTGAGCTGTTTTGGTTTGCAGGGGCGTCTGTTGACCAGATGATGTGCTGAGTGCTTCTGCCCAGAAATGGTAAGGCAGCGATGCTTGTATGGCACTTAGCAGCAGAGCGCGCATGGAGTCATTGAGCATTCGCAGGATACGCTCGGCTTTCCCATTCTGGGGTGAGGTGTAGGGGCAGGTTAGTTGATGCACAATGCCATTGGCAGAGCAGAGCGAGGTCATGGCGTGATTGTCAAACTCTCTCCCGTTGTCGGATCGGAAGCAGCGAATACGGCATGAAAATTGCGTCTGAACAAATGCATGAAACGACTGAAGAAGAGAGTAAACTTCAGATTTATTGCGAATAGGGAATGTCCATACATAGTGACTGAAATCATCTAAGAGGACCAAATAATACTGAAACCCTGAAATGCTGGTTACAGGAGATGTCCAGACATCACAGTGCACAAGTTGGAAAGGAAATTGCGTTGCTGTCAGTGAACGCGAGAAGGGGAGGCGAGTGTGCTTCCCTAATCTGCAAGCATGACAAGTACTAGCAGCCTCTTTATTACATTGAAAATCAAAATTCTTTAAAAGATGATCAAAAGACTCTCGGCCGGGATGTCCGAGCCGGCGATGCCAAGTGGATGTAGTGGTGGCGAGCAGCGCATGGAACGCAGGAGTGAGCGGGTAGAGGTCGCCGTCACTCTCACATCGGAGAAGCACCGTCCGCGTTCGAAGATCCTTGATGTCAAAGCCAAATGGATCAAATTCAATTGAAAGAGAATTTTCACGAGTTAAAGTGCGAACTGACAGCAAATTTTTGATAAGTGTGGGAGCAATAAGAACATTAGACAGTTTAAGAACACGAGTAGGTGTATGAACAGACGCATGACCAAAATGAGTAATTGGGAGAGCAGAGCCGTTTCCGACAACAATTGAATTGTGGGAGGGGAAGGGAGAGAGGGAATCAAGGATACCAGGGTTTGAAGCCATGTGTGACGATGCGCCGGAGTCGAGGTTCCACTCGGACTGGTTGGCGGGCTGCTCGGCCGCCATGGCGTTGAGGGCCTGGATCAGAGACTGCTGATCCCATGCCGGCTGCTGAGAAGAGCCGGGTGGCGCGGCGTGGTGGGCTTGGGCCTGCGGCACGCCAGGACGCGCGCCGAGGACGCCGGCAGACGATGGCGGGGTAGAACGGCCAAGCTGCCAGGCCTGGAACATGCCGGCGAGCATGTTGGCGCCGGTGTTCGCCGGGGTTGAACTCGAGGAGGAGCCCTGGCGAGGGCCGTGCTGGGGCCCTTTCTTGCGGTAGTTGTTCTGGCCCTTCTTGTCGCCGGAGGAGGGCGTCGAGGAGGACGAGGTTGGGGGCGGCGGCGCAGCAGGAGGCGCCGAGGTCACGAGGCCAAAGTAGCCAGGTGCTGACAGGACTGTTGACGGTGAGAGCCGGAGTGTTGCGCCATGAACGCGGCGTGGCGGGCAAGACGTTCGGCCTGCGCCAAGCGGTGTTCTTCAAGCTGTAGATCAGAACGCACCTTGATGTAGTCCGGCAGAGCAGGGTGCATGGTGATCGTCGGGATGATGCCGTGGAGATGTGGGTTGAGGCCGCGGAGGATGTTCAGCACGAGGTCGCGTTCCTGGACGGGGGCGCCGAGGTCGCCGAGCATGTCGGCGAGCTCCTTCATGCGGGTGCAGTACGCCAGCGCCGTCATGTCGCCCTGGTACATGTTCCGGAACTCGACGCTGAGGTAGACGGAGCGGGATTCGGCGTTGTGGAGGAAGACGGATCGGACGACGTTCCACAGCGTGTACGCCGTGTCGCGACGGGTTTGAACAATGCGCAAGATCTCGGTGAGGTAGATCCAAGAGACGATTGCGAAATCGTTCTGCACCCAGTCAGAGTCGTCGCGCGCCGCCGAGTTGTCGATGTGGTCCATCAGCCCGAATTTGGTGAGCACGATGAGGAACATCTGCCGCCAGAGACAGTAGTTGGATTCTTGGAGATCCAGGACGGTGGGAATGTGAGACTTGATGTTGATCAGTTGGATTTGGGAAGAGGGAGGTGGGTTGGTGACGATATGGGGAGAGGCTGGCGGCGAGCTCGCCGGAAGGTGGAAGAGGAGGAGCTCATGGCGGCGAAGGTGTTGGTGAACGCCGCGTCGTCGCCAGAGATGGCAGCGGAAGGCTCGGACTATCGGTCACTGGTACCATGTAGAACCAGTGGCAGTGCCTGGGGGGGGGGGGGGGGGGGGGGGGGGGGGGGGGGGGGGGGGGGGGGGGGGGGGGGGGGGGGTGGGTGGGCGCTCGGACCCAACGCTGGAGCAATTTCTGCTTTAACAGATTAGCTTAACCGCTTAAGCAACAATCAATTGTTACATGGGCCTTACTGAGTATTGTTTTAGGCCTGCAAACAATTGTCTATCGTCTACGACTTATACCAATTGAGATTGATCACGTATTCACGGGAAACCGCATCAACTAATTCGCCACGTCCTTCACTGCGCCGCCGCCGCAAACGCACGCTGCAGTCCGGCACACGGCCGCACGACGCCGGCAGGCGGCGGCCGCCTGGCACACGACAACGCATTCACGGCGACAAGCTAAGAAACGCAGCGATCCGCCGATCATTGAGTTAGTTTCTGCGCCGCTGCCTCCTGCTACTCGTGTGCTAACAGATGAGGCAAGGTAAGACTCGTCCTGAACTGTTAAATTTCTTGATTCTAAATTAGATCCTTGTAGCCCTTGCCGATGCTATGCTAATATACAAATTCAAAGGATAATCTTGACTGGCTTGCTGCACAACAGGAAGAAGATGAGGATCGTAAAGTACGACTACTATGAAAGGTTAGATTTCTTAAACATCCCTCCTACCGTTTCCTTTATGTAATGAGATTACAAAAAACATTATCTGCAAATACTTTAATGCAAACATATGCAGTGAAAAAGATGTGTTTATATGTAGTCAACTTATATCGTTGTTGACAATCTATATTGCTATATGTTGATATTGTTTGGATGGCCCCCCCTATGCAAAAGTCCTAGCTCCGCCACTAACGAGAGAGGGTGAACGAGAGAGAGAGAGAGCAGAGAATCTGATGCAACACGAATTGTATTGATCTGTTGGTACAAACATTTATACATGTACAAGAGTTGTTGCTAACCTAGAAAATCTAGCAACTAACTGAGGCTAAGTCAGCTCCACTACTGGACGTGCCGCACGAATAGGACTCTGACTAGTACATGCAAAACCGTTTGCTTACAAGAAATCAAAAAATTCAATTAGGAGAGACTAGCAAGGCACAGAAAAGTGTACAATGGGTGATGGAAGGATCAATAAATCACTCGGTTTTTTTTCCCAATGCCTAGTGAAATCGAGCACGTGGAGCCTGTTAGGCGAATATGTAGGGAGCAGAAACAAACCTAGGTATATAGCAGGGTATATTATATGAGCGCCAAAGCAATTGCCCGGAGATAAACCAAACTTATAGGATGGCAGAGTGAGCATTCTTTGTGGTGCAATCAATTCACCCGGGTTCAAGTCCCAGACTAGCACGGCAAACTATTTTTTTTCAGCAGGACTCTGTTCAAAGAGATGCGCTTGTGGTGACTCCGTGAAGCTCAAAATCAGTGTGACGCAGAAACACAACCATTTGATGTGAATCTTGCATAGTCACACCATGTCGCGGCGCAACTATGGTTTACAAAACCGAGAAAATTAAACTGGATAGTTTTTTTTTTTTGACAAAACGGTACGCCAGCGTCCGTCACTGCTCTTTGGAGTTAACATTAGCAATGGCGGAAGCGTAGTGGCGCACACTTTTCCTCCACTGCTATCCCAAGAAACCCGCCACTAAAGAGCCTTATTGTACTTTTTGAGAGAACTGGAGGGACAAGCCCCTACAGGTTATAATTAATATATCGATATGAAAAAAGGTAGTTCAAAGCAGGAAAAGTACATGAAAGTAAAACTGAAAGGGAAAAAAACTACAGCTAGAAAAAGAACGCAGTTGATAGCTCCATTGTTGTATCCATTCTTTTAATTAGCTTGTCAAGGTGCTTTCCTTTTGCACGAAGTGTGACTAAATGCATCTCTTTGATGAATTTCCTTCTGCCTTATTAATTGTACTTAATTAGTGTACCGTAGCGATATTGTGAATCATGAGTCATGAGCGCAAACACCACGAGACGCTGATTGCTGCGATGGACGCTGACGTCTCCGAAGCCTTTTTTGTTTTTGAAAGTCAACGCGGGGGGGGGGGGGGGGGGGGGGGGGGGTGGTTTGGGCCGGGGAAACTCCCCACCTGATTTCATTGCAATGCAAAGATGGCCCCTGACGGCCCGGTTCAGATTACAAATCATTTGAAACAGAAAAAAGGAACCAGAGTTGCACTACATTGGGTTAAACAGTGAACACCATGATGAACTAATGGGCGCTTCGTCCCGTCGTAGACGGCACCGCCACAGGCCAGCTTCTTCCCGGCAGTTGTGGAGCAGCCGTGAGAGGCAAGGCGCCGCCTCCCTGAACACCACTTCATTCCTATGCTTCCATAGTTGCCACAGACAGAGGAGTGTCAGCGTGTCCCGATGTTGCGCGGTGTGGTCACGGCCATCGCTGGAGCCATGGTGCGCGAGCTGAGAAGCCAGGCAGCAGCTCGACACCGATGGCGTCCCAGAAGAAGGAGCGCGCGAACGCGCAGCCAAAGACATGTGGAACGTGTCTTCCACCTCCGTTCCGCAAAGCTCACATTTGTCTTCTCAATGATGTTCTTCGTGTGCAGGTTTGCCCGGCATTGTACCCGCTCTTGCACAACAAGCCACGCAAAGAACTGCACTTTGGGTGGGGCTCTGTTCTTCCATACAAACTTGGCGAAATCACAGTCCGGCGCATTCGCTGACTTTATTAGCTTGTAAACCCGGGACGCCTTCAGCTGGCCGTGCGCGTCCAGCAGCTCGCCGCACCGTTCATCCATGGCGTAGGTGAGCGCGACGCCACTAATCAGTTGTTGCACCTCATGAAACTCTGTCTCGGCCACTCGTGTCAAGCGTGGCACCAGGTGGGCGCGGAGGCCGTCAGCGAGAACCCGGTGCACGCTCCCGAAGCCTTGTTGTCGCCGACAGCAAAAGAGCCGGAACAAGCACTACTATACTCTTGTACATATGGCAAAAATTGACCGCTCCTACGTACACTTGTTCAGTACGTAGTCAAGAGTGAAAATCAATCGTAGTTTCTTGCTAAGATTTGTTCAAATACGGATGTAGACTAGCCTCCAACCTTGCCGCTAAACTATTATATGAGAAGAAAACTCTACTGTGGAATTGGGCAGATGAAACAGCACGCCAAATAACAGTTGAAGCGCCTACGTGGTGGACTCAGTCTCGCAATCCTTGCCTCGATATGTTTCCGTCATTTCGAACGCACAGCATTCGCAGGTTCTGCCGCTGCTACCGTAGGCAAGGAGAGCGACCAGCAACTAGCTCATCAGGGACGACCGAAACGAGTCCACAGTCCAACCGCACGCGACACGTGGGACACGAATGCGCACGCAACACGACACAGTCAGCTAAGAAAGTCATGGAGTATACTTGCATAGTCTTACTATGTGTATCGTGCTCTGAAAGCTATGGTTAGATCTAGCCTCATGAGTAAATCTTTTCCTGATCCGATCCTGATCTGATTAACCACTTCTTCAAGAATCCATTCGATGTCAATCCATATCACATTCAATTACAGTACATATGTAAAAAAAAGTAATTGCTAGGACCATTCAATATGGTAATAGCAGGATGAATTCTCACAAACTAATTGAAGATACATTGAGAAGAGTATGTTGAACTAATCCTGTCTTGATTCTATACAACTAAGTAGTATAGCTACCCGCGCATTTGCGGAGCTAGACTTACTATATTATTTAAATATTTTTATTATTATAAAATTACCATAGTTTATTATTATTATTATTATTATTATTTATTTTATAGTCTATCTTATAAAACAGTAGAAATAGATTAAAGAATTTCTCACCATCCCTCAATTTAAGTGTGAGATGAGTCATCATTTATATTGTATTGTTTTTTAGCTAACTAATTTTGTTTTAGAAGTGAGGTCGGTTAGAACGTGCCATGCTAAACAACTAATGTACATCATGGAGAAAAAATGAACGTGCCGTGCTACAAATAAATCTTTTGAAGAAAACGTTGTCTTGTTAAAAATAAGAGAATGTGCCATGCTAGCTAGATATGGGGTGTCTTTAGAAATAGTAACTAAATGTATTTTGGATATTTTCATTATTCCAACATTTAGCTATTTAGACTCATAATGGTATAGTGGTTAATTAGAAATAAGAATTAGGTATGTTTTTAGCTATTTTATAATCCGAATTTAATTATTTTTGAACTTATAATGGCATTACAGGTAATTTAGAAATAGGTGCGAAGGGTATTTTAGGTTATTTTTTATTATTCTAAATTTAGCTTTTTTTACTCATAATGGCATGGTGGGTAAATTTAGAAATATGTGTGAGGGGTATATTTTGGCTACTTTTTATTATTCTAAATTTAGCTATTTTTTGACTCACAATGGCATGGTGGGTAATTTAGCTATTTTCTGTTATTGCGAATTTAAATATTCTATAAATATTCATAGGGGGTTTTGTGACTAATTATTTAATAATGGCAGTGGTGGGTAATTTCTCTTCTATTTTCTTGAATTAACGTGAGAATTTTTAGACCTTGAGAGCTAACGCGGTGGCTCTTTTCTTGGTAGATCCTGGAATATGTTTTACACATGGGTTCTATGTACAATCCCAACACAAAAATATTTTTTCTAGAATCGCTTGACAACAAAAATGAATTTTGATAATTAACTGAGACACAAATTTTGTTGAAAACCTCTCTCTCTCTCTCTCTCTCTCTCTCTCTCTCTCTCTCTCTCATGTAAAAAGCTGAATCTTGTTTCGTGCAAGTTGTAACCGGCAGGATTATGGCCCTTCCATCTCTATATAAACACGAAAGCGGGTACGGAGTGCCACCCGGTAGCCAGACATAGATCATTATTGCATCAATCCAAGCTTGCTCCAACATAAGGTTACCAGCATCGCCATGGTTATTCCCACGCTGGACCAACACCGTTTGCTAACACTAACACTGCTTCTGTCGGTAATAATATGCTGGTTCCAGCAGGCCGGCGGCAACGGCTGCCGATCACACTTGATGGATGCCCCGATAAGTGCGGCGACATCGACATACCGTTCCCCTTCGGCATGCAGCGACAAAGCTGCTTCCTCCCCGGCTTCGAGGTCGTGTGCAACGACACGTTCGATCCGCCCCGCGCCTTCCTGGCGTCGTCAGTCTCCGGCGTGATCATCGGCGACCGGTGGCCGCCGGACTTCTCCAGGCTAGGCGACGCCGGCGTGTGTTCCAGGTGACGGCCAAACTCTACTACTCAAACAACCGAGCCAAACATGCCGAGCCGCTTCGTCAACTACACGGCGTCGGCGGTTGGAGCTCATGAACGTGTCCATATCGGAGGGCAGGGCACGGGTTTTACGCCGCGGTGAGCAGCGACTGCAGCCGGAACCAGACCTATCACGAGCTGCGGGAGCAGTCCATCAAGCTCCCCACGACATCGCCGTCCTCTTCTCGTCGGAGCGCAAACGACCTCGTCGGCGTCGGCTGGAGCGTCATCCCCGTGCTGTCCGGGTCGCTCAGGGCGCCGGCGGACTACCAGGCGCGGTGCCAGTCGTTCATCAGCGGCTCGCCAGCGGCGGACGGCGGCGCCATCGACGGCGCGTGCGACACGCTGGGCTGCTGCCGTCAGAAACATGCCGGCCAGAATCAACTCCACCAGACTGCTCTTCGTGCACGAGAACAAGAGCGAGTGGGCCAAGTACCCGTGCTCCTACGGCATGCTGGTGGAGAAGTCGTGGTACAACTTCTCGACGATGGATCTACCAGGGAACAGAGTGTTGTCCAACAAGTACCCGAGGGGCGTCCCCGTCGTGCTGGACTTCGCCATCAGGAACAATGGCTCCTGCCCGCCGGAAGGCCAGTCGCCGCCGATGCTCTGCCGGAGCAGGAATAGCCGGTGCGTCAACGCGATCAACGGCCCAGGGTATTTCTGCAGCTGCGAGGAGCACTTCGCCGGCAACCCTTACATCCATGATGGATGCCAAGGTGCGTATGTACAGCTGATCTGTGCATTACAATTCTCTCCGCGACAACAATATGATGTAGAGATGCGTCAAGGGCTACATATATACATGTATGTATATCTCTGTTGCTTTTCGCAGATATAGACGAGTGTGCTCTCCGGAAACAGAATCCCGATGCTCGCGAACTATATCCTTGCGACGGGTATCTGCAAGAACAGAAATGGAGGCTACGATTGCCTGTGCAACGTGGGAATGAAAGGAGACGGCAAAAATGGAACCTGCATAGACAAATTCCCCACATCTGCAAAAGGGGTCGTAGGTATGCTGTTTATTTTCAGTATCCTTGATCCAACGATCCCTGAGAGTACACCGTGCTACCCCTCCAAATTGAAGTTCTTCATATAAGCTAATATACACTGTACTAATAGTGTACTGGCAGCTATAACATTTCAGTTACAGTTGACAGGGTATAAGAAATTTGTTTGTGTGACGTCTTTGATACCTTTGTTTAAGCCGGGAACTCCGTTCTTAACGTCGGCAGGTTTTAGACACCTACTCGCGCGTACTTCGTAAACGAAGAAGCCTAATTAATAATAAGAATAATATTTTTGCAGTTAAGGATTGGCTCTTTTTTGTTATTCTCAAACAAAAATGCCAGACAACAAAATGCACCTAAGAGTGGTTTCCTCATACTGTCATACATCTGCAAATGTTGCCACTTTCTGAACTCACATGCTTGAGAATAATATGAGCGTTAGGATTTCAACCCTGATTAGCATCACCATTTCGTCAAACACTTTAATGATAAATTAACATCCTTTTTACCAATATATATTTCTTTTTTCTACATGTAGGCACATTCGGTGGTGTTTTAGTCTTGGCAGTTGTACTGTTTATTATTCTCCTTCGCAGAGAGAAACATAAAATGAGGGAGTTTTTAAGAAGAATGGTGGTCCTCTCCTAGAAAATGTCCACAATATAAAATTATTCAAGAAGGAGGAGCTCAATCCAATTTTGAAAAGTGGAAAATTCATTGGAAAAGGTTTCTTCAGTGAAGTTTTCATGGGTTTCCTTAGTGATCAACAGGCAGTAGCACTAAAAAAGCCTATTAATGTGAACATGACACACAAGGAGCAGTTCGCAAATGAGATCATCATCCAGTCCCGAGTTACCCATAAGAATATAGTCAGGCTCATAGGTTGCTGCCTAGAAGTCGATATACCACTATTGGTATATGAGTTTGTCTCAAAAGGGAGCCTTCATGATATTCTTCACGGAAGTGGAAGGATGCCACTAAATTTGGATGTTCGTCTAAATATTGCTGCAGAATCAGCTGAAGCTCTGGCTATATGCATTCGAAACCACTACTGCGATCCTGCACGGTGATGTAAACCAGCTAATATACTTTTAGATGACAACTTCACACCAAAGATATCTGACTTTGGGATATCAAGGCTGCTGGGTACTGCACAGCACACAAATTATGTCATCGGTGACAGGAGTTACATGGACCCAATATATCTGCAGACAGGCCTATTAAACTAAGAAAAGTGATGTCTACAGTTTTGGAATTGTGCTATTGGAAATCATTACAAGGAAGAAATCAACATATGCCGATGAGAATAGCTTGGTTATGAACTTTCTTGATGCTAATATAGGGCAGAATGTGGCAACTGAGCTATTTGACATGGAAATTGTAGAAACAGGAAACATTGAGCTTCTTGAAAATCTTGCAAGGCTCGCTGTGGAATGTCTAAACCTTGATGTTGACCGAAGACCAGAGATGACAGATGTGGCAGAGCGTCTCCTCATGATGAAGAGATCTCGGACAAATAATTTAGCAAGTGTGCGCCAATAAGTTCATACATTTTCATTTATGTATAAGACATGTTTATGGTGTGAAATATGTGTTTTTCTAATAAGGAACCGTTGTTGTTTTGATTCTTTCTATAAACAGTTTCCCATATAATTTCGAGTATTTCATATAGTATAAAGCAGTACTAAGCACCTTCTTGATCACTAGTTCATCGCTTGTAATCTCCCTTGCTTGCTCCCTTCTGAACGAATCTCACTCCTTTCTTTATCTTGTTTATTTTTACAAAAAAGAATAAATCAAGAAGACCAAGGAAGATCAGTGTTGGGCCTCATTATTTCAACTTAAGAATATTCACATTCGTATCATCTGAAGACATGCCCTCCAGATTTCACAATCCATCCATACGATCTGGATCAACTTTTACCAGATTGTGCCACACCTATTTACCACTATGCCACTACAAGCATAAGACGGCCCACGAGAAGTGATCCAAAGCTGGATTGTGGAATCTAAAGAAACAAACAAGCTACAACTTTTGGACCCCTCCAAAGTGATGGTACGAATGTGAATAGCACCTCAGATTTCACAACCTTTGAGTCTACAATCAACAATTCAAAAGTTGAATAGTAGAATCTAAAGCTGAAACAAGCATGTTTTCAACAGGAATCCATGTACGAAACAAGAAAACAAAATGGAGTCCAGACCCAGTTTTTCAAGCATGTGACCAGAATTTTGAACCGTAGTCCAAGTTCACTGTATTGATCAACCGTGCAACAATTGAAAATGAAAGAACAAGCCAGGCCAATTAAGATTGAGAAAATTACCTTTGTTGAACTAGCGCAAACATTGCTTTCAACTGATGCAGATTACACGTGGAGCTCAAGTTTCCTAAGAAAATCTGCTTTACTATTTCCACCAACTTCTACCAAGTTGAAGTTGTTCTCCTGATGCAGCATTACTCTCGGTCAGGGTTCACAAAATCATTGTTGTAGCGGTTTTGTGAACAGCAAAAACCGAGCGATAGTAAACCGACAAATAAAATAGATCGAAAACCAATTTTGGTACAGTATGTAGGCTCGGTTTTATGGGGAAAAAATGCGGTTTTTGCTAACCAAACCAGAATGATTTCTCCGATTTTGCAAAAAAACGACCGTTTTTGTCGATTTGCAAATCGTGATCTCCGATGTGATTTGAAGCTGTTGGTTGGAGGCCTACGTAATTATATAATACTTCTGTTCTCATTTATTTGGCGTGCTGGAATTCATGTCAATCGACCTGAATATTGCTCGATTATATTGTCTATCAAAATACGTTCAAAAAGGATATACTCACTCCGTCCCATAATAGTTGTCGCTGTTGACTTTTTTGCATCACGTTTGACCATCCGTCTTATTCAAATTATTTATGCAAATGTTAAAAATAAATATGTCATGATTAAACTATCTTCAATGATAAACATGTTATGAAAAAAGTTAATAACATTTACTTAAAAAATTGAATAAGACGGACGGTCAAACGTGATGAAATGGTGATTGAAGTCATGTCTTGGAGATGACGAATAATCAAAAACGTCAGAATCAAAAAAAAATTTTAAAAGAGAGACGTCAGATAAAAAAATAATGGAGTACATTTTTTTGAGAGACAAGAAATTGAGTACATGCATCACTGAAAATAGAACCTCAAAGAAATACGCAACCCAAATTCGGCCCATAAAGAACGCACCTACTCAGTCCGGCGAGGTGGGCTGTGGCCGGTGGGATGCTAGGACGGGCCGCTATAGGGCTGCAGCATTCCGGAATTAGTCCGTTGGGCCAGGAGTGGGCCACCCACAAAAGTACAAAACTCCAAAGTGCACCGGTGCTTACCAACCACGAACTGTACTGTACCAACGCACGCAACGCAAACCTCTTCCATCTCCATTGACCAGCGTACTAAAACTGCTATTTTGAGTCAGGGACCTGTTGCTTCGTCCGTAACAGGGACTATTATTTGGAATGGAAATGCCGCACGTGTACAGTGTACTTGTTCAGTTCTGAAGAATCCCATGCAGCCATCACTCATCATTGTCAACAAGGAACAGAGGAGGTAGATATGGTTCGGGTTTGGCCACCAATCCGAACAGATCAATCGGTCGAGATAGCTCTTCTCGATCTATAAAAGACACGGCACATTCGTTAGTCTCGATCACTAATTCTCAGCAAAGGATCCAAGCAAGCTGAAACCATCTGCTGAAGAGCCACATCTTCACAGGCTCGATCTGCTCGCTGAAACCTTGGTGACTACTCGATCATCAGCTGCAACAATGGCTCGCGGGTTGTCCTCTGCGGTCGGCCTTGCGGTGGCGGTGGCGGTGGCCGCGCTCGCGGTTGCGGCGCCCCGGTGCGCCGCGCAGTCGTCGTCCGGCTGCACGGCGTCCATCCTGAGCCTGTCGCCGTGCCTGTCGTTCACGGCGGGGAGCTCGTCGGCGCCGAGCTCGCCGTGCTGCTCGGCGGCGGCGCGTCGTCGTTCGGGGTCACCGTCAACACCAGCCGGGCGCTCGAGAGCCCGGCAAGTGCAAGATACAGACCCCGCCTGTCAGCCAGTGCAACGGTGAGCTCACGTGTACTCCACGATACATGTCTGAACATTTCTCTGCTTTGCACTGTCGCGGACGAGTGCTAACAACTGATGAATCTCTCTTGATGTGGCTTGTGTATGTCTGCAGCTGTGGGCGGCGCTCCTGCGGCGACTCCTGGTGCCGGGTCTGCGTCTCCCACGGCGCCGGCGCCCACCGCCGAGGCTCCTGCAGCGCCGGCTCCGGCAGCTTACAGCGCAACAGGTGAAGTGCGATGACACCCGTTCAAGAGGGATTGCATAAGTAGTAGCACCTTGATACGTTCACTGACAGTTAAGATTATGTTAATACTGCAGGAGCAGGATCAAAGGCGACTCCGGCGACCGGTGCTGTCTCTTCGCATGCCGGCGTCACTAAATCCGCCGCGGTGTCCGTCTCTTTCGTCGTCGCCTTCGCTTTGCTGATGGCTTTCTAAGTTCAGTACTAGTTACCATGCATTTGTGGACTACATTCTTTAGTCATTGGATTTTACGTGTATCTGTATGTACGAATAATGATATGTAAATTAAAGGATGCACGAATGGATAAAATTGGTTCCTTGTATTATTCAAGACTGGTGACATGGCTTAATTATTATTATTTTTTACCTCAGAGACATGGCTTAATTGATAATGCAGTCCACGGTTCTCATACATTCAAGGGGGGACGCACCTGACTGTACATCAACCGAAGCATACATTTTTTTGAAAAAAAAAGGGAAAAAGTTCCCTCCTCTGTGTAACCGAAGCATACATGAGGCGCGAGAAAGGAATTGCAAGCTTAGCAAGCTCTCAAAAACAATCAAAATAACAGATGAAAAATCACATCGCGTCCATATCGATCCGAATGGAAGGAAGTCCAGCATCTCTGCTACAAATACCATGAAAAATCAACAACGCAGGCTCATGAAACAATGAAGAATAATCTTGACTGCTGCTTCTGCCAAGTTTGGAATCACAAACCATCCAGAGTCATTCCGTATGCATGGATCCCTTCCATAAATAGATGCTGCAAGCAAAGGCTATCTGGACTCACCGTGACCAAACACCTGTGTGGTTCGGGAGAGCATGGCAGGATCCTGGTATAGTAGGATTCCAACAAACCCGGCAACACCACAACATAGGCCCTCCTCTTCCTCCTTCGCCGCCCTAGAACAAACCACTTTCCACGAACCTACAAAGTTTTCGACAAAGCTTCACTGTTGACGGAATTTGCAAAGCAACGGGAGGGGATTGTCGGCGCCCTGAGAATGGCCGCACGGAAGACAGGGGCAGCCGCTTTCATCAGTCTGGCAGTGGTGTTTCTGGCTTCCTCACAGGCTGTGGCACAGAGCAATGGCTGCTCCAGTGTGATGATGACCCTCTCCCCGTGCCTGGACTTCATCTCCAACAAGTCCCCAAGCCCAGGGATCTCCTGCTGCTCTGTGCTCGCCGGTGTCGTTCAGTCTGACCCCCGGTGCCTCTGCATGATTCTGGATGGCAGTGCGGCTTCCTTAGGCATGTCCATTAACCAGACGAGGGCATTAGATCTCCCTGGAGTCTGCAAGGTCCAAGCACCACCAATTAGCCAATGCACAGGTATATTATAGTCCGATGCAAATGATAATCAGTTTTTATCGCTTTAATCTCACCAGACATGAATGCTTGGCTGCAAAATTTCAGCTGTTCCAGGTCCACAGGGAGCACTAACACCAACACCTTCCAGTGGCATACCAGCAACAGAGGAGGAAGAAGCTGACGCGGCTGCAGAAGCACCATCAGGTGAAGTCATTGGTGACATAAATATGTTTACTTTAGGTGCTTCAGACAAGACAACAGTTCTACTCCAATACAAAGTGGCAAAACAACTTTTATATTCGCCTCTACAGGACGAAAATATGGTTCATTAAGCTGCAAAATTAAAGATTCTTACGTTGCTTTCAGACTTCTGTGGCCTTGCAAAGAGCCCTACAACGCTAACCACATGTCCCTATATGATATAACTTCATCAACACTTCAGAAGGATTATATGCAGTAGTTAAAATGCTTATAACATTTCAATGCAGCACGAATTGGTCTACAGTTTGTTAATTTGAACTCCACAGTATGCTGACAGTTATGGAGGATCCGATTCTCAATTGATTTATTGAAGCATCCAAACACGCTTGACCTGACTAGCTTGTTCGATGTTTTGCAGGAAACACAACCTCGGGCTCCACAAACTCAAAGAATACAGCAAGTTTAATGGCCACAATGCTTATGCCTGCTTGTGCATTGCTCTATGTCTTCTAAGTATTGGAATAACTTCTTAACTGGCTATGTCACCATGCAGGAGTTACTTCGTAGCTGACCTTGTACTAAATCATGATTATTCATTGTGCCATATTTTCTGTGTGTCTCTAACGTGTCTCAGAAACATTTCATAGTCTGTTACAGTGGAATTTCTACAGACATAATAACAGGTCCCACAAAATTCCAGCAATATTCTTTTAAGGGAAATTATAAAAGGAACATAAAATTCAAGTGTTAACTTTAAGTAAACCAAACATTTCCCACCCTCTCTTCTTGCTTTAGATAATGTTCTGAGCTAATCTCTCCATATTATGCCATCCTGGTGTCAAGCAGAAATTTGCTCAGGAGCAAGCTAATTCTCACAAATTTCAGATACACTATATATTTCAGAAAAAAACTGTTGTCCTATTTGGTTTTCAAAGAGTATCCTGTTACAGCATGCTGATGTGTCATTAAAAAGTTAAGTGAAGCTTCATTTGGAGCCATCAACTTTTGCCCTAGATTATAACACGTAAAAAATAGTCATAGCGAGTTAGGACAATGTTCTTGGATATGTATTCACTACTCACTAAGACGACCTGGCCAAGATATGCATTTACCAATCTAGTGGCGAAGAAGATAAGGGTAAGTGGGTCAAAGCAATACTTTCCAGGAAATTGGAGCCTTGTTATGCATTGCAGGCGATTATTTACTGATTGATGTAACTACTAGCTAACACATTATTTAAGAAAATGAGTAAATAACCATATATTTATGGTAACAAAAACGATATTCAGAACAAGAAAAGTGAAATAGAGCACGCTAAATATACCATTACCAGCTCGCAATGTGGACTGTGGAGAACATCTAAGCATTTTATCACCCCGCATAAAAATGGGCATGACGAATTGAACTGCAGGTTTCTTGGTGGATATAATAACAATACAGAAGTACCAATACATGCTTCAACATATCGAAATAAATAGACTGTTTCTAAAAGGGAAATGCAGAGTATGTTTTAACCCGAAACTTGGACATAAATACAAAAGAAGCATCAAAATAAAGCAGTGTACAATCTGAATTTTTCTAAAGTGACTAAACTGCTTCCATTTTGCGATTAAATAACTGGATGATGTACCATCAAATGAACTTATTGTTGTGGTTTCCTACTAAAAGATGCACCCTGTCCAATTCCACTCATACATACTTGTATTATTATTTTATCTATTTTGGTGCGTGTGTGTGCAAAAGCATGTTACCAGCCTCCAGTCAACCAGATAATGCAAAGATTCCAACCAATAAACAAGTGGATATGCTTTATCACTGGTTGAATTCGAGAGGTTCAGATGTAGAACTGCCCAATAGATGGCGAAGCAGTGATAATTGCCAAAATGGATAGTCGGCAAATTGGCATTTAACGTTACATGACCTCAAACATCGCTATAACCTGATTATTCTCTTTCTGTTGTGTGAGACCAGGTAAGCCTGCAGACAAAGTATGGTCGACAGGTCGAGATACATTAGAAGCCGCCATTGACAGGGAAAAGGCAACCAATCTACCACACAAAATCAGAGTAATCCTGGCTAAATTGAGTAAATAGTATGAAATGGATTACCTCGCTACCAATCGTCTTTCCAGAATCAGCATCAGCAAAAATAATGCTTCTAATTTTTATGCCTACAAGAGCAGCAGAAACACCTTTTATAATATGAGAGCCATTTTAGTAAGTAGCATCATCAAACCCCGAGGCAAAAATCTTTGGATTTAGTAGACAAATGTATTCATTACACTTGGATCTGAGGGCAGGTACATGAGAAAAAGTCTTTATATAACTTGGTTAATACTTTTAGTGCAGAATAACAATAAAGGGTCCCTGAAGCTGGCCAAAGTAACATCTGCTGCATGTAACTCCACAGTGGATCCCATTCTTTGTTATCCATTGTATCTATGAATAAAAGTTTCCCTTCATATCGGCAATATCGTTGATGTGATCAAAGTTCATTTCCACAATATTAGCACAGAATTTGGGATACTAGTCACTGAAATAATTGCAATGCAAGACTACTCCATTCAGTATTACTAGTGAGTATTTGGCTCTTTCTTTGAAAATTTGCAGGTAGAGAGCAGTAAAGACTAAAAACAACCTCACTTCACTGAATATTACCATTTTATCTTCGAGCGATATTCCCATGAAATACATGCTTTCCATGTAAGGAATGAGTAAAAGAGGATAAAAAGTTTAGCAACTTGTTAATTGTTATGGTAACAGCGTTTCTGATTTACCAAGGAAATTCATGGAAAGAAACAGCAGGGGTTCATACTAGTTTATGCAGCAACTTTAAACGGAAAACTATCAAAAGCCGCATAAGCCATTAGATACATACAGCTACTTGCGTTTACAAAGATTCAACTTTAGCTATGGACGTAAATTACAGTTTATGAACTATAAGTCTATAACAATATAAGATCATGAGTTATGAGGTGTCGTCTAGGCGTCGCCTACGTTAAAGCACGTCGGCAACACTACAGCACCACAATGCCTCAAAAATCATGTATAAGATCATGAATTCTCATTACTATACATGTAAGCCTCCGTCATACCTTCAAAAGTATAATGAAATGGTACTAGAAAGTCCAACAATGAAATAGATTATATTATGCAAATTAAATCATTATCCAGCAAGCAACTCAAAACATGGGGATTTCATCATGAAGAATGTTAACAAAAGCACTAGGGTAGATTTTTTTTTGCTTTTCCAACGAGCTAAATACTAAGATAATGAATCATGCCATTTCTGGAAATCTTTACTGAATTTGACCCATAAGTCTGACCACAATAAGGATAACAAAGCAAATAAAAC
Source organism: Eragrostis nindensis (assembly GCA_012490785.1). Taxonomy (NCBI): domain Eukaryota; kingdom Viridiplantae; phylum Streptophyta; class Magnoliopsida; order Poales; family Poaceae; genus Eragrostis; species Eragrostis nindensis. The sequence continues at coordinate 179,841 of JAAXCT010000179.1, read as the reverse complement.
AGAAACAAAATCTGCATCATCATAACACCAGCAATACTGCCAGCAGGTCTGGTTCAGTTCAGTTGGAAGCTTCATGACTTTGGAGATGCTCTGTAATGATATCTCTCATCGCTTTGCCATTAGGATCTGTTTGCTCACAGTTCTCTCCCTTGTAACCAGTATCATGATGATCTGGAAGTTGAACACTTGAAAGCAGTTCATCTTTACGGTCTATAAGTATATTGTGAAGAAGACAGCAAACAAGAATTATACTTGGCAACTTATTCTTATCAGGCCTCCACATGACTTTATGTAAGATCCTCCAGGATCCCTTCAGGCGTGCCAAGGCTCTTGTTCCAAGCATCCTTGCAGCTTTTTGCCGGGCATTATAGTTGAGCATCGGGGCAGACAGATTTTTCCCTTCGTATGGAGTCATAAGCCACGGGAGCAGAGGATAACACGAGTCACCAGCAATAAATTCCCTGATCTCTGTATTCCCTGCTGAGACTCTGACAGGACCATCCAAACGTTTCCCAGCCTCACAGAGCTTGAAAAATCCAGAGCATCTCATCAAACGTGAAAATGTCATGCTGCCAGGCCAACCAGTAACAATATCTATAAACCTCAAATCATCGTCAACAACCCCTTGCAGGAACATACTGTAGTTCTTCGCTGGGTCACACCAATCTTCAGATGACTCTACAGCAGGAAGCGTCATGATTATGTGGGTGGCATCAACACCACCACAACAATTTGGCAGACCGAACGCAGCCTCCAGGTTAGCTTTAATCTCCTCAATTCTCTCTTGATTTGGCCACACCAGATGATGTTTAGCCCTGTCTTCCATGGACTCAATGAACCTCCAGGTCACCTGTGAAACAGTAGACTGCCCCACACCAAAAGCAGCCCCCACCGACACCTGCGAATCGCCAGATGCCAGCCTCCTCATGGCAATTGCCACTTGCTTCTCCACGCTAAGAAGCCGCCCCTCAATATTGATTAGACCGGATGGCGGCCTCGAGATCAAATCATCCCTTACAATGGAGCAGATGTAGTCAAAGGTCTGCCTTGAAGTCCTGAAGAAGTACCTGAACGCTTCCCCCTCATCTGACGGTGCACTCTGACCTGTCCATCAAAGCAAACCAAAAGTTAGTACAGCCTGACCAAGATTCATTCAACTTATGTACAAGATTCCATTGCTCATAGGAAAACAACTCGTGCTACTGCTGATAAGCTACCTGCTAGTGCTAGGAAACTGGGATGTTGGCATGCAAGCTAATGGCAAATCCTACTGAACAAAATCGTGGTTTGAAATCTCAAGCCGGTGGCCAGATACATTTTCGCAATTTCTAGGAATATGAGAGACTAAAATGGAACTATGCGTATAAAATCTGAGGAGTCCCAAAAAATAAAAACTGTGTACTCGGGTTCTTCCTCGTCTAGACCCTAATCCTAAATCGATGCAACATTCTGAGTAATCTACAAAAAGATTAGGCCTTTCGACGAGATTAAGGCTGCCGGTCCCCAATCTTGGCAAGTACACACACAAATGCAACGAATCGACTGCGGATTCCAGCGGATTTGGGGGAATGCAGCAAGCAGGAACCGAAAATTCAAGAAAACAGGCGCTTGTGAGACGGACAGAGAGAGGAATCAGGGGGTTTGAACGGCGAGTACCTGACTCGGCGTGCTTGTTGAGGAAAGCGTACCACCACTCGGTGTCGAGGCCGCGGAGTTCCGGCGGGAGCGGCGGCGGCGCGCTCCGGGACTTGCTGGCCTTGAGCTTGCCAGACTCCTTGCCCTTCCGCTTCCCCTTCTTGGATTTCTTCACCGGCGGCATCCTCCAAACACCCCGCTCCCCCTTCTTCCCCCTCTTGCTCGTGTTTCTTGTCGGCGTTCGCCTCGGCCTCCCTGTGCCCCCGTTTTATGCCCTCCTCCGGATTACCGATTACCTGGCAAGGTGAATCAATGATTTCCCGTTTAAGAATTTCTTGCCTTGCCTGATCACTAGCAAGTGGGGCCATGGGTTATATAGGTCCACTTGTCATTGACCATTTATTGTAAAAATATTGCGATTTGTATAGTGTATTCATTATCTTTATTTTGTGTATGAAGTAATTGTGACAAGGCTTCTCTAGATATGTCCAACACAGTCTAATCAAAAAGACATGTTAGTGATCGTGATATAGCTGTGATGACGTCACCTAAACAGCAATGATCATGATACTACCATCATAGTGTCACCTAGTCAAGGTGATGCCATAGCATCTGTGTCTTAGGTCATCGGCGTATCTCTATAGCAACGAGATATGTCTGGTGATGGTGGCTTCATCTAGTCAAATGAATCATGGCGACATAATAACTTAGCAAAGGTGGCACCATAACAATAGTATCTTGGTCATGCTATCAATCAGAGTGGTTATTTTCTTGTTATTGTATTTCTTAGTATGAACCAAGTATGAATAATGCTTTCTAACAAAGAGATGCGTAGGTGATGGTGGTCAAGCTGCCATGGCGTTACTTGTTCAATTAAATAGTTGTGCCATGGGTGTCGGCCAGTCTTATCCTCTCCCGTCCCCTTTCCCTGCTACAGTACACCAAAGCGACCCAAGGGCGATTTCGCCGGCTTCTCCTTGTCTCCGGTGGCCTCGTCGGCGCCGGGGTTGAGGGGGAGTCGCGAGATCGTCGCCGGGTACAGTCCTTTCCGTGTTTTCTTAGGTGTAGGTAGAGTAGGGTTAGGGTTAGGTCTCCCCGCGTCGTCGTCGGCGATGGCGGTGGGTGTCTTTTGGTCCTCCCTTGGCGGATCTGGTGGCGGAGGCGTCGGTGACGGCGGCGAGGTCACTGGTGATGTTTTGTGGAGGGTTTGGTATCCGGCTGGCGGCGACGAGGCGATGGCGTCGACGTCCGCGTGGATCTTGTCCTCTCGAGCTCTCCCTCGCCTCGTCGGTGCTCCGCTCTGGTGCCAGCGACGAGTTCGTGGAGGTGGGCTCCCCGATGGTGGAGCCTTGTTTAGGAGTTTGCTAGCCCTTTGTTGCCTCCCCGTTCGGCGAGGTGACGAGGGGCTCGGCTCGTCGAGTCAAGGATGCGGGCGCGGCTGCGGTTCGGCGGCAAGATGGTGGAGGAGTCGTCCTCAAGGGTTCGGCGACGGCGGCTGCTGGCGTCGGCGAGCGGCGGTTCTGGCTGGTTGGGGCATGGGGCGTGGCCCCGGCCGATTGGGCGACCTGCTATTGCACATCTTCTCCGGCTTGCTTCAAAGCGTTCGCGCGATCTCGCCTTTGCGAGGGCAGTGTCCCTTCCGGCTTCGGGATGGTGGCGGTGGCCGGATCTGCTGTCGCCGGGCGGCGGCCGGCGGTGATGAGTTCGGCTGCTACTGTAGAGCTCAAAGGCCAGGGGCTTCTTTGTGTTTTTCTGCTTTCTAGGGGCCTTTTGCTTGTTTGGTTGGACAGCTGTCCTGTATCCTTCCTAATGTACCTGTATGTGTACTCGTATTTGTACTCTTCCTTAGCATATAATACAGGTATGTTTGATCAAAAAAAAAAATAGTTGTGCCATGGTATATGTATCTCAGTCATCGACATGTCTCAATAACTAAGGTCACATTGTGACAATGGTATCCAATTTATTTGATACCTATTATTTTGAATTTTAGTATGCACTAATTATGAACAATGTTTAATAGGTTGATAGACGCAATGAAGTCAACAAGACATTGTTTGTAATATTGATACATTTGTCATACGTCATCTTGTCAAATTAACAAGGTGACACAATCATAATTACATACGAGAATAGTGAAAAGGGGAGGAAAAAAACTCCTCTCGACGACATGAAATAAACCAAGTATAAGGAGGGTGATAAAAAAAGGTAATAATTTTATGCTAAGCTTTGGCAAGAAAAAAAAATAGGCCTGACTTTATACTTTAGTATTTAAATTATTAAAGGTTAAGATAGACTATGAAAGAGGGGCTCTTTATACCACCCCTGATACAAGATAACCTAACCGTTGGTGACTTCTACATCAAGAAGTTTTGAATTCTCTACGGTTTTCTGTATCACTTGAGGTCTCATGAATTATTATTTCAACATCTTTCCTCGAATTAGCATAGCTAGCTGGTAAGGGTTTTTTAAGTAAAACTCTCTCATTCAAATTTAAGTTCTAAACTTAGCATGAGTGTTCGTACTTACATTTGCTACAACTTTTGCAAAAGGATTTATGTGACACCATTAGCAGTTAGTAGTTACCACTACCTACTAGGCCTAAGCCCATGAAACTACTTTGTTATCGGGGCCTGTAACCGCGGGATTCTGAGAATTATACGCACATTTCAATTGACAGTGACAGATAGGAGCATTTTTTTTTTGTGCTAAAAAAAAGATAGGAGCATTTTTTTTTTAAAAAAAAGGAACATATCCTTCCTTAAGAAAAGAAAGAAAGATAGGAGCAGATCTTAGTTTCCAAAACATACGATAATCTCAAACCAAGCATTTCCTGCTGGAAAAGGGAATTGCCTCGCATCCGAGTGGTGAGGTCCGACCGGCGTCCGACTTCATTGGCCCCATGCACTGTCATCATCTGTGTCTTAGTCGGATGCTGGTCGGACACCACCGGTCGGACATGTAGTGCTTGCTGCTAGTATACAAAACATTTGTCAGCACATTACCTGCAGCTAAGTTCTAAAATAATGGTCCGCATCAAAGTTTTTTTTTGCGAGGATCTGCAACTAAAGTTGAAGGAGCAGCAACCATGCGCAGCATTGATCATGATAATCAGTCGAATTGTAGAAACAGAAAGTAAGGAAAGGATGTGACGCGGTTTGGTCGTAATGATCATAATGGTTTCAAATCAAAATTTCCTCACTAGCGAACAATGATTTTTCACTCATATATAGGCTCTGCCAAAATTCAGGCTGAAGGATTCAGGGCTCTAAGTTCCACCGACGTGTCAGATAATCCAGTGTCCTTTCACCAAAAAGAGCCTCTTGATAGTTCTTTTCGCTGCTGCAGAATGCATTCTCGCCTCTGAAAGATGAATTAGCACACATCAGTAAGAGGATTGACATGATCCTAGAAACAACAATTGTAAAAAGACAATCATAAGTAACTCGCTTGGGCTTTGATTTGGATAGCGGTAACACAAGAATTTACTGAATCTAAAACATAACTCAGGGTAAGATATGAATCGTGTATTGATCAGTTAATGAAAAATAGCTATCCTTCAAAATGCGCCCTGTACATCCGGTACCAGACTTAACAATATGTTTGCAGAAGGTCCAAAAGCAAAAAAATAATTAACTCCGTTGCATCCAAGAACTGAATAATTAACCGACAATTATGGTGGCAATATCTATGGCCCATCTCATTCTCAACCAGGGATCCTGAATTTAAGGAGACGAAAAAGTCACTATTCAGAGACAAATTCAGGGCCGGCAACAAATGATTGACAGAGATTGGGGACCCTGGATCTAATATCTGCATTTCAATATGTCATGGACCACAAAAAAATAGGGTCAGTATTCAATCAATTTTCTGCAATCTGAGACTAGGATGATCAATTGAAGTCACTCACAAGCTCACAAGCTACTTGCTGGACATAATACTACTTTACAAGCTACTTGTTCCAAGTCTGAACTTAAACTATTTGCAGAAATCAATGTTGCTTTCTGGCAGATGAAAATGAAATCTTGTTGGAGTGGCTGGGAATGGTCCATGAACAATGTAGTCGCTGCCAAAGGCATCGCTTTAGACTATGTAGGTTGACAATAAAATATGACCATGATCTTATCTTGTTTCCTAGCTTCAAAAGCATGTCCACTATCTCTGAAAAATAGTTACCATGGATCTGGTTTCAGACACCTAAACCACTAGTCAGAGATTGACACTAACAATGCTCTCAGTTTCGAATTGAATTTACAACATTCATCCAACTTATAATCTCACGGATCACGAGCCAAACCAGTGAGAACGAATCATGACAGATACTAAAACTCACTATGAACTGATCATGGAAAAGGTGTGTAATCTGATTTGCAGACTGCCGATCATCAGAACTGAGAAATCCGTATCTTTACCTTGGCAGCAAGAGGGCGTCCTCCTTGCCCCCACAGCAAGAGCTCAGGAGGCAGTAAGCGTCGCCATCGTCGGCGCCGGCGCCGGCACAGCTCTCCACGACGCGGTCCTCGAATATGTGGGTCATCCTGGCGTTGGGCCCCCGGGCGATGACGCAGGTGTAGTCCTCGGCCAGCTCGTCCACCTCGCTCCTCCGCGCCGCCCTCGCCGCCGACGACAGCGGCGAGCGCTGCACCGGCGAGAGCAGCGCCAGCTGGGCGTCCCGGTTCTTGACGCCGAACTCGATCGGCGAGCCAGGGAGGTCGCCGCCGGGGCCCTTCCCCGGCGGCGGCGGCAGCTGGACCCTGAGCCGCATCCCGAGGAGCACCCTCCCGTTCTTGAGGTACCCGCCGTCGGCCTCGCCGGCGACGAGCACCCCTGCAAGGCCGGCAGCCGAGCTCCCGATGCCGCCGCAGTGGGAGGATCCGGACCTGCCGGTGCTGCCATTCCTTGATCCGAAACAAGGCGGTTTCTTGGACTGATCAGCCATGGAAGTGGGGCTTATGGGGCAATCCGTGGAGAAGAGGCTAGGAAGTGACCGTGTGGAGAGCAGCAGGGACGGCGAGCTTCTGCCATTGCAGCGCCTGGCGAGTTTGCTTGCAGGAGGCGAGGATGGATGGGGATCACCAATCCCCATCGGGCTTGCTGGTTCTGCAGCTGCTGCTGATGCCTTCTTCCTCAGCAGTGCAACCAACAACTGAAATCCTTCAATCCAGTGCAGATTCTAGACTAATATGATCGAATCTACTGCAGAGTTTTGCATGCAGCTAGAAGGTTGATGGTTGGAGCCGTGCTAATGAAGTGGACAAGAACTCAAATTGAATGTAGAAAGAACTCAAATCATCGAAGGAACTAGCTAGCAACTGTTCACTGTTCAGGGCAATGATCAGAGATGATTTAAGAAGGGGTCAGATGAACAGAGGCAAGGAACAGAGTGAACAATGAGGTGTCAGCAAAACCAATCAAAAGAGGCAGAATCAAAACCCAACTGATCCAGTTCGTGAAAAGACTAACCTCAACTGATCTAGTGAGCTGGGCATCTATGTTAACAACAACAACAACAACAACAACAACAACAAAAGTTATGAGAAGCTAAAACGCAACATGTCAGGTTGGAAAAATGCGGTCTTTGCTAAAAGGAGGGAAATCCAGATTGCTTAAGCGCAAGAACAATAACAAGAATGTGGAGTTCAGTCAAGAGTCTCTCTCTTTCTCACACACACAAACACTGTCTGCTGCATAGTGATGACGATGACGATTGTGGGCAGGCAATGGCCTATGGCGGAGTACGGGCTACCAGAAGGAGATTATGCCGCCCCCCAAGAAACGCCAGAATCCGAGGGCCTTATTTAAAGTCACTCTTCTCAAAAACTAGGCCATCCAGGTATTCTTTATTTGCATCCATGCCCAACAAGAAAAAATTGTCCATCCTTCATTGGCATTAAAGGCCAACTTCCTAATTTTCTTTAAAAATAAGCAGGATCATGGTTCATTTACCTAGATTACATTCATAAACTCACGGGGACTAGGCATAAGAATGGCTAATCTCTCCTCGGACTTCTGCAAGCCTGTCTTCTCGAATGATTAACTTCTTACATTAACTAAACAAAAGTGCAAGTAAACATTTCAAATGGCACCCCTTTGGCTTCGATCTCAGTCGCTGACCGTTTTGTTAAGCGATTTATTAGAATGAAGATGCTCATAAAAGTAGAGTTTGCGTATGTGCGTTTATAGAGGTGAGTATGCTTGCATTGTGAGTGTCTGAGTTGTACTGTGTAATCACCAAAAAAAAAAACGAGTTGTTAGAAATAAAAAAAATAATACTAATCATCGATACTCGTAATGTATCTATCACAAATTTTGCGATACGTGTGACGCTACTTTAAAATGAAAAGGCAAAGGAGCATTCGTATACATCACCAACAAAAATATAGAAAAGACCTACTACGTAGATACAAGGCCGTGGATAATGAAGGATATGAAAGTAACACATTTTGGGTCGGTTTCCTGTAAAGTTACCTCTTCTTACTTTACAACCAGTCGATGAAAGGTAAGCTTGGGTCAATTGACGAGAACGTCGAACCAGAACCTCTGCAAAGTTGCAAAAATAGCGACCGTTAACTCTGAACCACTTCTCAGTTCACAAAAAAAAAAAAAAAAACCCTCTGAGCCACTTATTTGTGAGATTATAATATGGTGGCACCATCATGTCATCGAGTCTCTGCAGCCATGGAGCGGAGGGGCTTCAGCTGGAAAGGTCTATCGAAGCTATGGTACCAAGTTTGGTTAACTTTACATTTTTTTTTTCTTTCTTCATATTTTCAAATTTTTTGGATGAAAATTTGAGGTAATTTTGAGTAAAAACAAAATATTGCTTCTAGTTTTTATCCGAAAATTTTGAATTTTTCTTCGCATATAGTATACACTCAGACGAATCAATTTGCTACTGCACCGCGAATAATGCAGCGATGAGAGCACCATAAGAGAAGTGAATTTTGATCCGATGGCAAATAAAAGAAGAGCCAAATTTCACTGGCAAATATGAGACAGGTATATTTTTTTTTGCAAATAAAAAATTTTCTCAAAAGGATTTCCTATGGGCATTTCCACACCCAGCATGATGGCCAGAAAAGAGCCCATTGCTGGTCCTTGTTTCTCCGTGCAGCCAATGTTGATCACCCCCGGCAAAAGCGCTGCTCAAACTGACTGGTTTTTTTTTTTTTTTTTTTTTTTTGAAGCCCCTCCTACTGGGTACAGCTGTAGCATCTGTTCGTATGCGTACACACACACTCACACCTCAACGCACACCCACACACACCCACGCACACGCCCAGACCTACAACTACACACAGCGTCGATGAAGACTGCGTCCTTCGAGAGATCGCCAGAAACCATGTCCTGACGCGCGACGAGGGACGTCGCATTCCCTTTGTGTCGCCACGCACTGGAGAGGTACCTGCAAATTTATTTATGGGGACTAAGCCCCGGTGAGAAACACCAGGACCGATCCTGAGGATCGAACCCTGGTGGGCAGCGTGCCACCCGCACGACTTGCCAACCGAGCTACTGCTCGTTCTCAAACTGACTGGTTTTGATGCAGAAACGGCATCAATGGGCTGAACTCAACTTTTGATAGCGAAAATGGACTATGTGACGCGTCCTTGCCTGCTCTTCATCCACCCATCTCAATGCTCTTGTAGATTGGAATATGTAGCCATCCAATACTGGTATGATATGCATGGGCGGAGCTCCCATAAGTCCTAGGTATTCACAGGAATACCCAGGTTTGGTGAAAAAAAAAAATTCAACTATATGTGTGTAGTCTATTGAAATTCATGTCATGGACCAATAAAAAAACGAGCCAAAAAACCCAAAGCTTTTGTGATTGAACAAAATTTTTGGCTTGCGAATACCCGGTCACAAAATTCTTGCTCTGCCACTGGTGATATGTCGCACAAGTATGTCGTGTTTTTCTTGTGAAAAGAAAATACTGAGTAAGTTTATTAATTTGAACTAGCAAAATCAAATATACTGAGTAATTGACTGATTTAGGATAGATTATACATTCTGTTTAAATGTGCGTTTTCTGCATATTATATTTTTCTTTTAATTTTGTGAGGGTGGGTACTTGAAGGAGATGGTTGACCCAAGGACAGGAACTGTGCCGGACCAACAGGGCGCACAACATATCACAGCCTACGTGGATAGAGTAAGACCATGCATCCAAGGAACCATGAGGCGCGAGGAGATACCACCAATTAATGAGTACCATCCAATTCGTATACATGTTGCTCATCACCGTAAACGAAAAGAATGTGAATAATCTTATGTTTATTTACACGTATTTTTGGGACGAGGGATTTTGGTAGGAATTTTAAAGAGGGGCTATATTATGATGTCCCCAAGGAATTTTAAAGAGTAGCAATTATGAATCATGCAAATGTCCCCAAATTTTAAAGAGTACTACATTAGCTGTATATGATAATTTTTATACGAAATTTTGCCTCCACTTGAAAAGGTCCAAACAATGGAAGCATGATTGTGAGCAAATTAATTAGTCCAGGTTGGGTGCCTGTCATCCGAAGCAGAACTTATAAAATAAAATCTTTTTGGAGTGCGACAGTGCAAGTATGGGCAATAACAATATGGTCGCTATTTATCACTGAGGAACTCCCATTAAGTCCTGTTCTTATCCTTTACTTGATGTTGCTCTGGAGCAAAATTAACTAGACATGTTTTTCGAATATGATGAGCAACATTCTTGGTCAAATGAGCAAAGATGTATCAACATTTCCATACAAATTAAAGCACACCGGAGTCCGGAGTATGAAACAAAATATTCCTACAAAGTAAAAAAAAATCACACCATTTCCTTTTGCGGGCCACGTCTATGAAACAGATAAACAAGATTATTTGTGGAGCAATCAGCCGGTTCAACTCTTGATTATTATTGTTTCGAGAAATATTAGATCTCTATTGGATAAAAAAATCTCTATTGGTGTTATGGCCCATCCAAAAGATAAAGAAGTGATACAGCTATGGTTATTGAGCAATGATCCATTTGGCCGGCGCACACAGAATGCAAGTGCCATGCACTTATTATAACCAATCAACAAACCTTTTTTTTTTCTTTGAAAAGGCGAAACTCAGGAGGATGACACCATCTTGACTCTTGGGTCTTGTCATGTACTCCTTGCTCCAATCTGGATGCCAAATGATAATCCTTTAGTTTGACTAATGATAGCTCCTTTAACAAACAGTACACTCGCATTGGAGGAAACATGCATCAATGAGTAGTCGGCCTTGAGCATATGACTTGGCAAATTCATATAAGAACTTATATCATTAATTAAAAGCAGAGTCTATAGGCAGAACAGGGTACATTGTCTGTATATTCACAGTCACATTATCTGTAAGATGTTTTCAATGCAAAGCACCCGGAGCTGTAGGGTCAGGTCGTGATGTAATCCATACGATCATTTCATTGGATGGATCAATGATGACCTGGTTAGCGTTTTTGGGGCCTATCGGAAAATTTCATTCATGTTGAGGAGTGGTTGTATGCCACTATTACAGGAACTAGATGGATACCCCGCGCGTTGCTGTGGGAATTCAAGGTAAGTTCTGATAGATTAAGCAAATATTTAAATTGTGTTCATTTCTTAAATATTTTGTAAGAATATTCAGAAATAATTTGAATGTGGTTCTAATGAGAAAACTAATTCACTATTAATTGATAACATAAAATTTAATGGTAAACCGAAATCCTAGGACAATGAAGTGCAACTTTACGTGAATGAAACACTTCGTCTGATCACATCTATCCCAAAGCCATGAGCGAGCATGAAAGCACAAAGCAGGAATGGAAATGTAAAATAAATTATGTTGCTGTGCCAAATAAACATTTAAGGTTTCATGCATGTTGCTAAATTGAAATTTGTGTTTATTGCTCATATAAAAACACTAAGAACATGACAACAAAAGATCCATCCAAAGCAGCATAGGCATGTCCTGTATGATTTCAAATATATCAGAGAAGCAAAACTCACAAACTGATCCAAACATATGAGTTGCTTAAACCAACAAAAATAATTGATCAGAAGCCTAAGAGAAGCCACGGCCACTCGGCCAGTCAGAAGGAAACCACGATGCTTCCTGCTGGGGGGGATGCCCTTGAACGCGAACGAACAGGTGATGAATAGGTAGTGGTCGAGGAGTGCAATGGGCAGTTGTGATGCCCAAAATTTGTCGATCAAATAATGTGTTGAAACTCAAACCTGGAACCGAAATATGCATATGCAAGCACTTTTCCCCGTAACATCTCTAAGCTAACATGCTCAGTGTGAATTCTGGTTCTGAAACATTAAGAATATGAGAAAGGAAATCAAATTAACAAAAGGATAATACCGTAATTACCTATAACAGCAAAAAGAAACTTGCGACAACCAATCATTCATTTGTGCAGAGAGAGAGAGAGGGCAATTTGGTCGAGGTACGTGGGAGGTTCCTGCCACATTTATATGCCAAATGAAGTGCGGCAAAGCACAGCAGGGAAAATTCACGCCCGTAGTATCTGGGGCTGTTTCTCACTTGAAGAAGAGTGTTAATGTGCAATTGAAGAGAAAATTCAGTGTGTGGTGGGGGTATCAGTTACAGTACCGAGGTGAAAAAATTGTTGGAGAGCAATCAATTAAGAGGAGTGTTAATCTGCAATTGAAGAGGAAATTCAGTGTGCATTGCAGAAGAGGAATAGACAGGGAAAGTCTGTAATAACGTTCGGTGGAGGTGGGTCTGGGCACTTTCAGCTTCAGGTGGACTGCTGTTGGGCTCATACGTGCAACGTGGTAATGCCTTGGGAATATTGACGGCTAGATGCAAGTAACTGCGGGACATCCAACGGCTGTTGTTTTGTAGGTGATGTGGCTCAACATGGTTGCAGAGAAATATAGCAATTAAGACTCTTAGTTGGTTGCACTTATAAAGAAAGAGTAGATATGCCATGTTGATGCTTTGATTAGTAGAATAATCTAGTATTGATGGATCAAGAACTCAAGAAAAAGAAACAACTTAAGTTTGAGATGATGGAGATACATGCTATGCTTTGCGAGGTGTCATGAAACATGTGGTTAAATATCATGTGCTATCTATCTTTAATCTCATCAGATCATTTGTTGGCTTGTATTCTCGGTGTTAATATACATGCTGAGGTGCATTAGGTTAGGACTAGACACAGAAGGGCCAGATTCATTGTCCAAATAATACATCTATGACTTGGAGGGTGTTAATTTTTGCTACAATTTTTGGGGCATAATTATGTCTTACTTGCATTTCATTCACTTGCATCATCGCCCCTTTATGTTACACCTGGGCCTTTTCGCTTATTTGCACAGAAACTAGGAGCAATGGTGCAATAATTAGGGACAATGTTGAAAGTATTTTAGGAGTACTAAGGGCAATGGTGCAAAGTGAAAAAATAGGCAAATTAATATATAATCAGCCATCAAAAGTGTGGCAAACATGTAATTTTCACTTAACTTTTCTAACAAGTTCTTAGCTGTTGTTAACCCTTTTTTTTTGCTATTACCTGTTGTTAACCGTTACAGTAAAAAGAATCAAAATTTTGATTCAAAAAGGTAATACTCCATCCGTCCCAAAATAATTGACGCTTTTGACTTTCGGACATCACATTTGACTTCTTATTCAAAAAATTTGTATAAATACTAAAACAAATATGCCTTGATGAAAGTATGGTTAATGAGAAAACAAGTTATAAAAAAATAAATCTTATTTGCATAAATTTTTTGAATAAGACAAATGGTCAAACATGATGTCTGAAAGTTAAAAACGTTAATTATTTTGGAACAGAAGGAGTAGTATTTAACCATAATTTATTTTTCCGTAATGAGTTTGAATATATTAAATTGATATGAAAAGATCTATTTGAAAGGAAATTTGTAATCACAAGCTACAATTAGTGCATCAATATCAACATCGACATGGGCCATAAAATGTCTGTTACTTTACAAAAACATGTTATTATTTTTTAAATTTTGACAAGACGTAAATCTTTTGTTCAACTTGAATTTAAACTTGTGTGAATTTCCAGCTGGATTTGAAAGCCAAGCTTTTTCTATTTTGAGAACATTTGAAAATCCAAGCTAAGTTTTTTTCCCAATAATGAAGCCCAAGAAGGCCAAGGCCCAGTTACTTGATGCACAGTGAACTGCTGTCACTCTCTGTTCTCCAAAAAAAAAAAAAAAAAGAAACTGCTGTCACTCCCGGCGCGCGCGGTTGCCACTTTCTAATTAAAGCGAACCAGATTCTCAAAAAAAAAAAAATAAATAAATAAAAGTTAAAGCGAACCGCTCGAGGAAGCGGATCAGGGCATTCCTCTGAAACGGTCGTTCCGGCCGCAGGAGACACGGAGGCGCAGGCACGGCTCGCCGCCGGCGGCCGCCGATACGCCGGCATAAAAACCAATCGATCGCACGATCCATGCCGTCGAAGTGCGGACCATGGGGCGGCGGCTGCGACAGCGCGAGAATCGACGGCGGGAGCGGCCGCTACACGAACGCCGCGCTCCTCCCGTCGCTGGGCGCGCACAGCGGCGCCGGCGGCCGTCGCCCCCGTCTCCGGCGGTGCATCGTCTCGCCCTACGACCCGCGGTACCGCCTGTGGGAGAACTCCCTGATCCTGCTCGTGGTGTACACCGCGTGGGTGTCCCCGTTCGAGTTCGGGTTCGTCCGCAACCCCGGCGGCGCGCTCGCGGCCGCCGACAACGCCGTGAACGCCGCGTTCGCCGTCGACATCGCGCTCACCTTCTTCGTCGCCTACGCCGACAAGCGCACCTTTCTGCTGCAGGACGACCCGCGCCGGATCGCGTGGCGGTACGCCACCACGTGGCTCGCCCTCGACGTCGCCTCCACCGTGCCCACCCAGCTCTCGCGCCGGATCCTGCCGCCGCAGGCCAGGTCGTACAACTTCTTCGGCATGCTCCGGCTATGGCGCCTCCGCCGCGTCGGCGCCCTCTTCGCCCAGTACGTGCCGTGCCGGCAATTGATCACCATTTTTCATCAGTAATTAGAGTATTAGATCGAAGCAACTACTGACTGACATTGTCACTTGATTCGATCAATTTTCTTATAGTCTGGAGAAGGACAGGAACTTCAGCTACTTCTGGGTTCGATGCGCACGGCTCATCTGCGTAAGTGAACTCTGTTCGACATTGTCTTGTCTGGCTCCGGCCGATTGGTCGTTTTGCTCCGGGAATTAAGCAGGTGATGTTTCTTCTCCTCCATGAACAGGTGACGCTGTTCGCGGTGCACAGCGCGGGGTGCTTCTACTACCTGCTGGCCGACCGGTACCCGGACCCGGCGAGCACGTGGCTGAGCACGTCCATGCCGGACTTCCACAACGAGAGCTTGTGGAACCGGTACGTCGCGTCCATGTACTGGTCCATCACCACGCTCACCACCGTCGGCTACGGCGACATGCACGCCGTCAACACACGGGAGATGGTGTTCACCACCGTCTACATGCTCTTCAACCTCGGACTCACCGCCTACCTCATCGGCAACATGACCAACCTCGTCGTGCACGGCACCAGCCGCACCAGGAAATACGTACGTGTCGATGGATCTTGACGATGATGCTGTTGCTGAGATCATTTTTCACTGATCTGATAATTAAAATTGTTGCTGATTTTTGTGATGGAAGAGGGACACGATCAAGGCGGCGACGAGCTTCGCGCTGCGGCACCAGCTGCCGGAGCGGCTGCAGGAGCAGATGGAGTCGCACCTGAGCCTCAAGTTCAGGACGCACTCGGAGGGGCTGCAGCAGCTGGAGACGCTCGACGCGCTGCCCAAGGCCATCCGCTCCAGCATCTCGCACCACCTCTTCTTTGGCCTCGTCCAGAACGTCTACCTCTTCCAGGGCGTCTCCAACGACCTCATCTTCCAGCTCGTAATTTATGAAGACATGACGATCTCACTTTTAGTTTTACTTTCTGATTTGCTGCATGAGTTACAAATATGCTCGTGCAATTTTATCTGAAGGTTTCAGAGATGAATGCTGAATACTTTGCTCCGAGGGAGGACTTCATTCTGCAGAACGAGGCGCCGACGGATTTCTACATTATAGTCACTGGTAGTGTGGTAAAATAGCTCACTCTGTTTCATGATTCTTCTGCAAACGATCTGGTCCAGTTAACTGACAAATGAGTTGATACTGACTGAAATGTGATGCAATTTGCAGGAGTTACTAGAGCTTCAGAATGGGGCAGAGCGAGTAAGTCCTCTGTTTTCTATTACCCATTTTATAATATTTTTACAAAAAAAAAAGATTGTGCAGTGCGCTAAACAATCCTTTACTGTGATCTGCAGGTGGTTTCCACGGCCATGGCAGGCGATGTCGTCGGCGAGATCGGGGTTCTGTGTTACAGGCCGCAGCTCTTCACGGCAAGAACTAGGTCCCTGTGCCAGCTTCTGCGCATGGACCGTACCGATTTCCTCAGGGTTGTTCAGTCCAATGTTGGGGATGGCGCCATCATCATCAACAACCTTATTCGGGTTAGTCTGGAAATGCATAGTCAAAGAAACCAAAAGAAAAAAAGAAGAAGAAGAAGAAGTGAACTTCATTTCCAGGCTGGAATGGGCAGTTGCAATCAACAAAATCATACTGCTTTACTCTGAATAACTTTTCCCCGCGTGACTGGAATGCACTTGCAGACTTGCAGTACCTCAAGGAGAAGAAGGACAGTGAAGCCATCGCCGGTGTCGCGGAGGAGATCGAGCACATGCTTGCCAGGGGTCAGCTGGAGCTCCCTATCACGCTCTGCTTTGCCGCGTCCAAAGGAGATGATTATCTGATGCATCAACTCCTCAAGCGTGGCCATGACCCAAACGAGTCAGATAAATATGGGCATACAGCAATGGTATATATACATACACCCACCCATATTTATTATTTCTTACGGATCAATTGATGTTTAGTTACTGTTCTAAACAAGAAATTTACTACTGCTCATTGTACATGGTTTATCAGCACGAAGCAGCTTCCAGTGGGAGTGAGCAATGCATCAGGCTTCTGCTGGACCATGGCGCTGATCCTAACGCGAGAGGCATGGATTTCAATTCTTTATTCGCAAAAAAAAATCTGATTGCTAATCGAGGTTACCAACTCGTGTTCAATGTGTTCAGACAACAAAGGGTGGGAGGCCTTACGCGGAAGGCACGACGCGGCCGTGCAGCTGCTGGTGGACGCCGGCGCGCGGACCTGTCTGCCGGTGTCGATGATATGAGACCCGGGTATACTCAAGATACAATAAGGCCGAGTGATCCAGTAACGGGGAATCCGTTTGGCCCAAGAAGGACCGGGTGGCCCGACGGACCTAAAGTCAGTCGGCCCACTCGGCCAGGAGATAAACATCAATCAACTTGTACTACAAGGCTGTTTACTATGTAACCGACTAGATTTAGATCCATGTAACCCTGCACTCCCGACTATATAAGGCGGGCAGGAGACCTACAGAAAACTCTCTCGCAATACACCACACCAGCACAGGACGTAGGGTATTACGCCTCTGGCGGCCTGAACCTGTATAAACCCTCGTCTCCTGTGTTACCATCGTGTTCTTGATTCTCGTACACCCGTAAAATAACTATCGAGGCCCTAAAACCTCGACAGTGGCGCGCCAGGAAGGGGAAGTACGAGAGTCCACCATGTCGAGCTCGATGGCTGTCAACTCCATCAACGACTTCATCGCCGGCGACCAGATCTCTTTCGGAAGCCTGCACTTCATCGCCGACCGCCGTGGTGAGCTCCATCCCGTCAACTCGACGGTACCGGACATCACTCGGCGGCCAACTCTGCCGACTCGGCAAGATCCAGATCCAGCTAGCCTGGGTTTTGGACCGAGCCACGTCACCCTCCCTGCAAGGAACTACACGGATTACTCGCTGGCCGAGTTACGCGCCTGCATGGAGGCAGTCAAGATCGGATCTGCTATACCGAGCTTTGCTCGAGGTCCCGTTCGGTCTCCGTTCGGGCTCAACAACCAGGCCATGATCTGTCAAGATCTAGGTCCTGAGATCTTCGGATCCCTAGCAGATCCAACACCCGAGCAGATCGGATCTTTCGAGACCGACTCGTTCGGAGATTACCCCGATGAATCCGTGCTATGCACGCTTCCTTGGGAGAGCACAACCTTGAGCGGTATACCACCGTTCGAGTGCTTCATGGCGCAGATCGTCGACGTAACTGCGGCGGCGGCTGCAGCGGCTGCAGCGGCTGCCGGCGCTAACGGCGCCAACGCCGTTGGGGCGGAGGAAGAACCCCCGGCTGCCGAAGACTCTGCGCAGCGTAACATCAGGTTGCGCGGCCGGCAAGTCCACAACGACCTCATGCAAGAATACGACGGGCATCAAGTCTTCACGACGCCGCAGGATAATGTAGTCGGCGCTACTACACTCCTAGATCAAGTCGTCCGGCAAATGGCTGCAAATCCGGATCCCGCCACCCTCACTCCGATGGTGGAGAAGGCCAAGGCAATGACGGCCGCCGCGGTCCAACAAGCCGCCGCCGTGACCAACGCTGCCCTAGCCAGGGAGGACTTGGGAGCACGAGTCGCGTCGTCCCACAGCGTCGACAAAACTGCTACCTATTCGGAGGATCGGTCCTACTCTCCAGAAGACGACCGGCGGCGCCAAGCTCATGAACAACGTCCAGAGGCGCGCCACAGCGCCCTAGATCAGCTCGGCCGACCTGAAGACCAACGCAACAGGGACCAACAGCGGTCACCCGCCAGGCGTCCCGTGTTGGAGCGCCTGACCTTTCCCAGAGGCGACCCCCGCCATGTGACTGCTGGGGATCGGGAAGAGGATCGCAACCACAGGCGCCACAACGAACGTCGCGATGTCGAAGTCGCAGCTCCAGAAGCCCCTCGTGGGCGGAACGACCGGCGTCATAGAGACGACCGAGACCGCCGGCGCCCCAGAGGTGACCGAGATCAGCACCGCCAAGACGACCGTCATCACCGTGGTGGTCGTGACGACAACCGTGGTCGTGATGATCGTGATCGCCGACCTCGCTATGATGATCAAGACAGGCGGCGCCGTCGCGACGACCGCTCGCCGACCTACTACTCCGACGACTACGAGGAACCGGAACCCCATCCAAGGCGCAACACCCAGACTCGGGGATTGCGCTGCCTCGCTGGCGACCTGCGTCTTAACGGCTCTTGGCCGTCAGGCTTCAAGCCGAGTGCCACTTCCATTGAGAAGTACAACGGCACCACCGACCCCGAAGAGTGGTTAGGCATGTACGCTACTCAGATCTACGCAGCCGGAGGCGATGACAGTGTTCTCGCCAACTATCTCCCAGTGGTCCTCGCTCCGCCGATCAGGAGGTGGCTCACCAACCTGCCGGCAAATAGCTTCCATTCGTGGGACGACCTCTGTGAAGAGATGATCGCCCACTTCAAACCCACGGCTGACTGCTTGCCGACCGAGTACGATCTGTACCGGGTGAAACAGCGAGAAGGGGAAAACCTGCGGACTACATCCAGCGCTTCACCCGCAAGAAGAACGAGATCCCCAATATCTCCGAACACGATGTCATCAAGGCATTCAAGGAAGGCTGCTCTAGGAGAGAGCTCGTCGAGAAGCTGGGCCGCAAGCGCCCAAAGAGCGCAGGCCACATGCTTATGATCGCCAACACCTTCGCGGGTGGTGAAGACTACTGGTCTGAGAACGCCAGAGAAGGCTTTCACCGCCGAGAAGAACGCCGCCAGAGGAAGCAAGACGACCCCGAGCCATCTCGACCTCGCGAGTCCTCCCGACCTCGTGAGCGCAAGCGCAAGGGTGACAACCTGGTGGCGGCTGTGGACAGGAACCGGCAACGACGTCCTTCGAGGACTGATGATTTTGAAGATCTCCTGGATAAGCCCTGCCACTTCCATCCGAACGTCTCGCGCCCCCACAAGTTGCGGGACTGCTACAAGTACAAGGCTCTCATCGAGTACAGCCAGGGCAAGAAGCCGGAAGAGCAACAGAATCCCAGGAGGGATGAAGACAGAGACGGCCAGGGTTCGTACCGCGACCCACTCAAGGTACTGAGCATCTTCGGCGGCCCTGCAGCATACGAATCCAGGAGGAACCAGAAGCTAACTCTCCGGGAAGTCAATACTGTGGTTGAGACACCACGATACCTCAAGTGGTCCGAAGTAAGCATCACCTTCAACCGCAAGGATCACCCTGATCACATACCCCAGCCTGGGAGGTATCCTTTGATACTGTCGCCGATCGTCGGCACCGCTCGGCTCTCCAAGGTGATGGTCGATGGAGGCAGTGCTCTCGACATCCTCTTCATCAAGACTCTGGACGACAGGGCATCCCACGTTCAGAGATCCAGGCAAGCTACGCGCCGTTCCATGGCATCATACCGGGCCAATCATCTCTGCCACTTGGCCAGATCACTCTGCCGGTTGTGTTCGGAGGGTCCGAGAACTACCGCAAGGAGTTTATCACCTTTCAGGTGGCCGACTTCGAGTCGGCTTATCATGCCATCATCGGCCGACCTGCTTTGGCCAAGTTCATGGCGGTGCCTCACTACACGTACCTGGTCCTCAAGATGCCAGCACCCAACGGAGTCATATCTCTCCGTGGAGACATCAAGCAGTGCCTTGCACTGGAGTCCGAGTGCCTCGAGCTGGCCGCGTCCGCCGAGGCTAAGCTGGGGGCTCCCAGATCAAAGAAGCAGCCGCATCCCTTGAAGACCCGGGTTCTGTCCCTGCAAAGAAGTCGGCTAAGTCGGCCATACAGGCAGGACCGGAGACCAAGAAGGTGCCTATCAACGATGAAGACTCCACCAAGACGGCGGTCATCGGGGCAGCACTGGAACCCAAATAGGAATTCGCGCTCACCAACTTCCTCAAGGACAACCGCGACATCTTCGCGTGAAAACCGTCCGACATGCCAGGTGTCCCAAGGAGATTGGTTGAGCATTCTCTCAAAGTCGACCCCACCACCAAGCCGATTCGTCAACGCCTTCGCCGCTTCACCCCTGACAAAAAGGAGGCCATCAGGACTGATCTAGCCAAGTTGCTAGCAGCTGGCTTTATCAAAGAGGTCTTCCACCCAGAGTGGTTGGCTAACCCAGTTCTTGTCAAAAAGAAATCTGGAGAGTGGCGTATGTGCGTAGATTATACAGACCTGAATAGGTTCTGTCCTAAAGACCCATTCGGGCTCCCTCGCATCGATCAAGTTGTAGACTCTACTGCTGGTTGCAAGTTATTAAGTTTTCTTGATTGTTACTCCGGCTATCACCAGATTCCACTCAATGTGGATGATTGCATTAAGACTTCGTTCATTACTCCCTTCGGGGCTTATTGCTATCTAACTATGCCTTTTGGCAAGAAGAACGCTGCAGCAACCTACCAGCGGTGCATACAGGGTTGCCTGAAGGATCAGCTCCGCCGATGCAAAGTCGAGGCCTACATCGATGATGTGGTTATCAAGACTCGGGAAGGTGACGATCTCGTTGCCGACCTGAAGGACGTCTTTGACGCTCTACGACAATACGACATGAAGCTGAATCCTGAAAAGTGTGTATTCGGCGTGCCCTCGGGCAAATTGCTCGGATATATACTCACTCACCGGGGTATTGAAGCAAACCCCGAGAAGGTGGAGATGATTCTGAGGATGCCGACTCCTCAGAATCTCAAGGACGTGCAGAAGCTCTCCTGGTGCATGGCGGCACTCAGCCGTTTCATCTCGCGACTCGGCGAACGCGGACTCCCCTTTTTCAAGCTCCTCAAGAAACACGACAAGTTCGTCTGGAATGATGAGGCCAAACAAGCTTTTGAGGATCTCAAGCTATACTTAAGTACACCACCGACCCTGGTTCCGCCAGGAGACAAAGAGCCTTTGTTGCTGTATGTTGGCGTCACCACTCACGTGGTTAGCGCGGTGCTTGTGGTGGAACGAGAAGAAGACGGCCATGTCCAGAAGGTACAACGCCCGGTTTACTTCGTTAGCGAAGTTTTGTCGGTATCCAAGGTGAAGTACTTCCACATTCAGAAAATCGTCTACGCCCTCCTCATGGCATCACGCAAGTTGATCCACTACTTCCAGTCTCACCCAATCACCATGGTTACCTCTTTCGGGATTGGAGAAGTGCTCTTCAACAGAAAGTCTACAGGCAAGATCTCAAAGTGGGCCATTGAGTTGAGTACCTACGACTTATCCTTCAAGCCCCAGACGGCTATCAAAGGCAAAGCTCTCGCCGACTTCGTCGCCGAATACGTGGAGACCCAAGTACCGGCCAAGCCCGAGACGTCCGAGTCCTGGACGTTGTTCTTTGACGGCTCCCTGCAGCTCACGGGTGCAGGGGCTGGCATTCTCCTCGTTTCTCCTCAAGGCGATGAGCTCTCCTATGTTCTCCAGCTTCACTTCAAGGCATCCAACAACGCAGCAGAGTATGAAGCGCTACTCCATGGGTTGAAGATCGCCGAGTCCATCGGCGTTCGCCAGCTGACCGCCAAGGGTGACTCTATGCTGGTAGTCAAGCAGGTCAATAAGGAGTGGGATTGCCTCGATGATACCATGAGGGCCTATCTCCAAGAAATTCGCAAGATGGAATCCTGCTTCGACGGCCTTGAAGTTATCTACATCCGCAGGGAATTTAATCACAAAGCCGACTCCTTAGCCAACAAAGGCTCGAGTCGAGACCCAGTTGCTCCAGGGGTTAAGTACACCACCCTTCGGTCACGAAGTAGAAAGCCGAGTTAGCCACTCGCCCGCCGACCGACACAGGTACTCCTGAGGAACAGCTTGAGGCCATGAACATCGATTTGGAGACTCCATCGGAGCAAGACGACTGGATGGCACCGTTTACCGAGTGGTTGGTTCACGAAAGGCTGCCGACAGACACAGCACAAGCCGAGCAAATCCTCAGGAAGAGCAAACTTTATTTCGTCGTGAATGACACATTGTACCGCAAGAGTGCCAAAGATATACATATGAAGTGTGTTCCCATCTCCAAGGGCAAAGAGCTGTTGCAGGACATTCACTCGGGAGTCTGCGGCAATCACGCAGCTGCCTGGACCTTGGTTGCCAAGGCTTATCGACGAGGTTTCTTCTGGCCTACTGCCAGTCGGGACGCGAAGCACATCGTCAGGACCTGTGAAGGATGCCAGTTTTTTGCTCGGCAAGCTCATGTACCGGCACAGGAACTGCAGACAATACCCTTTCATGGCCATTCGCAGTCTGGGGGCTCGACATGGTCGGTCCTTTCCAGAAGGCTAAGGGAGGCTACACTCATCTGCTAGTCATGGTTGACAAGTTTACCAAGTGGATTGAAGCTACTCCGATCAAGGATCAGACGGCAAGCAAGGCAATCGAGTTCGTGCGCAGCGTCATCTTCAGGTTTGGTGTCCCTAACCGCATCATCACGGATAACGGGACCAATTTCAAAGCCGCCGAGTTCCAAGAGTTCTGCGAGGACGTCGGAATCAAGGCATGCTACGCCTCACGCTCCCACCCCGAGTCCAACGGGCAGGTCGAGCGGGCCAATGGCATGATTCTTCAAGGTATCAGACCGCGCGCATTTGACCGACTGAAGAAGTATGCGTCCAGGTGGATCGATGAGTTACCATCCGTGTTATGGGCGCTACGCACCACTCCAAGCTCGGCAACCGGCCAAACACCCTTCTTCATGGTCTACGGTGCCGAGGCGGTGCTGCCGACTGAGTTGGACCACGGCGCTCCCAGGATCGAGTTCTTCGACGAAGCTAGAGCAGAAGACCAGCAGTCATTAGCCATTGACATGCTGGAGGAGGAGCGAGATCGCGCTTTCTTCAAGTCGGCCAAGTATCAGCAAGCAATGAGGCGATATCACCAGAAAAACGTTCATGAACGATCGTTCCGAGTTGGTGATCTCGTCCTCAAGAAGATATTAACCACTGAAGGTCACCATAAGTTGTCCCCCATATGGGAGGGGCCTTACGTCGTAGCTGAAGTCACTCGGCCGGGTGCTTATCGACTTACTACCGAAGACGGTACCCCGTTGCAGAGTTCCTGGAACATCAATCAGCTACGTCGCTTTTTTGCTTGAGTTATTTTGTACATCCCATTTGCTCAATAATAATCACTCCTGTTTCGTCATATTTGTGTTAATTCGCCTTTGTCTCGTATGTTATGTTTTGAGTCTCTCTTTAAGCTAGCGAGTTGGTGAATTTTTCCCTGTCACGCCAACTCACATCAGGCTCATGCTCACACTCTAACACTGACGGGTTAACGCCATCTGTTGCTAACACCCTAGGTTAACGAGTCCGGCTGACTCACAACCGAGTTCGTCGTCCGTGGAGTTCATTTATACTTAACGCTTTGAGAAGGGCAATATTGAACTACACATATGAGGCATCATAACATAACTACAGACTACATAAAAACAACCTGTTCCAACATTATATATATACATCCTGCTGTTTTTACGAAGGTTTTTGCAGACTCGGCATTTTCACCGAGTTCACGGGTCCACCGACACTTCAGATATCATGGCTATCGCCGTGGACCTTGTCTCCTCGATGGTCTGCCGAGCGCTTGCTCGGTCCCCGGCGAAGCCCGTCTTCAAGCGCTCCTCATTGATGCGTGGATAATGGGACTTCACTTTGGCCAGCACCACGCTAGCACACATGCGAGCGACGAACTCGCAGTGCTTCTTCATCTCCGCCGGCACCTTCTCCAGCAACTCGGCCAACGGGCGCTCTCCTCTACGCTCGGCGGTCGGGTAGACGTACTGCGCGATCTCCAGCCCGCTCAGCTCAAGCTCCATCAACTCGTTCTTGAGTTTGTTCAGCTCCTCTGCAAGACAAGAAGCATGTTTACTATCACCAATTGCAAGGGCGTTGAGGCATACACAACTTACCTTTGTGATTCGTCACGAGCAGCGTTCGCTGAACGGTCATCTGCGAGAGCTCTTCTTCTTTGGCGGCGAGTTTTTTCTCCAAGGCGTCGACAAGAGTTTGGCTTTCCTTCAGCTGCCGCGTCGCCCCTTTATACTTCTTCTTTAAGTCGTCAAGCTCCTCTGAAGACGTCTTCCACTCGGCTTGCTGGTTCCTCAAAGTCTGAACCGCAATCTTCTCGGCGTCGATGGCTTTACTCAGCTCCTCAAAGTAGGTCTTCTCCTTCTCCTTCTGGGAATCTATTTGAGTTTGAGCCTGAGTAAGCTGACCCTGCATCTCGACAAGTTCGGCCTCCTTAGCTTTATAAGCTTGGTTTAGTTTGCCGACCTGCTCATTCAGTGCTTCGGCCCTGGACCTCGCGCGCTCCAAGTCTTCTGAGGTTGATGGAACTGCAGATTCATCAGATCATTAATAAACCGACTGACCTCAGTCGAGGCTTGGTAAAGCTTTACAATATACTCACCGGTCGTCTTCATCGCCAAGTTCTTCTCCTGTTGCAGTTGCTGGATGAGCTCGTCTTTCGCCTTGGCCTCGGCCAACAGAATCTTCATTTGCTTCTCCATGGCTGCCTGCTTCTCCAACTGCGTCTTCATGTCACGGATTATTTGGTTTTTTGCCTTCAAGTTCTCCTCCGTCACCTACAACAACAAGTGTCCGTGTTCTTGACAACAGGAAAAATATCCTCCAAGACATAGACAGCAGGCCGTACTCCACTTACATTGAACACAGTGTGGAGGGCAGTATGATGATGGTGGAAGCTCGTCACATTGTTGAACTCTGCTTGCGCTCCATTCAGCAGATGGTCATCAACTTGTTTCAGCAGTCGGCAGAGCTCAGAGTCTTCATCAGTCTGCTTCCCTTCCACTCGGGCAACAGTCTCCTCACTCGGCACTGCAGGAGTGGCAGTTTCCTCCGCTTCAGCTGCGGCAGTTTCTGGAACGGTTGTGTCGACAGCTCCAGCGGCTGAAGGAGGGATCGTGGAAGTCTCCAGTTGCATGTCACCTTGTGCATTTGTTTCGCCTTCACCACGGATCTCCTCTTCAGCAGCACTCTTCTCTCCACGGTCGGCGCCAACTTCATGGTGTCCTTCTTCGGCATCGTCTCCGCGCTCTTCTTGGTTACTTGCTCCAGCACTCGTCCAGTCCGGCAACTCGGCACTTCTTTGCGGGTTCTCCTCTTCAGGAATTTCTTCAGACTAGGTGAGTGCCCGTGCGTTGCCACGGGTGCCTTAATACTTGTTTTACACAACTCAATATTTATGTTTTGCTATTCACAATGGCACACAAGAAGTCAAGTAAACATGTCTATTGTCATTTCTCTATCTAATATGCATGATACCTACATGTAATCGTATTTAACTATTGATGGAGAGAATCAAAGATGAGGGATGTTAAATATACTGCTGATAGAATCGATCCATCCAGACCCAAGCATGAAGCACCGATGAATCTCTTTTCACCAGCTAGAGTAATTTCCACCATCAACTCAAAAGCACCCATGAGACATCCCATATTTGTGACTGATTCATCTCCAAGACACATAAATGCTTTGCAATGGGGAAAAACATTGCCATAATTTCTGAAACCCATCCAAAAATCTATCTTTTAATCCCAAATGGTCAATCATAGCATGAGAGATACAAAATGTGTTTTTCTAATGATATTATAGCAAATATTTTTCTATACTTTCCTACATTAAATGTTAACTATCAGCTAGTAGAACAGGAAATTATTTCGCAAAGACAAAATGAAATGGAGCAAGATGAGATCGAGTAGTACAGATCAGCAGCGCAGCATTGAACCACTGAGTTCCTCCTCATGGATGAACATTGCTGCTGCAAAAAGTATATATGCATACCTTCCAACATGTTTTTTTTTTTTTGGAAATCAAGCAAGGAATGAGATAAAATTTAGACTTTGCGCAAAAAGGAATAAAAACAATGACCGCAGCTGCAATTTCCTAACATGAAAGAACGACCAAGCACCAAACAATTCAAAGTCAAAAGTATGTAAAATATTTGAGCAGTCTAAAAAGAAAAACAACTCTGAATGTCATGCCTATTTAAATGTGAGAGGTCAAGAGTACCGATATACAAACTAAAATCTGCTTCCACTTTCAATGTCAGACTACATTGACACTACAATACTACATCTATAGGAATTTCAGATACAAATAGTGGGGATACATTATACATGTGAGAACTAAAACATGCTTCTACTTGAATCTATCTACTGCTAGTTACGACAGAATCTATCTACTGCTACTGGTCAACAATGTTCAGTTGCAATTCACAAAGCACATCCCTGTTTACCACACTACATCCTGGTAATGTAGGACAATTAACCCGGGCAACCAAAAACTTCAAAGAAGTGTAGAGCAATGGAAGCTAGCAATAGCAAGCATCAACCGCAGAACACTAAGCAGGTTAGGGAGGCGGGTAAGCAACACCAGGAACTGACCTGCTTGTTGGTAAGAGGCTGGTCCACACTCCACCCCTGCATTTCAACGAAGATCACCTAGAGAATTAAATTAGCTGAACAATTTCATTGATCATGTGTCCATAAAATTTGGTCAAACACTGTCAGGATGATGAAGGTGAAAGGTAGGAAGATGAAACAGATGTGCTCATATGCATTTGATCGAGCACCTGCCATGCACCACCTCTCTGATTGAACAGGGGCTGTCGCCTGGCAGGCCCCGTCCGGTCAAACGCGAACCCGGCAGCAGCAAGGCAGCTCCACGCGCAGCTCCTCTCCGGCGGCGGGGTTCATGCCGGAACGACGCAACACGTCGAGGTCGCCGCCTTCTATCCTGTGGCCAACTGATAGCACGGCGGGCAGGACCGGCGCACCTTACCCTTCGATCGCTGTCGTGGTGGTGGTCATCGTCGTCGTCCTCACCGCAGATCAACCTCATCGCCAATCCTCGACGAGCTGGAGCAGGCGCAGATCCTCGAACAGCTGGAGCAGGCGGAGATCGTCCACCGGCTGGAGCAGGCAGAGATCGTCCAGATCCACCAGCTCGTCGTCGGATCCAATACCGCGGCGGCGATCCGGCGCGGGACGTCGAGGTGCCGTGTCCCGACGGGCAGGGCGTCGACGGCGGTGGGAAGGCGGAAGGGCAGGCGGGCAGCGCCGGCGGCGTGGTCCCAGACGAGGGTCGTGACGGCCGCAGTCGAGGACGCTGAGACGTCGTCGCCCGCGTCGGCGCCCGCGGCGTCCTCGTCCAGCACGTCGAGCTCGTCGATGCGGTTGTCTTCGGGGTTGGCGACGGTGGCCTCGGTCGCCGCTGCGGTGGTGGTGGTGACGGTTATCAGCGGGGGAGTTGACGGCGCGGCGGGGAACCGAAAAAGCAGGCGGGGCGTTCGGGATCGCAGGGTGTGCGTGCGGGGACGCGCGCGTATACGGTTTTTTCGGGGGCAGAATAAGGAGGGGCAGACGACCTCCTCCCAATTCATAAGTTGTAGAGATTGGCCAGTTGTGCCCTTCCCGTCGGGACCCAAGTCCTCGGTCAGCACTCCCCCGCTCTCGGGCATCTGCTCTGCAATCTCCTGGATGGGAGTTCCACCAAATCGTGGACTTGGAGGAGCGTCTTGCTCTGGCTCATCTGTCGGCACTTCAGTACAGGGGGCCCTGCAGTTACACAAGTCATCAGTTGGATTCTTCTTTGCAGTTCTCACTAGACAACACTTGGGATTCACTTACAGTGTGGAAAGTGTGATGTTGATACGGTCTTCATATGATACTTCCCTGGGAGCAGAGGCACTTCTTCGATCATCTTGCTTGCCAGAGGTCCCCTCGGGGGCTCGGTCTCCTTGGGTCTTCGGAGGCGTTCGTCGGCTACGCGGCGACGGCGATGCCGAAGGGCTCATAGTCACAGTGGCCCTGCGCGATTCATAAACAATTATTCCACCACTCGGGTTTGAGGATGAAGCTCCCCGAGTGGTCGGCCGTCGAATCTCCGTCTTCGTCCTCTTTGGTGGAGGCGGCACAGGACGCGACTCCTCCACTCGGTCTTCTCCAGCATGTTGCTGAGGGGTCTCTCGACTCTCTTCTTCCTCGTCACTCGGTATCACTGCATCAATGGCAGCATCCGTGGAGTTTCTCTCCTCTTCACTTGAGTCGATGTCCATGATGTCTTTTGCCCTTTTCTTCTTGGGATCCGGTTTGACATGCATGGGCTCGCTGGGTCCATCCGAGCGAAATTCAATCTCCAAAGCCTGCGCGTAACCATACACATGGATGCATTACAACATAGGCAGAATGAGTAACATTGGTATTACCTTCAGATAAGAGTACTTACAGGTGGAGGAGGATTCTTGATGTGATAGCCAGTGATAGGTGGCACCTCTACTTCAGCTCCAACGGCGAAGAACTCCCTTACTCGGTTTTCAATAATGGTGGCCGTGTTCCCAGGGATATTCTCATTGCTGGGGTCGTCTTTGCCGCGCCACCTCCAACCTGGCTCCGCTCTATCCTTCAGAGGCTGGAATTTTCTGCCACAGAATGTAACAGCAATGCTCGGACCAGTGAGTGCATCATGCTCTTCATTGTCCTTCAAATCGTCGATCATCGCAAGTAGATCTATCACTTCAGCTTTCTCCGTAGCTGTTAAAGGCTTTCTCCAAGTATCTCGCTGTACAGGAGCTACATGTAACGCCCTGAAAATCGACCCTAAAAAATTTTAAATAAAATCGAAACTTAAATCGGAAGTTTTCAAAACCTTTCAAAATCCCTCTCTTGTTCTGGACCGCACCAACTGGATTTTTCGGTCTGGTCTATTTCTTTCCCTTCTCCATCCTCGCGCGCTAAATTGCCGTCCAGCGCGTTTTTACCTTCACCTACCCAGTGACCGTCATTTATTCCTTCGCATAAGCTGGCACATCGCTCGGCCCCGCACGAGTCATCTCGTCACATTAATTATCTCGAATGACCTGACGACACTATGCACTATGCTTGAGTCGTCTCGTCGTCTTGAACCTTGTGCCAACACTATGCACTTTGCCTGAGCCATCTCGTCACGTCTCGTCGTTGTCTCATCAACCCAAAACCACACACCGAAGTTACCCAAAACCATACGCCAACTCCATCTCTGAGTCGTCTCGTCGCGTCGAGTCGTCTCGTCAAACCAAAACCACACGCCACGCCATCGGCCCCGCCATCCCGTCGCCACTATTTGCGCATACCATGCAGCGACGCACCGCCACGGCCCCTCTCCTCTCTCTGCACACATGTCCTCTCATCTAAAGTTGCACGCAAGCGCCATGCCCTGCCACCGGGGCCACCGCGCACAGCGCTGCCGCTGCAGCCCGTCGCCTCCGCATGCATGCCATGTCCCACGGCCCCTGCGCATCCACTATTGGCCAAATGTGCTCGCGTCCCATCGCTCCAAAGCCGCACGCCTCGCATGCTGCCCCTGCCCATGCCTCGCTCCGCATTCACAAACAGCAGCAGCAGCAGCAGCGACCTGCGCATAGCGATGCCATCGCGTCATGTCATGTCATCCCGAACCACGCGATGACACTATTCTTGAGCTGTCCCGTCGCATCAAGTCGTCTCTTTACTCTGTCTCATCGCATCACAATCACATCACCGCCAAAGCTGCGCGTTTCATCTACCATTTTCCCGCACGCATACCAGCTGGCCACTTTCCCACTGCTGCCCCAGTCACATCACCCCAAAGCTACACGCTTCGACTACCGTTCTCCGCACGCGCATGCTGCCCTGCATGCACCGCTACTGCTCCTGTCACGTCGCCGTCACCTCGATGTCGCTGTCATGCCATCCACGGTGATGCTCCTCTCTCTCCCTACTCAAGCTTGTCCCCGGCTATAAATAGCCCTCCCCGCGAGCTCCCTCACCAGCGCGCTGCCCAGCCCAGCTGCAGGTGAGCTCCGCTTCTTTTTCCTCTCTGTTTCACCACCAACAATACGCCTTCCATCGATCTTTCCCTCCGGAGCCATATCGCCATGGTCGAGCCACCTAAAGAAACTTGCCCGTGCTCCTAGACACATTCCAAGCTTGCTCATCACATCCTCTCCCTCCCCTCCAACCAAACGCAGCAGCAACCAGTCCACGCAACATGACCCGTTATTCTTTTCCCCGAATTCATTTTCGGAATAAACCAATAGTCCTCGCTATAAAATCGATATCTCCACCATCCAAGCTCCGATTGACCCGATTCTTCCTCCTAAATTCATCTAAAATCGAGCTCTATCCATTTCTACCAGTTTCATCTTTTATAGAGCTCATCCTCTATTTCTTTTGTATTTATTTGTGTTTGTTTGCTTGTTTGCTTGTGTGCCGGTTTCGCGTACCGTAGCTGACGGAGTGTACGAGCACGAGTACGAGGAGGAGGAGGAGCAGGAACCAGGAGCCGGAGACTTCGAGCAGGAGCTCCCCGAGGACGTCAACGAAGGCAAGTCACAATCCGTTTTCCCTTTTGATCATACTGCTCCTATGTTTTATAAACACAACCCGTAGAAGCTATTTTATTGCATGAAATGATTGTCCTGATATTTGCAAAACCTTTGTGTAGTATGACCAAGACCACTGAGCCTTATATTATCTGTCCTAAATATTCCCTGTTAAACCTAGGATATCCATGTATGACTATTATTTATGCATGGATGATTGCCTTGTTATAGAAATGCTTAGGACTGTGTATCACTAAATTCTCTACTTATACTTAGCTTTTGCAAATGAGAAAACCGTGATTGGTGTTGTGTGGTAGTAGTAAGGTTGGGTGATAACTAAAGAAAGATGAATGAATGAACTTGGGTTAGAGCTGAGGTGATCCTGATGATATTTATGGAAGATTAAGTGTCGCCTCTATGGTGTGCTTATGACAAGTGATATGGGAGATGAATGCCGCCTCTGTGGTGGGTTCATGTATGTGGAGATGATTGCCTTAGCTCGTATAAGGACCGAGTTGCTTGTGACATCCTACCTAGCCGTTTATTCAGTGCGACCACACTACGTGTATGCGGCACGGCTTAGTCTAAACCCCGCCAGCTAGTCTGTTAATCGCCTGGAGGCTGGAGATGCAATGGGAGCCCATGGAGCAGGTGGACGTGATGCAGACGTGTGCGACCCGGTCGAAGACCTAGATCAGAGGCTAGACCCCTGGATAACTCCCATGGCGATTAGTCGGGACGATGCTGTGATGGGTAATGACTTTGTGAGTCTTCACACCCACGAGCGCGGTGGCTTGTGATGCACTCAGATTGTGGGTACAGCGTACAACCTCTGCAGAGTGTTAAAATCTATTCGAATAGCCGAGTCCACGGTCACGGACATGGCTTTGGTTCGGTCCAAGAACTAGCATGGGGTGGGTGCTTATCTCCTTGATGTGTGAGTTGTTTTGAGAATAGGTCCGGCCTTCCGCCGAAGGTTGTCGTGGACGGGGTGTCCGGCAACGTAAAACTTGACCAACCCCATAATATCTTAATTTGATGCTTTTGCTAAAATGCTTTATAAACTGAACCCTTGCATGTGTAAAACTTGCTTTATTGCAATATTAAACCTGATGGCCTTTACCTTGCTACTGCCAAATGCATACATTTATCCATTGATGGTAGGGTAAGGGTTGCGACTTGCTGAGTACTTTTGTACTCATTCTTGCTTGCTGATTACAGAGGAAGATCCAGACTTCGTCGACGTCGACGGTGAGGAAGACGATTAAGCTTGGTCTCGTCCGCACCCGAGCTGCCTGTGGCATTAGTCTACCGCTTAGTTGCTTCCGCTATGCCGTTTGATGACCTAGAAGTCATCTTCTGGTTTAGCTTTGTGTTTACTGTTGCCTATCTTCTAGTATTCTTGTTGCTTATCGATCGACCCTAGCCAGGTCGCGACTTGTAATATCACCTGTTGTAAGACTTGATTGTACCAGCGACTGATCCAGGGACTGGTATAATAAAGTGTTTTAGCTCCTGGGATAACCGGGGCGCTTCACTACACTTTTGAATGTTGGCAGACTCGGCGAGTGGTTCTTCACATAAAACCAACCAGAGTGCCATCCCTTGAGGGTTGATGGGAATGGCATGTCAAAGTAGATCTTCTTGTTCCTTAATTGGAACCCACAACCTCCAACAGTTGCCGGGTTCTCGTTCGTCTTCATCTTCAACATGAATAAGTGCCGGAACAGATTGAAGTGCGGATGAATACCCAGGAAGACCTCACAGAGAGTGATGAAGACGGCGATGTGCAAGATTGAGTTCGGGTTCAAGTTGTGCAACTCCACACCGTAGAAATGCAGGATACTTCGGAAGAAAGCATGCGTGGGCAACCCTAACCCGCGGCGCACGAAAGCATCGAAAATGACGACTTCATCAGCGGAAGGGGTAGGAAACTGCTCACCGGCCGCCGGACGCCATCCAATCACTTCCCGGTGTGGCAACAATCCCGCGTCGGTCAACGCCTGGCACTTCTCCTCGGTCATGATGGATTCTGGCCAACGGTTGTCTTCGTCGGCCGGTGGCGGCGGGCTTGCTTTTTGCTTCCGCGAAGTGGCTCTCTTCTTTCCGGCCATGTCTTCGATTCTTCAACGATGGCGGATCTTCAACGGCGGCTTCGGATCTTCAACGGCAGCTTCAATTCCTTCACCGGCGACTTCGATCTCTTCAAACGGCTGCGCGATTTCTTTGGTGGCGGCACTTGGTGGACTGTGCGATTGCAAGATTGGATCTTGACGGAATGGAAAGGGATAAGGCAGGCGCACTGTTGCAAGTGTGTTAAGGAAGATGACGAAGGTGAAGCGATACAACGACTTAAATGAGCGGGAAACATTCGCGAACGGTTCAGATCTGTTGACCTAATTTGGACGGTCCAGATTTTCTGCCCGTTACAGCATGTTCATTTCGGTTCAGCAACTACCAAATTCAGTCGGCTGGCTGTTATTTGAGGCCGTAGTCACTCGGCTTTTCTTCTGGTTACTTCAGGACGGTGAACAACACACACATAAGTGGTTTTTATTCTTCATATGACAGTTCATGACAAGTGGGTACAAGATTATAGCATGCAAGACGTTACACATAGTTGATACAAGGTTTTTGGTGGTTCTCTTCAAGATCTTCGTCTTTTACTCTCTTCTTGGTGGATCTTGCCGAGTGCGGCTTCGAGTACGACTTGCAACTGGACGGTTGATGGGCTGCCATGGAGGTAGACCATTGGGCAGATAGCGACGACGAGGATTTCCAGTGGCTTCATCTCCAGATGAGACATCAATGTATTCAGGCAGAGATGGATCGTATGGACCTGGAGGTGGCAGAACAACATTCAGTGGAGGTAATATTGGTGGAGCTTCAACAATGGCTAAATTCTCAAGGTTTGGCATGGCTGGATTTGGTTGTTGTGGTTCAGCCGGGGGCTGATTATTGGAACTGGAGGCACCTTTCTCTTAGTGTTCTTGGTGTTCTTCATCTTCAGCTAACTTCAATGGATACTTGGGGGCTGCGGTAGCAGCTTATTTATAGCAGAGCTGTGACTGTTTTTGATAAGGATGCTGCGGTGGAAAGGAAGAAGACGACGATTCAAGCAGTATCTCGGGCATTATTGGTTTTACTGTGTTCCCGTGAGTCAGTTAGGACAACACACTCGTGGTCAGCACAGTCACATTTTGGCAGCATACTGATGGCATTCAGACTCGGCATATTCTGAGTTTGGTACCATTTCATCTTAGCTTCTTTGGAGTCTATGAACAACTCTACGACTTCTTCATAGACTCGGGGGCTAGCCCACGTGGGCTCACTTGCGTGAGCCCACGTCGCACTTCATTGCTTCTTCACTCGGACAGTCGGCAGTCGGATATTCAGGATTGTTTTCTTCAGCTACTCTTGGAGTCTATGAACAACTCTACGACTTCTTCATAGACTCGGGGGCTAGCCCACGTGGGCTCACTTGCGTGAGCCCACGTCGTGCTTCATTCAGTTCGGCGAGCAAGTATTTCTTCGCAAGATCTTCATTTCACTCGGCTACAGAGTGGTCGGATGTTTTGGTTTCGACTTCAGCGGATGTTTTCATGCGGATATGTTTCTTCAGCTTCTGTTAGAGTCTATGAACAACTCTGCGACTTCTTCATAGACTCGGGGGCTACATCCATAGGATGCACTAGACGTGCACCCTATGCTTCTCCACTCGGCCGGTCAGTGGCTATATTCTTCAAGCTACAACTGCACAAGATCTTCACTCGGACGTTGAAGGCCTACGGGAGGTTATTCCCAGAATTGAACTCGCTCTTTGAGTCGGTTTTCTGAACTGCAGTGAAGAGGAGGCGGTCGCCAAAACCTACGAGCTGTCATCATCCTGCGCCCAAGTTGCTGGATGAGCTTAGATTTCGGCCGAGTGAAAGCTCGGTTCGAGACTCGCAACTCACTTCTGGTTTTTAACAGCTGTAGTGCACCAGTTGTGGGGAGTTCCCATAACTCCCATGGAGTTCCCCTTTACGGTAATAGATTTTTTGTCTATATGCCAAGCTCTTTTTAGACCTTCTGCCTAATCCTTTGGATTATCCAGAAGCTCGGGGGCTGCACCTTACAGGTGTGTTTTTAAAAAAATCCTGCTGGTAAGCATACTTTTTAAAGTCTTGGTCAACTTCGAGTTGAATGCTACTGACAGGTAGGACACGCTTTATGAGCCCAGCCTTTGTTCCCGACGTCAGTCGGCATTGGGTGTTCCTTCATCTTCATGCCTAATTCGAGGCCTTGCTGATCTTGGTATTCCCAGGTTTCAGTTTCTTCATACGGGTTATTTCGGTAACTATTACTCTTTGGAGTTCTTTTATATTGACCAGCTATGCTGAGAATTATCGTACATGGAATCGGAACCAGTCGGAAGTCTTCAAGATCAATCAAAAACAACTCGGGGGCTACTGTCGATGATATGAGACCCGGGTATATTCAAGATACAACAAGGCCGAGTGATCCAGTAATAGAGAATCGGTTTGGCCCAAGAAGGACCGGGTGGCCCGACGGACCTAAAGTCAGTCGGCCCACTCGGCCAGGAGATAAACATCAATCAACTTGTACTACAAGGCTGTTTACTATGTAACCGACTAGGTTTAGATCCATGTAACCCTGCACCCCCGACTATATAAGGCGGGCAGGAGACCTACAGAAAACTCTCTCGCAATACATCACACCAGCACAGGACGTAGGGTATTACGCCTCTGGCGGCCTGAACCTGTATAAACCCTCGTCTCCTGTGTTACAATCGTGTTCTTGATTCTCGTACACCCGTAAAATAACTATCGAGGCCCTAAAACCTCGACAGCCGGCGACGTGGCACTGTACACCCGCGTGGCCGTCGATGAGGATGACGCCGAACTCCTCGACGACGTCGCCTGCCACGGCGGGGACGTGACGGTGGCGTGCTGGGACGACGGCGCCACCGCCCTCCACCGCGCCGCCATCGACGGGAACGTCAAGATGGCCAAGGTTCTGCTCGACCACGGCGCCGACGCGGACAGGGAGGACGGCAGTGGCCGGACGCCGAGGGCCATCGCCGACGAGCACGGCCACCGTGAAATGCAGGCTCTGTTCGCCAGATCGCGGCAAGAACAAGCGCAGCAGAGCCCGAAGCAGCAAGGCTCGGCGACGGATCATCGTCGCCAGGCGGCAGCTCCGGTGACCAGGTTCACGAGCGCGCCGCCGGCGAGGATCCCGTTCCGCGACAGCCTCGACTCGTCGCCGCGGTCGTCGATGCACGGCAGCCCCCGGCGGATGGCCAGCTTCCGGAACTCCCTCTTCGGCATGCTCTCCACGTCCCACGCCAACCGGCACGGCGGTGGCGGCGGGATCAGCCGCCGCGAGAGGGAGAGGACGCGCGTCAGAGTGGTCATGTCCTGCCCGGAGCGGGGCAGCGGCGCGAGGAAGCTGGTGTTCATGCCGGAGACGGTGAGGCAGCTCGTGGAGCTCGGCGGGAGCGCGTTCGGTTTCGCGCCCTCTAGGGCGGTGATGGCGGATGGCGCCGAGGTCGACGACGCGAGCCTCGTCAGGGATGGGGATCACATTCTCATTGTCAGTGATCGGTGGGTGCCTGACACTGGTGTCATGAATAAGACGCAATAACATTGTAAAGAGACGGAAAATGAAAATTCTTTCTTTGCGCATTCAACTTTGAGAGGTTTCCTGCCTAGCTAATAAC
Organism: Eragrostis nindensis; assembly: GCA_012490785.1. NCBI lineage: Eukaryota > Viridiplantae > Streptophyta > Magnoliopsida > Poales > Poaceae > Eragrostis > Eragrostis nindensis. The sequence goes on along the minus strand of JAAXCT010000179.1, from coordinate 143,157 downwards.
AAGAGCTAATTAAAATAAAATTTGACATGGTACTACTAATAATTTGCGCCTTGATGTATATATTAACACCGAACAAAATTTCTCAATGGATCACTAGCTTCTCCCAAGTAAATCTTGCAGAACGCGTGGCTGGGTCATGTTCAGAGCACCCACTTGATTGCCTCATCATCATCGTTGAACACGTTTTTTTTTTAGATAATGGAAAAGTTCCCGCCTCTGTGTTTCCACACGTAGCGTTTGACATTATTACAAAACTTTCAACTACAAGGATGAGTTCAAGGAACCAAAACTAGAGAGACAAAGTCTATTATTAAACTTCCATCCATTTCTGGCAAAGAAATCCATGGCAAGAATCTCCAAAGATAAGCTCACCGAACGGAGTCTCTCTCCTCCTTCTCCGCCGCGAACCACCTCGACGCCAGTGAGCACCGCGACCTTGCCCACAGTCGCGGCCCATGGTTCGTTCGCAACCGAGCAGGTGATACGATCCGTCTCCTCCACCATGAACGTCCTGGCGCTCGCAGAACCTGCCGGCGCCGAGGCTCACCAGGTGGCGCTCCATGGGCACCCACCCTCTCGTCCGATGGTGAAACACGTACGGGTAGCGCGGGTTCAGCAGGACCGACCTCCGCTCCTCGGGCGGCGGGTTGAAATCTTCCCAGACGTGCGACAGCGTCGGAGCTAATTCTTGGTTAGCGGCCATGGCGGAGAGGTCCGCGGCGCCGAGGAGGTGGGGGTGGGCGGGGGAGAAGCCGACCCACGTGTCAAGCTCGGGAACGTGCACGGCTCTGCCGTCGAACGGCAGCGGCCAGTCGCCGGCGCGCCGCCACTCGCGGCGTTCCGTGTCGAAGCAACAGGTGGTGCCGGAGCCCCTTCGCAGCCTCGTCGACACGCAGATGACGTTGCCGTCGTCCAGCAGCGTGGAGGACATGATCTTGGGTCTCCACCAACGTCTCCGGCGCCGAAGGGCGGCGGCGGGAGAGGATGCCGCCTGAACTCGGGATCAGGTCCTCCATGGCTGTGATTAAATGGGTCGGGTTCCTCCTCTAGCAGATGACCACGAAGTTGATCTTCCTCATCCTCGCCGCCGGCGCCGCCCAAGCGGATGGCCTCGAAGTTGAACTTGACGGTGGACGTGCGGGGGTCGGAGCGCAGCACGTAGAGGTAGAGGACTTCTTCTCCGGGGCCGTTGCCGTCGGCGTCGGCGACGGCGAAGGAGACGGGGTGCTGCTGTCCCTTGGGCTCGTTCAAGCGGGGCAAGGTCTGCACGGTGGAGGAGCAGGAGTCCACGTCGCAGAGGATGGCGTGCCCGCCCCCGTTCGTGTGGAGGATCCTGCCGCCGTCCGGGCTCACGAGCGAGAACGTGTCGCAAGGCCACCGTATGCCTTCGCCGAGGTAGGACTCCAAGCGCAGAATCGGCGGAGGCAGCCGCCGCAGTTTCTCGATCCTCGGTGCCTTGCCGCCGCCATTGTTGTTCTCGTTGGCTGCTTCTGCTTCGGCGATCGACGGGTAGAACAGGTGCTTGGCGACGTCCAGGCGGCGCAGAGAGAACATGCGGCTCTTGTAGCTTGCCGTGACCAGATTCACGAACCGCCGGTTCATCTTCAGTTCGATCTCCTGCACTGGACCAACAAATATAATCAGATTGTTTTTTTATTCGATCGATCCATCCTCAACCTGCAGGCTTACTTGATCATATCTGCGCTACTCAGGCACGGGTCGAAATTCAAAGAACAAAACAAAAATTTGTTGAGGGAGAGATCGTCGTCAAGCTGATGCACGTACGCTTGGAGATGGTGGGTGAGCGCCGCCGATAGGGCGGCGGAGTCCTGCAACCTGCACGGCACGATCGCCGCACCCCACGAGTTTACCCGTGCAATCCAAAGTGATCCAACGCACCTCCTTCCTTTGTGCCGGTATGCGTATAAACCCTCGTTTGCACTGTTACCTAAACCTAACGGTTCACTTTGTTATCACTTTTTTTTAGGAGTCACTTACCTGTGATTATCTTACTTTGTTATATTCGTCATGGTAGATTGAAATTTTTGTGCATCACTAAGTTTATCACCGCCGTCATTGAGGCACAGCAGTCCCCCCCGCGGATAACAAGCTTCAGGAACTCTCGAGTCCCGACGTGGATGACACGAGCCTAACACTAACACTGGCACCTTGAATACGATTTAATAACATCATCAGAGGTAGAAAACGATTATTCTTTGTGCGTTCAACTTTGAGGTTTGCATGCGCCGGCCTAACAAAAACTTGGTAAAAATGAAAAAATTCGACATACTAATGTTCATTGAAAAAAAAAGGCAGAAGAGAACAGGGCATCTGGAATCGTTGTGCAAAGTCATTGTGGTATTGAGTGTTCACGCTGACAATAATTAACTAAGTACAAAAAAAAGACAAACGCATGATGTATTATTAAGCGAACTAAATAAATTTCTCTGTGGATCACTGCGCCTGATCTTGCAAAACGGCTTGGTTACATTCAGAGCACCGCCTTGATAGACTCACTGGTGAACATGTAACGTTTGGACTTGTGCTTCACCATCCGAAGCCCCCCTCCTTCGCCGCCACGATCCACCTCCACGCCAGTGAGCACCGCAAACTCACCCACAGTTTTGCTGTTCTCATCGAAGGAGTAACTGAGTTTCACCGTCTGTTCCACTTCGAAAAACTTTGCGATGCAGAATCTGCCAGAGCCTAGGTTCACCAGGTTGCGCTCCATCGGCTTCCACTCCTTTGTCGTGGTGCGAACGATGTCGGGGAAACGCCGGTTCAGCACGATTGGTGTCTCCTCCATGGGCGGCGGGTTCAGGTCTTCCCAGATGTGGGTCACTGTCGGTGCTTGGCGAGGGGCCGTGGCGACGACGGAGAGGTCCATGGCGCACAGGTGGTGGGGCTTGTCGGGGGAGAAGCCCAGCCATGTGTCCAGCTTGGGAACATGCACGGCTGTACCGTGGAGCGGCAGCAGCCAGTCGCCGGCGTCCCACCACTCAAGGCTTTCCGTGTCGAAGCAGTACGTGCCACCGATGTGCGTGTGCATTTTCATACAATATCCCATGGCCGACACGCAGATGATTCGGCCATCCTCGAGCAGCGCGGTGGACCCGACCCAGCGGTTTTCCTCTCCGGCGAAGGACGGTGGTGGAAGAGGCTGCCACTTAAACTGTTGAGGCGGCCCACGACAAAAGTGGCGAGGACGACGGTTGGGGTCCGGCGACCCTGGGCCCAAGTGGAGGACCTCCAAGCTGTGGGGATGATCGGAGCGCATCATGTAGATGCTTTCTTCTCCGGCACCGGCGCCGGGGACCGTGAAGGAGATGGCACCCCATCCTTTTGGTTCGTTGAGGCTGGGCAATGTCTTGGTGGAGCAGGACCCGACGTCGCAGATGATGGCGTGGCCTTCCTCGTTGGTATGAAGGATCCTGCCCGCCTCACTGTCGCTGCTGCCGCCCGGTCTCAGGAGCGAGAACATGTCGCCCGGTGACCACCACCCGTCTGTGAAATACGGTTGCAGGTGTATGCTCGGTGCAGGCAGCCGCCGCAGTTTCTCGATCAGCGGCGGCTTGCCGCCATTGTTGTTCTCGTTCGCTGCTGCTTCTGCTTCGGCGGTCGACGGGTAGAAAAGGTGCTTGGAGACGTCCAGGCGGTGCAACGAGTACATCCGGCTTTTGTTGTTTGCCACAACCAGATTCACAAACCGCCGGTTCATCTTCGCTTCTCCTGCACTGGACCAATATAAAATTAATCAGATTTTGAATTTGTTCAATCCTCAACCTGCATGCGGGAGTGAAAAATCTCTTGAACAGGGATTGATTGAAGCGATCAGAGAGATTTGAAGGGCAAGCTGATGTACACGTACCTACGGACAGTCTTGCGAGCCTGCGAGGCGGATCTTGTGGAGCGCCGCCGCCGAGTGGCTATGGAGTTGGAGCGGCGGCGGCCTCCGGCGACCTGCACTACACGACAATAATCCAAAGTGATCTAACGCACCTCCTTCCTCGGGTTGTCTAATTTAGGTTCAGATGGTCCATATTAACCCCCGTTTACGAACCTTCCTAGACCTAATAGCTGTTTAGTTTGCTAATTATCTCCCGTGATTACCCTTCTCTTGTTAATCAGCAGATAGATTTCCCTGATGTAACAATCATTGTATATCTTAACTAATTGCGCTGATGTCGCGATTGGTGACAAGCTGGCAATATACTTGCTCTAGTATGGTATCGTAGGTGCAATTGTAAAAACTTCGCCAAAAAATAAAGTGCAATTGTAAAAACACGCATATTTATGTTTTCAGTTTTTAATTAAGGTCCCTCAATATCAGTCAACTGATATTTTGTAGATGCATCAGCCACATAACTTTGAACGAGATGAATTGGAGCTATGACATAGGAGAATGACTATGGGTACGACCATAGTCAACTATGTAGCTCTCTGGGTATATTCGTAGCTCCATTAGCTGCACTGAAGTTCGTTCTAGTATTGCCATCATTTTCTGCCGCTTTGCTCAATATATTGTTGTAAGAGCGGCATAATGTTCCATATCGTCTGGCTAGCATAACTCTTCTTTCCTCTGCTATGGAACACTTATGATTCGCCTCTGATGGACCCATCTTAGCATGTTAGCATAATATTTTCCCCTCGAATTTGATTTTAATGGCCATACAATCAATAACATCATCGGAGCTAGAAAATGACAATTCTTTGTGCGTTTACCTTTGAGGTTTGCAGCCAAGCAAAAGCTTGGTAAAATGAAATTCGGCATACTAATGTTCATGAAAAAAATAGAGAGGAAGAGAACAGTGCATCTGAAACCGCTGTGCAAACAAATTTGTAACGTGCAAAGGTCATCATAGTGTTGAGTGTTCACGCTAACAATAATCAACAACAAAATAGACAAAAGCTTGATGTATTATTAAGCGAACTAAATAAACTTCTTTGTGGATCACTGCCCCTGATCTTGCAAACTGACTTGGTTATATTCATAGCACCGCCTTGATAGAATCGCCGGTGAACATGTAACGTTTGGACTTGTGCTTCACCATCCGACGCCCTCCTCCTTTGCTGTCGCGAACCACCTCAACACCGATGAGCACCGCGAACTCACCCACGGTGCTCTTGTCCTCTTCAAAGGAGCAGCTGAGACTCACCGTCTGTTCCACTTGGAACATTTTAGCGATGCAGAATCTGCCAGAGCCCAGGTTCACTAGGCTGCGCCCCATCGGCTGCCACTCCTTAAATGTGTGGTGCATGATGCCGGGGAATCGCCGGTTCAGCACGATGGATGTCTCCTCCATGGCCGGCGGGTTGAGATCTTCCCAGACGTGTTTCAGCGTCGGCGCTTGGCGAGGGGCCATGGCGACGGCAGAGAGGTCCATGGCGCACAGGTGGTGGGGGATGTCGATGGAGAAGCCGAGCCACGTGTCCAGCTCGGGAACGTGCACGGCTCTGCCTTCCAACGGCAGCACCCAGTCGCCGGCGTGCCACCACTCTAGGCATTCCGTGTCGAAGCAGTATGTTCTGGCGGTGTCCCTTTGCGTCCAAGGTCCCATGGCCGACACGCAGATGATGCGCCCATTGTCGAGCAGCGTGGATGATAGAACCTGGCGGTATTCATGTCCGGCGAAGGGCGGTGGTGGGAGAGCCTGCCACTTAAATTCGGGAGGCCCATCGCGATAGCTGTGAGGACTCCGCTTGTGCTCCGGCGACCTTGGGCCCATGTGGAGGGCCTCCAAGTTGAGTGGCCCATGATCAGAGCACATCACGTAGATGCTTTCCTGTCCAGCACCGGGGCCGGGGACCGTGAATGAGATGGGGTGCCATCCCTTGGGCTCGGCGAGGCTGGGCAAGGTCTTGGTGGAGCAGGACTCCACGTCGCAGAGGATGGCGTGGCCGTCCTCGTTGGTGTGGAGGATCCTGCTCGCCTCGCCGCTATCGCTGCAGTCGCGGGGTCTCAGGAGCGAGAACATGTCACCCGGCGACCACCACCCCTGGGCGAGATACGGTTGCAGGTGCATGCTCGGCGCAGGCAGCCGCCGTAGTGTCTCGATCCTCGGCGGCTTGCCGCCGCCATTGCTGTCCTCGTTGGCGGAGTTTGCTGCTTCTGCTTCGGCGGTCGACGGGTAGAAAAGGTGCTTGGAGACATCCAGGCGGTGCAACGAGTACATGCCGCTTTTGTAGTTTGCCACAACCAGATTCACAAACCGCCGGTTCATCTTCAGTTCGAACTCCTGCACTGAACCAAATGTATGTAATCAGATTTCGAATTCCATCTCGATCAATCCTAAAGCTGCATGCAAGATTAATTAATTGAAATGCTCTACTTAGACATGACACTGATCGAAAAGAATAAAAGCAAAAAAAAAAATTTTTGACGGAAAGAACAAGATCAGTTTGCTGAGGCGAGATGGAAGAATCTCTTGAACAGGGATCAGAGAGATTTGAAGGACAAGCTGATGTACATGTACCTACGGACAGTCGTGCGCGGCGGATCTTGCGCCGCGCTTAGAGACGGTGAGCGCCGAAGCTATGGAAATTGGAGCGGCGGCAGCGGACTCCGTGGACCTCTGCACTGCACGAGTACTGAACCCCAAAAGTTTACCCGTGCAGTCCAGAATAATCAATCTAAGCACCTCCTTCGTTTCTTCGGGTATCTCTCCCGTGAGATTACCCTTCTAACAGCAGATAGATTTCCCTGATGTAAATCAGTCATTGTAAATCTTAACTGATTGCGCTGCATATTTACGTTTTCAGTTTTATGGTTACTCCATATCAATTCAACTGATACTTAGTAGATGCAGAGCTGGAAAATGGTAATTATTTGTCCGTTCAACTTTATCTTTGCGGCCGAACAAAACCTTGGTCAAATTACAATTCAACATACTAATGTTCATGGAAAAAAAAGGAGAGAAGAGACCCGGACATCTTCAAATGTTGTGTAGTCAAACTTAACTTGTAACGTGCAAAGTCACGGTGGTGTTGCGGCTTGATTGTTGACGCTTGACAAGAATCAACCAAAAAGAAACAAGAGTCAAACGCTTCAAGTACACAACGTTGTATTCTATGGATCATCACTTCTTTGCCATTCTTGCAAACCGGCTTGGTTATTCAGAGCACCCACTTGATACAATCGCCGGTGAACATGTATCGATTGGTCTTGTGCTTCACCATCCGGAGTCCACCTTTTTGGCCACCGCGATCCACCTCGACGCCGGTGAGCACCGCAAACTCGCCCACAGTTCTCGAGTCGTCGCCAAAGGAGTAGCTGAGTGACACCTTCTCCTCCACGGCGAACATCTTGGCGATGCAGAACCTGCCAGAGCCCAGGTTCACCAGGTTGTGCCCCATCGAGTGCCACTCTTTAGTCGTATGGTGAACGACGCCCGGGAAGCGCCGGTTCAGCACAATCGATTTCCACTCCACAGGAGGCGGGTTGAAATCCTCCCATACGCGCGTCACCGTCGGTTGGTGGCGTGGGGCGGCCATGGCGGCGACGGCGGAGAGGTCCACGGCGCAGAGGTGGTTGGTGTCGTCGCCGCAGACGGGGGAGAAGCCGAGCCAGGTATCCAGCTCCGGGACGTGCACCGCTCGCGGCCAGTCGCCGGCGCGCCACCACTCGCCGCTCGCCGTGTCGAAGCAGTACGTGCAGGCGGCGTCCTCTCCCTCCGAAATTGAGTATGTCGCGACCGACACGCAGATGACGCGGCCGTCGTCGAGCAGCGTGGAGGACTGGATCCTGGGGTATTCGTTTCCGGCGACGGGCAGCGGCGGAAGAGGCTGCCACGTCAAGCTGGGAGACACGCCGCGGAGGTAGTGAGGCCGGCGCCGCTTGTTGTGCTCGGGTGACCCGTCGCCGCCCAAGTGGAGGACCTCGAAGTTGACGGAGGACGTGGCGGGGACGGAGCGCATCACGTAGAGGCTTTCTTCTCCGGCACCGGCGACCGCGAAGGAGATGGGGCGCCATCCTTTGGGCTCGGCGAGGCTGGGCATGGTCTTGGTGGAGCACGAGTCCACGTCGCATAGGACGGCGTGCCCCTCCTCGTTGGTGTGGATGATCCTGGCGCCGTCCGGGCTCAGGAGCGAGAACGTGTCTAGCGACGACCAAAGATTGCCGCCGAGGTGCGACTGCAAGCGCACCCTCGGCGCCGGCAGCCGCCGAAGTTGCTCGATCCTCGACGGCGTGCCTCCATTGTTGTTCCCCTTCTCGTTTGCTGCTTCTGCTTCGGCTGTGGTCGGGTAGAACAGATGCTTGGAGACATCCCGCCGGTGCAACGAGTACATGCGGCTTTTGTAGTTTGCCATGACCAGATTCACAAACCGCCGGTTCATCTTCAGTTTCATCTCCTGCAGTGGACCAACAATTGTAATCAGATTCTGGATTCAATCTCGAACAATCCTCAAGCTGCAGACAGACCTACAAATTTGAAGAGTGAAAAACAATTTGTGAGGGAGGGATCGTGTCGTCAAGGACGCACGTACGCTTGGAGATGGTGAGCGCCGCCGAGCAGCTATGGAATTGGAGCGACGGCGGGCTCCTTCGACCTGCACTGCACGAGCACGGCACCGCAACCCAAGACCTTTCGTGCAAATCCACAATCCAAGGTGATCCAACGCACCTCCTTCGTTTGCTCTGGTATTGTCAGACCCCATTTCTGGAATCTACTGTGCATCCTGTACCAGTCCCTGGATCAGTAGCTGATACGCACAAGAATACAGATATGATAATCAAAAGCATACTTCGAGTGGATAAATAAGTAAGATACCTGATATAAGACCCTTAGCGGCGGTACGACAAGGATTCAAAACCATCCAAGTCCAACCGTCCGACTAACGGTGAAGCAAACAGCGGAAACCATGGCCCAACGCCACAAGCAAACTTGAGAAGCAGAACCGAAAACCCAATCGTCGTCGTCATCTACGAAGTCTTCACCTACTAAACCAACGATTGCAAACACGTGAGTACATAAGGTACTCAGCAAGCCCTACACTACACAAGGGTATATATACATGCATATTTGGTCTTTAGCAAGGAATAGGCTGTATGGTTTATTTGCAGCAAGCAAATTTTATGCAAGGTTTACTAAAGCAAGTGAAGGAATTCTTAGATAAAACAGAGAAGTAATTGTCAATATTTTAGTTGGTTGGCCCTGGGGGAGTATGAGGCATTCCCGCCAGTTCCCAAGTTTTAGTTGGGCCTTCTGACCTCAGTGGTCATACCGACCCGGCACACTTGCCATTACTTCCAAAACACAAGCAAACTACTGCTCACTCACACTTCAAGGAATGAGAGGTGGCTAATCATATCGAACTCAACAAAGATGCGTCATGTGCCGTGACAACGTCCATCCGGATGAATTTTACACTCTGCAGAGGTTGTACATCTTTTCCCACGGGCTATGCACTCTTGTACAGAGAGTAACATAACGCTTAGTCCATCTTCTTCGAGTAATCTCACATGTCCACCACGGAATCTCACTCAGGGGCCTGTGACTTGATATGTCACACTACGGCACAACACCTATAACAGGTACGTCGTGCTCCTGTAATAATTTACAGGATCCTGTGACAAACACTGGGACAGGCGGCATTCCCGTGACCTACAACGGGTTCCCCGACAAACGATAGGATTCCGCAACCGAACCACGGGCACGTTTCCCCGGGTCTGCTCCTGAGCTTCCGTTGCCTCTACTGGCCTCCAAATGGACAATGTAAGAGTACCAAGAAGGTAGGGTAAGTCCTTCCCATACAGGTTCCGTGGTTGTACGAGAATCATCTTGTTAAAGGTTGAATGAACCGGTCCTTATGTGGCCGGGCAAGCACCATGTCTCCCGCACTAGGGGACTAACACACAATCCATCACAATTCACTAATGGCCTTGCCCGCAGTCCAACCCATCCCATCACCGTCACCAACATCATCACCTAACACAGTTGTGCTACTCCCAACCCCAATATTACGCACACCACCAAACTCATTTAACACATTTATAAAGCATAATATATGAGTACGGTGTGGCAATGTAGAAACATTGCGGGGTCCTAAGCAGTTCTAGAAGCAAGGTGAACGTGCCATCATAGAAATGATGGAACTATCCTAGGGTTATCAAGGTGACAGGTAAATCAAGGGTAAACAAGGATTCTGATATTAACGCCTAAGTAACAGACATCAATATCAATAAGCAAGTGGGACCATAACTACACAATCAGTAAAATAACAAGTAATGCAAAGTACGAGAACAGGTCATATAGGTGCATTGCGAAAATAGTAGGTTCAATCATGATCAAGGAGAAGTAGAGCTTGCCTGAAAACGCTATCCTAATCTTCCAATTCTTGGTCCTCAGATCTTCTGTCGAAGCTGATGTCTTCGAGTCCTCCTCTTAAGCTTGTACCTTCTGACTCGTCTTCGGGCTTGGATTCTTCAACTCATCCTCGAAGCTTGGATCTTTTAGGTCTTCCTTGAATTCTTCTGGCTCTTCCTCGAAACTCGTGTAAGCTAGCGCATAGAAACATTACGTATAAACAACTACCGCAAAGGAATAAAGATCGAAAAGACCAATAAAATCCAATTAACTCCATAAGAAGAACCAATAAGAAGAATCAATAAAATTCCAAGAAATGACTATGATTATGCAGTGCACACTATTTATGAAAGATTATTTATTATATGATATGTTTATGGCCTTATAAGGGCCATATTCACCTAGACAAACTATTAATTATCTAAGTTCTCTTAAAAGAGAAAAGGTGCAGGGTTTGGCATGAAACTCTATTTACTGAAGCCTTAGAGTGAGAATGATGAGATGCACATGCTGTATTGATGATGATTGCGTGCATATCTATTATGCAAACTTTAAGTTATTTTCTATTAAAGAACATGGGTGGTTCGAAAAGAGGATGTGCAAATGCATCAAACTTGTAAAGCAACTAAGCATAATATGATGTTTATTAGGGCGACGAGAGTTAGATGAAATGATCATGCACATGTAACATACATGAATTCAAGAGTTATACAACCTATAGTTTAAAGATTATATTTTATTCTACCAGCATCGATGAGTTTATTATCATAACTAAGGTTATTCATTCAAATCTATTATGGTTACATGCATATATTAAAGTACTTGTGCAGCTTATACTTATGCATGCAATGCTGTATGCAACATGCAATATGTTACAGAATTATTTAGCAATATACTTTATTTTATCAACAGATGATCCTACTAGATTAAAGATGTTGTTTATTTAAAAAGATAAAGATTTGCATAAGATTTAATGCATGATGGTGCAAAGCTACATGCTGAAGTCATGACATGCATTTACAAAGTAATTAAATAAATGATGAGAGGGTGACCTCAAATAACAGCGAATGAAATACCAATAAAATTCTCAAATAACTGACGCCAAATAAAAGAGGTGAATAGATCAATAGACTAGATGAACAGCGAGGACAACATGGATTGGGTTTGATTAAGCGATAACTGAGCCAGGCTAGGGTTAAAGCTAGGTCGTGATGAAAAGAGGTTACTATACTTGAGGTGGGACGATACGATGAGAAGAGGTGGAATGGTTCAACAAGAGGGGTTAGGTTCAACACTGATAGGTGAAAGAACAGTTGCGCTATGCGAGATCAGTGAAGAATGATTTGTCGAGATAGGATTTATCCGGCGAGAGGGAAACTTAGGGTATTGATGACTTGTAGACCTGATGCAGGGCTTCAAAGACAGTACCAAAAGGTACTACACGTTTCTACGAACGCGTGAGCGCAAGAATCGCTCAAAACAGAGTTACGGATGAAAAGATACGGAGGTTTAAAGTTTCTAGGGGCTTGTTTGCAAATACAGAAAGGTTATAGGGACCCATCTGCAAGAACAGAAGAGTTTTAGGGACCTATGTGTAATTATGAAAAAGTTGAGGGACCTTGGTGTAAAAAGGTAGGGACTAAAGGGTAATTACAGAAAAGTATAGGGGCTTTTCTGTAAAAAGGTAGGGACCTAAACAGAAATAGAATAAACTAGAGGGGCTTATCTGCAAAATGTACAGGAGCTGGGATTTTTGGGATTTTCTAGAATTATTTTTCTACTGAGGACTGGGTCCACAGGCTCGTGGACCGGCAGAGGGCCCGCGGTCCACTGGTCCACGGTGGACCGGTCAGATCTTGGCCGCTGGCTGGGAGATGAACGGTTGAGGGTGGCCGGGAGCGTGAAGGCGGTGGCCGGCGGCGACTAAGCGGCGCGGGAGGCGGCGGCGGCTCGCCGGAGATGGCCGGAACGGCGCTCCGGTGGCCCGAACTCAACGCGAACCAGACCGGGAGAGAGAGGAGAGTGGTGCGAACTCACCTTGGGTGCGTGCACACGTCAAGCGGGACGGAGTCGGGCTGGCGACGGCGAGAGGCGGAGCGCTGCGGCGGTGTTCGACGACGAGGGCAAGAGAGTGCGGCGCGACGGGTTTATGCGGGTCGGGGAGGTGCGCGGCGACGCGGCGGTGCTGATGCGCGCACGTGGCGATTCAGACGAGGCCGGGAGGGCGGCCACGTCGAGCTCCTACTCGGTGCCAATGGCGACGGCGGCGCGCGGCTTAGGGTTAGGGTTTTGAAGCGGGGCGGCTTCAGGAGAGAGAGAGAGAGAGAGAGAGACGTCGCAAAGGAGGCGAGAGGAGGGGTTAAATAGGCGACGGAGAGGGAGGAGGCTTCGCGGCGAAGCGAGCTCGGTCAAGGTTTGCGGCGGCGACGCTATCGTTTCGGTCCGCGCGAAGTCAAGGAAAGCGGCGGCATGGGCGATGTGTCCGTGATGACGAGAGCGACGGAGTGGCTACAGAGCCGGAGAAAGCGACGGGGGAAAAAGGGAAGGACGGCGGCGATTTAGCTGGCCGGCAGCTGGACGGCGATGAGAGGGTCATGGCGAGCTCGCTCGGTCAAGACGTGCGGCGACCGTGTGAACGCGACAGGGAGATGGCGGCGGCTTCGTCAGGTTGCGGCTGGCCGCCCACACGGCGCTGAGGTGGAGGAGGCGGCGGTGCGTCAGCGACACGCCGGCGAGCTAGGCGAGAGAGAGAGGGCTGGAGGAAGGAGATGACGTGGAGGCGGGCCGGACCAGGCCATAGCTGGGCCAAAAGAAGGGCGCGGCCCACTGGCTTGTTGCCGGAAAAGAAAAGGGAAGAGGGGGAAACGGGCTGGGCTGAGAGAAGGAAAAGAAGGAAAAGAAGCCCGCGGCGGAGGGGAGAGAAGGAAGAGAAAAGAAAAGATGGACTGGGCCAGCTAAAGAAAAAGGGAAGGGATTCGGCCCAGAGAAAAGGAAACTGGTTTGATATTTTCTGGAGTTTGAAAGGCTTCAAATTTGAACAGATTTCAAATTTGAAAAGGAAATTAACTTCAACAACCACTCCAAGTAAAACCAGTAAATCCAAAATGCATATGGTGACGTTTGTGCAGGGTTTTCAAATCCAAATTTTAAATTCAACGTGAAGTTACTAGGGTTTAACATCTAATTATTTTTATTTGTTATAAACTCAAAAGTTCAAATTTTTAGTGAATATTTAATGTAAACAAACACTTGAGCTTAGATTTTATATTTTGAAAATTTCAGATTACTTTTGTTAGTTTTATTGCTAAAATTTGATGAGGAGGAAAGAAATAAACAAAATTTAAAATCGGAGTGATTTTTATTCCATTTAATTGTTGATTTGAAATTTGGGGTGTTACAGGTATCTTTACTCCTTATTATGGGGCATCTGACTCCACAGTCTGCCCCTCCCCACCTCACATCCTGACAGGTGGGTCCGACTTCACTTCCACCGTCATTTGTTTTCTGATTTTTAGGTGCGTCGCGCCCCTCTCCCCCTCAAATTCGGCGCCGACAGGTGGGTCCCACCCGTCCTCACGCGCACCACGCCCGCCTGTTCGTCCCCGCCGCGCGTGCGCATCCACCTCTCCCTCTTCCTCTCGCTCCCTCGAGCCCCGCCTCCACCCAGCGCCGACCCTGCAGTGCGGACGCGGCACGCCTCCCCTCCCCTCCCTTCCCTTCCCAACCCTAATCCGCACCGGCGCCGCCGTCAATGAGCCTGCGTTCGTGGCCATCCACGCCTTCACCCGCGTCCAGATGAGGTCGCGAAGCCGCCCCACGCCTCGCCGCCGTCTTTACTTTACTCCGTTCGTCGTCCACCAGCTCCGTTTGGTTGTCTTGCTGCAGAAGCGCGGGCGGCCGCCTCGGCCGCGGGAGGAGGACCACGCCGGCGGGGATTTGGGTGACCTCCTCCTCCCGCTGCATCCCAGCCAGATCCAGGGTGGGGGAAGATGGAGCCGGCGGCGGCGGAGCTCCAGATGGTTGGGGTCAAGCTTAGGCGGGTGGCGTGGTGAGCAACCAGGCGGGCTCGTCGCGGATCTGATGGGGCGAGCGACCAGGCGGGCTCGCAGTTGATGGCAATTAGTAGGCGGGCAGGCTGGCGAGTTCGGCGTCGCTGCCGAGCTGATGCCCAGCTCGGACCTTGAGCTCCAATCCAGGTACTCCTCCGTAATCGCTGGTTCCCAAGATTTGTTGCGTTCGATGGGATTAAGACAATTTCTGATTACCTTTTGGGGATTAGTTTTTAAGATTCACCTCCAAAATCATTGATAACAACCCTGTACATGCCTAACAACGAAACTGAAAGACGTATGAATGCAACTTTACTGATAATCCAAGTATATCTTGGGTTTGAGACCAAACTTTACTGATGCAACCAAATGTAACTTGCAGGCTTCTCGCTTGGACTTAGAAAAAAAAATGGATCCAGTTTGTGGCATATTACTTGTACCCACTGGCTCTAAAATGAATGAAGAAAGGGCATTGCTTCTCCGTTGAGCAGAATAATTTCCAGGGGTGGCCTGTTCTCCAATTTAAATACCAAAAATTAGCCTTAGTGTTCCACAATGCTCACTTTGGTCCTACTATGGCAACGAACGCTCTATAGCAACATTTCTCACTTAGTGTTATATTGCTTTATGCCTGCCTTTTCCTCTGGGTTGCTGATTGCAGTTCTTAACGTCTTCTGTTGTTACTACATGCTGATTGATTGCAGAGTGGTTAGTGTAATATTACTATGTTGTGGAGTGACTTTTTATGCAACTGAAAGAGCAGAGCATTCAGCTGATACTTTGCATATTTATGCTAATAGAGGAATGCTTGTACATACTCCATTTTACAATTAGTTTCTGTGATAGGATATCAATCACAATAAGTTTAAAACAATATCGAGGGATTTTTTTCGGTCAGCCCGTGGCAACGCACGGGCATTTTTGCTAGTCTACTATAAGATCCAGACGGTCATTCGACCACATGTTTGCACTCATTTCTAACCTATTACCGTTTAATACGTTATTATCTTCTTCCTTTGATATACGTAGATAGCTTTCCGTTATGTACATGTAAAAAAAAAAGCTTTCCGTCTTGTAAATCGTTTTAATCCCAACAGAACTTAGGATGTGCCATGATGGTAACAATTCAACTGATAATATATCCGTTTTGCCTACTGCAGCAATGCTAGTGCTTACGTAATTAGCTACGCGATTCTTACATGGTTATTAGGGTAAATCCTACCAATACACTTAATTAGCTAAGTAATTTATAAAACATTCACACAGTCTAAAAATCCCCCTCACACCATTTCATAAGAACATTTTTGTTCAAACTTTTTCTCCATCTCCTAGTTGGGAAGCTAGTTTAATTTCATGCCGGAGGCGGGTTCCCTTGCTCAGGCTGATGGTAGACGGTACTGAGGTGGATGACGCGAGCCTCATCAAGGCGGTGTCACTTTCTTTTTGTCACCATTGGTGGATACGCACCACGACAAGGGAAAATACTTTGTATGTCGTTGGCTTAAACTAAAACCCCCGGAAAATGATACAATTCTTAGCGTATTCAACATTGGGGTTTGCTGCCTAACAAAAACATACTAGAATAATTTGCGCATTCAGTATCCATCAAACGCTTGATGTGTATTAGACTAACAGAGTTCTCTATGGATCACTTCCTAGGTTCTTCCTACTGATCTTGCAAAGCGGATTGGGTTAATCAGAGCACCCATTTGATACAATCGCTGGTGAACTTGTAACGTTTGGACTTGTGCTTCACCATCCGAAGTTCTCCTTCTTCGCGGCTAGGAAGGACCTCGACGCCGGTGAGCACCGCGAACTCATCCACAGTTTTTGTGCGTTCCTCAACGTCCTCATCATCAAAGTAGTGCAGAACCTGGAATACCTTAGCGATGCAGAACCTGCCAGAGCCCAGGTTCACCAGGTTGTTCCACATCGGCAGCCACTCTTTCGTTGTGCGGCGGACGGTGCCATCCCTCAGCACAATCGGTTTCTTCTTCGTGATAAGCGGCGGGTTGAGATCTCCCCAGACGTGTGTCACCTCCGGTGGCGCCATGTCGGCGACGGCGGAGAGGTCCGCGGCGCACAGGTGGTGGGGCTGGTCGAGGGAGAAGCCCACCCAGGTGTCCAGCTCCGGGACGTGCACGGCCCTGCCGTCGAACGGCAGCAGCCAGTCGCCGGCGCGCCACCACTCATGGCTTTCCGTGTCGAAGCAGTACGTACATACTGCGGCATCGTCCTTTGCATACGTCGTGGCAGACACGCATATGATGCGGCCGTCGTCGAGCAGCGTGGAGGACAGGATCCTGAGGCGTTTATTTCCGGCGATGGGTGGGAGAGGCTGCCACTTAAACTCGCGATGCCCACGGCCAAAGAGATGAGGAAGCCGAGTGCCAAAGTCGTGAGGAGGCTGGAGCTTGTACTCCGGCGACCCGTGGCCCAAGTGGAGGACCTCCATGTCGAGGGGGCGTCGGAGCGCATCATGTACAGCCTTTCGTCTCCGCCGGCCGGGACCGTGAAGGAGATGGGGTCCCATCGCTTGGGCAAGTTTAGGCTGGGCATGGTCTTTGTGATGCAGGAGTCGAGGTCGCAGAGGATGGCATGGCCGTCCTCGCTGGTGTGGAGGATCCGACTCGCCTCGCCGTCGACGCCGCTGCGGGGGCTCAGGAGCGAGAACATGTCGCCCGGCGACCACACCCCGCCGTACTGGAGGTACGGCTGCAGGCGCATGCTCGGCTCAGGCAGCCGCCGCAGCTTCTTCATCCTCGGTGGCTTGCCGCCATTGCTTCTGCAGATGTTTTCGGCGTACGCTTTTGCTGCTGCTTCTGCTTCGCCGGTCGACGGGTAGAACAGGTGCTTGGTGACATCCAGGCGGTGCAACGAGTACATGCGGGTTCTGTAGCTTGCCGTGACAAGATTCACAAACCGCCGGCTCATCTTCTGTCTCCTGAAGTTGAACGTGTAATATAGTCAGATTTTGAAATCGATCTCTCGATCAATAGTCAACCTGCATGCAACCTTACCTGAGCCGATTTACCTAGACACGGATATAAAAGAGCATAAACAATTTGTTGAGGCAGAGAGATCGATCGATCGATCGATCGACTCCGTAAGAAGGATCTCTTGAACTGGGATCCTTGAAGGCCAAGCTGATGTACGTACTCTTGGAGATGGTGAGCGCCGCCGACTAGCTATGGAGTTGGAGCGGCGGCAGCGGACTCCTGTCGTGCACCGCACGAACACCGCACCGCAAGATTTTACCCGTGCAATCCAAAATAATCAAATGGGATCCTACGCACCTCCTTCGTTTGATCTGGTATATCTACGATCCATACGGTTCATATATATCGGCCACCTGTTACTGTTATATACTCCTGTGTATTACCTTCCTGGTATATGTAGATAGCTTTCCGTCATGTAAATCATTTTAATCTCAACAAAATTCAGGATGTTCCATGATGGTAACAATTTCACTGATAATATATCCTTTTTTGCCGTTATGGATCTCCTGAATTTTCATAACATCACTAATGAACAATAATGCTACAACATTAATCTTAATCCGCGTTCTCTGTGGCCCGGTCCACTTCTCTAATTTGGGCGGACCTAGAGTTGAAGTAAAGGAGGGGACGAGCAAAATTTAGTACACAAGTTCTTCATTAAAGGGGCCATCTACTTGGGGGGCTGGGGGGAGGGGGGGGGGGGGGGGGGGGTGGGGGGGGGGTGGTGGGGGGCGATGGCTCCTGTGATCCCAACCTTGGCTCCACCACTCGGGAACCTAGGCGCAACACAACCACTGCCGCAAGCCCGGTTGTGCTTGCACAGAAGCTTGCGCATGTTGCTGCAAACTGTGCGAGCCTGTTTCTAACCGTTTCCAGTTTGAGTCGCCGTGACAGAGGCGTACAACATATCATTATGAGCCCAATTGCGGCGGCAAGAATCTTTGATTCCAGATCATTGCGAACAGACAAACGTATAGTCAGTCAAGATAACGTTGGGCACGTACAAGAATATAATTGGAACTTTAATGGCTTCTCCTCTTTTTAGATGGATGTGGAAATCATGTGCGCAAGGTAAACAGAAATTTTTCTTCTGGTTGCTTCTAAAGGACAGGTTGAATACCAGGAGTAAGAAGAAAGAATAAAGTCCTGGATGATTATACTTGTGTGTTATGCAATACGCATAGTGAAGAAACCCTGCTACACCTCTTATTTGACTGTCCGTTCAGTAGCTGGTGCTGGACGTTTTTGAACATCCACTGGAACACAAATCTACAACCTTATGAAATGATCATTGATAGTAGAAGAAGATTTGTTTCAAAAAAATTTCGGGAGATCATCATGGTGGCAGGCTGGACGATCTTGTGTCATAGAAAATGCAATCATTTTTGATGGAGCTACTCTATCGTTGCAATGGTGGAAGAAGAGTTTTAGGGATGAGCTAGCGCTGATTATTCATAGAGCGAAGCCTTCCACTAGGGAGTTGTTAGAAGTTTTTTGAGTAATTTCCAATAGTCTCTTGTTTTAGGGTCTTTCTTTGGGTCTGCGACCCTGTACATCATGTACATAACTTTTTATTAATACAAAAATAGAAAAAATCAGTAGGGGGCTCCCCTGCTGTTCGCTTCCAAAAAAAAAAGATAACATTTGGCATTTGGTACTTAGGCCTTATTTGGATCCAAATGACTACTGTTACGCCCTTCGTGTCAGAATATAAGCATTTTTGGGTTTGGTCCTCAACAGCAAAAACTGTTGACTATGACGACGTTTACTATGCTGGTTTTATTTCAGGCAAGCTAGTGTGCAAAAAAGCGACGCAAAAACACTACGTGCGGAGCAAATTGAGGCAACAGTGAAAGGTGGAGGGGGCATAACATGACATTCGAACAAAGACAGGCAATAAGGGATCATGAATATGCACATTGTTTATTGCTATGGAACACTATACATCCAAACTCCATCGCCATACAAAACCCTCTATGGAACGGAGTTGAGTAATTTCTTCAAACTTTTGTGTGTAACATCAGTTTACATTAAACCATTAGACGGTGAAGACTTGTTAAGATATTTGTTGTTGTTGTTATTTTTGTTATCATTTCGATACCTAGCCTCACTACGATACATGATATCACTATGCAATCTTCAGTTAGTATGAATATAAAAAATGATGCCTCTCCCTCGCCAATACAAGCTAGGTACACATGTCGTTCTTGCAGATTTTTTAATATAAAGTATACATTAGATATCAGACTCATTCCCATAGTCCTGAGCATAAAAGGCTTCCTTGATACATGACAAGGCTACAATACTTTGGTATTGTAGCCAGATCAGTCCATTCAAATATTCTTGGATTGTAAGCTCTCAGAACCCGTTTCCAGCTCTCCCAAACAAGTATCCTCTCGTCGTCCAAAACCATCAGCGGGTAAACAAACCCGCCGTCGAGCGACATGGGCGCACAATGCAAAGAGTACCGTTTGGTCCATGACCCCCTCTCCACGTCCATAGAGAACCAGAGGTCCATCGACCACTCGCCAAATTCCCATGTGTTGCAAACCGTGACCAAGCATCGATTCAACTTGGTCAAAAGGCACGAATTCGTCGTCCTCCTTTGCTCTTCATTGCTGTTGATCGGCCCGCGATGCAGCGTCGGCCGCCATTCCTCCGTGAGGAGGTCGAAGGAGGCTATGTCATACGGCGTGCCGACGACGGCATTGGCAGAAGTAGAGTTTGGTTGATGTGGCAGGAAATAGGCTACACCTCTGACGACCGCTGTGTGCATGGGTGATGCCGACACGCGCAACGGCGGCCGTGATGGCACCATCCTCCACCGCATTCCGCCGCCGTCTTCCGGCGTTGCGATGTGGCAATTTTGCTCGGGCTCGCCGCCACCAGTGCTGGAACACCGCCGGTGGATGCGGAGCACCTTGTACTTGCCTGTGGACGGGACCTGCCCGAGTATCGAGAAGGTTCTGCTGCTGCCTCTGCTCAGCTTGTCCATGTCACTATAATCGACGGGCAAGACGGCGACGACGCCGCCACCGGCGCTTGGGTTGATCACGCATGTCCTGCCGTTGCCGTATCCCTGCGAGACACAAAGCAAGTCGAGGTGGGCGTTCAACTTACCGCTGTTGTCCCACGTCTGCCCGGTGCTGATCCGCCGGACGACGTTGCCGGCCAGGTCCACGAGCTGGACCTCGCGGCGACAGGCGTTTCCGCCGGCGCGCGCGGCGGCGATGGCGTGGAGGCCGGCGACGAGAGGGTGGCGGAACGAGTGCGCCTTGGCGAAGGCCGGGTCGGAGGTGATGGACCGCCACGACCGGCAGACGAGGCGGAGGCGGCAGAGCTCGGCGGCGGGGAGACGGAGCAGGACGTCGCACAGCACGTCCGTGGGCAGCAGCAGCAGCACCCCATTGTCGTCGTCGCCGATGGAGGGAGGGCAGGGAGCTTGCTCCGCCTGTCGCTAGTTGTTGCGGCCGCCATGGATGGATGATGATCGATGATCCTAGCCAGATGATGTAGATGCGAACGATGGGTACGTACTGTACGCGTGCGTGTACGGATAAACTTGGTTTCATGGAGCCTTTATATACTTTGCTGATGTAAAGAATAACGGAGTTTGAGACGTGTACAACAAATAACAGAATTGCTATTTCCTTGCCCGCCTTACGGATGTTTTTTGGCAACAACACTGAGGAACAAGACTCTGTGTGGGACCATTGAGGAAGAAGTACATGATTCTGTCTGCCTTCCTCCACAAGGTATTAACTTGTTGATGTCCCCTTTTGCCTTATCATTTCCTTTGAGATTGAGTTTCGGTTTGCTTGAAATCTCTAGAGATATCATGTATTTTTGCAGGCACTAATTATGCCCCGTTGGTCTTTTTTTCTGGACAGTGACAGATGCAGATTATTTTTAGAGTTTTACAAAAATACTGAGCCTGTTCGGCAGGCTGATAACACTATAGCGGCTGCTGAAGAAATAACTGCGAACACTGTAGCGGCTGCTGAAGAAATAACTGGAACACTGTAGCGACTGCGAAGAAGCTGGCTGCGAAATGGGCAGCCGAACAGGCTGACTATCTATATATTACAAAATACTCTGAGTGTAGAATAGTAGGTGGTGTTTCGGTGGAACAAAACTTGCAGTCTTGTTATAATTTTAGAAGACTCCACCCAAGACATCTTTTTTCTAAACTATGGTTTTGCTTGATGATGGCATCTAAAACATGGTTTCATACCTAGTTTTAAAAGGACTACAACATCCAGACGATGCCTAAGATTCTACGTTTGTACTGGTAATACAATGATGGGAGCTTCGAGGAGATGGCATGGCATGCTGGGCGTCAGCAGGCACAACGGCGACCATCTTGCTGGTGAAGACGTTGAGGGCTCTAAAGAACCACGTCTAAAGAACCATGATTTATGTAAAATTTTGTTTAAAAATCGCCACTTCAAACGGTCTACAGTGTCTGTGCGAGACATTGAGGACTTTCTCTGACACATAAATAAATCTCTTATGAGTGAGATGAGATAGATATATCTTTCATACTCGTATGTAATAGCTCTAGTATTAGTTTGGTAGTGCAAACACATTACACTTGATACATATTTATGCTTTATCGGAAATGCTGTACATCCGACTAGACTGTTAGACCCGGCTGTCGACTACACATCAATAATTTTCTCGTGGTTATTGCTCACTGATTGCTGAGTTGCCAATTTGTGCTGGTCGTCTTGATAGCTTTACCTAATCTTAGTTTCGTTTTGCTATAAATAAACATCAAACTTTACCGGAATCCTTGGTTTATCTCAAAAATCCTAAAGAAAAAAAATCATCTGGCTAACTTTTGTTCGTCCCAGCCGGGCCCCATCTCTCTTCTGTTGTTGTTCTTGCTCTTTCTACACGATCCGAAGGCGGCCACCTCGTCATCATCTTCTCCCGCAGTCTCCTTTCTCTCTTGCTCTTGCTGCGGTCCAAGCCCGGTGGTGCTCTCAGAGGCTGATTGCCCTGCAAACACCATCGCATACGCACACGTCACAATTAAGTTTCTTGATCGTCTGGATTGAATAAGGTTCAGACGAGAGACTGGCGCACCTCAGTCACCTTATCAGCGGCAGGGGCAGCTCCGTCGTCTACCGTAGAGGAAGGGGCGTCGGAGGAAGTGCCGCCGTCGTCGTCGACACGACGCGGCGGAGGGGCGCCGGCGATGTTGTGTCTGGTGGCCACGTCCTTGGAGCTACAACAACCCATGGCCGCCAAGCTGACGACATGGACGGCGGAGAGGTAAAAAGAAGGCCATGAGAGTGGGAATGGAGGGGAGGAGGAGTCGGGCTCAGCTCTGATCTGATGAAAGAGTCGCTGGTGTATGAGCATGCACCATGCAATGGCGATGCGTGGGGCACGGTGGACTTGGACCTCATCAGGGTCTGGAAAGAAAAACACAAGAAGCTTATTAGGCCGTACAATATACCTTATGAGAATTTGCTGAGATGGGCCAGACCCATGCGTGGTTTTTTTTTCGTGCTTGGGCTCTTTGCTGAAGCTTCTCAATAGGGCCGGACGGTGGTTACAACACACAAGAAGGGCACAGTCATGTGGTGGTGAGACTTGCCCTCAAAAAAAAAAAAAAAAAAAAAAAAAAGTGGTGGTGAGACGATCGCCGCCGCCGTCGTCGCTGGATCGTCTACTCGACAGATTTCTTTACCCGTTCCATGCTCACCAGCTCCAATCCCCGGACGACATCGACCAATTGTTGCTGCAAATCATCCACGTACGTTACCAGAGACCCTCCATCAACCCGACTTCCTTCGATCAATCATTGAAAGCTGCTGTTTCTGGTGGTACGAATCAATTATAGACCTCTTATTTTATAGACTTAGATCTCTCAGTTCGTCTCTGAGTTGCAACAAGCTATCTTTCTCTTTTGATTGAATCTATGTCCCCAGATCGTACAATACAGCTTGGGACTTTGGGAGATGATACGGCGGTACCTGAATCTGGTGGTGGCAAACAGGAGCACCCGCACGTATTGGCTGCACCGCCTGGACTTCGCCAAGCACCTGTTCTACCCGTCCACTGCCGAAGCACAAGCAGCAAACGCCGCTAACAATGGCAGCGGCAAGC
The DNA here is from genome assembly GCA_012490785.1 of Eragrostis nindensis. Taxonomy (NCBI): domain Eukaryota; kingdom Viridiplantae; phylum Streptophyta; class Magnoliopsida; order Poales; family Poaceae; genus Eragrostis; species Eragrostis nindensis. The sequence continues at coordinate 119,685 of JAAXCT010000179.1, read as the reverse complement.
CATCGAGGATCGGGTGGCTGCGTAGGCTGCCTCCGGCGAGCATGTGCTTCCAAGAGTTCGTTCCCCCCAAGGACGACGCCTGTCGTCTGTACTGGCTGCCTGACGACATGTTTACACTCGTGAGCCCCAGCAGCAGCGAGGGCAAGATCCTCCACGTCACCGAGGAAGGCCCCGCCGTCGTCTACGACGCTGACGCTCGGTCCACGAGCTCTGTTCCCAGCCTTCACGGGCGCTGGCGATGCAATCCCCCCATCTTTATCCCCACAGCCGGCGACGGGGAAGAAAGAGACAGCCTCTACATGATCCACGATTCCAATCAGGAAACTAGCTTCAAGGTCCTGGACTTTAACCAACACCCTCACAAGTGGCAGACACTTCCACCGGCGCCCTTTACCGCCGCCGCCACCTTCGACGACTACGACCATTACGACATCATTGACGGAGACGATTGCAACATTGAGTCCGTCACGGTGGTCGACGGCGGCCACACCATCTGTGTCTCTACCAACAGGAACGGCACGTATTGTTTCGACACGAGGAGCCGCAAATGGTGGCAGGTTGGAGATTGGGTGCTGCCCTTCGATGGCAGAGCCGAGTACGTCCCCGAGCTCGACACCTGGATGGGGTTCGCTTCCCGGCCCAAGGCCAACTGCCAGCTCTGCGCATCCTCGGACCTGTCTGCCATGGACGCGCACCGAGCGCCGAAGCTGCAGCACATCTGGGAAGACCTCAGACCACCAGAGGAGAAGGAGATTTTGTAATGAGTCGGCGCTTCATGGGCGCTACCGTCCGCAGAACGAAAGATTGGGTGCTGGAAAACCACAACCTGCTCAACCTAGGCGGAGGCAGGTTTTGCGTCGCTAAAGTTTTCACGGAACATCGGACTGTACGCATCGGCTTTGAAGGGCTCGAGAAGGAGCAAGGACCCTTTCTTGTGCTCACCGGCATTGAGGTGTTTCGTCGTGGCGGCGACCACGGTGAAGCGGGGCTTCAAATGGTGAAGCACAAGTCCAAACTATACCCCACGGATATAATCGAATGGGTGCTCTGAATAAAAGCAAGCTTATTAGTTGTCGACAGGCAAATCTCGGCTATGGTCTATGGATAACCCATGCCGATCTAGTTGAGCAATGAACTACTCACCTGTTCCGTAATACTACTATGCATGTTACGTACGAGAATATTATATATCCTTGCATTGCTTTGGCATCTACAAGGGAAACACCCTTTTGCAATGCATATATACGTTGCTAGAAGTCCAAATAACCGTTGCTAGCATCTGTACCAACGCATTCAGCATGCGTTGCTAGAGCTGGCGTTGCTAGGTTCTTTTGCAACATATACGTATGCGTTGGTAAACAGTGTGACAAAGCGTTGCATTCCAGCAACGTATATTTGTAGCTCTTGCCAACACTTGTATGCGTTGCAAGATGGAATAACCGAATATCGTTGATACAAACCATAGTATTCTGCTACTTGTAAATGATTTACTTCTAGCATACTATGGGAAAGAGGAAAACGCCAGAAGTTGACTCATAAATAAGATTGGCTGCTGAGAATATTTTTCATTAATCTTTTATTGTCGTATATGGTACAAACACTAATCAGCTCAGGGCTAGACCTAATAGTGTGTATAATCATAAGACAAGTTCGATCAGGTGCCCCTATACAATAATTGTACATGTGTCACTTAATCAAATCTGGTAAATCCTTGTAGAGTGTCTGTCTCCACCTCTATCCCTTCAGCTTTGCTTGAATTGTCCATCTTTCTGTCTCCATTTCTATCCCTTTAGCTTTGCTTGAATTGCCCGTCTTACTACCTGCAGTAGAGATGTGTTTCACTTTTTTAGCAAGGGAACTACCAGAAGGATGCTATGTTAGACTAGATATAAATCATCTTTTGCGTAAACTAAGCAGAATTCTCACACGAGTTACACATAATTTATACCACAAGGTGTATCTTCTAAAAGCAGAATGGTACTAGCAGTGGTTCATCTGGAGATGGCCGTTCAGGCTTATAAAACAAAAAGTCAGAAGGTCTCCATCCTATGATATTTTAATACATTAACAACACGGAGCACAAAAGGAAACATATTGCAAGAAATCATTCAGAGTACAAATTACAAACTAATTCACTGTTAGTGTCTAATAACCTAACATTATTTCTCAATAATATGCTGATAAATGACAATAGGCGTGATGAGCAGAGTGTATTCCTAATGAAAAGTTGAACTTACCAAACGGACTTCCGGCAAATATTTGCATGAATCAAATAACATAATCCATACTCTGGCACAAACAACATTAAGGAAAAAGCCTGCAGTGCCACATCAGAAAAGAACAATAGAATTCAGCTTTCTTATAATAATGACACAATAATAATAAAATGAAAACACTACAGAAACATGTTCGTTTTCCTTCAATCCTCAATTGCGAACTGTTGTTTCAAGTTAATTAAACACCAATACGTTTCCTATTCCTTCTAAAAGTGGTACAGATTCACAAATAACCAATTATTGTTATTGATGTCGAACAAGGTAAATAATTTGAAGGAAAATAGAGTGTTACCTGTAGCCATCATTCCCTCGATCATCAAGGAAACCAATTCAGATGCAAGATCTCCTATTCAATCTGTGCCCTGAGAGAAACCTAGAGGGATAACACCAAAATCTAGGTTGATTCACAAAACAACTGCACAATACAGGAGAGGATTTCACGGGAGAATACCTGAGGATAATGTGAAGGAGGTCCATCGCACAACCAAAATGAGATGAGAGGCGGCAACAACCATCAGATCCGGCCGCTCCCTTCCCTGTCCTCGCCTCCGCCAGATCTGAGGGGTGCGGTTGAGCAGAGAGGGGTGATCATGAGGAACGCAATGACTACAGCAAGAGACGGCCACGCCCCTCTCCCCTCTCCGGAGAGACATGACTGCGGGCATAGATCTTGGGGGCATCAAGGTCTTGGTTGGTGGACAAGGAGACAACTGCCGCCTGCCGCCGCCGCCGCCGCGGCGAGGAGATTGGATCGGGACTCGGGAGAAGTTGCCGAGCTGGGAGGAGGGCAAGAGGTATTCTGCTGCGTGGATATGGCTTGAGAGAATTTTATTAATCGAAGGAGGTGGGGAGGTGGCCCGTGGGCTGAGGGAACGGCCTGCAACGCTTGTTGGTTCCGTAGCGAGGCAATCGTTGCTAGAGGTGGGTTGGTGACCTTCAATTTCATTTTTTTTCTTAATGATAAATGACTAAAAGCTCATACATACTAGATCACTTTTACGGTACATTACCCATGCATAGACAAAAGGTGTCATGGATGAAATCTGACCATCTATTTAAATAGGTCTAAATAGGCCACACGGTATCTGCTATTCGTCATTAGTTTGATCATAACATTTTTCAATGATACATATATGTTACATGTGATATCTCACTGTTATCTCATTGTGATCTCTATGATCTATCTATTTCTTAGTATTTGAAGGTCCAAAGAAGCCACCACGTTCGCTCTCAAGGCCACGAAATTATCACGTTAATCGAAAAAAAAAGCTACGAGTCGTTGGATTTTATGAAGATTGAACGGTCCAGATTAATGTAAGAGGTCATGGTAGATACGACCCACATTAAAAATATTTCAGAATTAAAAAAAAAAGCAGTATCACGTGAACACACTTCAGGTTATCCTTGAATCCCATTGATTACCGGAAAGAAATATTTCACACCCGTTACAACTAAGATTAAGATGGAAACCTGACAAACACTTCCTAATAACGATATACAAAAAGGAAAGAGAAGTATGTGCAACAGATATGGACTGGGCTTAGGTCGGCAAACACTCAACGTGAACACTTCATATTTCCATATGCCTTACGATATCAACTTAGCTATTTTTCCGTGAAAGGAAAGGAAATCAATCAAAAAACAAATCTGAACCATATGCAGTTGGATTATTGTATGAACTATAGAGGAGACAAAAGGACAAGGGAAGGCGATTGGAGTAAGGACTTCTGAATCTCACCGCATAGCTGCTTGACATGCTAAAAGTACTACCAGCAAATTTTGCGAGGCTGCCGTCGTTGATGCAGAGAGAAGCGCAACCATTGGCCAATTGCTGATTCACTTGGAGTTCATCGGCGTCGACGGAACACTGGCGAAGGCCCACAAGATCATGGTGACAAATCATTGATGCATGCTTCAGCTTGAATGGGTTGACAATGGAGCAGCAGAATAGAGGCCAGAGTTCGAACTACGTCAAGCGTGGTAGGGGAAAGAAACGACGGAGCCGATGCGGGGATAGAATAACCAACAAGTGAACAGCCATACTCATTCGTATGGGTACCGAATACATATCTCCGTCTTCAGTAGCCACGTCACCACTAAGCATGTGGAACACGAGTAGCAGAGGTAGGAGGCTTGCGGAGGCCGGTGGGATCCATGCAAAGTCGGTACGAGCCCTGATCGCAGTTGCAGTCCTCGCAAGGGAGGAAGGGGCAATAGGGATACCTGAAATCGAACAACGGCCAATCAAAAGGTTCCGTGCTACACTGCTACAGCCTTCAGGGATGTTACTTGCTGCAGTACCTTCTGGAGGAGGCAGAGATCACAGAACATCAAGGAGTCGCAGACTCGCAGTTCGTCAACAACGGGGAAGAATTATAAAGTGATTCCTATGGTTCCGGAACAGACTGGAAGTCAACTTAATTCTCCGTTCAGTATTAGCATATTTCAGTTATGGTCAAGCATGCCATGACAGTTTGGTTTAGGCTCTGTTTTTAGTGAAGTTGCACTGAACTTGACAGACGAAATGCAAAAAGAGAAGTTCATTATAGAAGACATACTGAGCTAAGTTTCGCCCACATAAATTTCTACAATATATCTGTTGCCCAATCCAAAAATAACCAGAAACAGCTTTTTTTAGTTTTAAAGACTCAGTTCCTTAATTTCTCGACTGGCATATAAGATGAATAAGTCCAGATTAGAGACGAATACTTTATAGGATTCCTCTATGTCAGATTAAGGATTTGATTGTGATAATGTGATAACTAACTTCAAGTTGTGAATGCATATTACATCTGAAAGCTGGGTGTGTTTTCTATCATGTATTATATAGTGATGCCTGCAATTAGATTTAACATCAACTTCTTTGACATGCGCAGCTGGGTGTGTTTTTTGTCATGCTTACCCTTATTTATCGCATTCCAGTATCATAGTCTCGACACAACAAACAAAAGGCTCCAGGTTGATATAATATGAAAAGAGTACTGTTGATATCACAACAAATATGGAGGAAAATATCCAGGATTTATATTGCCGTAAAGTTTTAATTCACAGCGGTATCAAATATTAATATGCAATGTCTGATTCCAAATCATAGCAGTCAACTCAACTGATGTTTGCTTAATTCATTTAAGTCAAACATTAGAAGTATTCAATACATTATATAATTTGCATTATTGATTCAACCGTCATTTCTAGATACTTTATCCAATTAAATGGTGCAAATGTGACATAGAATTTAGCTTGATAGTTGAATGATATATCCAGATCAATTCACGGTTGTAATGGCAACATATATATGAATATATTAATAAGCATGTCACATTACGATACTGGAACAACATTATTTTCAGTCTTTTGAATCTGTAAAACACCTATATGTGGTATTTTTTAATAAAATATACTCCCTTTATTTCTACTTATATGACATCGTTGACTTTTTTCATAGAGCCAAAGCCGAAGCGTGCCTTGGAGATCAAAAAATTACCATGTTAATCAGAAAATTGAAAGATGTACATTGTTGATTTTTATAAATCTTGAACGGTCTAGATTCGGGAAAAAAATATAATGATTATTAATTTAATAATGCGACATGAATACAATTATGCAAATACATTAGTCTGGAAATGTTGGTTTAGCAAATAAGGAAGAACTATCACTAGCAAAATAAAAAAAATAAGGGGGAAATAAAATGGAATGGCTACAGCCATACGAGAAGGAAAACAACCAAATTTGCAGATGCACTTTATCTACGGCCATGTTTCTACGTAAATAAAAGCACCTGGAAAGAACATCCATGCGTAGGACATGTTTTTGAAACTCAGAAAAAAAAATGGAGCAATGCTGGCTAGGAAAACAACAGAAGGTAATGACCCTCCGTTGGTCAGATCCTGCACGCACGACTGCATGGTCCAAAAAACATTGAACACACACGGGTGTTTTGTAAAATCATATTGAGAGCATGCAAACGGGATTGATATGAGACGATTCCTGAAGGGAAGCAATTGAACGACCACTTCATAGCAATTCCACTGGACCTCCAATCTGATTGACGCAATCCTGTCATGCCATTACCCAAAACAAGGAGAGAACATATTGACAGGAGGAGACCAAAAAAAATAAAAACAATGCTTTTAGTTGAAGGCGAGCAATCAGTCGGCCATCTTCACCCAAAACCTGATTCTCTTCAGATGGGTGAATGTCTTCGCATCACGATACCATGGTCTGACCAAGAGATGCCGACATGCAACATAGGCATGCAACGGATGATAGTTTTGAAAGCCTTAAAAAAGATGATGGTGTGTACCTTTGTCGTAAATTAGGTTAACATAAGGTAAGTCGAACACAAGATGATACTTCAACATTTTGCGGTTTTACCACGCTCGATCAATTTCAGAGTCAATTACTCTAAGGGCAATTTGCAAGTATAAAGTCATAATATTGATCTACTAGCCGCGCTATCAGCGCGGGCCATCATGCTAGTTTATTTGATGAAAGAGTCACAGACCAGTGTGCGCGCACGCGCGGAGCATGTTTGGAGTTGGACTCATCAGGGTCCGGAAAACAAAGCTTATTAGGCCGTAAAATACACCCTATGGAAATCCGAGTACTCGATTCAAAGCAAAGAGACATCTGTTGTTGAGAGGCCTTTTTTTTTTGAAAAGGTTAATTGCTGACAGGTTTTTGAGACGGGCCAAACCCATGCGAGAGGAGTGTTGTGCTTAGGCCTTTCTGGAGGTAAACATATGGTTCTTTCAAGAGGGCCCGGAGGTGGGTTAGAATGGCGCATATTCATTCATGCGGGGAGGCGATTCGCCGCCGCCGCCGTAGCTCATGTGCTCGATAGAATCCTCTGTATCAGCTCCGCGCGCACCGTCTCCAAGCCGCGGCCGATATCGACCAATTGTTGCTGCAAACCATCCAAAAGTTACCAGGTTTCCATCCACCCGACTTTCTTCAATCGCTGAAACCTGCTGTCTCTGGTATGGAGAATCAATTAAAACCTATTTCTTCTAGCAGAATTGGATCTTTCAGTTCATCTCTGAGTTGCAACAAGTTATATTTATTTTGATTGAATCTATGTCCCCAGATCGTACTATAAAGCTTGAAGATGATCCGGCGATATGTGAACCTGGTGGCGGCAAACAAGAGCACCTGTACGTATTCTCTGCATAGACTGAACGTCGCCAAGCACCTGTTCTACCCGTCTACAGCCGAAGCAGAAGCAGCAAACGCCGCCAACGAGGACAGCAATGGCAGCGGCAAGCCATCTAAGATCGGGATACTGCGGCGACTGCCTCCGGCGAGCATGTCGTTCCAACAGTTCGCTACCCCCAAGGATGACGCCCGTCGTATGTGGCATCCTGACGACATGTTTACCCTCGTGAGCCCCGGCAGCAGCGAGGGCAGGATCCTCCACGTCAGCGAGGAAGGGCCCGCCGTCATCTACGACGCTGACACGCGGTCCACAAGCACCGTTCCAAGCCTTCACGGGTCCTGGGGATCCACTCTCCCCATCTTTATCCCCATCGCCGGCGACGGGAAACAATCAGACAACCTCTACATGATCCATGATTCCTATCTCGAACCTAGCTTCAAGGTCCTGGACTTCAACGAACACCCTCGCAAGTGGCAGCCACTTCCACGGGCGCCCTTTGCCGTCGCCTCTAATGACGACGACGACGACGAATGCAGCATTGAATCCGTCACGGTGGTCGACGACGGCCACACCATCTGTGTCTCTACCGACAGCAAGGGAACATATTGTTTCGACACAAGGAGCCTCAAATGGTGGCACGCTGGTGACTGGTCGCTGCCCTTCGTTGGCAGAGCCGAGCATGTCCCCGAGCTCGACGCCTGGATCGGATTCGATTCCTCATCGGACTACCGGCTCTGCGCATCCTTGGACCTGTCCGCCATGGACGCACCGACTCTGCAGCACGTCTGGGCAGACCTCAGACCACCGATGGAGGAGGAGGAGGAGCTTGTACTCAATCGGCGCTTCCTGGGCGCTGTCGTTCGTAGGTGGAGAGCGTGGTTGCTCGAAGAAGCCAACCTTCTCAACCTAGGCAGAGGCAGGTTTTGCATCGCTAAGGTCTTCATGGAACACCAGACTGTACGCGTCGGCTACAGCTATGATCGCGGACACCACGTGGAGAAAGGACCGTTTATCATGCTCACTGGAGTAGAGGTGCTTCGTGGCGGCAATGGCAATAATGGTGAAGCCAGGCTCCGGATGGTGAAGCACAAGTCGAAACGATACATGTCCCCGGATAATGAAATCAAGTGGGTGCTCTGAATAAACATAACTTTAGTCCTTCTTTCTTGAAAAGGAAATATATATAACGAGCTTAGTTAGATGGACAGGCGAATCTCGCTACGTACGGGATTTGTCTACCTATTAAGCTCGTCATCTGTTCTGTAATACAACTATGCGAATTCTGCAAAACGTTCATATTTGTATTTTCTTGCATCAAACGGCCGTCAGTTTCAATTTTTTTTTTCTCTAGGTAGACTATAGTCCATTAGAAGAAGAATATGTTCTGAGGTTTCTTTTCTTTTTTATTTTGTTTTGAATTGGAAGAATTTATTATGAGTTGACTAGACACAAACCGTGCATTTTAATTTGGACCATATATATACGGCTCACTACTGTATGGATAGATATACTGTGTAGTCCCTCTGTCTTGTCTACAAAATGTACCAAGTATTTATGGGTTTAGTCAAAACCAAATTCCTTTAACTACTATTTATAAAAATTAATTGTTTGAAACAAAAATAACATATATGATAGTTGGTTTCATGTTGAATCAAGACAGCATGTTAGTCTGGGTACCAAAGAGAAAAACAAAGTGAAAGGCGCCTGTCAAAAAAAAAATGCCGACTTTTGGAGGTGGTCACAATGGATATCTTCGCCAAAAATGGGTGAAAGTTTAGTAATAGGTTATGTTAAGATGAAACTATTTACTATCTTTACACCTCTCGTTTGGTGAGTTCTTATTTGTCCTATGAGGTAGACGGAGTCTACACATAGTGAAAACTTGTAATAATGAACGGTTAAATCCATGCAAAATAGAGAGACCGGGATGTTTTCATTTGCTTGATGAAATAGAATTTCCCTTTATCTAAAAGGTCAAAAAAAAAAAAGTGAAAGGCGCCTATCTGACGAAAGAGTCACCGGCGAGCGTGCATGCAATGGTGATGCGTGTGGAGCATGTTGGACTTGGACCCTGCTGAGACCCAAATGAGGGAAAATTGACGGCAAACGCAGAAAAAAAAAAGGACAACATGGGCCAAACCCATGCTGTTGGTCGTACGTGGGCCCTGCTGAGACCCATTAGGGCTGAGAGCGCTCACGTCCAAAGTCATTCCTGCGGTGAGATGATCCGTCGCCGCCGTCCGCTCGTCTGCTCGATACAATATATTATCCGCTCCACGCTCATCATCTTCAAGCGCCGCTCAAGATCGATCAACTGCTCCTGCAAACCATCCAGAGATCCACCACCGTGAGTACCTGACCTTCTTCAATCACTTCATCCTATTGTTCTGGTATGGAATTAATCAATTAATTAAAACGTACCTCCCTTCTTTCTCGAACTAGATCTAGCTCTCTGAGTCGATCGATCTCCTGCACCGAATTGTTTTTCTTTCCGTTGATCTGTGTTTCTGTACGTGTTGCCAGATCGTATAGGTGGAAGATGATCCGGCGTTTTGTGAACCTGGTAGCGGCAAAGTACAGCAGCAGGTACACGTATTCTCTGCACCGCCTTGATGTCGCCGAGCATCTGTTCTACCCGACTACAGCCGAAGCAGAAGCAGCAAACCCCCCCAACGAGGACACCGATCGCAGCGGCAATCCCTGGAAGAAGTTCTGGAAGATCGGGAGACTACGGCTTCCTCCGGCGAGCATGTCCTTCCAACTGCCCCCTCGGCCCGGCGACGATGACTACTCGTCACCTTATGACGACGCAGTTGCGCTCCTGAGCTCCCGCAGCAGCGAAGGCAGGATCCTCCACGTCACCGATGGGGGCCCAGCTTTCCTCTACGATGTGGACGCTGGCTCCAGGACCACCCTTCCCAGCCGCGACGGCCACCTGGGCCCGTTCATCTCCATTGCCAGCTCCGGGAAAGAAAACGAGAGCATCTACCTGATAAACGATGATCATCACTACCCCAGCTTCGAGGTCCTGGACTTGGACGAAGAGCCTCGCAAGTGGCGTCCCCTTCCGCCGCCGCCCTTTGCCGGCATCGAATCGGTCGCGGTGGTTGACGGTGGCGGCACCATCTGCGTGTCTTCCAATGGTGAGGGCACGTATTGCTTCGACACGAGGAGGCGCCGCAGCCGCAAATGGCGGAAGGTTGGTGACTGGGCGCTGCCCTTTGTTGGTCAGCCGAGTACGTCCCAGAGCTTGACACCTGGATCGGTTTATGTCATACTCCATTTCTAGAGTATGATGTGCATTATGTATCAGTCCCTGGATCAGTAGCTGATACGCACAAGAACACAGATATGATAGCCAAAGCATACTTCGAATAAAGAAAGTATTACCTGCTATAGAGCCCTTAGTGGCGGTTCGACAAGGATTAAGACCATCCATGTCCATCCGACCAACTAACGGCGAAGCAAACAGCGGAAACCACGGCCCAAGCCACAAGCAGACTTGAGAAGCAGACCCGAAAACCAACACGTTGCCGCTTCCTACGAAGCCTTCTCTTCACTAAAAACAGCAGGCGCAAACGCGTGAGTACATAAGGTACTCAGCAAACCCTAACACAAGAGGTAAGCATATGCAAGGGTATATCAATGGTAAAGGCTGGGGTTCATTGTATTGGCGGAAAAGCCAATTTTCATGCAAGGGTTGTTTTGCAAACAAAGCCAGTTCACAAACTACAGTCAAGATTATTATCATATAATGGGTTGGTCGGCCCTGGGGGAGATAATGGTTCAATCCCGCCAATTCCTCACTTTTAATGCTGGCCGGAAACCAGCGCACGGCTCCACGCCGGTGTATTCCAAAAACACGCTAAGGACAACTCACACAGAAAACTCTAATCATAGTGTGGCCGATGCCTTCGCGTTGTCCAATACCGTGGAACACGGCTTTCCGGAAAGTTTCTTAACCTTGGCCAAGGGTGCACAAATTTCCCCACAAGGTAGTCCAGTCCTCCCCGGGGTCCCAGTTCGGACTGTCCTACTAAAGGTTCCATACCTACTTAGTACCACCACGGCATCCCCCACGGACATCACCAGGGGCTTCACAATTCAATAATATGGCCAGAGTCAATAAATGCCGGACTCGCCGCCACCCTCGTCGAGTCTTCTCCTGGGACTCCGTTGCAATCTCCTGCCTCCGGGGGGTACCGGGTGAGTACTAGTAGGGTGTGGTTCCAATCCCGTACCCATATACGGCTTGTGGCTGCGCGTAAGGTGCTAGGCAAAGGCGGCACAAGAACCGGTCCTTATACGACCGAACCAGGCATCTTCAATAGCCAATCCTCGCGAGGAAGGGCGTCCCAGAGATAGCCTCCCCACTGAGGACTACCTCGCCTGATCCCGCCAAAACATTCCCTCACTAGGGGTTGCACTTATCACCAATCCCACCCATTTTCACATTTACGCACACCACCAAGCACTCACACCTTTTACACGAAAATCATGTGAGCAAGATTAATTAAACACATGGTGAAAGTCCTAAGCAGCATACCAGCACATCATTAATGATTTAATGATGCGGGATCCTAAGTTTAACAAGGAATCAGGATATAATCAAATCAAGGCAAGGCAATCAATTATTGCATAGGACCTTCTAGCATTTAAATCACATTTAGATACCATGCATATTTATTTATAAACAGCTCTAAATAGGATAATTTTGCAATCATAGGATCAATATGATCAATGGGAGTTAGGGCTTGCCTCAAAAATCGCTTTCCTATTCTTCAAGTTCTTTCTTGAAACCCGTATCTTCTGATTTGTCCTCGAGCTTGATTTCTTTAGGAATTCCTCGAATTCCTCTGTCTCTTCTTCGAAGCTCACGCAATCTAGCGTATAAAACAACGCGGATAAACAAACTACCGCAAAAGAAATAAAGATCGAAAAGAGCCAATTAAGATCCAATTAATTCCAACTGGAAAGGCGAAGGAATACCAAAGAACGACAAAAGACACAGATTATGCATGATGCAGCAAGTTTTACATTAAGAGCGATTATATTATTTTATAGCTAATATGGGTGATGCATCGAACACTAGGGCTTTTGATTGTAGATGAGGGATGCTAAACACCATGAAGAAGGCATGAGTGCATGAGAAGGTGGGAGACGGCGGGTGCACGTGTTTGTTGTACATTTATGGCACTAAGTCTTTATATAGGTTGTAATCTATATAAAGGCTTATGCAACACATATACAACGTGCAAAGTGTGTCACTTTAATTACCTATTATGGTATTACTTAATTATCCTTGATTTATTATCTAACAAGTTTATCTGTCACGCGACGGGCGCATGACGGTGGTACGTGCACGTGCTTATGTAAAATATGAGTGCACGAATACAAATAAAAAACACGGGGAATTAAAAAGGCAATTAAAAGCGAGGGATTGACAAAGATCATTAAAAGGGATTGATTCTGGTGGCAATGAATAGAGCGTGATTTTATATAAATTTTGGCGAAGGAATCGCCAAAATCGGAGCTCGAATGAAAAAGATATGAATTTTGGAAGTTTACGGAAAAAGGAATTAATTAGGATAATGCTTAATTAAGCATTGATATAATCCTAATTATTTTGGGATGAATAATGGTTGGAAGATGTTGAGAGCAGTCAAAATGTTTTCAGGAATTTGTTTGGGATTTTTCTGGTATGGGAAAAAAAGTGATCAAAAAGAAATGTGTGTGCACTTTCTGTGTGAATTCAGCATTTTTAGACTGTGTGAGCGGTGGACATATGGGTCTGTTGAATGCCGAGTGATGATTAGGCACTGGAGGACAATGAGATGGGCGATGTAGGATATTCCAAGACGGAATTTTTATTAAAAAGGAAAAGAATTACGACATAGACGGGGTCTATGTAGGGAGTCCAGAATTAGTGCCAAAATGCACCATGTGGAGACGGAACAATGCGTTAAAATTCGGTTAGGTGCTGAACGGAGATTTGAACGAGTGTGCACGTGCAGGGTTACGATCGTAGGATTTGTCGAAACGGAGTTTTATGGAAAAAGAATAGGAATTTAGAGTGTTGATGGCGCAAAAGATATTTTAGATCTTCAAAACCAGTACCAAAAGGTACTACGCATTTATACGAACGCGAGAGCGCAAGAGTCGCTCGAAACGGAATTGAATCGGAAAAGATATGGAGATTTGAAGTTTCAAGGGCTTGTTTGTAAAAACAGAGGGCTTATTGGTAAATACAGAAAGTCGACAGGGACCTATCTGTAATTTTGGAAAGTTTGGGGGTCTCGGTGTAAAAGATAGGGCTAAAAGATAATTACGGAAAAGTATAGGGGTGTTTCTGTAAAGATCAGGACCTAAACGGAATTATTTGAGAGGTCAGGGGTCAATCCGTAAAAATACAGGACCCAAACATAATTACAGAAAAGCTCGAGGGCTTATCTGTAAAATGTACAGGGCTGGGAATTTCTGGGAATTTTAGATTTATTTTTCTTTTGAAAAGTCCGTGGACTGGGTCCACGGACTCGTGGACCGGGGTCGGCAGCGGTCCACCGGTCCACGGTGGACCGGGACAATCTAGGGCGTCAATCTGGGCGTGGACGGCTAAGGGTGTTCGGGCGAGGAGTGCGGTGGCGGGTGGCGCTGACGCGGCGGCGGTTCGCCGGAATCCTCGCCGGTGGCGGCTAGGAGGGCGGAGACGCGACGGGGTCTAATCAACGGGGACAAGCGCGCGACGGCGGAGCGGGGTGTGCTTGACGTCATTGACGCGGGTGGCATGAAGGGGCTGCGCGCGCTCGCCGGAGACGGGCGGCGCGGCGGCGCGCGATGGGAAAAGAGGTGAAGGAGTGCTCGAGCTCGACTTCGTGCTGGTGCGTGAGGTGCGCAAGCACGAGGCGAGTGTGGCGTGCTATGTGTCGGGGCCGGGCGTGGCTAGGAGGGTGGCCGGCGGCGAGAGTGAAGGGCGGCGGACGGCGGCGCTCGGTGCGCGGGTGACGCGAGAGCGTGAGAGGGAGAAAGAGAGGGCGCAGGAGAGGGAGAGGGACACGGAGATGCTCACGGTGGGCTCGGAGAGACGGGTGGTGGTCGGAGACGAGCTGTCGCCGACGAGGAGTCGCCGGGACCCTAGCCCGTCGTCGATCTGCGCGCTTCGCACACGACAGGGACGAGATGCGGCGTGGCACAAGGAAACTTGGAGGAGGAAGAAGGGAAGTGGGGCAAGCTTCCGCAGCGGATGAGAGCTCGCCGGGTTGCTCGCCGGAGCGGATTGAAAAGAAGAGAGAGAAAGAGGGGGAGAAATGGGGAATGGCCCGGTGAGGGAGGTCTCGGTGCCCTTTTATCGACGAGGTGAGGCGGTGGAGCTCGCAGACTTGGCGGGCGCGGCAAGTTGCGCGAAAGCGGCGGCAACAGGAAGGCGGTGGCGGGTGACGTTGGCGTTCGTCGGCGCGGTATGGGCGGCGACGGGAATTCCGGAGGAGGGAGAAGGAGGCAGGCGGGGTTGGGCTGGGATGGCGCTGGGCCGAGGCCACTGGGCCTCGCTGGGCTGGCGCGGAAGGAAAGAAAGAGAGAAGAAAAAGAATGAGCTGGGCCAGCTGGGAAAGAAAAAGAGGGAAGCGGCCCAGAAGGGAGAAAAGGATTTGATCTTTTCTGGATTTCGAATTTTGAAGGGATTTTGAATTCGGACAAAAGCACAAACCAAACGAACACTCAGACTAAAAGCAATAAAACCCAGAAATGCTCATGATGGACTTTGATGCAAAAAATTCAATCTTTTGAAATTTGAGTTGCAACTTGATCTACTTTAATTAAATTTGTTGGGAATTCAAAAAGGTTCAAATTTTAGTGGAATTTAAATGAAAGCAGGCACTTGAGCACTAGTTTTATATTTCAAAATTCTCAGATTCAACCTAGGTATACATTATTTAGTGAATTTTATTTTCAAAAAAATTCATGGCAAGGTAAGATTGGACAAAAAGATTTAAATTTTTAGCGATTTTTACTGTTTTGATTTCGGCTCTGGATTTTAGGGTGTGACAGTTTATCTTCATGGTTTGTTACCTCCTATCCCGGCCACAAGATCTGCGCATCCTCAGGCCTGTCCGCCATGGACGCGCAGCAAGCGCCGACGCTGCAGCACGTCTGGGAAGAAGACCTCAGGACACTTGTGGAGGAGGAGTTTGGAATGCGGCACTTGTGGAGGAGGAGGGGCGACTGGGTGCTCCACAACGCCAGCCTGCTCAACCTAGGCGGAGGCAGGTTTTGCATCGCAAAGCTTTTCACGGAGGAAGAGAATGTACTTCTTCTTCGCCCTGAAGGACTCGAAGAACCCTTTCTCATGCTCACCCGGTGTTGAGGTGCTTCGTCGTGGCGGCGATGATGGCGAAGGGGGGCTCTGCATGGTTCAACACAAGTCGACACGATACATGTCCAAGGAAAATGGAATCAATTGGGTGCTCTGAAAATGGACGGACGGGCGAACCTCGGCTACGGGATAACCGTTACCTATGCCTACCTTTGTCCCGTAATACTACTATGCATGTTCCGTACGACATTATATTTGCATTTGCTCTGCATCATCCGACCTTCAGTTTTAGTTTTTTTTTTTTTTTGGCTACGTACGTACACTGTACTTCATGAGCATTCTGAATCATGCATGTATTCGTTCACAAATGCATTGATAGACTTACTGCTTAAATAGTACTTCGTTCATACAAAAATGTAAGAATTTTTATGTTTCGTCAAAGTCAAATTCATTTAACTTTAACCAGTACTATTCATAAATATAAATAATTCAATTAGAAAAACTAAATATAGCACTGATGTGGTTAATTAAGCTGCGTCGGGAATTTACACCATTTAGAACTCGACTGTGATTATAAGCAGGTGAGGATTTACACCATTTAGAACGCACACACAGCTGTCCACCAATCTTTATAGAGAAAATTTCTTATTTGCCATCGGCAATTATACTTTTTCCTTATTTGCCATCGAGAATTTGCAATTCCCTTATCTGCCATCGGATTAAAATTCACATCCCCTATTCGCCACTTCAGTCTTTGGTTGATAGAAAATTTTGCTCCGCCACAACAATGATCAAGATATAGTACTCCCTCCGCTGGCATAAAATTTTTTTGCCAAAATATATATAGTTCTTGCTTTTCAATACATCTCTCTCTCCTTATTCTCACTTTCTAATACTACATCGTTTCCTGTGTCTATCTCTATCACTCTCCTCATTCACTAATGGTTTATGTGCCCATCACCTTTTGCACCTCTTTTAGTTCCCGCGTCCAAACCCAAAACTGCATATATTATGGAACGAAGGGATTACCAAAATATGTGTCTAATGTGTATTTTATGCCAAAAGGTTTTCTGGGCGCTGTCGTTCGCAGGTGGAGAGCGTGGGCGCTCGAAGAAGCCAACCTTCTGAACCTAGGCAGAGGCAGGTTCTGCATCGCTAAGGTCTTTACGGAACAACAGGCTTTGTACGTCGGCAATGGCTATGATGGGCACAAGGAGGAGCAAGGACCGCTTACTCACTGGCGTGGAGGTGCTTCGTGGCAGCAACGACAATAATATTGAAGCCGGGCTCCGGATGGTGAAGCACAAGTCGAAACGATACATGTCCACGGATAATGAAATCAAGTGGGTGCTCTGAATAAACACAAGTTAGTCAATTTTTTTTTTAAAAGGGTATATATAACGAGCTAAGTTAGATGGACAGGCGAATCTCGCTACGTACGGGATTTGTCTACCTAATAAGCTAGTCATCTGTTCCGTAATACAAATATGTGAATTCTGCACATTGTATTTGCATTTTCTTGGCATCAAATGACCTTCAGTTTCAATTCTTTTTTCTAATAATGAGAAGCTCATACTAGGTAGACTGCTAGCTTCATGAGAGGAAGAATATGTTCTGAGTTTTCTTTTCTTTGAATTGTAAGAATATATTATGAGTTGACTAGACACAAACCGAACATTTTAATTTGGACCAATATACGCGTTCAGTACTCCATGGATAGATATACTGTGTAGACCCTCTGTCTTGTCTAGAAACGTAAGTATTTATTAGGGGTAGGCACAAAACCCGAGCCCAAACCACGAACCCAAAAATACCCCGAGCTCGAGCCCGAACCCGGAAAACCCGAAGCCCAAAATTCCGGGTGTACTCTCTTTTTTTTTTTTTTTTTGAGGTAATTCCGGGTGTACTCTCGAGTAGCAAACCTTGAAACCCGAAATTAATTTAAGAAAATCGGGCTTGCATTGACGGTACCCGAACAGCCCGAACCATGAGCAGCCCACCAGTTTATCCTCATTTTCAGCCTGGCCCATATTCCATCCTCTAGCTTAAGGCCCATACACAGCCGTAGCCCCCACATGCGGTCCACAGCTCCATTGGCCACACAATCCCGTATCCCTGCCCTCCGCCTTATTCCTCATGCCGCATGCCGCCGCGCGCTCCGCTCGGCCAACGAGCCACGCGCCTGTGCCCTAGCTTGCTGCCCCATGTCCTGCATCTCAGTGCGCGGTTGTGCCCCAGCTTGCTGCCCCGCCCGCTGTCCTGCATCGTTTCGCGCGGCTGCGCCAAGCGAGGGGCATGGGCATGGGGAGGGACGAGCTGCTGTGGCGGGCGAGCATGGAGAGGGACGAGCAGTTGCGGCAGCAGAGGGCGCACAACGTCTGGAACTGGAAGTAAGCCGCCCCCGCTCTCACTTTTTCTTCCCTCTTTGTCGGGCTTCGGATTACCCGAAACCCGAACCCGAATTATCAGGAACCCGAAATGTCGGGTAGTGCTCGTTTCGGGGCCAACCTCGGTTAGAAGTTCTCAATACCCGAATTTCATAAAACCCGAACACCCGACCCGATTTGTCGGGTTTACCCGAACGCCCGCCGTGGGTATTTATGGGTCTAGTCAAAGCCAAACTCTGTTAACTTTCACCACCACTATTTATAAAAATAAATTATTTTAAATAGAAATTGACATATACGATAGTTGGTTTCATGTTGAATCAAGTAATATCTTTTTGTGTTATCAATATTTATGATTTCATTAACATACGAAGATTTAAACGATCATCTTCGAAAACGGTGAGTAGGTTAGGTTGCAGTGCAAAACATGCGAGAAAACACAGAAATCCCATCCTTAATGTGATTCACTGGGAAAAAGGAAAAGCTCCAAAACAAGTAGGAGCATTTCACAAAAAAAAAAAGGGCGACATGTACCAAGGAGAAAAACAAAGGGAAAGATGCCTATCTGACGAAAGAGTCACCGGCGTGTTGGACTTGGATGTCACGGCCTGGAAAAGGAAAAACAAATGAGAAAAAAATTGACTGCAATGCAGAAAACATGGGCCAAGCCCATGCTTGACAGTTGTTGGTCGTGCTTGGACCTTCTGAGACCCAATAGGGCTGAGAGCGTTCACGTCCAAAGTCATGCCTGCGGTGAGATGATCCGCCGCCGCCGTCATCGCTCGTCTGCTGGATACAATATTGTATCCACTCCAGGGTCACCGTCTTCAAACGCCGCTCAAGATCAATTGTTTTTCTGTAATCTCAAAAAAAAAAAGATCAATTGTTTTTCTTTTCCTCTTTTGCGAAAAACGATTGATCGATGTTTGCTGCAAACCATCTAAGTCACCAGAGATCCAACACCGTACCTGACCTTCTTCAATCACTGAAACCTAATGTTTCTGGTACGGAGTATACCCCTTTGTTTCTCGAATTAAAATCTCTCTGACTCGATCTCCTGCAACAATTTGTTTTCCTTTCCTTTGATCTGCGTTTCTGTACGTGTCGCCAAATTGTATAGGTTAAAGATGACCCGGCGTTTTGTGACCCTGGTGGCGGAAAACTGCAACAGCTGCACGTACTCTCTGCACAGCCTGGACGTCGCCAAGCATCTGTTCTACGCGTCCACGGCCCAAGCAGAAGCAGCAAACGCCGCCAACGAGGAGGACAACAGTGGCGGCCACCGCAAGCCATCTAAGATCGGGATACTGCGGCGGCTTCCTCCGGCGAGCATGTCCTCTCAACTGCTCCCTCCGCCCGGCGACGACAATGACTGGTCACCTGAGAACAAACGATTTTTGCTCTTGCGCCCCCGCAGCAGCGACGCCAGGATCCTTCACGTCACCGATGGGGGCTCCACCTTCCTCTACGACACGGAGTCTCGCTCCACGAGCTCCCTTCCCAGCCGCGACGGTCCCCTGGGATACATTTCCGTGTTCCTCTCCATTGCCAGCTCCGGGAAAGAAAACGAGAGCATCTACCTGATGAACGATCACCATGAGTACCCCAGCTTCGAGGTCCTGGACTTGAACAAACGCCCTCGCAAGTGGCATCCTCTTCCGCTGCCGCCCTTTCTAATAATGATGACTACATCGAATCGTTCACGGTGGTCGGTGGCGGCAGCACCATCTGCGTGTCCTACAACAATAACGGCACGCACTACTTCGATACAAGGAGGCGCAGATGGCGGCACACCGGCGACTCACGATGGGCGTGGTTCGGATCGGTCCAGTGGATCTGCGAACCGACCCATGAAAAGATTCTATTGGGTATCCGTGGATCCTTGCGAGGGCCGAGTGGTTCCCCTCGAACCTTAGGGTCAAGTGGATCAATCAGTGCTTGTGCGTAGGTGTTCGTCTCCTCTCGCCTAGTCCGCCGCGGCGCCCCCGCACCGCCTCTCCTACGCAGCCGTCGTTCGCCGCAGCGACGGGGAGGGCCTCGTTCCGCGGCGTGGATGCACTTTGTCACACCCTAATTTTTGCCCATGATTAAATTCCACTAAAAATTTGAAACTTTTCAAATTTAGAACAAATTAAAATGAAGTGTGTGATTAAAGTTAGCCAAACCACCTCAATTTTAAAATTTTTCATTTTGAAAAGTTGCACAAAAATCTCATCATGAACATCTCTGAGTTTTTCTTGTTTTATTTTGAGTGTTTGTTTGGTTTAAAACCTCGTTCTAATTTGAATCTCCCTCAATTTCAAATCCCAGAAATCCTGAGAAAAAGATCAAACTCTTTTTCTTTCTCGGGCCGCCCCTCTCCCTTTCTCTCTTCTCCCGGCCCATCTCTTCCTCTCCCGGCCCAGCCTGTTTCTCCTCCTTTTCCTTTTTCTCAGTCGCCAGTGGGCCGCATCCCTTTCTCGGCCCAACTCGCCTGCCAGCCCAGCCCTCTTTCCCTTCTTTTCTTTTTCCTCCGCGGGCCGCTTTTCTTTCCCCGGCCCAGCTCCTTCCTCTCTCTCTCGGCCCAGCTCGCCCCGACCCAATCCATCTCCCTCTCGCTGTCGCTGACGTGTGGACCCCACCGCCGTCCTCCTCCTCCCGTCCGGTCGCATCACCGCGCCGCCGCCCATACCGTCGCCGACGTCAGCCGCCGCGCCGCCGCACTGTGTGCCTTCGCGTTACTTGCCGCGCCCGTCACGCCGAGCCCCCGCCGCCTTACTCCACCGCCTTTCGTTGCCTTTAAAGGCCGCCGGGCCCCTTCCCCTTTCGCTCATCTTCTCCCCCCTCTCTCTCTCTGTTCCTCCTCTCTCCGGCGAGCTCCTTCGCCGCCTCGAGAGCGAGACCCTCTCTCCCTAACCTCCTCCAAGCTTCTCCGAGCTGCGAGCCACCCCGAATCGCCTCCTTTTTTCCGCAGCCGCGCCTCGGGTGAGGAGATCGACGACGAACCTAGGTCGTCGCCGCTTCTCTTCGTCGCGCGCCAACTCCAGCCCATCCCCGAGCACAAAACGTGTCGAGGTGAGCTCGCCCTTCTCTTCTCTCCCTCTCGAGCTCACTCTTTTCCCTTTTCCCCCCGCGCGCGCCCCATTCCCTTGGCGCGCCGCCGCTCCGCCCAAGTCCGGCGAGCTCGCGCCGCCGCTCCCATCCCTCTCCACGACGATATCACCCTCCCCTACCCTCGCCATCATCTCCTCTTCCTCCCAAGCCCATCCGCGCCGATTTTGGGCCACCGGCGAGCCGTAACGCCCAACTCCGGCGAGCTCCGGCAAAAGCGCCGCCTGCGCCGAGTCACCGCCGGCCGCGCGCGCCGCCCTCCCACTCTCTCAACCGTCTATTTCCCATCCAACGCCCCAGATTCCGATCGGTCCACCATGGCCCGTGGACCCAGCCCATGAGCCCGGTCCACAGGTCGTGGACCTGGTCTATGCCATTTCCAATAAGAAAATAAATCAGGATGTTCCATAAAATCCCAGGGCCCTGTCCTTTTGCAGATACGCCCCTGACCTTTTCAGTAATTCTGTCTTAGTCCTATATTTTTTACAGAAAAGTCCCTATACTTTTCTGTAATTACAATTTGGCCCCTATCTTTTTACACCGAGACCCCTAAACTTTCTCAAAATTATGAACCGGTCCCTGTTATCTTTCTGTATTTACCAAAAGTCCCCAGAATTTTTCCACACTTGCAAATAAACCCTCAAAGCACTTCTACTCTTGCAAACAAGCTCCCAGGTCCCCTGGGCCCACATGTCAACCTCTCACACCTGCTGAAAATACTAAGTCCACACAGATAGTGTACACAGAATCCTATTTCGATCATTTCCAACATCAGAAAAATCCCAGAAAATTCCCAAAAATACCTTGTTCACTTCTAAACATTTCCAACCCTTGATCACTCCAGGTTAGTTAGGATTATGGCAATGTCTTATTAAGTTGGCTTAATCCTGATTAATTTCCTTTCCCAAAAAGTGAATAATCGATATCTCCTCCGTTTCAACTCCGATTTTGGCGATTCTTCCGCCAAAATTCATCTAAAATCATCCTCTATTCATTGCCACCAGATCCAATCTGACCTTGGTCTCTATTTGGTTTTATTTGATTTATTGCTTGTTCATTGCTTGAGCGGTAGATTTATTTTCTTTTATCGCTAGATAATCAAGTCGTTGAAGAAGAACCCGAGGACCTGGAATACGAGGACTTAGAAGAAGAAGATCTTGTTGAAGGCAAGTCTAACTCCCTTTGATCATATTGATCCTATGTTTGCAAATATCCTAATTAGAGCTGTTTATAAATAAATTGCATGGTATTTAAATGAATTTAAATGCTAGAATGGTCCTATGCAATATTTGATTGCCTGCCTTGACTTGAATATATCCTGATCCCTTGTTAACCCTAGGAACCAACGTCATTAAATTCCTTAATGATATGTTGGATTGCTTTGCCGCTTAGGACTTTCACCATATGTGTTTAATTAATACTGCTCACATGATTTTCGTGTAAAATGTGTGAGTGCTTGGTGGTGTGCGTAAATGTGAAAATGGGTGGGAGTGGTGATAAAGTGCAACCCTAGTGAGGGATGTTTTTGGCGGGATCAGGCGAGGTAGTCCTCAGTGGGGAGGCTATCTCTGGGACGCCCTTCCACTTGTGGATTGGCTATTGAAGATGCCTGGTTCGGTCGTATAAGGACCGGTTCTTATGCCGCCTTTGCCTAGCACCTCTCGCGCAGCCACAAGCCGTATATGGGTACGGGATTGGAACCACACCCTACTAGTACTCACCCGGTACCCCCCGGAGGCAGGAGATTGCAACGGAGTCCCAGGAGAAGACTCGTTCGTTGGTGAATGTTCGAGATCCGGCATTTATGACTGGCCTTTTTATTATTGTGAAGCCTCTGGTGATGTCCGTGGGCGATGCCGTGGTGGTACAAAGCAGGTATGGAACCTTTAGTGGGACAGTCCAAACTATGACGATAGGGAGGACTGGACCACCTTGTGGGGAAATTTGTGCACCCTTGGCCAAGGTTAAGAAACTTTCTGGAAAGCCGTGTCCCACGGTATTGGACAACGCGAAAGCATCGGCCACACTATGATTAGATTTTCCGCGTGAGTTTCCTTGGTGTGTTTCTGGAAAACGCCGGTTTGGAGCCGTGTGCTGGTTGTCGGCCAGTGATAAAACTTGAGGCACTGGCGGGATGGACAGTAACTCCCCCAGGGCCGCCCAACCCCACTAATCTCTACAGATACTTGATTAGATTGCGAACTGCTTTGATTTCAAAACAACCGTGCATAAACTTGGCTTTCTTGCCTCGTTGATATAAACCACAAGCCTATCCTTTGATGAACTCCATTGCATAACTTACCCCTCGTGTTAGGCTTGCTGAGTACCTTAAGTACTCACTCTTGCTTCAATCATTCAGAAGGGGAGCCAGAGTTTGAAGCTGTTGAAGATGAAGATTAGGGTTCAGCCTGCACGCAAGTCTGCCTGTTGGAGTGGTGCCGTTCCGTCTTCCGCTGGAGTAGTAGTCTAGTGCTGCTGCTGTAGCAGCTAGTCATTGTGTTGTCTGTTCTTGTGGTCAGGCCGCTGGCCTTGTTGTAAGACCTTTTGTAATAAAAAGGCTTGTATGAGACTTGGTAATATTATAAAAAGGGTATGAGACTGTGATGTCATTCTGTGTAAGCGTCGTATCAGCGTCTGATCCAGGGACTGATACGGTAAGCGCTAGTGCTCCAGAAATAGGGTACGACACACTTGCAGATGCACTTGCAGTTTTAGTCATATGCAATCCTCTGTTCCTTCTCGTTTCTGCTTCATTCAGGTTCTGCTGAATGCACTTGCAGATGCACATTTAGAATCTGGATGTGATTCCTAGAATATATTCATTTTGATATTTGATTGATTAAGTTGCAGTATGACGAGAGGTCGTTTGTTTATAGTTCAGTATAGGTTGTCAGTTTTGCAGAGCAGCAGGCTCTTGTTTTGCAGTATACTCTTGATTCAGTTCTACGGTATACTCTTGATTAGTGAAACTTGATGATTTCTGTAATCAAACGTGAGAATTCGTGAACATATGGCCGTGCCTGTTTGTACGTGTTCCCTATATAAGACATGACGTGATAATTTTGCTTCTTTGACCTGTTCTGGTTGCCAGACAGTCCCATTTGCATCTCAAGTATGGTTCAATCCACAAAATCCATTGGAGCACCAGGGTTCGGCAGCAGCTGAAAATGGTTCGCTCCGTCGACCCCTTCTCTGTGAATGGATCGCGTGGACCTGCCTGGTTCGCTCCGTGGTTGAACCACGCCCATCCTGACCGGCGACTGGCAGCTGCCCTTCGATGGCAGAGCCGAGTACGTCCCCGAGCTCGACACCTGGCTCGGTTTCTCTTCATGGCGTGCTTCCTCCTGGCCCGGCCACCAGCTCTGCGCATCCTCGGACCTGTCCGCCATGGAAGAGCCGACGCTGCAGCACATCTGGGAAGATCTCAGAACACCTGTGGAGGAGGAGGAATTTGTAATGAATCTGCTCTTCCTGCGGGCTGTCGTTCGCAGAAGCAAAGATTGGGAGCTGCAAAACCACGACCTGCTCAACCTAGGCGGAGGCAGATTTTGCATCGCTAAGCTTTTCAAGGAACAACAGACTGTGAGGCTCGGCTATGAAGGATTCGACGAGGAACGAGGAACCTTTCTCGTGCTCACCGGCGTCGAGGTGCTCCGTGGCGAAACGGGGCTCCGGATGGAGAAGCACAAGTCGAAACGATACATGTTCACCGAAGATGAAGTGCGTGCTCTGAACGATACGCACAAGCTTAGACGGATGGACAGGCAAATCTAGGCTACGGGATAACCTATGCCGACCTAATTAGCTAGTCATATGTTTTGTAATACTATTACGCATATTCCGTACGACATTATATTCGGCATCCAATGACCTTCAGTTTCACTTTTTCTTTTTCTACGTACACTTTGGATCATATATTCATTCACTACTGCATCGATAGATTTAATGCTTAAATAGTACTTCATCCATACAAAAATGTAAGAATCCCTGTGTTTTGTCGAAGTCAAGTTGACTTTGACCAGGGCTATTCTTAAATAAATATAAATAATTTCAAATAGAAAAACAATGTACAGCACTGACGTGGTTGATTAAGTCGCATCTAGATTTACACCATTCGGACCTATGTACTATTTTATTTTATTTTTTGCAAAAAGCAGAGTATTATTAAGCCGAAGAAAAATGAGTGAAGATTTACACCATTTAGAATGCACACGGCTATCCACCAACCTTTTAAAGGGGGGTTGGCCCATCCACCAACCTTTTAAAAGGGGTTGGTCCCCCTTTCAAACGCGCAACCAACCTACATAGACAACATATAGGTACCTGGGCCTGAACAGAATAGCGACCATCTCTGCATTCCTATACATCAACGGAAGCAGGGCGATGGGTAGCGACCAAGCCGGGAGCGGTAGCTACCAATCATAAAGGGAAATATTTTTTTTTTGACTATGCATGAAGGGGTATCTATCACTGTTAGTAGAGAATTTGCTCTCGTCACCAGCCGGCGTGCGTGCACCATTGGTGATGCGTGGAGCATGTTTGGACTTCCTCGTCAACGTCGACGCAGGTCGTATTTAAATGGTTTAGTGATCTTTGAACCATGGCGTCGGTTATGGAACATGGGCGCCGGGCAAGTGCAAATTGTTTCTCTGGTTGGCAATTCGGAACCACCGCTAGACAGCAGATCGTTTGGCAAGAAGGGGCCTTGAGCACCCGGACAAATGCCTGCTCTGTGACCAAGAAGAAGAAACCGCCCAACACCTGCCTGTGTAGTTGCGAGGCAGGCATGGTTCCATTTGTTCCAGGCGCTGGACCTCGTTTCAACTGCTCCCAGGTGGAATGAAAGAAACTTTGCTAATTGGTGGCGAAAAGCAATGAAGAAAGTTCAGAAGGAGAAAAAGAAAGGAGTAAATTCCCTAATCATTTTGGGAGCCTGGGTCATATGGAAGCATAGAAACGATTGTGTGTTTAATGGCGCCTCTCCTTCGGTTTCCTCTATTATGAGAGACATCAAGGACGAGCACGACTTGTGGTGCATGGCCGGGGCCAAGAAGCTGGAGAAGCTGGAGGTCGGCAGAGGACTTTCTCTCTAGAGTCCCCTCTGCTATGTGTGTTTTTGGTCAAGTTTTTCGGTTGTGTTTTTTTCTGATTAGCTCTTTTTGAAGTTGTAAACCAAGTCTCATATTTGGTCCCCGTATGAGACAAAGATGATGTAAGAGGACTATCATTTCCCTCTCTAATACAAAGAAGCACAACTCTCTTGCGTTTTTTAAAAAGGGTCGTGGAAAACAAAGCTTATTAGTCCGTATAATCTCTGAAAATCCGAGTACTCAATCAATTCAAGTAAAGACATTTGCTGACAAGCTTTTGAGATGGGGCAAACCCATGCGTGAGTGTTGGTGGTCGTGCTTGGGCCTTGCTGAAGTCAAAAAAAAAAAAAAAAAAGAGAGGCCGGGCGGTGGGTTATACAAGGGCGCGCATTCATTCAGTCATCCGGTGAGGCGATCCGCCGCCGCCGTCCTCGTAGGTTATCTGCTCGATAGAATCCTCTGTATCAGCTCCAAGCCGCGGCCGATATCGACCAATTGTTGCTACGAACCATCGAAGTTACCAGAGATCCTCCATCCACCCGACTTTCTTCGATCAATAACTGAAACCTGCTAGGTCTGGTACGGTAACATCTTTTTTCTAGCATTAGATCTCTCAGTTGATCCCCGATGAGTTGCA
This sequence comes from Eragrostis nindensis, assembly GCA_012490785.1. Classification (NCBI taxonomy): domain Eukaryota; kingdom Viridiplantae; phylum Streptophyta; class Magnoliopsida; order Poales; family Poaceae; genus Eragrostis; species Eragrostis nindensis. Next base: position 92,742 of record JAAXCT010000179.1, on the reverse strand, counting down.
ACAAAAATTGTTCTTTCTTTTGAATCTATGTCCCCAGATCGTACAGCTTGAAGATGATCCGGCGATATGTCAACCTGGTGGCGGCAAACAGGAGCACCCGCTCGTATTCTCTGCATCGCCTGAACGTCGCCAAGCACCTATTCTACCCGTCCACTGCCGAAGCAGAACTAGCGACCGCCATCTAGAACTGCAATGGCAGCTGCAAGCCATCGAGGATCGGCAGACTGCGGCGGCCGTGTCCTTCCAACAATTCTCTCTCCCCACGGACTATTGGTCGCCTCCTGACGACGAGGAGTTTTACTATCCAAAATAATGGCCATTAGTTTGACAAAACTAATGGCCATTAGTTCAAGGGTATATTTGTAATTTACACTATAATTAAGCGAAATTTATGTTTTATGTCACGAAAGATAGCTACCACGTCATACAAAATAATAATAATGATGAACAAATTATTTACTATATTAATAAGCATTAGGAATTAATTAGATTACGAGTTTGACTTTATTTATAAAAATATTATTGCGTATTACAAGTCTACCATTCTTTTTTTCCCGATATTACCCTCAATTTGATAAAATAATGGCCATTAGTAGTGGATCTTTAAGATCAGATCTAGACCGTGGGATCAAACTAATGGCCATTAGTTGGGAAAAACTAATGGCCATTATTTTGGACATTAAGGCTCCTCACGACGAGGAGTTTACCCTCGTGAGCCCCAGCAGCAGCGAGGGCAGGATCCTCCACGTCAGTGAGGAAGGTCACGCCGTTATCTTTGACGCCGACAGGCGGTCCACGAGCACCGTTCCCAGCATCTACGAAGCTGACAGGCCGTCCACGAGCACCGTTCCCATGGATCGTAACGGGCCCTGGGGATGCACTCTCCCCATCTTTATCCTCATCGCCGGCGATGGGGAAGAAAGAGACAGCCTCTACATGACCCACGATTCCTATCTCGAACCCGGCTTCAAGGTCCTGGACTTGAACCAACACCCTCGCAAGTGGCAGCCACTTCCACCGGCGCCCTTTATGGAAGAGGACGATGACCAAGATAATTATTGCAGCACTGAAAACAGTTGGAGCATTAGGTCCGTCACGGTGGTCGATGGCGGCGACACCATATGTGTCTCAACCAACTCTGAGGCCACCTATTGTTTTGACACGAGGAGCCGCAAATGGTGGAAGGCTGGTGACTGGGCGCTGCCCTTTGATGACAGAGCCGAGTACGTTCCTGAGCTCGACACCTGGATCGGGTGCTCTTGGTCCGAGCCCGACCACCAGCTACGCGCATCCTCGAACCTGTCTGCCATGGACGACGACAGAGCGCCCACGCTGCAGCATATATGGGAAGATCTTAGACCGCCCGAGGAGCAAGAGAAAATCGTACTGAATCGGCGCTTCCTAGGCGCTGTGGTTAGCAGAGGCAGACAGTGGGAGCTGGAAGACCACAACCTACTTAACCTCGGCGGAGGTAGGTTCTGCATCGCTAAGATCTTCACGGAACACCAGGGGGTACGCGTCGGCTTCGGCTATGATGGGCATGACGAGGACCAAGGACCGTTTATGGTGCTTACTGGCATGGAGGTGCTTCGTGGCGGCGGCGAGGACAGCGGTGAAGCGGGGCTCTGGATGGTGAAGCACAAGTCGAAACGATACATGTCCACAGATAATGAAATCAAGTGGGTGCTCTGAAGGAATAATATACACATGCTTAGTTAGATGATTTTTTTTTCTTTACAAAATGGAATATGACAAGCTTAGTCAGATGGACATGCAAATCCCGGCTACAGGATAACCTATGCCGACCTAATAAGCTAGCCATCTGTTCAATACTACTATATGCATATTCCGCATTACATTATACTTGCATTTGCTCGACATCTAATGACCTTCAGTTTCAATTTTTTTCCCCCTTAATAACGAGAAGCTCTTACGATGTACACTACGCTCCTTGAAGAAAAATTTGTTATGAGTTTTTTTAGTCGGAAGAATATATACCGATAGTCCCTCTATCTTGTCTAGAAATTCAAGCATTTAAGGGTTTAGTCAAAGTCAAGAATATATACCGATAGTCCCTCTATCTTGTCTAGAATTCAAGCATTTAAAGGTTTAGTCAAAGTCAATTTCTTCAACTTTCACCACCATTATTTATACAAATATTTAAATAGAAAAGTTACATACTCTGATAGTTGGTTTCATTTTGAATCAATTAATATTTTTTGTGTTATCAATATTATGACTTTTTTTTTGTTTTTGACAGCCAAAGATTTAATTGATCATCTTTGTAAATCCAATATTCTTGGACACAAGGAGTATAAGCGAATCCCTAAGTAAATCATACTTTGGTTGAGGTCCGAAACTCACCGCAGCTACGTATTCGGCCACCACCCACCTAAGATCTAACACCATGCATGGTGAGTAGCTTGCAGTGCAAAACCTGCCAGAAAACACTGAAGTCATGCTTAATGTGAATCATAGGGGAAAATAAAACAAGTTTTGGAAGATTTCAAAAACAAAGGCCTCATAATTTTGTCTCGGTACCAAAGAGAAAAAACAGAAGACGCCTATCTAAACCAATAAAGAACCAGTTGCGAGGAAAATCGGTTTTACCCTGTCAGATGTTACCTACCTATATATCAACCAATGATTTAAATCTCACCCTTTAATCACAGCCGCTGGATCAAAAATATGGGCCCACCGAGTGACCCAAATGTCACCGAATTGTCACCGATGACACCATTAACACACGTTTCATCCACACCTCCTTGCGCTAAACACACTCGTGAAATCCTTTACCCGCCCCTGCACCCACGGCATGCCCGACATCTCCTTCCAAATCTCCTTCCCAAATTCCGGCATCCCCTTCCAAATCGAAATACTTCAATTATTCAATCCTTCGGGGATTAGGCATGGAGGCACCGGCCTGTCGCGATCTCCTTCCAATCCAAATCTCCTTCGGCATTAGGCATGGAGGCGCCGGCCTTCGATCGGTTGACGCATGGAGGCGCTTGCGTGATCAACTTTGGTTGACGAGTGGTGGAGAGGAGGGAGGAGCTCAAGTGGTGCCTGGTGGTCATGGTGTGCGAGTCCGAGCTTGGGTTCCGGGCGTCCACGGTCCACGGAGGTCAGGAGGCGAGGTCGTCGAGCTCGTCATCACACAGCGAGAGGCAGCTAGCCCCACTCCCACGCCCGTCGAGGCCCTGGCCTACTCGACGGCAATTGGATCCTATTGTGAGTTCCTTTCTTGCCTAAACCTACAAATCTCTGTTGCTTCTTAGCAATCGGGCGGTTGTTGGGATTGATGAATTGATCTCTGTTGCAAATGCTAATAATCAACCTTGTCATTCATATATGATTGGGGGTTGAACTGAATTCAGTGATGGTTGGATTGGGAGTCGGCCACGATCATTGACTTGAAATTCACCTGCATAGGTTGATTGCGTCCTATACTATACTCAGACCTAAGTAACTTCTTTAGTTATATGACATCCACAAACTTGAATGATGGGGGGATCAGGGGCGTGAAGCATCTTCGAGAGCCAAAAAATGTTACTCTTGTACACAGGCCGGGCAAGAGGTAACAATGACTCCTAGGAATTCGAGATACATTAACTAATGCATCGGATCGGGCTTGCCTGTTTATTGTTCGGGTTGAGATGATTGTAACCATCACATGACCGTTGGCTTGTTACCTTGAATGAAGTAGGACTTTTGCTCTGAGATAATCAGGAGTAGTGATCATGACTGCCTGTTAACATATCACTTTACATCCATATGGTGAATTTTTGTTTTTTCCTGATTTACCAAGATCATTAGTAAATTAGTTAACCTTTTCACTTAGCTTGAAAACAGTGACCTGATTGAAATATTGATTACACTATACATTAGTTTATTCCTGGTCTAAAACGTAAGAAGGAAAATGAAGTGTGCTATGAATCAAATTTCATTGGAACGTCCTCGGATAAAAAAAAAGGAGAAGATTGGATGGATGATGCTTTACGATATCTTGTTAGTGTTTGAAACTTCTTAATCTTTTAGAATGAAAATGTCTAATGCAATTCTTAGTCTTTAAAAAAAGCATAATCATTTGTGAGGGCCTAATTTTGTTTTTTCGCTCCGGGTCCCCAAATGCATAGGTACGGCTCTGGAGGCATAGATGACATAAAACAAATGCAATTTTAATTGGATGTGTTATTTTCCATGTCTTCGATGGAATAAGGTGCAATTACTTTTGTTTTGCATGTCTCTTTTCAAATTAATTAATTTTCTTATGAACTAATAAGTGAATGTGTAGTCAAGTTGTCTATAATACTCATGGTCTTGCAAGTGATGCAAATTTCTAACACGTGCGTGGCGCACGTGCATTGGTACTAGTCTGACGAAAGAATCAGCGGCGAGCATGCATGCAATGGTGACGCGTGGAGCATGTTGACACGGACATCAGGACCTTCTTTTTTTTCGAGATCAACATGGACATCAGGACCTGGAAACGGAAACCAGAGATGAGGAAAAATTGACTGCAACGTAGAAAAAAAAAAGACAACAACTGTTTAGCGATTCCTTCGCTTTGACATGGGCTTGGGCCCTGCTGAGACCCAATAGGGCTGAGTGTTCACGTCCAAAGTCATGCCTGTGGTGAGATGATCCGCCGCCGCCGTCGTCGCTCGTCTCCTCGGTACAATTAATAGTGTATCCGCTCCACGCTCATCATCTTCAATCGCCTCTCAAGATCGATCAATTGCTGCTGCAAACCATATCCAGAGAGGAGATCCACCACCGTACCTGACCTTCTTCAGTCACTTCAACCAATTGTTCTGGTACGAAACTAATTTTACACCTCTTGTTTCTTCAACGAAATCCCTGAGTCGATCTCCTGCAACAAATTGTTGTTCTTTCCTTTAATCTGTGTTTCTGCCAGATTGTATAGGTTGAAGATGATCCGGCGTTTTGTGAACCTGGTGGCGAGAAGCTATGGCAGCAGCTACACGTATTCTTTGCACCGCCTGGACGTCGCCAAGCATCTGTTCTACCCGTCCACGGCCGAAGCACAAGCAGCAAACGCCAACGAGAACAACAATGGCAGCGGCGATCCATCGAAGATCGAGATACTGCAGCGGCTGCCTCCGGCGAGCATGCGCTTCCAACAGTTCCTTCCGACGTCCGGCGATGACGGGTCACCTGATAAAGACATGTTTGTGCTCCAGTGCCCCAGCAGCAGCGAGAGCAGGATCCTCCACGTCAGCAATGAGGGCTCCACCTTCCTCTACGACGCGGACGCTAGCTCCACGAGCACCCTTCCCAGCCGCGGCGGCCCCCTGGGATGCAATTGCATGCTCATCTCCATTGCTGGCGCCGGCTCCGGGAAAAAAAACGAGAGCATCTACCTGATGAACGATCACCATTGCTACCCAAGCTTCGAGGTCCTGGACTTGAACGAAGAGCCTGCCAAGTGGCGTCCACTTCCGCCGCCGCCCCTTGCCAATGACGGCTGCATCCAATCGTTCACGGTGGTCGATGGCGGCGGCACCATCTGTGTGTCTTCCAATGCACCATATGGTAACGCCACGCATTGCTTCGACACAAGGAGGCACAAATGGTGGGAGGTTGGTGACTGGGAGCTGCCCTTTGCTGGCCGAGCCGATTACATCCCCAAGCTCGACACCTGGATCGGTTTCTCTTCATCGCGTGCTTCCTGGCCCGGTCACCAGCTCTGCGCATCCTCGGACCTGTCCACTGCTGTGGACGCGCAGCGAGCGCCGACGCTGCAGCACGTCTGGAAGACCTCATACCACCTATGGAGGAGGAGGAATTTGTCATGAATCAGCGCTTCCTAGGCGCTATTGTTCGCAGGAGGAGAGACTGGACTCTCGAGGACGCTGACCTGCTCAACCTAGGTGGAGGCAGGTTCTGCGTCGCTAAGGTCTTCACGGAACGACAGACTGTGTGCATCGGCTTTGAAGGAGTCGAAGAGGAGCAAGGACCCTTCCTCGTGCTCACCGGGGTCGAGGTGCTTGGTAGTGAAACGGGGCTCCGGATGGTGAAGCACAAGTCAGAACGATATATGTCTCTGACCATCGATGGTGAAATCAAGTCGGTGCTCTGAATAGCTTAGGCAGATGGATCGGCGGAGTTAATTGAGCAATAAGACAGTCATTTGTTCCGTAACTAGCAAGATAGCCCGCGCAAATTGCGTGCCTAGAATTGAAACGACTATTGTTTATTTTATCTTCACACAATCATCATTTCTATCACTACCCCATAGTGTCTAGACGCTTATAGCCATAAAATCGATAACTCTTACATTAATCTACAATGTATGTATCATTGGTTGTGTATATGCATTTTCATTGTTTAGATCATTAACATGTCCATTATTTTGGCATCCATTCGTATACTATCGTTGACCACTAATTTGGGCACTCGCTGGTATATTGATCACTATCACGCGCATTAGCCCTAGGTCATGATAAATCTCCATAGTGCTTTGCTAAATATTTGGCTACTCGCTGTTAGAGATAAACATAGAATAGCATGGCGTGTGTGTGATAATATGATGATATGCACCGGAGTTGGATAGACCGTATCTAGTTCTGTTGTATCTTCTGTTGTTGTAACCAATGTAACGTAGGATCTACGGAATCTAAACTAACTCCGGTGCAATCTTGTACGCAACGATGGAGGCTATTTCCATCTCATATAAATACACATACGCGGCCTCCTAAGGGAGGTGAGAACGCTTCCATAATTATGTGGTTGTTTACATGGTAATCAGAGCCACCTCCCACAAATCCATCTAACTTCCACAAAACTCTACCCATGGCGAGCTCCTCATCCGTTCCCGGCGCCGCCACACCATTGCTCGGCCAAGTTGTCACAGAGAAGCTTACCAAGGGCAACTACTCTCTGTGGAAGGCACAAGTGATGCCTATTCTCCGCGGCGCAGAGCTGCAGGGCTATCTTGATGGCTCCTGCAAGGCGCCGCCTCAAGAAATCGACGTCAAGCAAGGTCAAGGAGCCCAACCCGGACTATGTTCGGTGGTGTGCCCTTGAACAGCAGGTCTTGGGGTTCCTCATGAGCTCCTTGACGCGCGAGGTGATGCTCCAGGTCACAAGCTGCACCACGCCCAAAGAGGTGTGGACGATCCTGGTGCAGACGTATGCATCTCAGTCTCGCGCACGGGCGGTGAATACGCGTCTCGCCCTGGCAACAACTCAGAAAGGTAATCTGTCAATGTCTGAGTATGTTGGAAAAATGAGATCTCTTGCAGAAGATATGGCAGCAGCAGGGAAGGCCATTGATGATGAAGAACTGGTCTCCTACATTCTTGTCGGGCTTGACTACGAGTACAACTCGGTGGTCACGTCCGTTGTGGCTCGGGTGGAGCCAATCTCCGTCGGAGAGCTGTATTCCCAGCTACTCTCTTACAAGAACAGGCTGGATCTTCTTCATGGTGGAGTGCAAGGCTCCGCCAATGCCGCGCGCCGCGGTCGTGGTGGCCCTAGCTATCGCGGTGATCGCGGCGGCAGGGGCCGCACTGGACGCAGGCGCGGTCGTCAGGGTGGCGCGCCAACTGGGGCGCCGCGCGAAGGACCAGGAGGGCGCGGTGCTGGGCGTGGCAAAGGAGAACGCCCACCGTGCCAAGTCTGCGGTATCAAGGGGCATTCTGCCCTTGATTGCTGGTACCGCTTCGACGAAAGCTACACGTCAGGCAAGAGTGCGTCATCGGCGCAGTACGGCTACAGCGACGATCCATACTGGTATACAGATACCGGTGCAACTGACCATATAACGGGCGAACTTGAGAAGTTGTCCACAAAGGAGGAGTACAAGGGCAAGGACCAGATTCATGCTGCAAATGGGGCAGGTATGGACATTTGTCATGTTGGTGATGCTGTTATTAATACCCCTACTAGAGATCTCCACTTAAAAAATGTCCTACACGTTCCTGATGCTCACAAAAATCTTGTTTCCGTTCATCGCTTTACTTCCGATAATCATGCTTTCCTTGAATATCATCCTAACTATTTTTTGGTAAAGGATCGGGGAACAAGGAGAACGATTCTGGCCGGTAGATGCCAAGGAGGCCTCTACCCCTTGCCGAGAGATTTCTCAAGAAAAAGTGCCTACGGAGCTGTCAAACCATCGTCTCATCGATGGCATAGTCGCCTTGGTCATCCCTCCTATCAAATAATTCAGAAGGTCATTAGTAGTCATGATCTTCCTTGTCATGATGAGTCCAATAAAATGTCAGTCTGTGATGCATGTCAACAGGGCAAAAGTCATCAACTTCCCTACCCTGTGTCCTCTAGTATTTCATCTAAGCCGTTGGAGCTTATTTTTTCTGATGTTTGGGGTCACGCCCCTGATTCTGTGGGCAGAAATAAATACTATGTCAGTTTTATTGATGATTTCAGTAAATTTACTTGGGTTTACATGTTGCGCCATAAATCTGAAGTTTATCGGAAATTTACTGAATTCCAAAGCATGGTTGAGCGCCTCTTTGATAGAAAAATCATTGCAATACAAACCGATTGGGGAGGTGAATATCAAAGCCTTCACTCTTTCTTTGTTAAGATTGGGATTACACATCATGTATCTTGCCCATACGCACACCAGCAAAATGGTTCGGCTGAGAAGAAACACAGACACATTGTTGAAGTAGGGTTGTCCGCTACTAGCATATGCTTCTATGTCATTAAAATTTTGGGATGAAGCTTTTTCCACCGCTGCCTATCTTATCAACCGCACACCAACAAAACTCCTTGATTATTCTACTCCGTTAGAGCGTCTTTTCCATCAAAAACCAGATTTTTCTGCTCTTAGAGTATTTGGATGTGCTTGTTGGCCTAATCTTAGACCCGTAATACTCATAAGCTTTCATTCCGATCCAAAAGATGTGCATTTCTTGGGTATAGTACAATGCATAAAGGATATAAGTGTCTTGACATCTCTACAGGAAGAATTTACATCTCTCGTGACGTAGTGTTTGATGAAGATGTTTTTCCTTTCTCTGAACTCCATTCTAATGCCGGAGCAAGACTTCGCGCAGAAATAAATCTTCTACCCTCAACCCTCCTTAATCCGTCCATTATTGATCAAGGGGGTGTTAGTACAGCTGATCAATCATTGACGAATGATCCTAATTCTGCATCTAACGATGTTATTTTGGGAGAAACGGTGCTCATATGCAGGATATACAGGAAGAAGCAGCTGGCGCAAGACACGAGGATGATCCGGAGCCCAGTGCGCCAGGCGAATACGCCCCGGGATTGCCTCCTTCCTCGGACGCGCAGACACACCAGTCACCTGCGCCCCGCACACCTGGTCGGGGGCCCTGCGCGAGCCAGCCGGATGCTGCCACGACTTCCGCACCTGGGCCTCCACCGCATGAATCCCACGTGCGGGTCCCAGTTGCCAGCGACGAAGCGGGAGCGCGAGCGCGGGCGGAATCACGCGCGCCGCATGCACGGAATCAAGCAGCCATCAATGCGGCTCCAGGATCTTCTGTGGCTGGAGAAGCGGCACCTGTGCAAACAACACAGCATCAAGCTGTTCCTGTGACACCGGCTGCTGCACGTCCTCGAACACGCCTTCAGGATGGAATACGAAAAGAAAAAAAGTACACTGATGGTACTATAAGGTATGGGTGTCTAACCACAAGTGGCGAACCAAAGAACTTAGATGAAGCTTTTGATGATAAGAATTGGAAAAATGCCATGGATGATGAGTTTGATGCCTTGGTTAGAAATAAGACATGGCATTTAGTACCTCCTGATAATGTTAAGAATGTTATCGATTGCAAGTGGGTGTACAAAATTAAAAGGAAAGCTGATGGAACATTAGACAGATACATGGCTAGATTGGTAGCTAAAGGATTTAAACAACGATATGGTATTGACTATGACGATACTTTCAGTCCGGTTGTTAAGGTTGCTACCATTAGAGTCATTTTGTCACTAGCCGTCTCTAAGGGTTGGCATCTTAGGCAGTTAGATGTGAAGAATGCGTTTTTACATGGTGTTCTTAAGGAGGATGTTTATATGAAACAATCACCAGGTTACGAACATGAATCTCTTCCACATTATGTTTGTAAGCTCGATAAAGCTATTTATGGATTGAAGCAAGCCCCTAGAGCATGGTATTCTAGATTAAGTGAAAAACTGCAACAGCTTGGTTTTGTCTCTTCCAAGGCAGATACATCTTTGTTCTTTTATCAGAAAGGAAGTGTAACTGTCTTCTTGTTGATATATGTTGATGACATTATTGTTGCTAGTTCAACTCAAGATGCAGTTAAAGCTTTGTTGAAAGATTTAACAGAAGATTTTGCCTTGAAAGATCTAGGGCCACTTCATTACTTCTTGGGTATAGAAGTGAAGAAATTATCTGATGGAATTCATTTGTCTCAAAGTAAATATGCATCTGATATTATCAAGAGTGTAACAGCCCAAATTCTTGGGTATAGAAGTGAAGAAATTATCTGATGGAATAAAAATCACTCTGAATTTAAAATTTTGTCCACATCTTATCTTGCCATGAATTTTTTTTTAAAAAAATAAATTCACTAAAATAAGTTGAACTTAGTTGAATCTCAAATTTTTCAAAATATAAAATCTATGCTCAAGTGTTTGTTTACATTTAATATTTACTAAAAGTTCGAACTTTAGAATTTACAACAAATTAAAATAAATGTATGTTAGACAATTCATCTTGAATTCAAAATCTTGAATTTAAAATTTGCACAAATATCACCATATGCATTTTTGGTTTTACTGGTTTTATTTGGAATATTGGTTGAAGTTAATTTCCTATCTCAAATTTGAATTTCATTCAAATTTGAAGTCCCTCAAAATCCCACAAAAGAATAAGCCTATTCCTTCCCTAAGTCACTCTGGGCCGAATACCATTTTTATTTCAGCCCAGCCGGCCCTCCTCTCTTTTCTTTTCTCCTTTTTCTTTTCCTCCCCACGGCCCAACTCCCATCGGCCCGGCCTGGCCCATCTCCTCATCTTCCTCCTCCAGCGCAATTCTCTCTCTCTCTCCCGAACTCTCCCGACGGCGCGCCGCCATCTCTCTCCCTCCCTATCCTTTCCACCTCGGCGTCCTTGCGCCGCTGTAGCCATACCGCGGCAACGTCACCTTGACCACTGTGTCGTCCCATCGTTGTACGGGGCGGCGCCGCGCCATTTAAGGCAAGATAAGGCCGCCGGAAATCCCGCCCTCACAGCGCGACGACGAGCTCGTCAACGCCGTACGGAAGCGCCGCTCGACTTGGCGACCAAGCAAACGTCGTCCCCGCGCCGCAATTCGAGCCAACGGACAGTCGCCACGCGCATTGTCGCTGGAAAAATCCTCGCCACACTGACCGGCTATCCTTCCCCTGGAAATTGCTTTGCCCCGAAGCCTTCCCTGCCCTTCCTTGCGTCGCACGTCACCGCGCACCTATAAAATCGAACCCCGGCGCACTCTTTTCCACCCTCCCTATAGCCGCCGCCGCTCCCGAGCTCGAAACCCTAGCCGCATCACCCCTCGCCGTCGATAGCCTTCTCCGCCGCTCGCCGTCGTCGACAACCTCCCCAGGTGAACTCGCCGTGTCCACCTCTCTCTCCTGGTCCAATCCGCATCGAGTTTAGCCCACCGTAGCGCTAGGACGGCTAACTCCGGCGAGCCGCCCATGGCGCCGCCGTGCGCGTCGCCGCCGGTCGCCGCCGGCCGCCTAAAGCCGTCCCTGGCCGTTCATCCCTCAACCAACGGCCCAGATTACGTACCCCTTCGGGTTATGTAATCGGTCCACCGTGGACCGGTGGACCATGGCCCTCGACCGGTCCACGGCTCCTGTGGACGCGGTCCACACCTTTTCCAATAGGAAAATAATTCCGAAATTCCAGATAATCACGGGATCCTGTACATTTTACAGATAAGCCCCTCTAGTTTATTCTATTTCTGTTTAGGTCCTTCCTTTTTACAGAAACACCCCTGTACTTTTCCATAATTACCTTTTAGTCCCTACCTTTTTACATCAAGGTCCTTCAACTTTTCCATAATTACATATAGGCCCCTGGAACCTTTCTGTTTTTACAGATAGGTCCCTAGAACTTTTCTGTTCTTACAAACAAGCCCCTAAATTCTTTAAACGCCTATATCTTTTCCATCCGAGCTCCGTTTTGAGCGATTCTTGCGCTCACGCGTTCGTAGCAACGCGTAGTACCTTTTGGTACTGCTTTTAGAGCACCACACCAGATCTATAAATCATTCACACCCTAAAGTTTCCCTCTCACCCGATAAATCCTACCTCGACAAATCATTCTTCGCTGATCTCGCATAGGGCAACTGTTCTTCCACCTGTTAGTGTTGAACCTAACCCCTCTGGTTGAACCATTCCACCTCTTCTCGTCGCACCGTCCCACCTCAAGTACAATAACCTCTTCTTATCACGACCTAGCTTCAACCCTAGCCTAGCACAGTTATCGCTTAATCAAACCACCCAGATTCCTCCTTCTTTCAATGTACAGTCATCCCGGCCAATCAATTGCCACTGATCTCGTCGAGCACAAATATTCTTTCGCTTTATGGTGTTGAATCTAGTCAATCCCGCTGTATCATTTCACATCGTTCAATCTAATCTAATCCAATGTTGTCCTCGCCATTTATCTAGTTTATTGATTTATCTACCTCTTTTATTTGATGTCAGTTATTTGAGAACTTTATTGGTATTTCATTCGCTGCTATTTGAGGCTATTCCTTTGTTATTTATTGTCTTCTTGGTGCATGTCATGACTGGATCATATAGCTAACCTTGCACCATCATGCATTAAATCTTTTGCATTCGCATATCCCCTTCTCAAACCACTCATGTTCTTTAATAGAAATAACTTAAGTTTTATATAATAGATATGCACGCAATCACCGTCAATGCAGCATGTGCATCTCACCATCCTCACCCTAAGGTTTTAGTAAATAAAGTTTCATGCCAAACCCTGCACCCTGCTCCTTTTAAGAGAACTTAGATAATTAATAGTTTGTCTAGGTGAATATGGCCCTTATAAGGCCATGAACATAACTTGTAATAAATAATCTTTCATAAATATTTATGCATTGCATAAACATAGCCGTTCTTCTTGGAGTTTTATCCATTCTTTTTGGAGTTAATTGGATCTTGTTGGTTCTTTTTGATCTTTATTTCTTTTGCGGTAGTTATTTATATGTTATATTTCTATGCGCTAGCTTACGCGAGATTCGAGGAAGAGCCAGAAGAATTCAAGGAAGATCTAGAAGATCCAAGCTTCGAGGATGAGTTGAAGAATCAAAGCCCGAGGACGAGTTAGAAGATACAAGCTTAAAAGGAGGACTCGAAGACATCAACTTCGACAGAAGATCTGAGGACCAAGAATCAGAAGATTAGGATAGCGTTTTCAGGCAAGCTCTACTTCTCCTTGATCATGATTGAACCTACTGTTTTTCGCAATGCACCTATATGGCCGTTCTCGTACTATGCATTACTTGTTATTTTACTGATTGTGAAGTTATGGTCCTACTTGCTTATTAATATTGATGTCTGTTACTTGGGCATTGATATCTTAATCCTTGTTTACCATTGTTTACCTGTCACCTTGATAACCATAGGATAGTCCCATCATTTCTATGATGGCGCTTTTACCTTGCTACTAGAATGCTTAGGACCCCTCGCAATGTTACTACATTGCCACACCTTACTCACTTATGTACCTTTACAAATGCGTGAAATGAGTTTGGTGGTGTGCGTAATATATGGGTTTGGGAGTAGCACAACCGTGTTAGGTGATGATGATGGAGACAGTGATGGGATGGTTGGATTGCGGGCAAGGCCATTAGTAAGTGATTGATGGCGTGATGGATTGTGTAATAGTCCCCTAGTGTGGGAGACATGGCGCTTGTCCGGCCACATAAGGACCGGTGCATTCCACCTTTAACAAGATGATTCTCGTACTACCACGGAACCTGTATGGGAAGGACTCACCCTACCTTCTTGATGCCTACCACTTTGTTCCACCTGGAGAGCAGTAGCGCAAACGAGCAACCAGGAGAAGACTCCGGAGTTTGTATTGCTTAGGAGCTCCGGCCCGAGATCCCCACATTAAATGTGTTGTGGTTCCACATGAAGACTATTTGTAGTCTCATGAAAAGCCCCTGAGTTGGTTCGTAGGTGGCATTGTGTGTGGTACTCGGAGAAGATGGAATGAGCGTTATGTTACTCTCCGATCAAGAGTGCATAGCCCGTGGGAAAAGATGTACAACCTCTGCAGAGTGTAAAATTCATCCGGATGGACGTTGTCACGGCATATGACACATCTATGTTGAGCTCGATATGATTAGCCACCTCTGATTCCTTGAAGTGTGAGTGAGCAGTAGTCTGCTCGTGTTTTGGAAGTGATGGCATGGATGCCGGGTCGGTATGACCATTGAGGTCAGAAGGCCCAACTAAAACTTGGGAACTGGCGGGAATGCTTCATACTCCCCCAGGGCCAACCAACTAAAATATTGACAGTTACTTCTCTGTTTTATCTAAGAATTCCTTCACTTGCTTTAGTGAACCTTGTATAAAAATTGCTTGCTGCAAATGAACCATACAGCCTATTCCTTGCTAAGACTAAATATGCATATATATATATACCCTTGTGTAGTGTAGGGCTTGTTGAGTACCTTATGTACTCACGTGTTTGCAATTGTTGGTTTAGTAGGAGAAGACTTCGTAGAGAACGACGACGATTGGGTTTTCAGTTCTGCTTCTCAAGTTTGCTTGTGGCGTTGGGCCATGATTTCCGCTGTCTGCTCACCGTTAGTTGGCCGTATTGACCTGGATAGTTTTGAATCCTTGTCGTACCGCCACTAAGGGTCTTATATCAGGTATCTTACTTATTTACCTATTCGAAGTATGCTTTTGATTATCATATCTGTGTTCTTGTGCGTATCAGCTACTGATCCAGGGACTGATACAGGATGCACAGTAGATTTCAGAAATGGGGTCTGACAGATTGGTATCAGAGCATTACTTGACCGTAGAACGAAAACTTAGGATTTGTCGCGTTCGAAAACAACTATTTTCAAAACTAGTTACAAAATCCTCCATTGTACCTCTTCGCTGATCTTTGAAAATCTTCTGTACCTCTCCTGACCAATCACAGAAGTCACTTCTCAACTCGCCATGTCTGCACAGGCACGTTCAACCCAATGGATGACCCCGACTACGAGACTATAGAAGTGGAGAACCCATTATACCAGGTTTACTGCAAACCATATGTGGCTCCCAAAAGAAAGAACAAGGGCAGTGCCGCTATGGGAACCAAGAGGACATGTTTCAATTGCCGCAGCCCCGAACATAAGTTCGCTGATTGCCCCTTCTACAAACCAATCAAGGAAGCAAGAGCTGTTGAGACCAACATGAGGAATGAAGTGCCTCAAGTTTCAGGACTAACTGCAGAGATTGAATCTGTAATACCAGAAAAGGCTCAAGAGCAAGGAAATTACAGTAATGGAAACAACAAACAAATCTGCAGAGTCATACACCTAGTAGAAAGAATCGACAATTTGGAAGAAACAATGAGAAGTATCGCGAAAGAAGTTGCCGACCTTACCAAAGCCCTGCAAACCCGGAATACTCGAAAACGTCACAGATGGAAAAAGAAAGGTGACAATGAAGCATCGGGTCAAGGTACGTCTGAACGGCCCAAGAAGCCAAGACTTTGTTTCCACTGCAGACAAGAAGGTCACATAAGAGCAAATTGCCCCAACATCGATCCAGTATGAGAAGTTTATAAAGGACAGTTGCCTTAGGAGCACTAGTGATAACTAGTGAGTTGCAATCCAGATAACCAAAATTATGTTGGGAATGTAATTCCGTTTGAGAGCACAAGATGTATTGAAGTTGCTATGAAATAACGCCTTGAGCTACCTTCGAGCAAGGAAAGAATATAAATTTGAGATCTTAACCCTAGTGGAATGCAATGACCATGGTTACATGTGACGGGATAATCTCAAGCATCAAGTCAATGGAGCATCTCCAAATGCAGTAATGTGAGCAAGGGGTTTTCCTTATCCGACTAAGTCATATGACCCCCTCGATTCCTTTTGGTCAATGGACTAGTCGTCGAGTTTTGAGAACGATCAAAATCGATAGTCATCGTACCTTTAAGCCTTAAACCTCGTTCCTAGCACGAACACATGAGACCACAACAAATAAATCACGTTGTTTGTGTGATTCGATGATTTTGTTGATTTTGCTTCTTTATTCTTCTATGATTGTGTGCTTTTAATCAAACTAAATAGCATAATAACAATAACAACAGTAAAATAACTAGAATAGCAGCTTAACAACAGCTTAAGACCAAAATCCTTTTCCCTAACCACTGCCTAAATCCCTGCGAGTGAAACCAGGATGCCGCCAAAGAAGTCCGCCCGAGTTCAGACTCGTCAAAAGCGCACCGCAGAAGCAACAGAAGATCGCAACCCTGCGGGACAAACTACAAAAGGTGGAACCAACAAAAGAAAGAAGCCAATCACTCAACAACGTCAGAAGGCAAAGAAAAGGAGACCCTTCGTTTCCAATAGCCTAGAAGCTGAGACAGGTCACAACGACGAGGAAGAAAACAATCAAGAGACCGAAGGTAACAACAACCAAGATAGTAATGAGACTCCTGAAGCATCACCAGCCAACTTCACAGAAGTAGTGGCTATGCAAACCCAACTGTTGCAAGTTCTTTCACAAGAACAACAGAACAAACATGGAATCAGCTCTAAGATAGTAGAATTTATGAAACTCAGGCCACCTGTCTACGACAACACAGATGATGACCCATTGGCAGCTGACGACTGGCTCAGGGACATTGATAAGAAGCTCAATGTTGTCAATGCTAATGATCAGGAAAAGGTAATGTTCGCATCACATCAACTAATCGGAGCAGCTACTGAATGGTGGGATAATTTCCTTGAAGCAGAAGCAGAACCAGACACCATCAGCTGGGAAGAATTTCAGCATGCATTCCGTGACCATCATATCCCTGAAGGAATTATGGAAATGAAAGCGGATGAATTTCGTTCCCTGAAACAAGGTGCTATGACAGTGCAGGAGTATACTCGCAAGTTCATGAAGCTTTCTCGCTATGCTCCAGAAGAAGTCTCGACTGATAAGAAAAAGCAAGATCGCTTTCGGAAAGGACTTAACCATAGATTGAATGTTCAGCTGGTCACCCATGTTTACCCAGATTTCAATACTCTGATGAACCGAACCCTATTACTTGAAGATGCTTGGTCAAAATGGGAAAACGACAAAGAACAAGAAATCATTGTGGAAGAAGAACAAAATATCGTTATGGATGAAGAGCGGAATGTCAATGTGCCCCAGGATAAACAGAAAGAAGAATCTCAGAAACTGAAAAGATATCATCGCAGAAGACGAAGATATCAAAAAGCAAGACAGAAGAAGCTCCTCAGATCCTCGGCTCGCTGTAAAAACCCGGCTACCTGCCATCAGAATGACAGAGAGCAACAAGAAGGATATGTCGGGAAGACCCCACGAGGACATCGGAAATGTTACCTATGCAAGCAGAAAGGACACTACATAGCAGACTGTCCTCAAGCCGACCAATACAGCATTGACACTCATACTAATTCAACCGAAGCTCCCCACCTCAATGACCTTTGAAGATGATCACAAGATACCACAAATCTCTATCTGGAAGGAGTAAGTCCCTGGACTAGAAGTGGAGTTTGTACTTGCCACTTTTGTACTCAGAAATGTTTGTAGTGAACCACTGTGTAAAAGGTTTATGGAATAAGATATGATGAAATGACGATGTTTAATATCCATTCAGTGATGGTGATATATGCGACAATACTTGGCTTGCAAAGGAAACTCGGTAACCCTTCTCTTTTGGATACAAAGATGTTAAGATGGAAGTTCGCTAAGATAAATCATTTTAAGTGGGGTAGTCCACCCACTATCTTGGAATCTCCTACCCGATGGATTGGAAGTGCCGCCAAGTTCTATAAGTGAGAACACGATAAGACTGGACAATCGAAAACATGATATAGATGGCTTTGCTCATCCCTATGTTTTCTAGAAGAAACAATGACTCGTCAGAAACAGACTTCAAGTTACGCCAAGGGAGAAGATTTTACCTCCAAAGCTGGATAAGAGTCTTAGTACGCCGACCCTTGAGAACATTTTGGACATAAAGGCGTTTGGAGAAAGCAACCCATGGAATACTAAGAAAAGCCTAAATTCCTTGGATAAGATAAACAGAGCAACAATGGATCGTTATCTTTGAAAACCCAAGTCAGATCCTTTTAAGTGGGGTAGGATCCCCATACAACCCTGAAGAAAGGAACTTCGCTACATCGATCCGCAGTGCCAAAGATCACAAAGATAGAAAGGATCCTCTATCAAGGTTCGCAGCATCAAGAAGCCTCCGACAAAATCTTGGATTTTACCACCGTCAAGCAAGAAGACGCAAGACAAGTGCTACACCATCCAGAAGATCGTTCGAATCTCGAGGACGAGATTCCTTTTAAGTGGGGTAGATCTGTAACAGCCCAAATTTCAAATGAAAATCAAAATGGAATAAAAATCACTCTGAATTTAAAATTTTGTCCACATCTTATCTTGCCATGAATTTTTTTTAAAAAAATAAAATTCACTAAAATAAGTTGAACTTAGTTGAATCTGAAATTTTTCAAAATATAAATGTTTGTTTACATTTAATATTCACTAAAAGTTCGAACTTTAGAATTTACAACAAATTAAAATAAATGTATGTTAGACAATTCATCTTGAATTCAAAATCTTGAATTTAAAATTTGCACAAATATCACCATATGCATTTTTGGTTTTACTGGTTTTATTTGGAATATTGGTTGAAGTTAATTTCCTATCTCAAATTTGAATTTCATTCAAATTTGAAGTCCCTCAAAATCCCACAAAAGAATAAGCCTATTCCTTCCCTAAGTCACTCTGGGCCGAATACCATTTTTATTTCAGCCCAGCCGGCCCTCCTCTCTTTTCTTTTCTCCTTTTTCTTTTCCTCCCCACGGCCCAACTCCCATCGGCCCGGCCTGGCCCATCTCCTCATCTTCCTCCTCCAGCGCAATTCTCTCTCTCTCTCCCGAACTCTCCCGACGGCGCGCCGCCATCTCTCTCCCTCCCTATCCTTTCCACCTCGGCGTCCTTGCGCCGCTGTAGCCATACCGCGGCAACGTCACCTTGACCACTGTGTCGTCCCATCGTTGTACGGGGCGGCGCCGCGCCATTTAAGGCAAGATAAGGCCGCCGGAGCGCGACGACGAGCTCGTCAACGCCGTACGAAAGCGCCGCTCGACTTGGCGACCAAGCAAACGTCGTCCCCCGCGCTGCAATTCGAGCCAACGGACAGTCGCCACGCGCATTGTCGCTGGAAAAATCCTCGCCACACTGACCGGCTATCCTTCCCCTGGAAATTGCTTTGCCCCGAAGCCTTCCCTGCCCTTCCTTGCGTCGCACGTCACTGCGCACCTATAAAATCGAACCCCGGCGCACTCTTTTCCACCATCCCTATAGCCGCCGCCGCTCCCGAGCTCGAAACCCTAGCCGCATCACCCCTCGCCGTCGATAGCCTTCTCCGCCGCTCGCCGTCGTCGACAACCTCCCCAGGTGAACTCGCCGTGTCCACCTCTCTCTCCTGGTCCAATCCGCATCGAGTTTAGCCCACCGTAGCGCTAGGACGGCTAACTCCGGCGAGCCGCCCATGGCGCCGCCGTGCGCGTCGCCGCCGGCCGCCTAAAGCCGTCCCTGGCCGTTCATCCCTCAACCAACGGCCCAGATTACGTACCCCTTCGGGTTATGTAATCGGTCCACCGTGGACCGGTGGACCATGGCCCTCGACCGGTCCACGGCTCCTGTGGACGCGGTCCACACCTTTTCCAATAGGAAAATAATTCCGAAATTCCAGATAATCACGGGATCCTGTACATTTTACAGATAAGCCCCTCTAGTTTATTCTATTTCTGTTTAGGTCCTTCCTTTTTACAGAAACACCCCTGTACTTTTCCATAATTACCTTTTAGTCCCTACCTTTTTACATCAAGGTCCTTCAACTTTTCCATAATTACATATAGGCCCCTGGAACCTTTCTGTTTTTACAGATAGGTCCCTAGAACTTTTCTGTTCTTACAAACAAGCCCCTAAATTCTTTAAACGCCTATATCTTTTCCATCCGAGCTCCGTTTTGAGCGATTCTTGCGCTCACGCGTTCGTAGCAACGCGTAGTACCTTTTGGTACTGCTTTTAGAGCACCACACCAGATCTATAAATCATTCACACCCTAAAGTTTCCCTCTCACCCGATAAATCAATAAACTAGATAAATCCTACCTCGACAAATCATTCTTCGCTGATCTCGCATAGGGCCACTGTTCTTCCACCTGTTAGTGTTGAACCTAACCCCTCTGGTTGAACCATTCCACCTCTTCTCGTCGCACCGTCCCACCTCAAGTACAATAACCTCTTCTTATCACGACCTAGCTTCAACCCTAGCCTAGCACAGTTATCGCTTAATCAAACCACCCAGATTCCTCCTTCTTTCAATGTACAGTCATCCCGGCCAATCAATTGCCACTGATCTCGTCGAGCACAAATATTCTTTCGCTTTATGGTGTTGAATCTAGTCAATCCCGCCGTATCATTTCACATCGTTCAATCTAATCTAATCCAATGTTGTCCTCGCCATTTATCTAGTTTATTGATTTATCTACCTCTTTTATTTGATGTCAGTTATTTGAGAACTTTATTGGTATTTCATTCGCTGCTATTTGAGGCTATTCCTTTGTTATTTATTGTCTTCTTGGTGCATGTCATGACTGGATCATATAGCTAACCTTGCACCATCATGTATTAAATCTTTTGCATTCGCATATCCCCTTCTCAAACCACTCATGTTCTTTAATAGAAATAACTTAAGTGTTTATATAATAGATATGCACGCAATCACCACCAATAAAGCATGTGCATCTCATCATCCTCACCCTAAGGTTTTCATAAATAAAGTTTCATGCAAAACCCTGCACCATGCTTCTTTTAAGAGAACTTAGATAATTAATAGTTTGTCTAGGTGAATATGGCCCTTATAAGGCCATGAACATAACTTGTAATAAATAATCTTTCATAAATATTTATGCATTGCATAAACATAGCCGTTCTTCTTGGAGTTTTATCGATTCTTTTTGGAGTTAATTGGATCTTGTTGGTTCTTTTTGATCTTTATTTCTTTTGCGGTAGTTATTTATACGTTATATTTCTATGCGCTAGCTTACGCGAGATTCGAGGAAGAGCCAGAAGAATTCAAGGAAGATCTAGAAGATCCAAGCTTCGAGGATGAGTTGAAGAATCGAAGCCCGAGGACGAGTCAGAAGATACAAGCTTAAAAGGAGGACTCGAAGACATCAACTTCGACAGAAGATCTGAGGACCAAGAATCGGAAGAATAGGATAGCGTTTTCAGGCAAGCTCTACTTCTCCTTGATCATGATTGAACCTACTGTTTTTCGCAATGCACCTATATGGCCGTTCTCGTACTATGCATTACTTGTTATTTTACTGATTGTGAAGTTATGGTCCTACTTGCTTATTGATATTGATGTCTGTTACTTGGGCATTGATATCTTAATCCTTGTTTACCATTGTTTACCTGTCACCTTGATAACCATAGGATAGTCCCATCATTTCTATGATGGCGCTTTTACCTTGCTACTAGAATGCTTAGGACCCCTCGCAATGTTACTACATTGCCACACCTTACTCACTTATGTACCTTTACAAATGCGTGAAATGAGTTTGGTGGTGTGCGTAATATATGGGTTTGGGAGTAGCACAACCGTGTTAGGTGATGATGATGGAGACAGTGATGGGATGGTTGGATTGCGGGCAAGGCCATTAGTAAGTGATTGATGGCGTGATGGATTGTGTAATAGTCCCCTAGTGTGGGAGACATGGCGCTTGCCCGGCCACATAAGGACCGGTGCATTCCACCTTTAACAAGATGATTCTCGTACTACCACGAAACCTGTATGGGAAGGACTCACCCTACCTTCTTGGTGCCTACCACTTTGTTCCACCTGGAGAGCAGTAGCGCAAACGAGCAACCAGGAGAAGACTCCGGAGTTTGTATTGCTTAGGAGCTCCGGCCCGAGATCCCCACATTAAATGTGCTGTGGTTCCACATGAAGACTATTTGTAGTCTCATGAAAAGCCCCTGAGTTGGTTCGTAGGTGGCATTGTGTGTGGTACTCGGAGAAGATGGAATGAGCGTTATGTTACTCTCCGATCAAGAGTGCATAGCCCGTGGGAAAAGATGTACAACCTCTGCAGAGTGTAAAATTCATCCGGATGGACGTTGTCACGGCATATGACACATCTATGTTGAGCTCGATATGATTAGCCACCTCTGATTCCTTGAAGTGTGAGTGAGCAGTAGTCTGCTCGTGTTTTGGAAGTGATGGCATGGATGCCGGGTCGGTATGACCATTGAGGTCAGAAGGCCCAACTAAAACTTGGGAACTGGCGGGAATGCTTCATACTCCCCCAGGGCCAACCAACTAAAATATTGACAGTTACTTCTCTGTTTTATCTAAGAATTCCTTCACTTGCTTTAGTGAACCTTGCATAAAAATTGCTTGCTGCAAATGAACCATACAGCCTATTCCTTGCTAAGACCAAATATGCATATATATATACCCTTGTGTAGTGTAGGGCTTGTTGAGTACCTTATGTACTCACGTGTTTGCAATTGTTGGTTTAGTAGGAGAAGACTTCGTAGAGAACGACGACGATTGGGTTTTCAGTTCTGCTTCTCAAGTTTGCTTGTGGCGTTGGGCCATGATTTCCGCTGTCTGCTTCACCGTTAGTTGGCCGTATTGACCTGGATAGTTTTGAATCCTTGTCGTACCGCCACTAAGGGTCTTATATCAGGTATCTTACTTATTTACCTATTCGAAGTATGCTTTTGATTATCATATCTGTGTTCTTGTGCGTATCAGCTACTGATCCAGGGACTGATACAGGATGCACAGTAGATTCCAGAAATGGGGTCTGACAAAGAGAGTGGGAATGAAAAACTGCAAACCGGCAACAACTCCTCTTCCTATCTCTGATAAGTTAACAATTGAAAAAGGGGATTTGCTTGGACCTGAGGACTCTACGAAGTACAGAAGCATTGTAGGAGCATTGCAGTACTTAACTCTGACCAGGCCAGACATTTCTTTTTCAGTTAACAAAGTGTGTCAATTTCTACACTCTCCAACTACTGATCACTGGACAGCAGTCAAGAGAATAATCAGATATGTGCAGTATACACTTGATTTTGGGTTGAAGATTAGAAGATCACCCTCTATGATTCTAAGCGCATTTTCAGATGCAGATTGGGCAGGTGATGTTGATGACAGACGTTCAACAGGAGGCTTTGCCATTTATCTTGGTAGTAATCTTGTATCATGGAGTGCAAGGAAACAACCTACTGTCTCACGGTCAAGTACTGAAGCTGAGTATAAAGCATTGGCAAATGCCACTGCCGAACTAATGTGGATTCAAACATTAATCAAGGAAATAGGTATCTCTATCCCCTCAGCAGCAAGGCTTTGGTGTGACAATTGGAGCAACTTATCTTACTGCTAATCCAGTATTTCATGGGCGCATGAAACATGTAGAAGTGGACTTCCATTTTGTGCGTGAAAGAGTAGCAAGAAAGTTGCTGGATGTACGATATATATCTACAGATGATCAAGTCGCAGATGGCTTCACCAAGGTACTATCAAATAGAAAGTTAGCTATGTTTAGAAACAATCTTAACTTATGCAAGTTATGATTGAGGGGGTGTGTTAGAGATAAACATAGAATAGCATGGCGTGTGTGTGATAATATGATGATATGCACCGGAGTTGGATAGAACCGTATCTAGTTCTGTTGTATCTTCTGTTGTTGTAACCAATGTAACGTAGGATCTGCGGAATCTAAACTAACTCCGGTGCAATCTTGTACGCAACGATGGAGGCTATTTCCATCTCATATAAATACACATACGCGGCCTCCTAAGGGAGGTGAGAACGCTTCCATAATTCTGTGGTTGTTTACACTCGCCAACGCTGTTTTCATCTAGCAACAGCATTCATCTATGACCTAGGTTAGTAGAGCTAAACTCTGAATGCACCTACATGATGGCTCTACACGTACTGGCCTTTCTTTTGTCCTCTTATGGTTCCTCTATATTTACATATTTTCTATTGGCATATATTATAGTTCCACACAACAGTTGGTCATCATCAAGAAACATATGCTAGCCAATTGTCCCTGTTTTGACACCACATTGCCCCATTACCTCTTGTGAAAGGAGTCTGCCCCATATGCAATATTCTAGCCTTCTTGCCCACTTTTCATGACAGTGATTTGGACCCTTGGCAGAAGCTACCTAGCATGATCTTCCTATTGAGCGCGTTCGTCTTTACCTCGGATCTTCATTCGTCTTGCTTGTTCTTCGATCGCTTCTCTCCAGGCTTCAACATTCCTGTCGAGCCTACTGGTTGCAATGCTCGTTATGTCCACCTCCATACGTGGATCACAAATCGAATCCTTGCGCCAAGCTTGAGAAGCGGCGAAACTCTCTGCATCACCGCGCGTAGGCTGTGAAGTCACCTGACTGCTTGCCCAACTTCGGAAAGCCACATTGCTCACCGGCGGCGAAGTCGAACCGCGTGTCGTCCGACCCTCCAATTCTCTTGCAGAGTCGCGCTTCAAGCCACATAAGAAACATACAAAGACTTTTAAAAACACTTTAGTTCAAACACATTGCAGATGGAGCCACTTCTGTTATCATTCAATAGATTTGTTGCTCACTGCCTCGAGCCCTTGACGGCTTCAACTTCTTATTGTTCATGGAGAAACTTCCACGTATTGCTCTTCATCTAGCCTGGCTCGATGGCTATATATATTGCCTTGCTCGTCGGCCGCCCCAGACGATTGTCATTGCTTCAGCGCTTCGAGGGCTTCAACTTCTTGTTGTTTATGGAAAACCTTCCACGTATTGCTCTTCATTTGGCCAGGCTCGATGGCTTCGACATCGCATTGCTCGTCGGCCACTACGCAGGATCGTCGTTTCTTCGGCGTTTCTGGATGGATGCGTGCGACCTCACTGTAGATGCATAATTTGTGTTTCATGAACATACGCCTTGCGATGTTAATAATTCCGGCAAGAATGATGTCTGCAGAAAATTCTGATGAACCAATTATTTTTGTCCAATGCGGCAGGATATATATGCCTTAGGTAGAGTCGTATTTATTTGCGGCCGTGTTGAAATAGATCGAAGAGGCTATATTAGACTTCATAATTTCATGGATTTGGTTATTATATTTTGCTACCGGTGGCTCTTATTCCTTGACAGCATGTGGAAACCGTCTCCATCTTAGATACGGGAGTAACTTTCCTTTCCTATAATCTTTATACTTCTGAAATTACATGATATTGATTAATGTGGTGCAGTATCTATGAACTTCTAATTTCCTTTCTTTTTTAATTCCGAAATTATATATACTGTTTCGGTGGGTCGTATTTGAGATGAACTCTTTGGTTAATCTAGACCGTTCAATGTTTGTAAAATCCAACGGTTCATATTTTTTTTTTTTTTCTGATTAACGTGGCCTTGAGAGCGAACGTGATGACTTCTTTTAACCTTCAAATACTAAGATAATATATAGTACTATGCATATCCCGCATGGCATTAAATTTGCATTAATTTGCTTGGCATCCATTGACCTTCCGTTTCATATAATTTTTTTTTCTCTAATGACAAGCTCACACACACTAATCGCAAAGCATGCATTTATCAGAAAACATAAGCATACATGTTCATGTATGTATCGATATATTTGATGGCTGTAATATGTTTAACGTACTCATTGTGCGTACAACCACTTGTTATGACTAGCAATTTAATGGTTTTATAGGGAACCAACATCAAAGTGATTTAAGCTTTAACTCGTTGTACAAATGGATCAGATAGTAGTCATTGATTTATTAACTAGTATGGCTGGCTGCGCAGTTGCGCGGCTAGACTTATTATACTATTTAAAATTAATATAGTTATTATTATTATTATTATTATTATTATTATTATTATTATTATTATTATTATTATTATTATTATTATTATTTTATACTCTATATTTATAAAATAGTAGAAATAGATTCGAGAATTTCTTACCATCCCTCAGTTTGAGTGCGAGATGAGCCATCATTTATCTTGGATTGTGTCTTAGCTAACCTATTGTGTTTGATTTTGTTTTAGAAGTGAGGTCGGTTCAAACGTGCCATGCTAAACAACTAACATATATCATAGTAGTAAAAATGAACATGTCATGCTATAAATAAATCTTTTGAAGAAAACATGTCATGCTAAAAATAAGAGAATGTGCCATGCTTGCCAGACATATGGCTGTGTATTTTTATAATGGTGTATTTAGAAATATAAATTAAGTGTATTTTGGATATTTTTATTATTCTAAAATTTAGCTATTTTGGACTCATGGCATAGTGGGTAAATTAGAAATTAAAATTAGGGATATTTTTAGCTTTTTATAATCAAAATTAAGTTATCTTTTACATATAATGGCATGATGGGTAATTTATAAATAGGCGTGAAGGGTATTTTTAGTTATTTTTTAATATTTCAAATTTACCTATTTTGACTCATAATAACATGGTGGGTAATTTAAAAATAGGTGTGAGGTGTATTTTTGGCTTTTTAATATTTCAAATTTCGCTATTTTTTGCCTCATAATGGCATGGTGGGTAATTTAGAAATAGATGTGAGGGGTATTTTGGCTATTTTTTATTATTCTGAATTTAGCTATTTTATAAATATTTATAGGAGGTTTTGTGATTAATTTTTCACAATGGTAGTGGTGGGTAATTTCTCTTCTTATTTTTTTCGATTAACGTGAGAAGTCTAGGACTTAAGAGCGAACATACTGGCTTCTTTTCTTCGTCAAATATATATATATAATAGATAATATACCAGTTCAGAAAAACTGTGCCGTGCTTGAGGTCCTTGTACCACCATCATGGTGAAGCTTCAAACCCTAACGCACAAGAAATTTAAGCATTTGGCTGAGGTCGGAACTCACCGCAGTTACATATATTCGGCCACCACCCACCCACCCAAGATGTAACTCTAGGGTGAGTAGCTTGCAATGCCAGTAATAAAACATACTCGTATAAATGCCATGCATAAACGTGATTCAGTGGCAAAAGCAAAGCTCAAGAAACAACGGAAATGCTCTGTAATAAAACATATAAATGCTTTGTCTTTTATTTTATTATATAAAACTAATAAGATGGCTCACACATATTGCGTGGCTAGAGCTGCTATAACATAATGATTGCTGGTTAAGGTAAGTTGGAGTAAGGTCAAATGTGAATCTATGCGATTCAGAGCTAAAAACAATATGATATAAATCATGAAGCTTGTTGTCCAGTTATCCGGGCAGCTCAAAAAAAAAAATCAGTCAGATCATCAAGCTTGAGATATGAGCTGGCTGATTTTTGCATGCTTCTCCCTCGTTCTTACTGTTCGATTGATCTGCTTCGTGCTTTGTCCGATCCAATCAGATACATGCACGACTATCACCCGTGCTCCGTTGTCGCCTGTGCTCCATTGTTGGCCCGAGTCACATTGCCCTGCCCTGTCATCGATGTCCATGAACCCGTTGCTGGCCTGCCTGTGCCACCTGCAACCCATGACCTCGCAGCCCTGAAACACACGACGCTCCCTCACTTTCTGTCGCTGCTGTCAACACCAAGTTTTCCTCTTTGCCACTGCTCCGGAGGAATTCTCTTTCTTTTTTCCCAATAATTTGGATTTAGAATTTTGGAGGGCAGAGCGGCATGCAATGTTGTACTCTCTCCACGTCTCTAAAGAAGTTGTTTTGAGGTTGTTTTAAGTCATTTCTTAAAACTTTGACTTCTAATATTTTTTATGTCCTCACAAAAAATTTTTGCATTGAAATTATGTTTTAAACAGCTTCCTTTACATGTCCGTAGCTGGCACCGGACATCCTCCTGCGTGCATTTGGATATGCATACCAACAATTAATCCTTCACCATCCAGCAAATGCTTAAACCAAGGCTCTCGTCCATTTAGATATGCGGTTTGCGTGTATATCATCAAATTGT
Source organism: Eragrostis nindensis (assembly GCA_012490785.1). NCBI lineage: Eukaryota > Viridiplantae > Streptophyta > Magnoliopsida > Poales > Poaceae > Eragrostis > Eragrostis nindensis. The sequence goes on along the minus strand of JAAXCT010000179.1, from coordinate 64,523 downwards.
CAGCTTCATGCGTGCCCCGTAATCTGATTGTCCCCAATCCATATTCCATATGGTGGCTTCGTCTTTTCCACGCTCAATTTGTCATCCACTACGAAAATTGAGCATGGAAAAGTCGAATTCCCCGTAATTCAATCTGATCGATTGTTCAATTCATAAACTTGTTAATCAGCTCAGTGAAAAATTGGATGACGTTGTGCCTGCAGCTTCAGTGTCCCACACCCGTCCTGTATGCATAGATCTTGTGTACGTTGTGTCCTGGCTGCATCGGTTTCTCTTAGATTCACCACCATCGATGAAACCCAAATTAGCTTGGCTTGCGCACTGCCATGGCTAGCTTGTTGACCTGATAAAACGAATCCAAGGACCGTTACTACATCCCCTACACGCCCTAGCTTTTTTGGTGCAATGCAGCGATGCTTGAAAATTTTGAATGATGAAGGATCCATACAGACCTATACGGGGAAAACAACAAAGCTTTAATTGGATCAGAACTCTAGCTGTGATAGCAAAGGGAAAAAAAATATCATTTTTGTCGTCAGATTTGAACTTTTCCTTTCCCTTTTCACGCAAGGGATTTTTCAGTCCGAATTTAAAATACTTATCATGTATTGCAACTAGGGCTGGACGAAAAGCTCGTGGCTCGTTAGCTCGGCTCGGCTCGGCTCGTTCACTTTTTCTAACGAGCCGAGCCAGGTTTCTAGCTCGTTATGTTTAACGAGCTAGCTCGAGCTGGCTCGCGAGCCAAACGAGCCCATCGAGAGAAGGGAGAGGCTTGCCCGGTGGAGCTCCGTGAGGTTGCTGGTGCTTCCTTTCTCTCGTCGTAACACTCGCCTCTCCCTTTTCCTCCATCACCCACGTTGCAGCCATCAATGCCGAAGCTCGTGGCGAGCAAGAGATCGTTGTCCTTACCGCTCTTCCCATGACGATGGCGACGGCGGAAGGGGACCGAGTCAAGATCCAAGCCGTGGATAGGCAACGCGATGCGCGGCAACTAGCAGCTCGAGCCGGACGATGCCAACCTCCTCTACCTCATGCGGTGGTGCCGGCTCCCCCTCCATCGTTCCTCCACGTCACCGGTCCCCTCCCCTCCCGGCCGTGACCACCTCCACGACGTCGGCCTCCGCCTGCCCGCCCGACAAGCCATCATGCTTAAGAGCGTGAAAATATACATTGCGTGGTCGTTGTCTTCTTCCTCAGGTCGCGGCGGAAGTGTTCGAGGCGAGCGGTGACGAGCTTACTGAGCTGGCTCGCGAGCCAACTTGAGCTCGTAACGAGCCGAGCCGAGCCAGCATTCCAGCTCGTTAAGATAACGAGCCGAGCCGAGCCAGCTCGTTATCCTAACGAGCTGGACCGAGCCGAGCCGAGCCGAGCCGAGCAGGCTCGGTAGTCCAGCCCTAATTGCAACACGCATGGACTCTTTTAATTAATCTATGCCATTAAATCTTCATAAAATCATTTTTTCTTTTTTCAGATTAACGTGGTAATTTCGTAACCTTGAGAGCGAACGTGGTGGCTTCTTTGGATATAAAATATAATCGGCAGGGGATTTTTCCCTCCTGTTGCTTCCAACAAAAAAAGGGAAATGCTCTGCGCACGACTCGTTTATCCGACTAACCAGTACGACTAATACAAGTCCATGCAGTGAACCGGCTAATCTGCCGTGATTCTCTCTAGTCGTACGGCGTATAGCAGTGCTAAAAAAAGTAAACGGATTCCAAAAACAAAGGCCACCTAATTCAGTCTGGGTAGCAAAGAGAAAAGCGAAAGACACCAGTACGCAAAAAAGCACATTGGTGGAAAATTGGAACGCAAAGCAAATAAAAGGCACCATTGTTTAGCAATGGGGCCCTTCCCCGGTTTTCAGATGGGCCAAACCCATGGCCATGCATGGCTAGTTTTTCTCAGTCTCGACTCGATTGACGACCCAATAGGATCGCCTAGCTAATAACGCTCATTTTCCAAACTGATCCGTTGGATAACCTTTTGTTCGGCAAGGCGATCTGCCGCCGCCGACGATCGACCTCGCTCGTCTCCATCGAATTCCACATCGCGCTCATTGTTTCCAAGCGCCGCCGAAGATCGGCCAATTCTGGCTGTGAATCAACCAAGTAATTACCAGGCCCTCTCCAGTCTTTGTGGTGCGGAATTAAATCCCTAGGTCGATATCCTCCAGCAAATTGTTTTCTTTCTGTAGGAGCTAGATCGTACATAAAGCTCGAAGATGATCCGACGGTATGTGAACCTGGTGGCGGCAAACAGGTGCACCCGCACGTATTCCCTGCACCGCCTGGGCGTCTCCAAGCATCTCTTCTATCCGTCCACAGCCGAAGCAGAAGCAGCAAACGCGGAGGAGAACAGCAATGGCAGCGGCAAGCCATCGAGGATCGGGAGACTGCGGTGGCTGCCTCCGGCGTCCATGTCCTTCCAACAGTTCCCTATCCCCACGGACCGTTGGTGGCCACCGAAGGACATGTTTATGCTCCTGAGCCCCGGCAGCAGCGAGGGCAGGATCCTCCACGTCACCGAGGAAGGCCCCGGCTTCATCTACGATGCCGACGCTCAATCCGTGAGCACTATTCCCAGCCGCACGGGCCCTTGGGATACAGACCCATCTTCATCCCCATCGCCAGCGGTGGCGCTGGAAAAGAGAAAGACATCCTCTACTTGCTGAATCCTCAGCCTGACGATCCTCACCTCAGCTTTGAGGTCCTGGACTTCAACGAGCACCCTCCTAAATGGCAGCGCCTTCCAGATCCACCAACAAGATACCTGCTGAGCTCGTTCACGGTGCTAGACGGTGGCCACACAATTTGTGCATCTAATAGTGTTGGCACATACTGCTTCGACACAAGGAACCGGGAATGGCGACAGGTCGGGAAATGGGAGTTGCCCTTCCATGGCAGAGCCGAGTACGTCCCCGAGCTGGGTGCCTGGCTCGGTTTCTCGTCCCGGTTCAGTTTCCGCTCCTGGCGCCATGACTTATGTGCGTCCTTGGACCTCTCCGACATGGACACTCACCGAGCGCCGATGCTGCAGCACGTATGGGAAGACCTCGTGCAGCCTGAGGAGGAAGAGGAGATTGAGCTAAATAAGCGCTTCCTAGATGCTACTATTAGCAGAACAAAGAGCTGGACGACATTAGACGTCGCCTTGCTCAACCTCGGCGGAGGCAGGTTTTGCATCGCAAAGGTGTTCTCTGAAAGGCAGAGTGTTCGCCTCCACCTTGAAGAATGCGAAAAGAACAGGGGAACATTTGTTGTGCTCACCGGCGTCGAGGTGCTTTGTGGTAGTGACAGTGGTGAAGTGGGGCTGAAGATGGTGAAGCACAAGTCAAAAAGGTACATGTTCTGTGATGATCAAATCAAGTGGGTGCTCTGAATCACAGTTTGAAACTGTGGTTGAGGATAATACACCTTGGACTGAGGTGGTTAGGAGAGGTAAGAGTAGGAGTAGGAAAACTAAAATCAATTCCAATGATAGGTGCATTCTGGAATATTAGAGGCCTGAATAAAACAGGCAGGTTACATTGCATGAAGGATTTTATCACTTCAAATAATTTAGATTTTGTGGGGTTTCAGGAGACTAAAAAATCAATTTTCAGTGATAGTTTCCTGGATTCAGCAGGAAGGGGCTTTGTATGGAAGTACCTCCCTGCAGAAGGGACTGCAGGGGGTATTCTGGTAGGTTTTAAAGAGTGTTCTTGCGAAATTATAAGTTGGCAGTATTTCAAATACTGTGCCATAGCATCAATTCGTAATGTGCAGGACAAGTTTGTGTGGAGGCTTATTGTAGTTTATGGATCCCCATATGAGGAAGGAAAAATGGAGTTCATTGAAGAGCTCCATGAATCCATGAATTGTTGGGATGGTCCTACTTTAATAGGAGGAGATTTTAATCTGGTGAGAACTCAGGAGGAGAAAAGTAATGGGGTAGTTAATCCTAATTACACTGCTGGGTTTAACAACTGGATAAATACTTGGGGCCTGATTGAACTCAAGGATCCAACTAGATCCTTTACTTGGTCTAATAACCAAAAACAACCCATTATGGCAAAGCTGGATAGGATTTTTGCTTCCACTAACTGGGAAGCCAAATATCCTTTAGCTCATGTTAAAAGCTTGTCAAAAGGGGTGAGTGACCATAACCCACTTCTTTTAGATATGGGGGTCAATGAAACTAAGAAAGATCCACTATTCAGGTTTGAAAAATGGTGGCTTGAAAGGGAGGATTTTGCAGAATTAGTTAAGAAAGTCTGGAATACTCCATGTCCTTATTCTGATGATCCCATGGAGGTATGGCAATTTAAAGTCAGACTCCTGAGGAGGAAGATAAAAGGCTGGAGCATTAACATAGGGGCAGAGATCAGAAATTTGAAATCTGATCTTTTGTCAGAATTGGATATACTAGATTTACTAGCTGAACATCAACAACTGTCTGAGGTGGAGTTTTCAAGGAGGAAAGAGATATGCAAAGAACTGGACAAGATATGGAGAATGGAGGAGATCAAGGCAAGACAAAGATCCAGGGATAGAGAGGTGAAGGAGGGGGATAGAAATACTGCATACTTCCATGCAGTGGCTAACCAGAGGAGAAGAAAGAAGAGGATATCCATCCTTGAGGATGGAGACAAGACTTATGTAGAAAACTCAGACATGCTTAAACATGCCTTTGAGTTCTACAAGACCCTTTTTGGAGCTGAACCAAAACTGAACATCCATTTAGATGATCAGTTTTGGGAGCACCAAGATAAAGTGAGTCAAGAGGAAAATGAAGTCTTAGAGGCTGAGTTTACAGAAGAGGAAATCCGGGAGGCTGTTTTTGGCTCATACGCTGAAGGGGCACCTGGCCCCGATGGTTTTTCTTTCTTATTTTACCAAAAATTCTGGACTCTAATAAAGAAGGATCTGATGGCCTTGGTGATGGAGTTCCAGGCTGGCGAGTTAAACATTGCCAGACTGAACTATGCATTAGTAACCTTGATTCCAAAGGAAACTGATGCCAAGGTCCTGAAGAAATTTCGACCAATAAGCTTGCTAAACTGCAGTTTCAAAATCTTTTCAAAAGCTATCAATAACAGACTGATTAAGGTCTGTGATAGGCTAGTTTCAAACAACCAATCAGCCTTTATAAGAGGCCGATATATACTAGAAAGTGTTGTTACAGCTCATGAAATTATTCATGACGCCAAGAGGAATGGTAAATCAGGCCTGGTCCTGAAACTTGACTATGAAAAGGCATACGATAGGGTAAATTGGGAGTTTTTGGAAGAAATGTTGAAAAGTAGAGGCTTTGGAAGTAAATGGATTGGCTGGGTCATGAGCCTAGTTAAAAATGGCTCAGTGGCAGTTAGAATTAATGATGAGAATAGTGGGTATTTTAAACCTGGGAAAGGCCTTAGACAGGGGGACCCTTTGTCTCCCCTTCTCTTTAATTTGGTGGCTGATGTATTCACCAGAATGCTGGTTAAAGCAGCTGATAGTGGTTACATAAGAGGGATGATGACTGACTTATACCCTGGAGGTGTCATCAGTCTCCAATATGCTGATGACACACTCCTTTTCCTAGAAAATGATATGAGTGGAGCAACATATTTAAAATGGCTCTTAGTCTGCTTTGAGCAACTGTCTGGGATGAGGATAAATTACCATAAGAGTGATATGGTGCCTATAAATCTAAGTGAAGAAAATGTGAATGACTTTGCTAAGATTTTCTGTTGTAAAGTTGGTGCCTTCCCTTTTAAATACCTTGGTGTTCCTTTACACCATGACAAATTAAGAAGGGAGGACATCCAACCAATAGTGGATAAAGTGATAAATAGAGTAGCTGGATGGAAGGGTCGTCTCCTTTCTTATGGAGGAAGATTGACTCTGATAAAAGCTTGCCTAGTGTCTATACCCATTTATCTGTTATCTATTATCAAATTTCCACAATGGGCTATAGAAGCCATAAATTCACAAATGGCAAATTTTTTCTGGGATGACCAAGTTGAGAAGAGGAAGTATCATTTAGCTAATTGGCAAATGTTGGCTATGAAAAAAGAATATGGGGGTGTTGGAATCCCTGATCTGAAAATGCTCAACATGTGCCTATTAGCCTCATGGATACAAAGATATCATCTTGGGGGGAACAAGATGTGGAAGGAAATTGTAGATCATAAATATCATACCCAGTCCCCAAATATTTTCTGCTGTGCTGACAGGAACACATCACCCTTTTGGAAAGGTGTGATGTGGGCTAGTAAGGCAGCAAAGATGGGATACAAATGGAGAGTAGGTAATGGGAAGAGTATAAGATTCTGGGAAGACCATTGGTTTGGGACCTGTAGTCTTGCTATCCAATATTGGGAGATTTATATAATTGTGAATGAGCAAGGAGTGAGCCTGTGTGAAGCTTGGGACGGGGAAAACTTAAAGTTTACCTTCAGACGTACGGTAAGCGAGAGAGTGATGGCGTTGTGGCTTGAGCTACTACAGATAGTAGAATCTGTAATTTTTACAGAGGAGGAGGATGCCATGATATGGCAGTTTAACTCAACAGGGATGTACTCGGTACAATCCTTGTATGCAGTAGTTAGCAATAGAGGTGTAAAACCTATTTATACGCCTGTGATGTGGAATATTAATGTTCCTTCCAGAATTCACATTTTTCTTTGGCTTTTGGCTAACAACAAGACGCTAACCAGGGACAACTTGGGGAAGAGAAGGAATGTCGCCGATAAAACCTGCTTATTTTGCACAGAGAATGAATCTGTTGTGCACTTATTTTTTGACTGTTGTGTTGCCAAATGTGTGTGGAGGGATATATCTGAATTACTGGGAAAGAACCTGGGCACCGACTTTGAATCTGTGGCCAGGTTTTGGATCAGTAACAAGAAAAATGAAGTGCTTAATATGATAACTGCTGCCACTTTATGGTCGCTCTGGAAAATGAGAAATAAAATCTGTTTTCAGGGTGCGTGCTGGTCAGGAACGAAGGAGGTGCTATCATCCATAAGCAAAATGTTAAGAGGATGGTGCGTGCTAAACAAGGAGAAGGCCAAGGAGGACATGGAGGTGCTGATACACAAGCTGGAAATAATGCTGAAGTCACCGCCCTTGCTACCCTGGGTGCCTCATGCTCAGCAGACGCAGTCATTAGCTGGTGCCAGCAGTAGTAGTATTGTAGAAGGTGAACTTGTAACAGACAATGGTCAGGCGTGTGCGCAGTCTAATGCTGTTGTGGCGTCTGGGTGTGGAACTGAACATGTAACAGTCCTATTTGTGCTTTGAATAAAGCAGGGGAGACCTTTTGTCTAAAAAAGTGGGTGCTCTGAACAATCAAGCTCTTAGCCATGAAGCCTTTGGGGGTCGGCCATTGTCGTCTCCCTTATTTACGTCCGCCTTTTCAAGCCCAAGCTACCACCTCTCACTACAAACCTTGTTGACACCAATAGAAGTACTACATTTTTCTGGAAGATTGCAAGACAATATGATATTTTTCAGTTCTAAATTATCAATATCTTATTGATATCAACATAAATCTGTTCCAACAGTTTCTGATTATGCCTAACAAAAGCCATACTTTTCTCGGGCACTTCGTTATCGATTTCACTTTCGAAGAAAAAAATTGAAAAATTAAAGTGATTGAGGACGTTACCGATGGTTTCGAAATCTTTTTCACTTGCAATCCTTGTACGAAATTATATTTTCATATGCTTGGCATGCGCTGATTTTTAGTTTCACTTTATTTTTTCCTTTACTAAGGACAAACTCATATGCATTATACTCTTCAAGCTTATAAGATAGTCTGGTTCTTTTGAGTTATGATGAATTATTGGTTCCCGATTGATGCCATATTTATTTCGTGCACTTTGTTATATATCGAGGTCACTTCAATGGAATGATGTGAAAGCTAAAGTGATTGATGAGGCCTTTACTGATGTTTTCTAAATCATTTTCATATTCATGCACAACATTCTTTTTGTATTTGCTTGGCATCGAAGACCTTAAGTTTCACTTCTTCTTTTTTACTAAAGATAAGCTCACACGCACTGTGCTCCATGAGAAGAGGACTATATTCTGAGTTAACCGGACTAGTCACAAACTATGCATTTGAGGCATGCATTCGAAAACAGCTTCAAAACTTTCACTATTGCATCTCACAACTTACTTAGAAACGGTCAATGGATTTATTGATTTAATGGTATACGATACGAATATGAATTACAGAAAATTTTACCAGGCTTAAGATCCCCAATACTTGAGGTTGGCCCTGAAGATGAGAAGTTTGCAGTGCAAAACATGCTGGTAAAACCAATATCAATGTGATAAAACATATAGATATCTGTCATGTATCTCAAACTTAACAGCTGCGCTATGCAACTGTGTTGCAAAGTCATCAACTACCATTTGAAGAATTGTATCTCACCATTGGTCACGACTAGCCATTTGAAGAGGCCGGACATGCTCATCTGTTTCTCCCTTGCTTAATTTGGTTCATTTGGGACAAGAAAAGCTGAAAAAGCAAGCATTTTTTTGAGCAAAACCTGAAATTACAAGTAAGAAGAATCCCATTAAAATTTCGAATGGGCCAAATCCAATGAGTGATTTGTTGCTAAGGCCCTGCTGAAAGCAAACACACGGTCGGTCCTATCCTATCGTTCTCAACTCGATTGACCCCATTGGGCCAGAGCGTACTCGTGTCATCGTGCGGTGAGATGATCCGCCGCCGCCATCGTCGCTCGTCTCCTCAATCATATTCTGCATCGTTTCCATGCGCCGCCTACTGAAGATCAACCAATTGTCGCTGCAAACCATCCGAGTTCCCCGCAGAGAAACACCCAATCATCTTCAGTCTTTCCGGTACGGAATTAAACAGATCCTCTTGGTTCTTGGAGTGAATCCTTGTGTCCATCTCTCTGTAACAAATTGTTTTCTTTCTCTTGATCTGTGATAGATCCTGTACGTGTCGCCAGATCGTAACCATAGCTTGAAGATGATCCGGCGGTATGTGAACCTGGTGGCGGCGAACAAGAGCACCCGCACATACTCACTGCACCGCCTGAACGTCTCCAAGCATCTCTTCTACCCGTCCACAGCCGAAGCACAAGCAGCAAACGTGGAGGAGATGAACAACGGCGGCAAGCCATCGAAGATCGGATTACTACGGCGGCTGCCTCCGGCGAGCATGTCCTTCCAACAGTTCCCTCCCCCAACGGACAAATTGTGGTCGCCAGTGGACATGTTCATGCGCCTGAGCCCCAGCGGCAGCGAGGGCAGGATCCTCCACGTCACTGAGGAAGGTCCCGGCTTCCTCTACGACGCCGACGCTCGATCCATAAGCACCGTTCCCAGCCACGACGGCCACATGGGATACAGTCCCCTCTTTATCCCCGTTGCCGGCGCCGGGAACGAAAGAGACAGCGTCTACTTCCTGAATCCACACGCTAGCAATCCCAGCTTCGAGGTCCTGCACTTCAACGAACACCCCCTCAAGTGGCAGTATCTCCCACTTCCACCGTTCTTTGACAAATATTCGTCCCGTAGTACATCCTTCACGGTGGTCAACGGCGGTCACACCATATGTGTATCTATCGTCGGCAGTAAGGGCACACACTGCTATGACACGAGGGGCCAGAAGTGGTGGCAGGTTGGCGACTGGACGATGCCCTTCGTTGGCAGAGCCGAGCACATCCGCGAGCTTGACGCCTGGCTCGGTTTCTCCTCCTCCGGGAACCATAACTTATGTGCGTCCTCGGATCTCTCCACCATGGATGCTTATCAGCGAGAGCCGACGCTGCAGCACGTCTGGGAAGACCTCAAAACGACTGAGGAGGAGGAGGAGATTGTGCTGAATAAGCGCTTCCGAGGCACTGTTCTTAAACGGACGAGGAGCTGGAGGACAATAAGCCCCACCCTTCTCAACCTTGGTGGAGGCAGGTTTTGCATCGCTAAGGTCTTCGAAGATGAACACACTATAAGTTACTACTATGAACACGACACAGAGACAGACGCTACGTTTCTTGTGCTCACCGGCGTGGAGGTGCTCCATGGTGGTGGCGACGGTGAACCAGGGCTCCGAATGGTGAAGCACAAGTCGAAACGATACACGTTCACTAATGATGATGAAATCAAGTGGGTGCTCTAAAAATCAAGCATCAAGTCAGGCCAACGCGGATTATTTTCAATTGTGAGATAATGCACGCCCAACTAGTCCATCGTTCAATTGATGATCCAACTAGTTCATCGTTCAATTGACGATCTAGAATAATAATGTCTCTCAGTTTTGCAGTTTTATTTTCAAGAACACACATATGAGAAGAAGGTGTGAGCTTGTGAGCTGATCAGACCAGTCGCAAACCCATTCAGTCTCATGTGCTAGCTCCTACTATAGATACCACAGGATGTATTTATTATTCTTATGCGGACCGCAAAACAAAACTTTGACCATTAATTTCTATTGTAAACAACTCTATATATCCATATTTAAATATATGATGCCAATGTGGACTTTTGTACGAATTTGATGTGCAACCTTCAATTTGACTATCTTTAGTACACGGATTTTGGTGCTTGTCCTCTGTCATTTTTTTTACTTTGACCACGAATGTCAACAAATAACAAAGATTGACAATATATATAAAATGGTATTACTTGATTCATTTTTTTTGCAAAAAGTATTACTTGATTCATTTTGAAATTAATATGTAACTCATTCAATTTGAAAAGACTTAGTTTTATATATATTCTTGATTAAAAATTTAAAATGTTTGACTCAGTACAAATCCAGAAAAAATCCAAACAAATCATCCTAATCGGGAATAGAGTAAGAAATCGGAGCTTGACGTAGAAACCTTTTCTTTTTTTTTTTTGACCAAGCACCGCGTTAGAAGCTTGGCAGAAAACATGACGTTTCTACATCTCAGAAAACCCTTTTTTTTTTTTTGGTTTTGCGATGCACATCTCAGAAAACTTACGTTTCTATCCGTGGGGCATTAACCAGTTGATCTAAAGTTCCCTCACACACACAAAAAATAAAAACAGTAGATCTAAAGAGACGCGTGAAGGTTGCCACCCCCATTCCCAAATAGATCCTTTCCGCTGGATGACTTTGCACTTTGGACGGTGGATTGCTTGCTGCTTCGGAAAAAAATTGCATGCGGACCTTCCGCAAACGACTCATGTGCGGACCCGATCCAGATTTCTGCCACGTGGATTCCTGGAGCCATCCAGCGCACGTCCGTTTCTGTCCGCAAACTACTTCTGCCTCGGCTACGCTCAACAAAGGCTCAAGTGACTTAGCCATCGTCGAACGAATCAAGCCGAGAGAAATTAGATGTCCTCTCCGGCCAAGCGAATTAGCCATCCTGGACGAGCTCACCTTCCGCGCCCCAAAAGAGTCCTCCGCCGTCGTTGCTTTTCGGCCTCGCTTCGTCTCCCCGCACGCGCAGGTCACTTCCGGTGCCTCCAATCCCTCACGAAGCTCTTCGCCGCCGGCGTTCTCTCGTGGCCCTCGCGCCTCCTCCTATTTCGCTTGGCTACCCTTTTTCTGCAAGAAGCTCGAGAACCCAGCGTCTTCGCCTCCCAGATCGTGCCGATGAAAGGGACGACGCCTCGACGTGGGCTAAGCCGCGGATGTCTAATGACTGGAGCCGTAGGAGCACGTGATGCGGGAGCCAAGCCGTGTGGGAGCGTTGTGCATCCAAGCCGACCTCTACCTCGTTCGATTTCGCTTGCTGCTATCCACGCGTCGGCCATCCAAGTGGGGTTCGCACATGAGTCGTTTGCGGACGGGCTGCATGCAATTTTTTTCCGCTGCTTCGGCAGGTTTGCCTCGTGCAGATAGACCTAGACGCACGAACCCCGCCGCAGCCGCCGGCACCGAAGTTGGTCAGCGTGAATTCCACGGCCGCTCCGGCTCACCGTGTTCAAGTGCCCCTTCAGATCAACGACCGACTCATCTGCCCCGCCCGCCTGTACACATCTTGTTTCTTCCCTTATTTGGATCGGTATCTGAGACAGATGATGATCTGCTACGTACAAAGATTCGATTGAATTAACGTTCATCCGATGTATAACTGTTGCAGGAAAAGGAGATGACGATTCGACGCTTTGTGAACCTGATCACGGAGGGTAGGCTCCGAGGCGGGCCAAAGGGCATGTGGGTGCTGGACAGAACCGGCGCGTACACGCTGCACCGCCTGGACGCCGCCAAGCATCTCTTCTACCTGTCCCGGCCGAAGCAGAAGCAGCAAATGCTAGCGAGGAGAACAATGGCGACGGCGTTGATGATGATCCAAAGCCAACGATGACGGAGAGACTGCGGCGGCTGCCTGCGCCGGTCATGCGCTTCGAACGGTTCCCCAAGGTTTCTCGCGATGTTCGTCCGCGGCCAGCCGTGGTTGAGGCCTTTGTGCTCTTGAGCCCGCGTAGCAGCGAGAGAGGCAGCAAGATCTTAAACATCAGCTCGGATGGCAACGCCGTCCTCTACGACGCGGGCTCGGAGACCATCAGCGTCATGCCAAGCCTGGACAACTCTACAGGGCACACACACGTTACATGAACCGTCTCCATCCCCGGCGGCAAAGAAGGCTCGGCAGCCGACGACGAAAAAGAGATCAGGCTGTACTTGATGAAGACCCGTACATTCCAACTCCTCGACTTCAACCAGCGCCCTCCTTGCAACTGCTGGCACCATGTAATTCGTCCAATAGCTCATCCACAATTGGTAAGGGATATTTGTTCTTTACTGTCAGAGCATTGAGATGCCTGTAGTCGACACAAAATCTCCATGTCCCATCTTTTTTTTTTTGACCAGCAGTACAGGTGATGCAAAGGGACTACTGCTAGGCTGAATGACCCCATTTCTCAACATTTCTTTGACTTGAGCTTCTATCTCATCTTTCTGTGATGGAGAATACCTGTAGGGCCTAATATTGCATGGTTTGGCACCAGGTATCAAGGGAATATGATGGTCAAATTCTCTTTTGGGTGGCAGCCCAGTAGGTTCTTTGAACAATTCTTCATGCTGTAATAGGATTTCATTGATTTGCACAGGAGTATCAGTGTTGCTGGACACATCAGTAACTGGGGACATATGCAACAATTGAGCTAAACCTCCTTTTCTGATAAGCCCTTTAAGCTTCTTCGCAGAAATTCTGTTACAAGATGAAGTACCTTTAGTGATACCTCTTAGTGTGATTCTGGTACCCTTATGAGTGAATCTCATCTTCTTACGTTTCCAATCCACCCACATTGGACTGTGCTCTTCCAACCATTCCATTCCTAGAACCACATCATAGCAACTGAGGTTTAGTACTCTTGTGTTTGTACTAAATGTGTGTCCTTGAGTGAGCCATGTAAAATTCTCTAGAGTTCCACTGCTAACCATCTTAGATCCATTGGCCACAGTGACCTGCACAGGTGTAGTTGCCGTGGTGTTACATTTAAGTTTGTCTATCAGATCTTGACTGATGAAATTCCCAGAACTACCAGAGTCCACAAGAATAAGAATCTCCTGTGTGCCCACCATACCATGCAACCTGATAGATTTCTTCCCCTGAGTTCCAGCAGCAGCATGAAATGATAAGGACGGTAACTCTTCTTCATTGTCTTGTTTGTCATTCTCATTTTCAGAATCAGAGGATTCCTGAAGTTGCAAAACTTCCATTAACTCCTCCATAATGTGAAGAGGTATTGTCTTGGGACACTTGTGGCCATATACATATTTATCTCCACATTTCATGCATAACCCTTGTGCCTTCCTCAATGCTCTGAGTTGATCTAGTTTGCCCTCCCACTTTGGTTTGCTTTCTGATTTGGTCTCAGGAACAGACCCCAAAATGCCCTTGTCCTGGGAAGATGAAGTTCTTGAGCTATATCTCTGAAACTTGTAATCTTCTTTGATTGGTCTTCCTGAGTATCTTCTGTGAGAAGTATTGACAATGGTCTCCTGCATTAATGCCAATGACAGGGCAGCATCAACTGTTCGAGGTTTATGCAGTTTAATGACATTTTGAATTTCTACTTTAAGCCCATCAATGAATTTACTAACAAAAAAAAACATCATCGTAAGCATGATTGTGTGCCAGAATCTTATGCATGGCCTGCTCAAAACTAGCATGATAGCTAGAGACATCATCAGTTTGTTTGATGCTCAGCATCTCCATCATGTAGTTGCTGTACATATCCTTACCAAACTTGCTTTCCATTGCAACACACAACTCTACCCAATTCTCAATAGTATGCTGAGCCTCATAAGTTTGCAGCCAAGATGCAGCACTACCATGAAAATGCATAGTAGCAAATTGAGCCCAAAGATGACTAGGAACATTGTACATGCTAAAGTATTTTTCTGCCTTATCCTTCCAAATTATGTGATGATCCCCATCAAACCTAGGGAAATCTGTTTTGGGCATGCGGAATTCCTTAACATATCCCCCATGATGTTTTTCTCCAGAACTTGAAAATTTTTTGTTGAAACTACTCGTGCCACCCCAACCCTTTTTATCTACATCCAGATCAATAGTGGGAGATGGGAATTTGGGTAGCTCACCATTGCCCAGGGGTTTATCATGGACGTTGTGAGTCCCACAGGTAGTCCCCTGGAGATACGGATCCACGCGGTGGCCGTTGGCCCGCTCCTCTTCCTCGCGCGGCGGAGCATAAGGCGGGATCGATGACAGATTCTCCAACGCCTCCACACGCGACATCAATCCGGGCTAGTTTGCTTTGCACCCTGAGATTTCTGCCTGAGTCAGGCGTCGTGCTCAGGCGTCCGATTCTGGACGCCTGAGGTCACGATCGCTGCCTGGCCAGTGCTCCTCAGGCCAGGGCACAAGCCAAACAGGCCCTCCCTCCACGGTCTTGCTGATAGCCGTGAGAGATGCGTCAACAGCTGGTGTCCACTTGGTTAGGGCCGCCATGGATTTGATGAGCCCATCGAGCTTCGTCCCCAACTCCTGCACATCACCTTCCGTCTTCGTCATCCTCACAGTTAGCGTAGGTTTCTTACTCCGCTCCAGTTCCAACACCACAACCTCTTCGCCGAGCCAACCCCCTAACGGATTTACAGTAACTCCCGATCTGCAAGCAAATCGCTCAGAGTTCACCAACCTTCGGGTGGGATTTTACAGCTCAAAGCTCCGAGTTCCCGTGGATCGAATGGCTCTGATACCAAATGTCACGATCCTAACCACAGCGGCAGCACACCGACGGGCTTCGGATGGAGAATTGCTCGCCGGAGGTGGCGGCGGCTTGGGGAGGAAGAAGAGAGAACAGTAGGTTTGGAAGTAGTTTGTTATGTTCGTTCATTGGCGATGCCCACCACCAGTGAGGTGCGGCCAATACATATGCCCAGTTCGGCTTACAGACAATGGGCCTAGCCCACACGCTTACATGGCCTCCGGCCCAACTCACACAAACGACCCAAAGTGCTAATCCTGTCTAGCCACTTCCTGCTGCTCCGGTAGAGGTCGTGACAGCAGCCTCTTCCGCTGCCACCCTTCTTCGACGAGGAGCTTGCGCATGCCGACCCCAAATCCTTCGCGGTAGTCGATGGCGGCCGCGCCATCTGCATGTCGTTCTATCGCAACGGGACATACTGCTGCGACACGGTGAACCGCGAATGGTCGTTTGTTGGAGACTGGGAGCTGCCGTTTGATGGCAGGGCCGAGTACGTCCCTGAGCTCGACGCCTGGCTCGGCCTGTCCTCCTGCTACCCATTCCACCTCTGCGCCTCCACTGACCTCACCGCCGCCATCGACGTGCACCAAGCACCGACGCTGCGTCACGTCTGGCAAGACTTCAACCCACCCCCAGAGGAGGACGGGTATCTAGAGTATCTATCTAAAATCAACCTTCGCTGCCCACCCACTGTTCCCCGCAGATGGGACGATTGGTTGCCCAATGATCCCCGCGAAATGGTGAACCTAGGCTCTGGCAGGTTCTGCACCGCTAAAGGTTTTCGAGTACAGGGGCTTGTGTGCGTCGGTTTAGAAGTAGAAATCGACACTCCTGAAAGGCAGTTTGTTGTGCTCACCGGCGTGGAGGTGCTTCGCGGCGAAGGTAGAGAAGGGAGTCTCCGGATGGTCAAGCACAGGTCCAGATGTTACATGTTCATTAATGACGCAATCGAGCGGGTGCTCTGAATAAATAATCCTCAATGATCAAGCAAGCCAATGATCCGGTCTCTTTGCATGGGTTTGCTATCTATGTCATAGATAATCTAGAATGGCTTTCAATTCCAGTGTATTTTTCTTGTAAGAACAAGTGTTCTATATTATTCCATCAACAATAACTCATAATTGTTGCAACATTCATGGTGTTTTAGAGGCTTCCTAACTCACTGTTTGAGTTTTTCAACCATCAAATCTGAAATCGACAATTGGGAGTTCAGCTGACTTTTGAATTGAGATGTGAGCAAAATTTTATCAGAGTCCGAGTTTGGTTTTTCTCAAATAATATGCAGTTTTGGATGATTATTTTTTAATATTAGTTTCTCTACTGTATAATTTTTTTAAAATGCTTTCTAATACTATTTTTCTACTGTATTTTTTTTGAGATGGAAAGATACTTGCATTAACTGTCATACGCAACAGAGTCGTTGGTTACCGTTCATAAATACAAATTGGTAGGCTATCCAATATTGGATTAGCTAATCGAAATCTACAGTACATGATCATGGAGATGAGCAACCTAACTTATTATGTTAGCATTAATAGCACACAATATCATAGTAGCTAATCAAAATCTATATTGCATGATTATTGACCTCAGTATAGTGATTTCTATAGAAACAATAAATAACTACAACATGTGGTAATCTCTATTCTGTGTAGTAAGTACATGGTATGAATTAAATCCCAATTAACTTTAAATACAGAAATACCCATGTTTTCTTGGTATGGGGCTTTACCAATGATGTTCTCATCTTCTATTTGATGCTCTTAACTTTGCTGATTAATATCAATGTTTTTTCAAAATTTGCATGCATGCATGAATCCTGCAACAAAACATATTGATTTCTCAAGTAGTATCTTTTATTATTGTGGTATAACAGGGCGATAGGCTGATAGCTCAAACCCGGCCGGTGCTTGATCGGGCGTGTTTCTCTAACTGAAGGTTGGTGACTAACCCTTCCTACCTTTTTTGAACTCCCTCAATCATGCAACACTCTCAATCATGGAACAACTAATACTCATAGGAGATCTTGGCATGGTCGACTGTTGGCTTTCGTTGAGAAAAAAAAAAGGTGGTCAAGGCAGCAAGGAAAGTTTTCGACTCTTTGGTAGTAATCATAGCTCTAAAAACAAACATGAAATTTGGCATAAGAGAGGTTAGGTTCTTTGACCATGACAGTGGATCGCTGGACTACACAAAACAGTGGATTGCAGAACTGCTACATACTAGTTCCTTCTAAAATACTAGTAAAAAACTGCAACGAAACACATACTCTATGTACAACACTTTTGAACTAATTTTGGAATCTGTGTAAATTATTCAGGGACGAAATATCTGTCCTTGGGGCATATGACCTCGGACCTGAAAAGCGCATTGTGTGGCGGCCGCCTCCATTCCCAGATACTCCACGTGCACAGATGGTGATGGATATCTGTCCATGGGGCATACTCTACCGTGTGGAGTAGATCTTTTCCGTTGGATGACTGGATGGTGATGGACTGATGGATAGATTAGGCACCCCGGCTCGTCTCTCGATCGGCAGCGCGAATTCCTTCTGCTGCCGCTCCGGCTCCCTGAACTCAAGCGTCATCCCTCCAGTCCTGATCGACCTGCTCATCAGCCTCGCCTGGCTGTAAGTTAATCTTTGGTTCTTCTTGTCTGTACGTCTTGTTTCATTGTTTGGATCTGCATGTGTCTGCCATGCATGAAGTGAGACTGATCGATCGAGAGAGATTGCTTCGCTTCAATTATAAGAGATGATCCGGCGGTTTGTGAACCTGATCGCGGAGCGTAGGTACCAGGACGAGGCAACTGGCGCGTATTCGCTGCACCGCCTGGACGTCGCCAAGCATCTCTTCTACCCGTCCACGGCCGAAGCAGAAGCAGCAAATGTGAACGAGGATAACAATGGCGGCACCGGTACGTGGCGATAATAAGCGAAGGCCAACAAAGATGGAGCCATTGCGGCGGCTGCCTACGCCAACCTTGCGCTTCAAACCGTTCCCCCGTGACATTTATCACAGTCCATGCGCTAGCAATGTCTTTGCATTCCTGAGGCCTCACAGGAGCAGCAGTGACGGCATGATCGTCCACATCAGCACGGATGGCTGCGCCCTCCTCTACGACGCCGACCCGCACTCCACCAGCACCATGCCCAGCCTCGACATCCACGAGTTTATGGGTCACAAACCAATTTCCATCACCGTAGGCGGCAGCGCCGGGGAGAATAGTGAAAAAGAGTGCCGCCTCTACATGATGAGCAACCACTCACCCCTCTTCCAGGTCCTCGATTTCAATCAGAACCCTCGCAAGTGGCAGCCTCTTCCTCCACCGCCATTTCCCGAGGATTGTTATTCACCGTTGCTAATCAAATGCTTCGCTGTTGTCAATGGTACTGGCTGCACCATCGCCATATAACGCCCTGGGCCAAAGGGACCTACTGCTTCGACATGGCGAGCCGCGCATGGTCGCAGGCTGGTGACTGGGACCTGCCTTTCAGCGGTAGAGCCGAGTACGTCCCCGAGCTCAACGCCTGGCTTGGTATTTCCTCCAGCTACTTCAACGACCTCTGCGCCTCCTCGGACCTCTCCGCCGCCATTGACGCTCGTCGAGAACCGACGCTACGTGTGGCAAGACTTCAACCAACCGCTTCAGCAACCGGAGCCTACTGTTCTCAGCCGTCGTCTCGGAAACATTGTTCTCCACAGCAGGAGTATGTGGTCTCTCACGAGCCACCACCTGGTGAACCTGGGATCTGGTAGGTTTTGCATCGCTAAGATCTTCGAAGACGAAAGAAGCTTATGCCTTGGAGATGAAGAGCAGCCCTATGAAACAAAAGAGTTTGCAGTGCTCACCGGCGTAGAGGTGCTGCACGGTAACGATGGGGAAGGGGGTCTCCGGATGGTGAGGCACAAGTCCAAACGTTACATGTTCAACAATGATCAGATCAAGTGGGTGCTCTGATAATACATCAAGCGTCAGGACGGTGAGGCTTCTTGTCATGGTTACGTTCCCCTGGCTTGCTATTATGCTGCAAGAGAAGTCACACTATTTTTTGTCACCCATCGGTCTATCTGGTTCATATATGTACAATGTCTATCGCTAATGTTGTTTTTTCTAGGAAAAAAGCGCTCAGTTGCAACTTGGTTGATGCAGCCCTTTTCCCTTAGTAAACCACTCCCTCAGTTCATGAGCTAAGCAACGTCAACATTTCAAGAACAGATGTAAGTCAATTTCATGGCTACGGGTATTTAGTAATGAACCCTGCTATACATACCACCATGGACCATGGTTTACTTCTGCAAGCAGCTCACGGCGTGAGGTAAAAATTCACCAACACATGCATGCAGATGTGGCCGTTCTCTGTCGGTCATGGCAGACGCACTGTCGGGACATATGTACAGTAATCAATATTTCGACACATGGCTTACTAAAGATATGTAGCAACCAATGAAGTTGTCTTGCATCGATAGTTACAAAAGGTCACCGTCTCGCCGATAAACACGAAATATCAGAAATATCAAACAACGAATCCAAATCTGTGCAAGAGGTCACCGTCTCACCGGTGGTCACTTGATATACACGTTCAAATAACAAATCCAAATCGTATGCATAAGCCATCATATATACTAGACTTGAAGAAAAATAAACCGAGCTTTGCAGATGGAATGAAGAATTTCAATTTGAAAAAAAAAATCTTGAAATCTCACCACAATC
The DNA here is from genome assembly GCA_012490785.1 of Eragrostis nindensis. Lineage (NCBI taxonomy): Eukaryota > Viridiplantae > Streptophyta > Magnoliopsida > Poales > Poaceae > Eragrostis > Eragrostis nindensis. The sequence continues at coordinate 44,649 of JAAXCT010000179.1, read as the reverse complement.
TTTAAATCCTCATTCCAATTTCCCAACAAAAAGTTCTATAAGGCTGCGCGTGGGGCAAATAACTGGTGGCCCTAATAAAGCGTATGTATTGTTGTGGCCATCACAGATCCGGTGGATGACAGAACACGGTGGATTGCTTGCTTGGGCCAAGCAGTCAGACGAGTTGGCCGCCGCAGCTGCCGTCAGTCCACCACAACAGCCACCGCTCGTCGGCGCGAATTCCGGCAGCCCCTCCGGCTTGCCGTCTTGAAGCGCTTTTCTCCAGATCGCCCAACACGTACACCTGTCCCGTCCACCTGAACGTACGTACTTCTCTGATTCTTCTTCTTCGATCTATGAGATTGATACTATTAAGATCCAATATATACATATTCCTGGTGCAGGGCAAGAAAGATGATCCGTCGGTTTGTGAATCTGATTGCCAGTCCGTACAGATCAACCGACGTGTATTCACTGCACCGACTGGAGGTCGCCAAGCACCTGTTCTACCCGTCCACCGCCGAAGCAGAAGCGGCAAGCGCCGCCAAGGAGGACAGCAATGGCGGCGGCGATTCTAAGGCCGCAAAACCAACAAGGATGGGACAACTGCGGCGGCTGCCTGAGCCGATCATGCGGTTCGAGCCGTTCGCGATTGATAGGGATGATTACCGCATCTCCATGCACGGGGTACAGGTGTTCGCCCTCCTGAACCCGCGAAGCAGCGCGGGCAAGATCCTCAGCATCAGCGCCTCAGACGGCGACGCCGTCCTCTACGACGTCGACTCGAACTCCATCAGCACCATGCCCAGCCTCGGCGATCAGCGTCCGGGCCGCCAACCGATCGTTGTCGCCGTTGACGGTGGCGCTGGTGACGAGAAGAAGAAGAACCGACTCTACATGCTGAGCAGCTACGCCTGCACGCGCAGCTTCCACGTCCTTGATTTCAACCAGCATCCCCGCAAGTGGCAGGCTCTCCCTCTGCCGCCCTTCCATGCCAAGGAAGAGAAATTCACGTGCGCTGACGTTAACTCTTTTGCGGTGGTCGATGGCGGCCGCAGCATCTTCATGTCGTTCGCCGGCAATGGAACCTACTGCTTCGACACGGTGAACCACGAGTGGTCTCAGGCCGGCGACTGGGAATTGCCCTTCACCGGCAGAGCCGAGTACGTCCCCGAGCTCGGCGCCTGGCTCGGCTTGTCCAGCTGCCGCCCCGACCACCACCTCTGCGCCTCCACGGACCTCTCCGCCGCCATCAACGCTCACCAAGCACCGACGCTGCGCCACGTCTGGGAAGACTTCAGCCTGCCGCCTGACGAGGACGAGTCGATCGTACTCAACAGGCGCTACCCCTTCATTGTTCTAAAAAAAATGAAGAGGTGGTGTGCGTTGCGGCAGAAAAAAAAAAAAAAGAAAAAGGCCTATGCCCTGCTTTATATTGAAAGCAAATAACAGCGTACAAGGTCCTACACACTTGTCACCTCCGTAGGTCAGCTACGGTTTCCATTACAGTCCATACATGAAGCTAAAAACTATGCTACTGATCTACGCCGCCTTGGCATGCATCGCTGGATCTCGCGCTCATCTGGAGCTGTATCATCCTGATCACCTCCTCGATCTTGCCTCTCTCGCCTTCACGTAGCAATATCTTCCACTTCTGCATATGAGATATAGATGAGTATATCAGGTCAGCTGGGTTTCTTGGGAACTTCTTCTCTATAGCCATCTTGTTTCTTGCATTCCACAGTGCCCATGCCACTGCAGCAAAGCAGAAGAAGGCTATAGAAAATTGTATCTTGGATACTTGATTAATCCAGCAATTGGTGAGGTCCTCCATTGAGGTTGGCCCCCTTGACCAACCAAATGTTTCCCTCAGTAAACTCCACACGTAGTTAGCTATATAGCATTCAAAGAAAATGTGGTTAGCTGTTTCTGGTTGTTGACAGATACAGCACTTTTCATCCCCTTTCCAATTCATTTTCTTCAGGCTGTCGCCAGCCTGAATCCTCTCCTGGAAGGCTTGCCACATGAAGATTTTATCTTTAGTGGTACTTTGCACTTCCAAACTTTCATCATGATTTGTTGGTAACCCCCCTGTAAGTAATGAAGTTATATAAGGATTTAGTGGTAAAGATTTTCTTCTTGGTTAGCCCCCATGAGATTTTGTCCTCATCTTCACTGATCTGGATCTCAGATAGTTTTCCCCTCAGGTCTTCCCAATCAGCTAACAAGGCTGCATCAAAAGTCCTTCTGAATCCTATATTCCATTCCCCTTCTTCATAGCAGCAATCGACAGTGATTTCTGGATCTGTGCATATATCAAATAGCTTATCATACTGTATTTTTAGTGGAACTTCCCCTAGCCACACATCAGTCCAGAAACAAGTTTTCCTGCCATTGCCAACCTCATGGATGGCCCCCCATTTGAACAGATGTTTCACTTTATGAAGCCCTTTCCAAAATTGGGATCCATTCCTCCCTGAAGATTTGAAGAAGTTACCCTCTGGCATATATTTGGCTTTTAAGATTCTGTACCATAAACCTCCAGGTTCTTGAGATATTTTCCAAATCCATTTCACTGTGAGGCAGTCATTCATGACTTGTGTATTGGTTATTCCCAGTCCTCCAGCATCTTTAGGCCGACACACTGCATCCCACATCACCATATGATATTTGAAATTGTCAGAAGCTCCTCTCCAAAAAAACCTGGATCTGACAGTGTTCATTTTCCTATGTGTCTCCCCTGGTAGGCTATAAAAGCCCATAGTGTACATAGGTTGACTACTTAGGCAAGTGTCAGTTAAGATTTTCCTCGCCCCTGAGCTCATAAATTTCCCCCTCCATGGGTCAAGTCTCTTGATCATTTTGTTGACTACTGGATTGAAGGCGTTGCTGCTGAGTTCTTTATCACTGACTGGCACCCCTAGGTAGTTGATTGTAGATCTCCCAGGTTGCAATTCATCATGTTAGCCACCTTGTTCTGCTCCTCCCTGCTGACCCCTAGTACATAAACCTCACTTTTATGGTAGTTTATTTTTAGACCTGACATCATCTCGAAGCAATATAGGATCAGCTTAAGGTGCAGCAGGTAGTCCTCCTGTAGGTCTACCATGATCAATGTATCATCTGCGTATTGGAGGTGAGTTATGCCCCCCTGAAGCAAGTGATTCACCACCCCTTTTATGTGTCCTTTCTGGTTTGCAGTGTCAAGCATCATGGCTAAGGCATCTGCCACTAGGTTGAATAGGAAAGGGGACAAAGGGTCCCCTTGCCTTAAACCTCTGTATGTTCTGAAGTAATCTCCCCTAATTCCATTTATGTCAATGCAAACTTTGCCCCCTACAACTGTTTTCATGATCCAATCTACCCATTGATCTGGGAAGCCCTTTTTCCTCATAACTTCCTCCAAGAAACCCCATTTTACAGTATCATAAGCTTTTTCAAAGTCCAATTTTAGAATAACTCCTTTTCTCTTTGATCTTCTGATTTCATGTAGAACTTCATGCAGGACAAGGATCCCCTCTGTGATGTTTCTCCCTTTTATGAAAGCTGTTTGGCTCTGATTTATTACTTGGTCTGCCACTATTTCTGTTCTGTTATTCAGAATCTTTGTGAAGATTTTGTAGCAGACATTGATCAAGCAGATTGGCCTATATTGTTTGATGGTGTTTGCATCCTTGACCTTTGGGATTAAAGTGATGACCCCATAGTTTAATCTTCTAATGTCAAGTTTTCCTTCCTGGAAATCCTTGACCATTTGGAAAATCTCCTCTTTGATGACACCCCAGAATTTCTTGAAGAAGGTAACACTGAAACCATCTGGTCCAGGAGCAGAGTCAGTTTTCATTTCAGTTACAGCTTTTTCCAGTTCAGTCATGGTAAAAGGCTTAATCAGGTTTGCTTTTGTGTCACTATCAATCTGCCCCTGCTCCCCCCAACATGTGTTGTTAAGGTGCAATCCTGATGACTGAGATGAACCAAACAACTTTTTGTAGAAGGAGTATATGTGGTTACTAATGGTTGTCATATCAGTGGTATTTCCTTGGTCAGTTTCCATAGATAGAATTGTTTTCTTCCTCCTCCTTCCATTTGCCACACAGTGGAAATAATTGGTGTTTGAGTCACCTTTTAGGATCCAAGTCTCTCCACCCCTTCTCTGCCAGTATATCTCCTCAGCCATGTAAATCTTCTCCATCTCGTTTTCGAGCTCATATCTCTGTTTCCACTCATCTGATGTTAGACCCCTTCTGTTGTCCTCGTCATCTAGTTGTTTAATACTAGCAATTAGTTCAACTTTTGTTCTTCTATACTGCCCATCTAGATTTGCAGCCCATCCTTTTAGGAACTGCCTTAGTACTACTGAAGAATGATGCCAAGAGTCAATGGCCTGAACATTTGGTGGATCCTTTTCCTTGGACTCCTGCCATTTCTGGATGACCAGCTCCTTGAATCCAGGTTCTAACAGCCACTGTTTCTCAAATTGGAAGTATTTCTGTCTCTGAATATTTCTTTCCCCAAAATCAAGAATTATAGGACTGTGATCTGATCCAACCCTTGTTATGCTGAAAGCATAGCATAGAGGGAATTTAACTTCCCATTCAGTTGACACCAAGATTCTGTCCAGGTTTACTCTGATTGGATTCTCCTGTTTGTTAGTCCAAGTGTATTTGGGCCCCCCTTTCTTGAGCTCCATCAACATATTTGATGCAATGAAGTTGTTAAACAGATCTGCAAGCCCCTGGTCGAAATTGTCTGAACTTTTGTCACTAGCCTCTCTTATCAGGTTGAAGTCACCTCCCCACACCATAGGTAGGATGCCCTGTTGGCATTTCTCGTGCATTTCTTCTACAAAAGCTGGTGACATATCATGCTGTGCTGGACCATACACATTGATCAGCTCCCATCTGAAATTTGATTGTCTGTTCCTCAAGGTCATGCTAATGTAGTATTCTCCAGTGTCACTGCTTTCAATTTCTAACTCATCATCTTTGATCCCCATCAGCATGCCACCTGATCTCCCCCTAGCAGGTGTCCAGTGCCAAATCATGTTCTGGTTCCCTGATATATCTTGAGTATCTTTAACAGCGATATTCTGTGCAATTGTCTCTTGCAGGCATATACCATCTATCTTGTGTTGGAACATAATCTCCTTCAATTGTTTTCTCCTTGCTGGTTTATTAAAACCTCTGATATTCCAAAATAATATCTTCATTTGGTTATGTCCTTCTGGTGGGTCTGAGCTTTTGTAGCCCCATCTGTAGCCCTCTCGCTATTGCCGCTAGGGTCAGGATCCCCTTGATTCCTGTCCCCATGGGCTATATCTTGCAGGATCTTGCCAGCAGCAATTTCAGAGTCCCCCCCTTGGGAATCTGCATCCTGCTGATGTTGATCTTCCTCTGTGTTTTCCACTGCTTGCTTTCCCTGTTCCTCCTTTTTCTTTTCCAATTTCTCCTGTGCTTCTTTCTCAGCCTGCATTTTAGCTCTGTATGCTGCTTCAGCTATGGCTGCCCTTGCTGCCTCCTCAGCTTTCACAGATTCAATAAATTGGTTTGCATTTATATTATCAGGAAAAGAAACATTGCAATCCCTAGCAATTTCTACTAGATATTCAGTAGGAGCATCATTTAAAATTGTAAAGGAATTGCTAAGATTTGTACCTGGATGTTCCAAATTCTTGATCTTGATCCTGTTGACCGCCTTGTCCATTATCTTCCCCCCTTTGTTCTGGATTCTTGAACTGTGTCTGATAGCCACCACTGGTTCTTTCTTTCTTTTGATTGTCTTTCTAGTCTTGGGCACTGACCAGGTTTGGCTCTCCCCCTCTTCTTCAGAGACCTCTTTTGTTGTCATATATTCCTCAGTCTGCATGACTTGATCTTGTAGCTCTTGTCGGACATCATCTATCTGGTTGTTACATCTCAGCATCTGTTCCTTTCTCTCTCTTTCCTCTTTGGTTAGTAGGTTTGGCCATGCCTTCTTGGGCATCTCATACGTGCCCTCAATGCTGTGTACCATCAAGAACCCCTCTTTTGGCATTGTCACCAGAGTTACATCCCCAGTGGTATCTGAATTTCTTCCATTCTCCACATGTCTCATAATGTTCACTTTTTTAGCCTCAGGAATAATCTCAGCGTCTAGTGTTTCTAGGTTCAGCTCTGGCATCATCTCTTCTAAGTTACTCCTGAGTGAGCTATCTTCTATTTGTTCTTTCTCCTTTAGCAAAGCAGGCATCATTGTGAGAGGAGTGACTGATAGTGGTGACTGTTGCTCACTGTCATATGTAACCATTTGGTTTTCCTGAGAGTACTGTGGGTCATCCACTTCCTCATCATTCTGTTTGTCAGGCTGTGCCCAGTCATCACTTCCTATCTCAGATGATTTTTCCTCTTCCTCTGACTCTGGATCCCCATCTTTATCATCAGGATTATCTGGCTTCTTCGGGTCATCATCCTCTTCCCCACCTGCTTTCAAGTGTTCAGCAATGAATTTAAACTCATAGCCCACATGGTTTATGAAGATCTCCACTGCCCCCCTCATGGTTTGTGGGTCTCTACACATGACTTTTGCTCTAACCGGACCAGCCTTGATCAAGCTCACTTCATCTATCACCACTGGTTTGGCTGCAAGTGTTATGATTTCCCTCATTGCATCCTCTCTCTTGGCAATCGCTGGGACGTTATGTACCTTGATCCAAGTTTCTTTTAGGACTGCAGACGCTTCTGGATCAATGTCTGACCTTTTGAAATTGACCTTCAGCCCATACAGAGCCAAGTCCACACTTTTCACCTTTGAGAAAGTGTTTATGGTCTCCTGGTTGGGGAAGCTTGCCATATACTGATTCTTGTCCAGTTTCTTGACCTTCCAGTCCCACTTGGCATCAAAGAAATTCCTGAGTTCCTCATCGATTCTGGTCTCATTTGCTGAACCTTCAATTACTGTAATAATTCCTGTTGCTTGGTCATTTGCTGTTTCTGCCCCATCAATGTCCATGGCATAAAAGCCTTGTCCAGGAATAGCAAATCCATACATCTTAATCTTGCCTTTATCTTTTCGTAGTGGACAATCTGAACCCATATGCCCTTCCTGTTTACACTTGTAGCAGACAGGTTCATTTTCGCATAGTCCTTGGTGATGGCCTGTCTTCAAGCACCTGAAACAGATCCCAGCATCCCCTTTCTGATTGCTACCTTTGCTTTCATTTGGCTTCCTGCTTGGGTTTGTATCCTGGAGATTCTTTTCCACTCTTCTTGCACCATCCCCCCTCGTGGATTCCTTCCCCGACTGCTCATATTTCTTCCCAGGCCCCTGATTCTTGAGATTTTGGTCATTCCCTTTGTATCCAGAGTTGGTATACCTCTCAATCTCTCCATATCTGTTAGCCCCAGCTCTATCCTGTCTCTCAAATGACCTATCATGATTATACTGACCTTTCTCCTGGATCTTGATCCCCCTTCTCTGTTGGGGCTGATACCCCCTTCTCTGCAACTTGGATCTAAGGTCGTTTTCTTCCCCCATCTCATCTCCAAGTAGGTCATCTTCCTCCCACTCCTCTTCATATCTCCTTTTGCTGTAGCTCTCTCGTATTCCTCTTGGATACCTGTCCATCTTGCCTTTGCTAACTACTTCTGCAAAAGATCTGGTTAAGGTTTCTGGGTTGAGCACTCTCTTCACTCTTCTAGCTGTTCTTCCGTATCTACGAATATCTGAGAGAGAGGCCGGATATCCTAGCTCACCAATGGTTGCACCTTTGGGTATCCATCTCCATCCCCCTGACCGGTGGGGTCCACGGGAGTGGTTGAAAATTTCCCCATGTGAGTATCCCACCTTGTGCTGTTCTGGCCCATTTGATGATGGCCCGTCCACTTCCTGCTGGTTTAGTAAAAGGGCCCCTTCCCCTTCACTGCTACCAGATGGATTGGGCACTGCATCCTTGGTTTCGGTCCATTGCAACAGTTTTGGACCCCCTTGTCCATTACCGTCGACTCCTGTTCGGATTTGATCTGAACACCCCTGTTCTTGCTGATATGGGATCATCTGCAACTTCAGGATTTTCTGCATTGATTTGTCCAAATTTTCAGCCGCCTCTTGCAGCTCACCCAATTCAGCCTTTTCTCTCTCCGAGACAGGACTATTCTGAAACAGAGCTTCCTTAATCTCCTTTGCTAGAATTGTTTTCTTCTCCTTGTCAATTCTCTCATACATCCTCGAAACCCCCATCGAGCTCGCATTGCCAAACAGCTTCGGTCCCTGGTAATTATGCTTTGTGCTCGGAGTAGAGAGATGGTCATTGTTGTGAATTTGACTCGTCATACCTGCATTACCTGTGGAGCGCAGTACCTCTCCTCGCCTGAGACTTCGAACTGTGGACGGAGCGCCCTCTCCATCGATCCCTGTCTTCCCAATCGAGGCTCGCCCGCTCGACACTCGAGGATTCGAAGTAGGAGAATCTTCCTCAGGGAGGAACGGATTCACCATCTTCTTTCGTGATGGTCTCCGCTCTAAGTAACCCCTCCGCCTCGTTCGTAGCCCGAGAACCTGCGCAAATCAATTCGAAAATCCCCAAAAAGTAGGAGAGATTACTCGTAGAAGGATCTCCCTCCTTTTGCGTGGATTAATTCCTGGGATTTTCGGCTGGAGATTGCTCAGGGAAGATCAGAGCGTAGCAGGTATCATGCGATCAGAGCGTAGCAGGTATTGTCAACTCGTTGCGGCAGGACTTGGTGAACCTTGGCGCCGGCAGGTTCTGCGTCGCTAGAATCCTCACGGTCTCGCGGACGGGGAACATCAGCTGGGATGAGCTAATGAGCTCTCGCAAAGAGTTCGTTGTGCTCACCGGCGTCGAGGTGATTCGAAGCGACAATGGAGAAGACGGGCTCCGGATGGTGAAGCACAAATCCAGACGTTACATGTTCACCACTGATAGAATCGAGTGGGTGCTATGAATAGCAAAGCATATATATCATCAAGTCAGGTATGAATAGTCAAGGATCAAGCATATCATTAAATGTCTCACCTAATATTAGTAAGTTATTACTGTGTAAACAGTAAGTATACTCAAAACGACCTTTTGTTTAACTCTAAGGCAAAGAGATTATTTCGAAGCAGGCGATCAGCCGCGGCAACGCCGAACCATCTTTCCAGTATCATCATAAACAAATATTGTTTGTCCCTATCAAGGCCGTCTCCAAGAATTTGAGGCCCTAGTGGTCCTAAATCTTAAAATTCATTTAGGCAGAACATACTTTTAATTAGTTCCATAACTTCAATATAAATATTATTTCTTGTAAAAGTTAGAAATCTATCAAATATCTATGCAAAACGATTCTAGTTGGGCTTTGTTGGGCCTTTATCCTCTAAGTAGGACAAGAATTGAGGGCCCGAAATTTTTTGGTGGCCCTGGGTGGTAGTCCACCTTGCCATGCCACTGGACGGCTTTTTTTTAGAAGCGGGAATATATTGATATTCTAGCTTCTGCATCAAAATGATGCATATAGCTACAATTATTACAACGTAAGATGCTGCATTCCAAAATGCACGTACCAAAATGCACGTATGCTATGGAAAAAGAAGCAAATAACAGAAAAGAAGACTCTATTACCGAGCAACCACCCAACAACCATAGTTTCCTTCGTCGCCGAGAATGATTCGCCATGTCAGCACCCTTATCACTAAATGCCACTAGTTGAAGTTTTCTTTGCCCTCTGTATCAGTTCCGTCAAAATCAACCACCTAAACGGCAGCTAAATGTGTGCTTTTGAGACAGTGGTACATAAGGGCTAGCAATATTTCTAGTGGTAGATATGGGATTGGAACTTGTTTGGATGGTACACAAGGAACTCAGTATATATTTCATTTCTTAACAATTTGGCCCTGTTCGGCTGGTGGAATTTTGGCTGTTTGCGGCTGCTACTGGCAGCCAAAGTCAACAGGCAGCAGCCAACGCTGAGCTAAAAACAGACCAGCCGGCTGAAAATTGTTGCAGCCGAACAGGCCCAAACAATATAAAATTTAATATCATAAGTATCTAAAGTATTTCAATAAACCTAGTCAAACCTATACCAACTTTGAAAATGAAGTATGTTCCGATGAGATAATAATAAATATAGCCGATGGGAATATCCCGTAAGCAGCAACAGCGAAAGTGCACCGGCCAGACGTTGAGTAATTGACCACAGATAGGATAAACAAAATGGCAGTTGTGGCGCCATATGTCAAACCTTATCATCGACGCATGCAATGGGCGCGTATATATAAACACAAGACAACATGTGCCCAACAACCGGCGAACTTTTGTGCTATATATGGCCGGTAAGTATATCCGATCAGTAAATCAAGCTCCATTATCAGGTAGGTAAACTGTCGGTAGCAATGAGGAGGGATACGCAGCTGCTGCTGCAGCAGCTCCTCCTCCTTGGAGCCTCGCTCTTGTTCGCCGGCAGCACACTGGCGCACTCCGGCGACCTCCATCCAGTGGTGCTTCTGCCGGGCTATTCCTGCAGCCAGCTAGAGGCGTGGCTCACTGACGAGTACCAGCCGCCATCGGCTCTGCCGGGGTGCGGAGCGCGGAAGGGGAAGGGGTGGTTCCGGCTGTGGGAGGATGACGATCCCACCACGGACCCATGCTCCGCAGACCAACTGCGGCTCGTGTATGATCCCGTCGCCGGCGACCACCGCAACGTGGCCGGCGTCGAGACCCGGGTCGTGGGCTTCGGCACCACCCGTGGCTTCGGCTCCCGCGATCCTGCCAACAGGTACGTAATAGTTTCATTTTTTTTTTTTTTTAGAATTCTAGAGCCTCAACAGCTCCAGCCTAATTGCATTGCAACGGCCACAAAAAAACAGTTTACAGTGCATTGTTTCAACGCTTCAAACATAGCTCAAAACAGCTCCCTCCGAGACCACTCCCAGCATGAAGCTCGACTCATCAAGACCTACTGCTAGGACACACAAGCGCTCCCATACTACTCATCAAGTACTACTACCAGAGCCACTCCACATCATGCAGTAGAAAATAATCAACTTGCATCACCCTTCTCTCCAGCTTCAGGTTCTGGCCCTCCTCGCCTTCCTGCAACTGGTGTCTTTTCAAGTACTCGCCTGCTTCAGTTCCCAACTGGGTCGTGCGCGTCTTCATCATGCCAGGATCATTTCTGGACAGGATCTCACATTCTCCAGCTTTCGCAGCGAAGAGTCGAAATCCTGCAGGTACTTCACCGGACAGAGTATTTTCCAGTGTTTGAGCATAAGGATGGCCTTCTGCCATATTTGCCCAACACTCAACCACTGCACATTCCGAAAGTATAAGTCATTTCTCAGCTTCCAAATAGACCACAGAAAGGCAGAGCTAAACATATTTGCAACCAAGTTCTTTTTGTTACAGAGCCATTTAGTTCCTATAGATTCAAAACTGTTACCCAGCCCCATTTGCAGGTTACTCTCTACATCAGACCACACCCTACTAGCTACCACGCACTCAAAAAACAGATGGTTGCAATTCTCAGGTTCAGCACAGAACAAGCAAGTCACATCCTCTAAAGTTGTCCTCTTATTAACATTGTCTCTAGTTAAAACCTTACTTTTAGACAGCAGCCAAAGAAAAAAATGGACTCTAGGTGGAATGTGCAGTTTCCAAACAGAAGGAGTGTAAATAGGTTTTACTCCCCTAAAGTTTACTATTTTGTACAAGGACTGAGAAGAGTACACCCCTGAAGTGTCGTACTGCCAGATGAGGGCATCCTCTTCATCAGTAAACTCAATTGTGGAGATGAGCTGGACCAGCTCTTCCCACAACAACATAAGCCTATTGTCTACACACCTCCTGAAGGTACATTTCAGATTCGCCCCATCCCATAGCTGCCTTACTGTTCTATTTTGTTCATTCACAATACAGTAAATCTCCCAAAATTGGATAGCTAGCTTGAAGATCCTAACCAGGTGTCCTCCCAAAATTTTATTTTGTCACCTTTCCCCAGATTCCATCTATACCCCATTTTAGCCACATTGGCTGCCCAGCAAACACCTTTCCAGAACTGAGAACTATTGTTATCCTTGATATGCAAAATGCTAGGTTTGTCAGTGTCATATTTGTTATCTACCAGCTCCTTCCAGAGCTTACCCTCATCTTCCAAGTATCTTCTGATCCAAGACCCCAACAGACAGACATTGAGTTGTCTGAGATCAGGGACACCTAGACCTCCATACTCCTTTTTTAGGCAAACTATAGGCCAATTAACCAGATGAAACTTCCTACTATTATCCTCCCCATTCCACAGGCAATGGGCCATCTGAGATTCTATCAAATGGATTGCCCATTTGGGGAATTTAATGAAGGACAGCAGGTATACTGGAATGCTAGCTAAGCAGGTTTTAATTAGAACCAATCTACCACTGTATAAGAGGAGTCTCCCCATCCACCCTGCTACTTTCTTGATGATTTTGTCCACTAAAGGCTGGATGTCTTCTTTCCTAAGTTTCTCAGGACTCAAAGGAACACCTAGGTATTTCATTGGAAAACTACCTACAGGACAGCCAAATACTTGAGCCACTTCATGTATTTGGACCTCCTCAAGGTTCATTGGAATGATTTCACTCTTATGGTAGTTGATGCGCATGCCTGAGAGCTTTTCAAAGCAAATTAAGGTTGTCTTCAGATTTCTCAACCGGGCAATGTCAGCAGTAGAAAACAGAATGGTATCGTCAGCGTACTGGAGTGAAATAACTCCTTTTGGCCTAAAGTTAGTCAGCAGACCCTGAATCAGGTCGGCCTCCGCCACTTTATGAAGCATTCTAGTCAGAACATCCCCCACTAGATTGAACAGAAGAGGTGACAAGGGGTCTCCTTGTCTGAGCCCTTTGCCTGTTTTGAAAAAATTACTCTCCTCTCCATTGATGTTAACTCCCACACATCCTCCGACCACTACTTGTTTGATCCAACCTACCCATTTCTTGCCAAAACCCCTAGATTCTAGAACCTCAAACAAGAAGTCTAGGTTAACTCTATCATAGGCCTTCTCATAATCTAGCTTTACAACCACACCTGGTTGTTTGCTTCTGTGGACACTATGTACCACCTCATGTGCCACCACTACACTTTCTAGGATGTATCTGCCTTTAATAAAGGCACTTTGTTGAAAAGAAATTATCCTCTGACACACTCTACCTAGCCTGATGGTCAGGGCTTTAGAAAAAATCTTAAAACTACAATTCAGAAGGCTGATAGGTCTAAACTGTTTCATGCTTCTAGCATCATTTTCTTTCAGAATTAAGGTTAGCATAGCAAAGTTCAGCCTATACAGCTCTAAGTTCCCTCTCTGAAAAACATTAAACAAAGCAACTAGATCACTCTTGATCACATCCCAAAACTTTTGGTAGAACAAAAAGGGGAGCCCATCAGGACCAGGAGCCCCTTCTGGATAGCAGCTAAAAACTGTTGCTTTAATCTCTTCTTCAGTGAAATCCTCCTCTAACTGAGCATTTTCTTCTGCACTAATCTTCTCATCTAAATTCCAAAAATTCTCCCCTAAGGACACACTTCCCCTATCCTCTTTTTAAAAAGATCTTTATAAAAATCGACTGCAATTTTAAGCATTCCTGCTGTATCCTCTACTGGCCCTTCTGGTCGATCTAAAACAGCAATATGTTTTTTCCTATGCCTTTGGTTAGCCACAGCTTGGAAATACGCTGTGTTGCGGTCTCCTTCTAAAATCCCCCTATCTCTTGATCTCTGTCTCGCTTTGATTTCATCTAAGGCCCAGAACCTGTCTATTTTATTAGCTAGCTCTCTCATCCTTTCCTGCTCACTAGCTGTTAGAGGTCTATTTTCAGAAGTTAGGTCTAGGTCATTATATTCTAGGGAAACTTCTCTTTTCTCTCTGTTCATAGAAGCTACTACATTGGCAGCCCACCCCCTAACTAATCTTCTAAAAGTTCTCATCCTAAACTGCCAGATATCTATTGGATTTGTTTCTAGACACTGGGTATTCCAGGCTTTTTCTACAACCTCTCTGAAATCGTCCCTTTCTAACCACCACTTCTCAAACCTAAAGATTTTCTTACTGTTGGACATGTTATTACCAGTATCCACCACTAAAGGGTTATGGTCACTACTTTCTTTGAACATGGCTGTGACTTTGGCCAGGGGGTATGCTACATCCCAGTCAGTTGAAACAAACACCCTATCCAGCCTAGCCATGATCCTGTTTTCTTGGTTGTTAGCCCAAGTGAAGCTTCTATTGGAGGGGTTAAGTTCTAGAAGGCCCCACCTATTAATCCAATCATGAAAACAATTGGCCCAAGTTTGGTTAATAACCCCATTACTTTTATCTGATCTAAATCTACTCAAGTTAAAGTCACCTCCTATCATTGTTGGGCCCTGCCAGATGTTCATAGTCCTATGCAGGTCATCTATAAACTCTACTTTTCCTTCATCATAAGCTGAACCATAAACTACAATCATTCTCCAAGAAAAACCACTTTTTTTATCCTGAACCATTAAACTAAGAGTGAACTTAGATTTGTCACCCACTGTGACATTAAAGGCCTCCTCTCTAAATCCTACCAAAATTCCACTAGCAGTGCCTACTGCTGGCAGAAAGTTCCAAATATAAGGAACATTACCCGCTAAACACCTAAGAAAACTAGGGTGGAAATCCTCTTTTTTGGTCCCCTGGAGACCAATAAAATCTAGCTTATGCCCTCTAATAATACTAGCAACCATAGGTTTTCTCCCAGGCTTGTTAAGCCCTCTAACATTCCAAAAGGCTCCTATCATTTCTAACTTTCCTTAAGGTTTTCCTAGACACTACTGAAGTCCACTGACCAAAATCAACTTCAGATTCCTGGTTACCCCCCTGGCAACCTAGACTCTGTGTGGGTGTAACAGGGTCCACTCCCTGAACTTCACCATCTAGAAGACTACTATTAACAGTAAGACCAAAAGCACTATCATCTACCTTACAATCTAGATGTTTGCAGTCCTTAGAAAAGTTCTTAATCCTACAAAATTCTGCTTCCTGAATGCTATCTACCACCTTATCTACCTCCTCTTTATTCTTACCTAAAGAAATGTCTACTACATTAGCTACGTTGAGAAGTTCTACTCTATCAAGGACAGCGAAAGCATTTTTATTTTTACCTTTGCCTTGCGCCTCCAAGTTGATCTTCTTTTTCAGGTTCTGTGCCTTCTCCAGCATAGTCCCTTTTCCTACCTGACAAGTTCTTCTGGGTCTCTCCTCCACCAGTACTGGTCCCCACTTGTTTTCCTTCCTAGATTCCAGCTTCCTTTTCTGCTTGTTTGCCTCAGGCTCCTTGTTTATCTCTGGGAACACACCCATCATCCTATCAGCTTTGTCTTCTGTGCCATTCTCAAAAATTGAGTCCAGTGTTTCAGGTAACTTCCTCAGAAGCTCCTCATTTGGAGGTTCAGAGAACTCAAAGTTGTCGGCCAGATTCCTGATAATACTATTTGGCAAGCTTACCATCTCCTCCTCATCTGCATCTTCCTGATCTGAGTCAGCTAGCTCCATTTCCTTCAGTAGGTTGATGCATGAGTACTCTGCTTTGTCCTGCCCCTTTTCCTCTAGCACATTCTCCATAAACAGACTTGCCCACATAGGCACTGTCTTACTTCCTGTGACCTTGGTCTTCTGACCATTACTTCCCTCACCATTGCTTGTTTTCTTAGTCTCTTGTGTCGGTGTCTGAGCTGTATCAGTGTCCATCTGCTTGTTTTTCTCATCTTCTAGCCCCCTGTCATCTCCCAGATCATCCTCATCCCCATCATCAAAATCTTCCTTGGCATCATCTACTAGCACATTTTCTGTTTTGATCTTAAGCATGTACAGTTTTTCATCCAACTCAAAAAGCCTTTCCTTGGGAATTTTCCTGGGATCCTTACATTTGAGCCTAAGCCTGATCATCTCACAATAGCTGGTCACCATCGAGTTCCAGTCTATCTCCACCAGTTTCCCCATCGTCGACCCCACTTGAGCAAAAACCTTCCAATCAAACCATTTGGGAGGGATCCCTTTGACCTGGATCCACACATCTTCTAGCACCGCATAAGGTTCTGGTTCCCCACTCCACATCTTCATAGACACCAGCACCCCTTCCTTGTTCAGTGTAAAGTATGTGAGCTTGTGGATCAGGATGTCTGATAGTCTTTTGTGAGGAGGGAATCTAATCAACCATTTGTACTCCTCTAATTCTCTCAGTTCCCAAGCCCACTCAGCATCAAACAGTTGCTTCAACTCTTCTACGATTTCTTCTTTGGAGATGTCCCCCTCTTCCAGGGTGAAAACAGCACAATTATCATTGCTCATGAAGTGATGATTTCTTCTCTCACTACCAGCTGTGTCTACATGGAAGAACCCCCAAACCCTTGTTGGCCATCCCTAGATACTTGGCAGCTTGTATAGGCTTCTGCCACTCTGGGCATTCTTTACCTGCATGGTCAGCTGTGTTACACATAAAACACTTCCTCGGCTTTTTGCATTCAGAGCTGAAATGCAATTCTCCACAATTATAGCAGGTCACTTTGCTCTGCTTCTGGTTCTTGGCTTGCCCCGAAGTAGAATCTTGTTCTGTCTCTGACTGCTTCCCTTTCCCCAGCTCTTGTTTGCTTTTCTGCTGATTCACCTTTGGCTTGTACTGACTAGATCCTTGCGATCTTCCTCCCTGGAATGGAGGTCTAGACCTCGGACCCCCTTGGTGCTGATAGAAGGGAGGGGGAGGACCCTGTTGATGATGGAGTGGCGGCGGACCCGGCTGATTGGGGAAGAACCCATATGGAGGCGGCATTTGGTTAGGGAAGAACGGGGGTTGGAATTGATTCGGCGGGTACCACTGACCCCCACCTTCCCATCCCCATTCTTCATCCACATGTGGTCGTGGTCCTCTTCCCCTACCTCCGCCTCTCCCCGCCATGGACTCCCTGAGCACTGTGACGAACGATTTCCTCTTCCCTTCCCCCCAGATATCCTCAGCAAATCTCAGCTGCTTCGGGCAATCACTTCTAGTATCTGACCTCTTGACCGGGTAGCAATCGCTTGCCTCAAAACTCTTCTTCTCCCAGAGATCGCGTCGGATCCATACTGCGAGTTGTTCTTGAGGTGGAACCCTAGGGTTGGGGATTTGGGGAGGAACTAGCCACAACTGACCAAATAATTCTTCTATGACTCCTTCCTCCTCGTCCTCCTCCTGTTCCAAGGTCGCTGATCCATGGACCCGTCTCTGATTGAGCCCCACTGGCCCGCTCCTGCACCTCGGCCCCGCCATGACCACGCAGCTCTTCCCCGAGCTCTCCACCTGTCGTCTTCTCGGCACTCCGCGTACCCCCTCATTTGAAATTTCTTCCCGCACATCCCAGAGCCTTCTCCGGATTGATCTCCCGCGTGGCGTCGGCGCCCCATTCCCTCTGAATGGGCTCGGCGGCGGCGATCTCTCCGTCGAGGTCCTCACCGGACTGGGAGCCAAGACGCGCCCCATCTTTTTTGCCCACTAGACGAACTCTATAATTGACCGTGGCCCTCTAACAGGTAATTCGCATGTCGAACGCACTTGATCACGTAATAGTTTCATTCAAGCATATATGTTTGATTTTACCTATTTCTGAATTGGCAAGCTGAATTAGTTCCACATGTATATGCACTACACTTGATCGATCAGGAACATCTGCATGGGAGGTCTCATGGCGGCACTGGAAAGAGCCGGATACACAGAGGGCGAGAACCTGTTTGGCGCCCCATACGACTTCCGGTACGCGCCGGCCGCGCCCGGTGAAGCATCGGCGGGCTTCTCCAACCTCACGTCGAGCCTGACCCGGCTCGTGGAGCGTGCGTCCAAGATGAACGGGCGCAAGCCGGTCATCCTGGTCGGCCACAGCATGGGGAGCTTCAACGCTCTCGTGTTCCTGGACCGGGCCCCTCGCTCCTGGCGCGACAGGTACATCAAGCACTTCGTCATGCTCGGCATCGGTGCCGGTGGTAACACCGTGGTGATGCAGCTTCTCAACCCTGACCTCGACGTCCCGCCGGCCAACGCGCTGGTCTACGCCAACACCACGAGGAGCTTCGTGAGCCTGATAACGTTGCAGCCGTCCCCGAAGGTGTTCGGAAACACGCCGCTGGTGATCACGCCGGGGAAGAACTACTCCGCGCAGGACATCGCCGAGTTCCTTGCGGCGGTGGGTTTCTCCAACGGCGAGGTGGCCCGGTACCGAACCAGGGTGTTGCCTGTGATACTGGGTCTAAGGGCGCCCCTCGTGCCTCTGACGTGTGTCAACGGCGTCGGTGTGCCGACGGTCGAGAGGCTGGTGTATATGGACGACGGCGAATTGATACAGGGCGGCAAGCCGCGAGTGGTTTACGGGGACGGCGATGGGATAATCAACTTGCAGACGGTGCTGGCACTGGACACGCTCATCGGGGATGATCCCAATCAGCATTACTTCAAGTCCATTTTGCTGCTCAACGTGACGCACAACGGTTTGGTCTCAGATGACTCTGCGCTCAAGCGCGTCGTTAGCGTCATTCTCCAAGCAAGTCAACCCAATCCTTACTAGCAAGTAAAAACTAGCTAGGTGCGTGCTCCTTTAATTTTACCCCTAGCTTTGTTTCATTGTGAAATAAACCAGTCTTCTTCGGCTTAATTCTCTCTGTACCGATCCTCTCTCTCTCTCTCTCCCTCCCTCCCTCTTGGGGCTCTGCGCGGTGACTTCTCCGGCGAACAGGGTGGGGTCTCCGAATGGTGAGGCACAAGTCCAAAAATGACATGTTCAACAATGATGAGATCAAGTGGGTGCTCTGATTTTTCAAGCCTTGATTAGTAATCAAGCGTCAGGGCAGTCAGTTGGCCTTCTTTTCATGGTTTCCACGGCTTGCTATTATGCTATAAGAAAAGTGATATTATGTTTTGTCACCAAGTTATCTGGTTAAAATATCTACGATAGACATCGTCAATGTTATTTTGTCTGAAAAAAACTCGGTTGCAACTTGGTGGATTCAGCCCTTTCCCCATAGGCATAAAAAACTCTCCCGCGATTCATGAGTTAAGCAGCAATCAACACTTCAAAAACAGATGGAAGGCATGGCTATGGGCATTTAGTAATCAATAATTCGACACGTTGGTTACTGAAGATATGAAGCAACCAAGAAAATTGTATCTTGGTGACGAGAGGTAGGGCTGGAAAAAAAACTCGAGGCTCGCGAGCCAGCTCGGCTCGATCTTAATTTTGGCTCGGCTCGGCTCGGCTCGGTGTTCTCAATGAACCAAGCCGAGCCTCCATCATAGCTCGTTTGTTAACGAGCCAGCTCGTGAGCTGCTCGCGAACAGTTCGATTAGCTCGATAAGCTCGATTATATGGAAATGACAACTTTAATTCTCTAATAAAATGGTAGTTTTATGTTGGGTGAAGCGCAATTTATCATCTAAAAAATAAACCAAGTTCAATATAGATAAAATTCATGTTGAATGTTGGACCATCTTTTTATTTTCATCTTTGTTGACTTAGATTGATACTTTTTCTGTAATATTATGTTATATTATGATTTTTGTGTTGTTGGCACATGCTAATATTTAAAAACTGCTTAAAATCAACTAAATTTTTGTCATAAAAATTTTAACATACTTGGCTCATGAGCCTAACGAGCCAGCTCGATCTTTCTAATTGAGCCGAGCCGAGCTTCTATTTTAGCTCGTGAGCCGAGCCGAACCAGCTCGTTATCAGAACGAGCTTTAACGAGCTGAGCCTTAATGAGTCGAGCTGGCTCGTTATCCAGCTCTAACGAGAGGTCACCGTCTCACAGATTTTTTTTTTTAGATGATGGGAAGATTGCATTAATCCCGGCCTTGGCTTTCAAAGAAGTTACGACCGCATTGGCCTTGGCTTCCAAAAAAGTTACGGCCAAATACAACCATCACCTAAGTCGGCCCACATCATAAGTGCACATGCGCACACTGATTCACATAAAAGACTAAACAAAAGAAAAAAGAACATCTCCGAAATACAGCCTTTTTGGTTCGCTGATTCAGCTCTTCAGGTAAGGTCTACTCTGCAAGCTCTATCATTGAGCTTAAGCAATTGCCAATCCTAGACGAACACCATCTGTCGATTAAAGCAAGGCCACCCAAGCTGCATCCGCTTCTATTGATAGCTATCGAAGATGTCGAAGTAGACTCCAACAGTGACCTCACAACGATCCATGCCTCGCACGAAAGATGTCCGAGATGACGCCTTCAAGAAGGTCACGCCATCAAAGATGTCGCCGTCATCCATCTCGAATGAGACAAGGTTTTCACCTGGACATCTTCCATACTTGTAGTACCTCAACGACGCCTTGAAGAAGGATTTAGCACCCAAGAGTGCTACCATCGTTGGCACTGGCACAAGCCAGGCAAGCTTTCGCCCGGTGTTGATCGGAATCCAGACCCCAGCTACTGCCACTGCACATCACAGTGGCTGCAACCATACCACAGCCACGAAGTTCTGCCCAAAGGTGTTCCCATCGCTAGCAGTAGTACAACATGGGCAACATCCTTGCCTCAAGGAAGGTCCGACGACCCAGGAACAGCTGCAAGCACAGTAACTCGGAGCCAACTGCCCCGACACCACATGCTGCGCCCAATCGTCATCGAACGCCGACCCGGATCGACGACGGAAGAGCCGTTGTCACACGCCACACGGATCGACGAAGGAAGAGCCACCACCACACGCCAAGATCCAGGTCGCCGCCGACCCAACGACCCAGAATCGCGACGGAACAGGCCGCCGCAACGTGCGTGGAGGGAGGCCTCCACCTCGCCGCACACAGAGGAAGGATGCCGACGAAGGCGACCGGAGTCCAAAACGGCAGGATCCAAACGCCGTGAAGCCGATCTCGAAGTCCACCCAACGAGATGGAGGCGGTGCGAGGAGGAGACAACCCTGCCGTCGCCTTCCTGGCTACTGCACGGGTTGTGCCATCAGGCAGCTCCGGCGGCGGCCGGGTGGGAGGAGGGAGAGAGGGGAGGTCGAGCGGCGGCGGCTGGGGATCGCCGCCCGTGTCGCCTGGAGGGCGACGCGGAGGCTAGGTCGAATATACAGTTGGATTCCGCCGTCTCACAGATAAGCACGAAATACTGGAATGTCAAAAGAATTTGCAGATGGAATGAAGAATTTTAATTTCAAACAAATCCAAATCGTGTGCATTAACTATTGTCAGACCCCATTTCTGGAATCTGCTGTGCATCCTGTATCAGTCCCTGGATCAGTAGCTGATACGCACAAGAACACAGATATGATAATCAAAAGCATACTTCGAATAAGTAAGGTACCTGATATAAGACCTTTAGTGGCGGTACGACTAGGATTCAAAGCCATCCAAGTCCATCCGACCGACTAACGGTGAGGCAGACAGCGGAAACGATGGCCCAACGCCACAAGCAAACTTGAGAAGCAGAACCGAAAACCCAATCGTCGTCGTCTTCTACGAAGTCTTCTCCTACTAAACCAACATTTGTAAACGCGTGAGTACATAAGGTACTCAGCAAGCCCTACACTACACAAGGGTATATATACATGCATGTTTGGTCTTAGCAAGGAGTAGGCTGTATGGTTCATTTGCAGTAAGCAAATTTCATGCAAGGTTCACTAAAGCATGTGAAGGAATTCTTAGATAAAACAGAGAAGTAACTGTCAATATTTTAGTTGTTTGGCCCTGGGGGAGTATGAAGCATTCCCGCCAGTTCCCAAGTTTTAGTTGGGCCTTCTGACCTCAAGGATCAACCGACCCGGCATCCATGCCATCACTTCCAAAACACGGGCTGACTACAACCCACTCACACTCCAAGGGATAAGAGAGGTGGCTAATCCAACGTGCGCCACAATAATGTGTCATATGCCGTGACAACGTCCATCCGGATGAATTTTACACTCTGCAGAGGTTGTACATCTTTTCCCACGAGCTACGCACCCTTTGCAAGGGGGTACGCAACGCTTATTCCATCTCCTCCGAGTAGTCTCACAAGTCCACCACGAAATCACACCCAGGGACTTGTGACATGAAAGGTCACTGTGACTTGAGAGGTCACTGGCACAGTACTCAAGGTACATCGTGCTCCTGTAACAAATAACAGGATCCTGTAACAAATAGCAGGACATGCGATATTCCCGTAACTGATAGCGGGATCCCCGTAACTCATAGCGGGTTCCGCAAAGCCGGACCACGGGTACGTTTCCCGCATCTTTTCCTGAGCTTTCGTTGCCTCTACTGGCCTCCAGGTGGAACTTGCAAGAGCACCAAGAAGGTAGGGTAAGTCCTTCCCATACAGGTTCCGTGGTTGTACGATAATCATTATGTTTACGGGTGTCAGAACCGGTCCTTATATGGCCAGGCAAGCACCAAATCTCCCACACTAGGGGACTATCATACCATCAACATCTCACTAGTGGCCTTGCCCGCAATCCAACCCATCCCATCATCACCGTCACCAACATCATCATCACCTAACACAGTTGTGTTACTCCCAACCCAAATATTACACACACCACCAAACTCATTTAACACATTCGTAAAAGTAAGTATGTGAGCAAGGTGTGGCAATGTAGAAACATTGCGAGGGGTCCTAAGCATTCTAGTAGCAAGGTACAAGTGCCATCATAGAAATGATGGAACTATCCTAGGGTTCTCAAGGTGACAGGTAGACAAGGGTGAACAAGGATTCAGATATTAACGCTTAAGTAACAGACATCAATATCAATAAACAAGTAGGACAATAACTACACAAGCAGTAAAATAACAAGTAATGCATAATACGAGAGTAGGCCATATAGGTGCATTGCGAAAACAGTAGGTTCATCATGATCAAGGAGAAGTAGAGCTTGCCTGAAAACACTATCCTAATCTTTCAATTCTTGGTCTTCAGACTCTTTTATCGAAGTCGATGTCTTCAAGTCCTTCCTCGAAGCTTGTGTCTTCCGACTCGTCCTTGGGCTTGGATTATCCAGCTCGTCCTTGAAGCTTGGATCTTCTGGATCTTTGTTGAATTCTTCTGGCTCTTCCTCGGAACTTGCGTAAGCTAGCGCATAGAAACATTACGTATAAACAACTACCGCAAAAGAAATTAAAGATCGAAAAGACCAATAAGATCCAATTAACTCCAATAAGAAGAACCGATAAGAAGAATCGATAAAACTCCAAGAAGATGACTAAGGTTATGCAGTGCACATTCATTTATGAAAGATTATTTATTATAAGTTATATCCATGGCCTTATAAGGGCCATATTCACCTAGACAAACTATTAATCATCTAAGTTCTCTTAAAAGAAGCAAGGGTGCAACCTTATGGTGAGGATGATGAGATGCATATGCTTTATTGATGGTGATTGCGTGCATATCTATTATATAAACTCTATGTTATTTCTATTAAAGAACATGAGTGATTTGAGGAGAGGATATGCAAATGCAAAATGTATATAAATTTAGACATGCATGCAATGCTGTATGCAACATGCAGCAGGTAGGAATTATTTATCAAATAAACTTTGTTCTATGATGCTGATGAGCTTACTGAAACAAAAGGGTTGTTTATTTAAAGGATTTGCATATGATCTAATGCATGAGGGTGCAAGATTAGCTATATGATCTAGTCATGACATGCACTAAGAAGGCAATAAATAATAAAGAATAGCCTCAAATAACGGCGAATGAAATACCAATAAAATTCTCAAATAACTGACATCAAATAAAGGAGGTGAATAAATCAATAAACTAGATAAGGCGAGGACAACATTGGATTAGGTTTGATTAAGCGATAACTGAGCTAGGCTAGGGTTAAAGCTAGGTGGTGATGAAAAGTGGTTACTATACTTGTGGGACGATACGACGAGAAGAGGTGGAATGGTTCAACAAGAGGGGTTAGGTTCAACACTAATAGGTGAAAGAAAAGTTGCGCTATGCGAGATCAGCGAAAAAAAATGATTTGTCGAGATAGGATCTATCGGGCGAGGGGAAAACATGGGGTATTGATGGCTTGCGGATGTGGGGTGGAGCTCCATGGACAGTGCCAAAAGATACTACGCGTTTCTACGAACGCGTGAGCGCAAGAATCGCTCAAAACGGAGCTCGGATGGAATAGATATAGGCGTTTAAAGATTCTAGGGGCTTGTTTGCGAGTATACAAAAGTTTCTAGGGACTTATCTGTAAAACAGAGAGTCCCAGGGACCTAGATGTAATTATGGAAAAGTTTAGGGAGCTTGGTGTAAAAAGGTAGGGACTAAAAGGTAATTACAGAAAAGTATAGGGGTGTTTCTGTAAAAATACAGGACCTAAACAGAAATAGAATAAACTAGAGGGGCTTATCTGCAAATGTACAGAGCCTGAGATTTATCTGGAATTTCGGAATTATTTTTTGTAAAGAAAAGATCTTTGGGCCAGGTCCACCGTGGACCGAGTCTATGGCCGGTGCACGGTGAGCCGGGGTAGTGCGCCGCGGCGGCGCTTGGCCAGAACCTCGCCGGCGGCGACTACGGTGGCCTAGGACTGACGAGGACTGGACGACGGGCTTCTGCATGCGATGGCGGAGCGTTTCAAGGAAGATGTCGTCGATGAGGACGACGAACGAGACGACTAGGGCTTGCCGGAGCTGGGCATGGAGGCGGCGCGCGAAGGGGATGCGTGCGCGCGCATGCTTGAGCGAGTGCGAGCGGTCGGTGGGATGCGCGCGGCTGCGAGGAAGGTGTTGCGCGCCTCAGGCTAGCCGGACGCGGTCGGGAAGGTGACCGGCGTCGAGGTGGCGCGGCGGCGATGGGCGGCGCACGGTGAGAGCTCAGCTCAGGCGGGGAGGAAGAGAAAGAAGGTCGGGGAAAGAGAGAGGGAAGCATGGGGATCCTTACCGGCGGCTCGGTTGAGTCGGAGACAGCCGGACGGCGGAGATCGACGACGACTGGCAACGGAGGAGAGAGAGTTAGGGTTAGGGGAAAACGAGAGAGGGAGTCGCGGAAGAGAGGGATAGGAGGCCTTTTATAGGCGGCGGAGGCGAGGTTCCTTCGTCCCGAAGCTTGTCCGGCCGGTCAAGATTGCGGCGGCGACCTCCTGTTGAGGTCAACAATGGCGGCGGCCTTATCTTCTCGGGTCCGCGCGAAGTCAAGCTTGCGGCGCCGCCCCGTACAAGTGCTGACGTCGCGCGCGCGTGGCTACAGGGCGGAGGAGAGCGACCGGGGAGAGAGAGAGGTGAGATGGCGGCCACGTCGGCGGCGCTCCGTCGAGAGAGGGAAACGGCGGCGGGTCGAGCTGGAGGAGGGAGATGATGCTGGGCCGGAGGGAAAAGAAAGAAAAGAGGCCCGCGGCGGGGAAAAGGAAGAGGAAAAGAAAAGGTGGGCCAGGCCGGGCCAAGAGGAGGGAGGTTGGGCTACGGCCTTTTCTGGAATAGGAAGAGAGAAGGGGAGGAGCGGGCTGGGCCGGCTGAGGAAGGAAGGAAGAAGTGGCCCGCCGGGATTTAGAGAAAGAAAAAGGCTTTTCCATTTCTGGCTTAACAGATTTGGCTCAAATTTGAAAAGGATTTCAAATTTGGGGAGACAAGGGAGAAAAACACCAACACAAAATCAAAACAAAACTCCAGAAATGCATATGGTGAAATTTATGCAAGTTTTCAAATCTAAATTTTCAAATTCAAGGTGAATTTGCTAGGGTTTAACATATAACCATTTTTATTTGTTGTAAATTCAAAAGGTTCTAATTTTTAGAGAAACTTTTATATTCGAAATTTCCATACCAGCTAAGTTTGAATTACTTTTATTAGTTTTATTTTAAAAATTTTGATGAGAAGGAAAGAAATAAACAAAAATTTAAATCTGGAGTGATTTTTATTCCATTTTGATTTTGATTTGAAATTTGGGGTGTTACAACTATCATCTACACTGCACTTAAAGAAACCAAGCTTTGCAGGTGGAATGAAGAGTTTCAATTTGAAACAACAAAAAAAATCTTTAAATCTCGTCAGAATCTTTAAATCCAAGCCGCACGTGGGGAAAATAACATGTGGCCCTAATTAAGCGTAGGTAATCCGTTGGATGACATAGAACGGTGGATTGTCTGCTTGGGCCAAGCAGTCAGACGAGTTCGCTGCCGCCGCCGCCGCCGCCATCAGTTCACCACAACAGCCACCGCTCGTCGGCGCGAACTCCGGTAGCTCTCCGGCTTGCCGTATTGAAGCGCTTTTCTCCAGATCGCCCAGCACACCTGCCCAGTCCGCCGGAACGTACGTCTCTGATTCTTCTTCTTCTTCTGTGACATTGATGATCAGGAGAGATTGATACTATTAAGATCCAATAACATATATACTGGTGCAGGACAAGAAAGATGATCCGGCGGTATGTGAATCTGATTGCCAGTTCGAAGAGCAGACTCGGCGTGTATTCGCTGCACCGCCTGGACGCCGCCAAGCATCTGTTCTACCCGTCCACAGCCGATGCAGAAGCCAAAGCCAATGGCGGCGGTGTTGATGATAAGCCCAAGCCAACAAGGATGGGAGTCCAACTGCGGCGTCTGCCTGCGCCGAGCATGCAGTTCGAGCCGTTGCCATTCCCAAACGACGACGATTATTTATACACCAACACGGAGGATGACATGTTCGCGCTCCTGAGCCCGGGAACCGCGAGGGCAGGATCCTCAGCATCAGAGCGGATGGCGACGCCGTCCTCTACCACGCCGACTCGAACACCATCAGCACCATGCCCGGCCTCGACGAGGAGCTTCCAGGTATCAAACCGACCGTCGTCGCCGTCGACGGCGCCGGGGACGACGAGAAGGTGAACCGCCTCTACATGCTGAACAACTACACCAGCGGGTACGGCTTCCACGTCCTCGATTTCAACCAGCAGACTCGTAAGTGGCAACCGCTTCCGCTGCCGCGCTTCTTCGACGAAGACGAGGGCTTCTTGCGCGCCCACGTCAACTCCTTTGCGACGGTCAACGGCGGCCGCGCCATCTTCATGTCCTTCGCCGGCGACGGGACCTACTGCTTCGACACGGTGAACCACGAGTGGTCGCAGGCCGGCGAGTGGGAGCTGCCCTTCACCGGCAGAGCCGAGTACGTCCCCGAGCTCGACGCCTGGCTCGGCTTCGCCAGCTGCAGCCCCGACCACCTCTGCGCCTCCACGGACCTCTCCGCCGCCATTGACGCTCACCGAGCACCGACACTGTGTCACGTCTGGCAAGACTTCCACCTGCCTCCTAACGAGGAACAGTCTATCATACTGAACCGGCGCTACCCCTCCTTTGTTCTACGCAAAAAGAAGACGTGGTGTGTGTTGCGGCAGGACCTAGTGAACCTTGGCGCTGGCAGGTTCTGCGTTGCTAGAATCTTCCATGTCTCACGGACGGCATCGGTCGGCTGGGACGAGCGCTCGGGCCCTCACGAAGAGTTCGCTGTGCTCACCGGCGTCGAGGTGATCCGGGGCAATGATGGAGAAGAAGGGCTCCGGATGGTCAAGCACAAGTCCAGACGTTACATGTTTTCCAATGATAGTATCGAGTGGGTGCTGTGAACAGCAAAGATTCATCAAGGTCAGGTATGAATAGTCAAGGATCAAGTCCAGGTCTTTGAGTCAAGGATCAATTATTCAGAGAGAATTTCAAGCAATGCCCAGCGTCGACCGATGCAAAATGGATGGCATCCCTTCGTCGTCTCTTCCTCTAGTTGCTAGGAGCCTAGGATTACATGTAGGCAGAACATTTATTATTTAGATTTCTCGTAAATCAGATGGCAGTAACATTATTTGCTTGCATTCCTAGCAAACATGATATTATGAATTTACTTTTCAGGACAAATATTAGATG
Source organism: Eragrostis nindensis (assembly GCA_012490785.1). Taxonomy (NCBI): domain Eukaryota; kingdom Viridiplantae; phylum Streptophyta; class Magnoliopsida; order Poales; family Poaceae; genus Eragrostis; species Eragrostis nindensis. Next base: position 16,859 of record JAAXCT010000179.1, on the reverse strand, counting down.
TATGATTTTTAGGTTTTCTAAACTAATTTCTTAATACCATTGTTGGTCAAAGTTTCAAAAGCTTGACCACATGTTTGTCTAAGCATCCCATATCTAAATAGAAGTACAAGGGAGTATATATCAATGCTGGGCATTTTTTTTTTTGACCCCTTTATAAGCACCGCTCCAATCCGGTTAGGCCAAAAAAAAAAAAACCCCTATTTTTCTTAGCACCCTCCTAGCCCCTCTCATTGTACATGCCCTCGGAAGGCTCTTAAAATCTTCAAAATCAGTTATGTAAGACAGGTACTTTGCAAAAAAAAAATATGTAAGACAGGAGAAATTGTGAAATGTATAAAGAAAATCGGAACCGCACCTGGCTGGCAACATAGAAAGAGAAACGTAGCGTAGATAATATGCGTAGGGCAAAACTGGTGTCTTTGTGGCTGCATGCAGCCATCCCTAACAGATCGTCCGTTGGATGACTTTGGACGGTTGATTGCTTGGGCAATTTCATAGCGTGCAGTATCAAAAGAGTCCGCCGCCGCCGCTCCGGCTCACTACGGTTTTCGACCGGACGACCAACCTCGTCGACACACACATACATCAGCTGCCGGACTTGACCTCCGGTAAAGTAAGGTGCTGTTCGTATCGTAAGATCCATCTTTGATTCTTCTTCTTCTTTGGGCATTGTCTGGCAGGTGATTAGATTGGTTGCGAGGGACTGCTAGCTCGAATTAAGATCCAAACATTCCTGGTGCCCGCAGGCTCGGAGAAGAAAAGATGATCCGGCGGTACGTGAATCTGATTGTCGGTCCGAAGCGCAGAAGCGGCGTGTATTCGTTGCACCGCCTGGACGTCGCAAAGCATCTGTTCTACCCGTCCACAGCCGAAGCAGAAGCAGCAAACGCCGACAGCAATGGCGGCGGCGGTGTTGATGATAAGCCAAAGCCAACAAGGATGGGGCTACTGCGGCGGCTGCCTGCGCCGAGCATGCGCTTCGACCCGTTCCCAACCGATGAGGATGCTTTACGTACCTACATGTACGGGATGTTCGTGCTCCAGAACCCGCGTAGCAGCAGGATCTTGAACATCAGCTCACAGGGCGACGCCGTCCTCTACGACGCCGCCTCGAAATCCATCAGCACCATGCCCAGCCTCGACGAGGAGCTTCTAGGTAGCCTACCGTTCGCCGTCGCTGTTGACGGCGGCACCGGGGATGAAAAGGAGAGCCGCCTCTACATGATGAGCAACTACGCCGCCTTCTCGCACAGCTTCCAGGTCCTCGACTTCAACCAACACCCACCCAAGTGGCAGCCTCTCCCGCTGCCGCCGTTCCTCGCCGAGGAACCCTCGTTCCACGACTTCGACTCCTTCACGGTGGTCGACGGCGGCCGCGGCATCTGCTTCTCGTCCGGGATGCACGGAACCTACTGCTTCGACACGGTGAGCCGCGAGTGGTCGCAGGCCGGCGGGTGGGAGCTGCCCTTCACCGGCAGAGCCGAGTACGTCCCCGAGCTCGACGCCTGGCTCGGCTTCTCCCGCTGCCGCCCCAACCGTCTCTGCGCCTCCACGGACCTCGCCGCCGCCATCGACGCGCACCGAGCACCGACGCTGCCTCACGTCTGGCAAGACTTCAACCCGCCGCCTGACGAAGAGGAGTCGATTGTACTGAACCGGCGCTATCCGTCCATTGTTCTGCGCAAAATGAAGAGGTGGTGTGCGTTGCGGCACGACCTGCTGAACCTTGGCTCCGGCAGGTTCTGCGTCGCTAGAACTTTCATGGTCTCGCGGACGGCATTGGTCGGCCGGGAAGGGCGCATGCGGCCTCATGAAGAATTTGCCGTGCTCACCGGCGTGGAGGTGATTCGAGGAAACGATGGAGAAGGGGAGCTCCGGATGGTGAAGCACAAGTCAAAACGGTACATGTTCACCACCGATGAAATTAGATGGGTGCTATGAATTGAACAGCCATGCATCAAACAGGTATGAATAATCAAGGATCAATAAGGTGACCAATGCATGATCGGTTCTCTAGGGGTACTGTAAACCCTCCGATCCAGGAACTGAAATCTTGTTTTAGTTGTTTAATTCCTCATGAATTGGATAGTGGCAATTAATGATTTTCTTGCATTCCTAGAAAAACTGAATCAGACTAATTCAGTGTACCAAAGTGTTGGTTTACTTAGTTACTGACACTAAGAAACCGGGAAAGGTTCTCTCCTTCGAGGCCGTCAGACCTCGACCTTCTCCGATGGGTCGTCGGCACCTTCCGTGGATGGCCGGTAGGGACATGGGAGACAATGAGCCGGGAGGCTGTGTGATAGCTCGGCGGGGATCGATGGGCCGCAGCCCGCAGCGTGGCTAGGTTTCTGGGAGTGGAGACCCAGACGACCAAGGTAACGACATGGCCAGCTGCTCAAGAAATGGAATGACGTGGTCCAAGGCGAGCCACGGGACTGAAAACCATGACGTACGTGGATTGATGGCGTCCGCCATCAATGTGTGGGTGCTTAATTTCCTGGAGCTTCATCATCGTTGCGTATGTAATTAACAGTGTGCTAGTACTGTGGCATTGACATTATATTGTCCAAACAAAAGGGTCAGGCAAAAGATGTACAGACGATGGCTACATTGTCCGAAATTTCAGTTTGAAACTATTCATCGATCGGACATCTCTGGTCAGTAGTAGGTGCCTGCGTTGGCTCAGCCATACGTACGTGGAATATTCCTAGAGTTTCTTCTTTCATAGAGCTGCATGATATATATCTCTATGGATGACCGGCAGCTAGCTAGCAGCTGGCGCTCATCAGGTTGAAGAATGAAGCATTTAGCTAGGTGAGATCGATTTGTGGTCAGAAATCTTTGTGATCCAAACAGGCTGGTCGATGTAGAAATTAAAGAAAATATAAACACGTGCATGCGGGGTCGCACTCTACTAGTATTATTTTACTAGACGAAGATAATGTCCTGGGCCTCCTGGCCTGGCAGATAGCGAAGCTTGAGCTACCTTCTTTAATCAGTAGTAGTATATCAACAAACAAGATCCCATCCATCTTTGACATGCATGCAGATCGATCGATGATCCAATTAAGCTAGCTAGCTAGGACGTCGAGAGAGAAACCGGCCATGGCAGCTGAAACCTGCAGGTCATCTTCTTCCTCTGGTCTGCATGTGGTGGTGTTCCCGTGGCTGGCGTTCGGGCACATGATCCCGTTCCTGGAGCTCTCCAAGCAGCTGGCGTGGCGCGGCCACGCCGTGACCTTGGTGACGACGCCGAGGAACGCCGTCAGGCTGCTGCCGGTCCCGGCGGCGGAGTCCGGGATCCGCGTGGCCACGCTGGAGCTGCCTGCGGTGGAGGGCCTCCCCGAGGGCGCCGAGTCCACGGCGGACGTCCCGCCGGAGAAGGTGGAGCTCCTCAAGAAGGCGTTCGACGGCCTCGCCGCGCCGTTCGCGGACCTGCTTGTCGGTTTGTCGAGCAGCAGGAAGCCCGACTGGATCATCCTGGACTTCGCGCAGTACTGGGCCTTGGAGATCGCCGCGGAGCACAAGGTAGGTAGTTAATTAAGAAATAATTAGTTTGTGGCAATTGAATTGTCGATATATATGCTGATCGATTCCTGACTGTGCTTGCGTGGTTTAAAAAAAAAAAGATTGCATGCGCGTTCCTGCACATCCTCCCGGTGTCCTTTCTGGTGTTCGTGGGCCCCAAGCACGCGAACGAGGCGCATCCCCGCACCACGACCGAGGACTTCACGGTCCCGCCGCCGTGGATGCCGTCGACGATGCCAAGCTACAGGCGCCACGAGCCCACGAGGCGGCCTGGATCGCCGGCGGGTTCCGGCCCAACAGCTCGGGCTCCTCCGACGCGGGCCGCCTGTGGGCCACGACGGAGTGCTGCCGCCTCATCATCGACCGGAGCTGCCCGGAGGTGGAGGACCCGCGGCTCTTCCCTCTCGCCACGGACGTCTTCGCCAAGCCGGTCCTCCCCGCCGGCCTCCTCCTGCCCTCCGAGGACCTCGCCGCTGACAGCTCTGACGACGTCACTACTGCCGAGTGGCTGGACGCCCAGCCGGCGAGGTCGGTGCTCTACGTGGCGTTCGGGAGCGAGGCGCCGCTGACGCCGGAGCACGTTGGCGAGCTCGCGCTGGGGCTGGAGCTCGCCGGCGTGCGCTTCCTCTGGGCGCTCCGGAACAGCAGCGCAGGCGGCCTCCCGGACGGGTTCGAGGCGCGCGTGGGCGGGCGGGGAATGGTGCGCGTCGGGTGGGTGCCGCAGGTCCGCGTCCTCGCGCACGCCGCCACGGCCGCCTTCCTCACGCACTGCGGCTGGGGCTCCACCGTGGAGAGCCTCTTCCGCTTCGGCCGCCCGCTGGTGATGCTGCCCTTCGTCGTCGACCAGGGCCTCATCGCGCGGGCCATGGTGGCGCGTGGCGTCGGCGTCGAGGTCAGGAGGAACGACGACGACGGCTCCTTCACCAAGGACGACGTCGCCGCGGCGGTGCGACGGGTGATGCTGGAGGACGAGGGGAAGGCGCTCGCACGCAACGCCACTCATCTGCAGAGGATCATGCTTGGGGGCGCGCAGGATCGCTACTTGGATGACCTCGTCCACAACTTGCACCGCTACAAACTTAATGAAAATACTCCTAGCTAGTTAATTAGGGAAGAAATGAGATGGCGAGGCTGCAATAAATGTTCTGTATTTTGGGGGGTCAAGAATTTTCAACCATGATATCTTTCTTTTGACGATGGGATTTAGTCTCGCATCGCTACGGGAAACAGCTGCTTTGCGGAGTGGCAGCTTGAGTAGGACATGAAAAGGTGTCTCGCTCCCATGTATGGAAGCGTCGATGGCTAGATAGAATGGTGGTGGCCTACGTCCTGGATCGGATGTTAATCATTGGTGCTGGCTGCGAAGCTATGGTGGCACATGAATGGTGGTGGTCGCGGCATCTGCATCTCGTCTTGCATGGATACACGGAACATACTGCTTCGACACGGTGAGCCGCGAGTGGTCTCTGCAGGCTGGTGAGTGGAAGCTTCCCTCCACCGGCAGAACCGAGTACGCCCCCGAGCTCGACGCCTGGCTCAGCATGATCCAGGTACTGGAATTTTGTTTAAGTTGTTTCCTCATGAATTGATCGTGGCAATTAATGATTTGCTTGCATCCCTAGAAAAATTGAATCAGACTAATTCCGTGTACCAAAGCGTTGGTTTACTTAGGCCCTGTTTGTTTCCGCTTATCTGTAAGTAACTTGCTTATCTGAAAAAAGCAAGATTTTCTGATAAGCTGTTGTCTGGAGAATCCGCTGTCCGAATAAGCTGGCTGTTTGGCAATCCTGATTATTTTCATTTGATTGTCTGTTTTGAGTGCTGAAATGACCTGACTGCCCTTGAAGTTGATAATAGTTCTTTTTTTTTGTTTTGGTTACGAGGAGAAGCCGATATTTATAGCATATTTTGAATTTGTTAAATACTAATTATATTAAAATATGGTCTAAGTACACATGAAGTTCACAAATTACACAAAGTTCAGTGAAATGAAACCTGAGTCTGTCTGTCCTGTTTTTTACAGAATATACGCAGGTGCTAGTACTTGCCTCGTCTTTGATTGGACAAGCAGGAGTCGTCAGTTCTAGGCGAAATGAAACATGGAACATAAGCCGAGCATCAACCAAATTAACCCACAATTCCATGTGATACGGATCTCATCAGTCGCTAGAATCTTAATCTGGCGAAGAAGATGATCCCTTTAACTCTTCCAATGCCTCACTGACCTCCAAATCCTTGACAAACCCACACGAGACGATGTCCGTCGGGATCGATAATCTGGGAGAGAGCTATGCGCACCTCCTTCTTGGCGTCATCCACCGAGGCCACTGCCGCACCAGCTGACAATCACACACAAAGCTGGGCGTTGAAGCTTACCACCGGACGAAGCAGCCCTGCCACAGAGCCAGCGCCGCGTCGATCCGGGGCGCCGCGTCGTTTCGGGAGGCGGGAGCCGGGGCAGGGCAGCAGCGTCGGGGATGCGACCGGCAGCGACTTGGGGCGGCGGCCGGTTGGAGCGATTTGAGCGAGGCGGCGGCGCGATTTGCAGGGGAGGTGGGCGTCGGGCAAGGGAGACGGGGAGAGCGAGGGCAGCAGAGGGAAAACGCGAAGGATTTTCTGGTACGCGGCCTTGGAAGCGCGGTGGAGAAAATCGGGCTTTACGTGTTGGGATCGCTTCTCCTCGACGCCGCGTTTGCTGTAAGCGCCGATTAATCGCGCCGTTTGGTGCGCTTCTCGCGTTTCTCCAGCCATAAGCCGATTATAATCGTAACCAAACAGGGCCTTAGTTACTGACACTAAGAAACCGGTTCTCTCCTTCGAGGCCGTCAGACCAGCTAGCGCAGGTCCCTGGATAATTTTTATGTAGCGAACGAACATCTTGTGTAATTTACCAGGCAAAAGTGCTTGTAATCATTTTGAGTAAAAATAACAAGGAACCCACATATTGAAACAAAAAAACTTTTTGCAGTTTAAGTTCAACTTATTGTTGCGGAAGGAACATATTGCGTTGTTGTAAGCTGTTGCAACAAACCATGTGATCTCCATCGCGCGGGGTTGACGGATCGATTATAGAAATGAAAGGGACAGAATGAAATATATACTCTCTCTTTTCCAAGACTTTTATACACGAGCAGAAATTTTATAAAAAAATTCTTATTGAAATAAGCTCTCTATTACACAAGTACTATATCTAGATGTGTAGAAATTTTGCTCAAAATCATCAAAATTGTGATTGTTTGTCTTGAGAGAAAACTAAAATGTCATTCTTTTCGGAACAGATGGTCGTCACCGTGGTACAGAACACAATCTCTCTCTTTTTTTTTGAAGGGAAAAGCAGCAGTTGTTCTGCCGTTTCATCATAGAAGAAGAAGAAGCAGAGTACGTAAGCACAATTCCTTGGCCCATGCCAAAAGAGATGGTCAAAACCCAATGTTCAACGCAAACGACAGCATTTCTTTCTCCCTTGAGTAAGGAGGAAATCATAAAGAAATAAGTTGGTGACGAACTCTTCCTACCTGATGAGCCAATAGAACTGTCTCGATCAATCCGGTACAGCGCGCACTTTGTGGACAACGAATGAAGATTAGCTATGGTAGTTATGCTACCGTGACCAACTTCTGATCTACCAGCATGACACCTCATAACTGCATTCCCCATGCATCATCCCTAACCTCCCTATATAAACACAACACGAGCAAATCAGCAACAGCAACGCATCGCAGCGTAACTGCAAACGCAACGCAAGCTTTCTCTCCAAAACACTCAAGCTGAGAGCCTGAGATGGCGCGCAGACTTGTCCACAAGCTGCTCGCCCTGGCGGCGGTGGTGATGGCGCTGGCGGCGCCGGCGGCCGGGCAGGGCACGGGCACGGCGCTGTCGTGCACGGCGTCGCTGGTGACCAGCTTCACGCCCTGCCTCAACTTCATCACCAACAGCAGCGCGTCCCCGACGGCCGACTGCTGCCGGTCGCTGGGCGCGCTGGTGAACGCCAGCGCCGGCTGCGCCTGCCTCATCCTCACCGGCAGCGTGCCGCTCGGCGTGCCCGTCAACCGGTCGCTCGCCGTCACGCTGCCCAGGGTCTGCAACTCCACCGCCCTCCCGCTCCAGTGCCAAGGTACGTAATCCATCGATCTACAAAGCTCTAGATTTGTTCATTGCAGTATCTGACGCCCGTGGTGACGACAAGCTGATTCCTCTGCTTTGTTTGTGCAGACGCGACGACGGCTCGGACCCCAGCTCCAGGTCCGGTCGCAGAAGTTGCGCCCGCCTTGTCGCCACTGCGTAAGAACCTCACTTGACTCGCGTTTTCAGTTTGTGTGACCGTGATTTGTGACAGCTTTTCTGACGGAAACCGTGCTTTTTTCTTTCTTGCGACTTGCAGCACCAGTTACGCCAGCAACTCAGCTGCCTGAAGCGCCGGCCCCGGCGGCACCTGCGGTTGAGCCCACCGCTACGCCGCCCATCAGCCAGGGGCAGACGAGGCCGGCGGTCCTGCCCAACTCCGCCTGGAGAGAGAGCTCTCGCGTATCCGCCACGGCTGCCTTCCTGCTGCTCCTCGCAGTTGGGGGAGCGCTGGTGTGATCAGCCGATCGAGTCATCTCATTTGTTCAGCTAGCTGGCTAGGCAAGACATCCGTGTTATGCTTTTTTGCTCTTGTCAGCAAGCAGAGTTGTACACCGATTACCCTATTAGTATTTGTTTGCGAGTTGTTTGGGGCAGTGAATGGCATTCTTTCAGTATATAACGATAGTGTTGTGTAGTGAATATTTTCCATTGTGTTCAATGGTGAGAATGGTCTCATAATAAGATTTTAAAAAAAATTGTGCCGTGTCAAGGTTGCCATTTGATGGAAATGTAAACAAAAAACGCAAATATGAAAAGATACAACTGTTGCAACAACAAAACTCAGAGACTTCTAAAAATGTATACATGCAGGCATAGTATCTTGAGGATTTAATATGACACGAATGTAGATGAATTTCATGGACAAAAGCTTAGGTCATGGCTAAGTGAAGACTTATCCTGTGGCTGCCAACGAAGTCGGTAAGATGGTCTTAGTGCAAGAGGGTGGATCCAGTTACCTTGTACTGTTTCTGTAACATTGTATTTTCAAAGAGGTTATTAATTTCTCGAAAGGATAAGAAATGAAACTTCTATAAGATATACTCAAGCAGAAAATATTTTCAATTACATACATGACAAGCATCTACTAGTGAAGTCACATTCATTGCTTCCCGATTCTCTCGTCGCCGGCATTCCAAATCCAAACATTGTCGTTTAACTCATCTCGTTTAAATTACATACACAAAGTCCAAAAATAATACTTTTGTGTTCTTAGGCAACTTATTCTCCATGCAAATCCTCCATGGTTGTACACAAAAAATACAACAAAAAAATTCTCTTAGTTTATAATTAGTATCAGTTCATTCTTAGATTGAGTGTGTCCAATTAAAAATGTAAGTATTGTTCCTTCGTTAACAATCATTTTTTTTATGGTTGGCATTGTGTTACCACTAGTTTTGTGTCTCTCCTACTCACAACTACTCTCATTCCTTTCCTTACTCTTAGTAACTCTTAGTTAATCCTATGTAGGCACGTGGAGAAATCACTATGTGGTACAATCAAATATAATTCATCCCTTTATGATTTTTCAATTAGAGTAACAGGATGTCATTGTGATTCAACCTCTTCACTCTTCTATGCATTATTTTTATTTTACACATAAGCTCTCTAGGTTCATTTATGTTAATTGTATGGAAATATTATCTTTAATTTCTGCCGGATTAGGGGTGTGATGCAATTATAAATATCTTTCAAATTTTGGTCCTAAATATGTGCCATAAAATTGCGTACAAATAAATAGATTACGATGGGTATATTTCCTGTTTCTAATTCCATTACAAATTACGTCAACTGGATCACAATAAAAAATTCACCCTTGTCAATAGTATTATACAATATTGTTTCTTTTACATGTACATATTATGCTCAATCAAATCAAATCTAGAGTGGGCTCTACGGTGAAGCTTGAGTCTGAATAAAAAAGGGAAGTGATTGCAAGAGAAAGAATAGTCACTTGCACATTTGATTAACCATTAGAACTAATGTTCACTGTGTTCTCTATGGATCTGGAATATTGAGATGGTCATGGCCCATTTGGTAATAAACAAGCTCCACCATACTAGAAATTATTTAGGTTCTCAAAATAATATTAAAGTACAAATTCTTTGTACAATGTTACTAGGACCCTTATTTGTAAGTAAACAAAAAACTTGTGTCCTATGTTCTTAATTGCATCATTACTACCATATAGCAAACTAAGATATTTTGTTAATTATATGATAATGATCACATATCCTTGTAGTAACTGAGTATCCCAAATCTCTGAACCTTAGATCAAGTTTACACGTATGATTAATTTTGGCATCATACCACAAATATCTGTTTTCTCTAGAATATACCAAATCCCTGAACCTTAGATTAAAGTATTCATTATTTTTGCAATGAATTTTTTATCTATAATATTAGAAAGGCTGTGTAAGCTTCAAAATGCAGCATTGCCGCCTTATCTTGGATTTTGATATTTTGATTACTCCCTATGACCCTTGGCTTAAGATCAAAGTGATCATTCAAGTACCATCCCATGATCTCAAATAAATTAAATTTCATTCTATACGTGCATATATTTTTTTATCAATTTCTTAAATGCTGATTTGTTGATAACTTCAAAAGGCCATAAGTTCACCCATTAATGAGAAAAATGTTAGCAAGTAACTATATTAGTAATCAGATAAAAGAGAACATAATCAGATATGTTCAAGGAAGATTGGAAAGCATGAGTCACAAATTCAAATCTCTTATGGCTTCGAATCCACATCCGAAAGAATTGACTCAAACCTACTCAGGTCCTGAACAAAGACCAAGCTAAGGTACTTTCTTGGTATTACTACAAGGCTAGATTAAATATCCACAAAAAATAACTGTTTATATGTTCTCTCATATAGAGCTATTTTTCCCTTAAAAAGAGGGTGAATACAACCGCTAAGTCGTAAAATGCTCATGCTAAGGTATAAGTAATTAAGAATAAATGCATTTTGCTATGCGTCGTGAACTGTGAGTGTTTTAGAGCTTAACAATTGTAATATCATTTCTAAGTAATCAATAAATCTCTCTTCCTCCAAAAAATAAATATCTGGTTGACGTTGTAAGCACGGCCGACTGGCGTTGCTTTTGCTTGTTGACCCCGTGTCCTAGTGTCTCTCCTCTCAAAATGGAAACTGTGTTGCCGATATAACGCTCACAATAAGGCGGTCAAACTCAACGTTCAGCTCACGTGTCTTGTACCCAAGAAGAACGAGAAAACAAAAGATTAGTTACGGTAGTTATGCTACCATAACCAATTCTCGAGCTACCAACACTACATCTGGCGACCAACTTTCCTGCAACGCATCACATAAAAACACGACAATTTCCTGATCTCGTAACAATCTTTTCCCTCCAAATAATCCGCTCGTGCAGTCAAGTTGTACCACCGTCAGGCGTGAGAAGGCAGCAGCTAGAGGAAGATGGGACTGGAAACGACGATCAAGCTGCTCGCGGCGCTGGCCGTGGCGATGGCAGCGATGTCCTCGCCGGCGTCAGGGCAGGCGCCCCCGGCGGCGGCGTCGTGCACGACGTCGCTGCTCACCAGCTTCACCCCGTGCTTCAACTTCCTCACCAGCAGCAGCAACGGCGCCGCTCCGACGGCCGACTGCTGCCGCTCGCTGGCGGCGCTGATGAGCGCGAGCACCGGCTGCGCGTGCCTCATCCTCACCGGCAACGTGCCGCTCGGCGTGCCCGTCAACCGGACGCTCGCGGTGAACCTGCCCAAGGCCTGCAACTCCATGTCCGTCCCGCTCCAGTGCCGAGGTACGCGTGCGCTCATCGATCGATCGATCGAGTGCTGGGGTTCAGACATCTGACGGTCAAGATCACGAAATGCTAATCCGTACGCTTGATCTAATGGTGTTTGTGCAGACACGTCGACACAGACCCCGGCTCCGGGTCTCGTCCCGGTCGCTCCAGGCTCCAGCCTGCCGCCGCTGTGTAAGAACATCGCTCAACTCATGCGTGAACTGTGTCCTCTTCGATTTTGTGGCGGTTGTACTGACGCACGCCGTGTTTCTGTTCAAACTTGCAGCGCCATCGACGCCGGCAACTCCGGAGCCTGATGCGCCGGTTGATCCCACCGCGACGGCGCCGGTGAGCCAGGGGCAGACGAGGCCGGCGGTGCTGCCCAGCTCCGCCGGGAGAGCCAGCTCGCACGTGTCCGCGACGGCGGCGTTCGTGCTGGTTCTTGCGGCTGGAGCCGCGCTGGCCTGATCGCAGCATCCGACAGTCCTAGCAAGCAGATTGTATGGTTTTGTGCTTGTGTAGAAGCAGAGTGGAAGCAGACAGATTGTATTGGTGTTTGTTTGCGTGTGATTTGTGCCGCTAGATTGGCTGTACATGTAATTAGCTCATCCTTTCAGATAGGTTATGCATAATAATAGGGTTAGCCATGTACTGTAAATTTTAGTGCTACTGTACCATAACTGCATAGAGAAAAATCTCTGCACAGAGTTTTCTCTGATGTGCAGCTGCATTGAATGTCCACGTGATCAATGACATGTGGCGTACAGAAAATACAGTTGTAGTATTGTTATAGTCTTTGAACCTAAAAGCTTAGGCTCGTGAAGAAAAATATTCGAATGAAATATGCTACATTACTAGAGTCGGTCGGTCGCTGCAGCAACTTCATGCGGTCTGCTGAGTATGAACGAGGCTGTGTAGTTAGCCAAACAATTCGTGCAGCTGCATGCCATTAGCATCTGCAGAGTTCAGGACTGACTTTTGACCTCTCGTGTTCGCCAGGTCTGCACTAAGAAGCTCCTGAAATATTTGGTCTAATTTGGACCAACATCAGAGACAAAACCCTGAGCAAGAATGGGTTGTTGGCACGAGTGCGCATGATGAATTCTTGTTCCATTTTCTAATCGAACGTTTGATTCTTGCGTTGTAAAAGTGGACTCGTCTTTCAGTTTTTGGTGCCCAAGTATCGAGGATTCCATCTGTGTGAACTTTCCTCTGCTACTGATGGGCTGAATTCTGCTACTCTATCCGTTTACAGGAGATTATAGAGAGAATGTGAACTGCAAATTAAAATATTTTTTTTTAGGGAAGCAAATTAAAATCTTCGAAGCAGCACTGTTTCTTCTTTTGTAACTTCCTAAACATGAATAGCTTTGTCAGGTCCAACAAGTCAAACTAACTCATACATGCACGGGTCTAGGAGAAAGAACAAAGAAGGACACATGGGTGGCTGCTCCTGCATCGCAAGAACAACCGAATGCTACCACTCAAAAGGTAGCACCACCTAACCCAACCGACCACTTTTAACTACTGCTAACAACTTTTGACTGACGGAAGGAGCAAAAGCGACACACACACCACCAGACCATCAGAAAACAAACACATGACACCGCCACCAAAAGGATGTTTGACATGATTTGTCCGTCCGTCCGTCCGCAAGCATCTGTTTGGTGTGCAGCAGCTTCCTGAATCGCCGGTGACTTTTGTTGATTAAAACTAAAAAAAATCATTAGCTTTGCATGTCCAAAGTTGATGATTATACTGGTTTTCGTAACAGCGGTCCCTCAGAGCAGCAAGTGGACCTCGATCCTTTGCTTTAAATTTTATTTCGAGGGGAAAGAAAAAGAGGAAATAGGACGGTTAGTGCCAGAAAAAGAAAGACCGTAAGATTCAAAGCACTTGCTCTTCACGGAAGTGATTTCTAGAAGCAAACTCTGCCCATGCGATTCTTTCAACAGAAGCTCCTGAAATACTCTTGCCATGACACGCATGAACACATACATACCGTTGCTGGCATCTTCCAACACGGCAAGTGTTTCAGAGACCAATGACACCACCTGGCAGATTAGTCAAGTACGTTGATGAAGGAAGATTCAGACATCGGAACACAGAGTATACATGTCTGAATGGGACTCTCAAATTCTGAAGTGGTAGCTGCCGCATAACACTCCTTTAAGAAACAATTGTTTCGTTGCCTGGAGGTAGGAACGGTCAGCTCACCTACTTAATTAACCACCCTGACTTCCTCCTCTTCTTGGCCACCTCTGCACCCCTCAAAGCCTCCTATAAAACCATTCACACATCAACATAGACCAAGCAGAAATCACAGCAACTTAACTAGCAATCGAGTGTCAGAGAGGCAAGAGGAAACAAAAGAAGAAGAACAAAGAGAGAATGGCGGCGAGAGCGGTGGCCACCCTCGCTGCGGCGCTGATGGTCGCGGGGACTCTCCTTGCCGGCGGCGCGTCCGCGCAGTCTCCCTCGCCGTCGAGCAGCTGCACGTCGGTGCTGGTGAGCCTGTCGCCGTGCCTGAACTACATCACGGGGAACGAGACGACGGCGTCGGCGTCGTGCTGCACGCAGCTGGGGAAGGTGGTGCAGTCGGACCCCAAGTGCCTGTGCGTCGCGCTCAACGCCGACCCGGCCTCGCTCGGGCTCAACATCAACCGCACCCGCGCGCTGGGCCTCCCCGACGAGTGCAAGGTCAAGACGCCGCCCGTCAGCGACTGCAAGAGCGGCGCCGCCGCCGCGCCGACCTCGCCGTCGGCCGGCACGCCGGCGGGGCAGACGCCGGCGTCCGGCTCCACAGGTACGCGACACGTCGACACGCACTCATGACACACACTGAAAAGTTAATTAATCCGCGGTCTGAATTCCGGTCTCTTAACTTTGGTTGCAGGCTCGAAGACGACGCCGTCCGTCCGCCGACAGCGGCGCCGGCGCGTCGCCGCGGGGTTCGGCCGGCTTGGTCGCCGGCTTCATCGCCGCCGTCGTTCTCGCCGTGGCCGCCATATGATCATCTGATGCCGTACTCAGAAGACCGTCTGCGTCCATTTGAGTTGGGTTTTAGCTGAGTTTTGGCGACCGTTCGCATGAGCACCGTGATTCCATTTGTGATTTGTACCTTGAGACAGATTTCTTGTAAACTCGATTTGTTCAAAATAAATATGCCTGATCGTTTCTTTCTATTTTTATCTATTCTCAGTGTGTATGTGCAGCAGTTCTTGATTTCGTTTCATACCCAGGATTATGCATGCAAACGTATCTGCGATTGTGCTTGGTTTTCATTTGTTGACGAAGAACCTCTAGGCTCTAGCAGCTCACAGAGCAGAGCATAATCCCGTGGTTACACTGGATTCCACGTCTCTCGTTCTAAACGTGGCAGCGCCACCAACCAAACCAAAGACAAAGAATTGGAATGGCAAATTGAACAGAACTTGGTCCGCCGCTAGCAAAGTTGAAGAATCAAATGCGAGGAAACTTGGTCTGTTGCTACCAAAGTTGACGAGTGTACCGTGCAGAAAGTTTGACGACACTGTGAACATGACTTCGGGTGATGAGAGCGTTCTCTCTTTTCGTTCTCGTTTCTTCGACGAACAGAGCGTTGTTCAGAACAGGGGAAAGCAACAACAAAGCAGGACAAGGCTTTTGCTTTGGCCTGACGAAAGAAGTGATATGATGCAACGGCGGCGGGTGTAAAGCAGTAACTGCCCCCACTACTTCATCATATGAAAAGAAGATGGGACACGTCATTTTCTTTGTGTCCAATGTTGTTACGTGGAGGCGGCTAGGAGAAAGAAGAGAGACAGGGCGCCATACGTTAAGCTACGTGAAACACCATGGGTGCGAATGGTAAAAAAAAAGGCCAAGAAACATATCAGCAAATCGATCGTCTTATAGCGTTGTACATACCCATTCTTTATGAGTTGATTTCTTTTCTTTTTCGATTCACAGATCGCTATCGTCAATGGACATGTGTTTAGTTATGCATGCATTTTAAAATTTAAATGATGTCTTTTTTTTTTGTTCATTGCCTCTATTATGTTGGATATTAGTGAGAAAAATATCCATGGTCTTCATTGTGCCACATCTCATAATTTTATATTTACACTGTTTGTTTTCAAGCACTTAAGTATATGGTGTGGTGAACATGCACCACATATAAATGTGTATACTGACGCCTGTATAACCATAGTATAGTATATTTTGTTTTTGGAATATGTGTTTCTTTGTGTTCATGATGTATCCACTTAGGTATAGATTGTGGTTAGTCATCTCCTGTAGCGCGGTGTAAAATCCTTCTTACATCTGTGCGTATGTGCTCGAGGCTATGGACTCGTGGCGATGGTCGAACTAGGTCAGGCATAATCTTCATGTCTCACTTCATTGTAATGTTCTCCCTTCTTACTCAATCACCAATTATGTTTTAGCTATACATATGATACATCGAGGTACTATAGTGTCATAGTAGTGCAACCACTTTCAGCTTAGATTTCGTCGGCGTAGGGTACATGTTAAAGGGGGGTAACAAGGCCACCAGGTATAGATGGCTCGATCATTTGACAGATTTCGACGTATGTACGTCCCATTTTATCATGTAACTCAATCGAATCATAATCCGCTGAAGGTCTCAATGTAGAAGATACATGGTGCATTGCATTAGGATGCCTCCAACCGTCTGATTAAGAACCAACGGATGGATCAAGTTCTGCCATTCACCTTTTCTGAAACATTTTTCTCTTTAAGGTGGAACATTAGTTTAAAGCCTGCGATGGATCATATAGTGAACCTGGAATGAATGGCTGGAGGTTGTATCTTGAAGATGGAACATATTTGTTCTAATATTGAAAAAATAAATATGTCTCATGTCAAATGTGCAACGAATCAGATGAACCAACAGGAAATTCTTGTATATATATGGAGATGAACCTTTTTATTATTGATTGAGGGATAAGCAAAAATCTGAATCGGTTAAGCCGAGGTTGTTCGGATATTCATTCGACAAAGCATGCAAGTTGTTTTTTTGTTTGAGGGACAAAGCATGCAAGTTTTTCCTGTACGTGAATGCAGAAATTTAATCCAGCGGTGTGTGCCGCGCGCCCATGCTGCCAAGAGCGAAAAAACGAAACAAAACAGCATAATGGGCCGCGATATGCGGATCATGGGCCAAAGAGACAATCGGGTCAAGGAAGCTCTAATAACGGACTCTCTCGCCCATCATCTAATACAGGAGGAGTATACAGCAACAGAACCGGCCTGGACACTTGGTGGGCTCAGTCCCATTCACTTGCAGGTTGGGCTACTCGGAGCCCAGTAAAGGTCGTGAGCTGCGCCCACCACAACGTACCTCCTGCGTGCACACGCGACCTCTGCTCCGTCTCTGTCGCGCGTGGCGTTACAATGGACGTAACGTGCGGCGCGGCATGCATGGCACCTGC